>JAGJXA010000011.1:0-596701 GCA_020726445.1 Chaetomium sp. MPI-SDFR-AT-0129 | reverse complement strand
TTAGTTAGAAGAAACTAGGCTAATAAGGGAAAGGAATAATATAAAGGAATATCTTTTAATACTTAACTTAGATTTATAAAGGTTAATATAGTTTAGACTTAATAGTTAAATAAATAGCCCTATAATAAATCTAATATTACCTACTATAACTATAGGAAAAAGGGTTACTATAAATATAAATATAGGAGTCTATAGAAATAAAGATAGTAGTCTTTAATATTAGGATATAAAGCTACTATTATTTAAAAAGGAATTAGATTTAAAGAAGTTATTACTAATAACTATAGTTAAGATAACTTTAAAGATATTACTAATTAAAAAGTACTTATAATATATTATAGTAATCTAAAAAGGTTTAGGTTTAGAAAAAGGGAAAAGGAGTTCTTAAATATCTTAAAGAAGTATAGGGAAAAACCTATAAACCTATTAACAATAATAATAAATACCTTTAAATATAAGGGATAAATATTTATCTAGGACTTATGAGGCTAATAGAATACTATCTAAAAAGGTAAAAAGCTAAAACTTAACCTTTAGTACTTTAGGAAAAAGATATTTAAATCTTATAATAAGATTAATAACCTCTAGCTATTAATTAAGGGGTTAAAGAATAAAGTTACTAGCCTATAGAGGTAGGTTTAGAATAAAGACTATAAATAACGATAACTTTAGGAATAGAATAACATTTAATAGGAAGAACTAGATTAGAGCTAGTATAAAAATAAAAGGCTTTAAAGGGTTAATAGACAGCTTATAAGATAAGAATAACCTATATTATAGGTAGTGAAGTGGTTAAAGAAATATAGGACTATTAATATTATAAATTAAAGGGGAGATAAAGATACTTTATATTATTAAAAAGACTTAGAAAATAACTTTAGACCTTTTAAAAGGCTTATAAACTACTAAACTTAAAATAAAATAATAGATTATATAATATAGGTAGAACTAGTATAAATAAAGGCCTTATACTAATCTTCTAACTAACCTAATAAAGGTAGCTATAGTTTAAGATTAAAATTAGGATAATTAACTTTAGGTTATTACTAAGTAAAATTAGCTATAAGCTTTAATACTAATAGATAATAGGTTTTAAATAGATTCTATTAGTCCTACTTTAATAGATATAAAATTCCTTAAAGAATAAAGAAAGAACCTTATGTAATATAAGGGCTATTCTTTATTTAAATAGTTAAAAGGGAAATTAAACCTTTAAATATTAAAATAGAAGGAAAAACTATAAAGGTAGTATTTAATATTATAGATATAGAAACTATTAAAGATATAATTTTAGAGTTACCCTAATATAAAGATTATAATCTAGATATTAGTTAAAAGAATAGTAATTACCTATAACTATATAAACTATAGAAGTATTTAACTAATATAATAAGAAGTATAGAATAAGAGCTATAATAGGGTAAAGTATAAGGAAATATAACCCCTATAGGCCTATTATAAGAAATAGTTAATAAGAAATAATAAGCTTTAGATTCTAGAAAATAGAGTTTATAATAATAGAAAAAGATATAGATTAACTAAAAAGTTACTATTATTTTAGTCAATAAAAAAGGAAAGCTTATAATTAAATAATAGATTAGCTTAATTAAAGTAATAAGTATTAAATATAGATAAAGAAGGATTAATAAACTTAAGGTTATAAATATTAAAAATAGGAAGTTTATCTACTATAGAAGAACTATAAAAATAATAGTAACTAATAAGATTCCTAAGGAATATAAAGGATATCTAGTATTTTAGGCTAAGTATATTAAAGGGCTTTTAGAATATAGACCTTAGAACTATAAGATCAAACTTAAAGAAGGAATATAGCTAAAGTTCTTTAAGGTCTACTATATTAATAAAAATAAGATATTAAATTAAAGAAGTATTTAAATAATAATTTAAAGATTAGATATATCTAACTATTAACCTTATTTATTAGATACCTTATATTATTTATCTTAAAGAAGGATAAGAAATTTAGAATATATATAGACTATTACTAGTAAAATAATAAGATAATCAAGAACTAATACCTGTTATTATTAATCTTAAGGCTTTAAGACTAATTAGTTAAAGTATAATACTTTACTTATCTTAATCTATTAACTATATATATCTATATTTATATTAAAAAGAAGAATAAGTAGAAAATAGCTTTTAGAATATCTTATAGGTATTTTAAATATTGAGTAATACTATTTAGACATATTAATACGTTAATAATATTTTAGACTATAATTAACTATATTATTTAACCTTATTTCAATAAATTTATAATATACTATTTAAATAATATCTTTATTTACTTTAAGATATTTAAGGAATATTAGTAATATATATAATAAGTATTTAATATACTATACTAGTATTAGATATTAGTTAATAAGGGAAAAAGTAAATTTTATATTTAGAAGATAGTTTTCTTAAGGTATAAAATCTTACTAGGAAAAGTTAAAATCAAACCTTAAAAGATCTAGATAATTATAAAGTAGCTAATACCTATTAATACTACTAAGGTTTAAAGATTTATTAGATTTATAAACTTTATTTAGATATTTATCTAGAAGTTTAATAATATTATATAACTACTATATAAACTTACTAAGAAAGGAGTAGAGTTTAAATAGAAAGACATTAAAAAGCAGGTATTTTAAAGAATCTAATAGAGTAACTTAATAGACCTAATACTTTTATTACTAGAACCTAACCTACCCTTTAAAGTAGAAGTTAATATATTAAACTTTATAATTAGAGGATAATTTAAATAAAGGGATAAAAATAAAAAGTTATATCTAATAACGTTCTTTTTAAAAAAACTAGATAGACCCTATCTTAATTACCTTATTTATAATAAAGAGCTACTTATTATTATTGAAGTATTTTAGAAATAGAGACCTTACTTTAGTAAAACTACTTATTTAATATAGGTCTATATTAACTATAAGAACCTTAAATACTTTATAATAACTAAAGTCTTAAATAGATAATAAATTAAATAAATATAATTCTTATTAGGGTTTAACTTTATAATTAACTATAAGAAGGATATAGAAAATATATAAATAGATACTTTAAATAAAAGGATTAATTATTAAGATAATAATATATTAAAAGACTTATTAATACTACTATAGTAATAGATAGATAGTATTCTTTACTATATCTTATAATTAGTTAAAGACTATAAGATTATAGCTATTTATTAATAGATAGAGGAAGAAGTATCTCTATAGTTATTTATAAAGTACTATATAATTTTTAAGGAAGAAAAAGAAGGATAGGATTTTTAAAGAACTATTACTAGTAAAGAATAAGCTAATTAAAAGATAGACTTAGAAATAAATACCTTTAACCTATAACTAAATAAAATAAGACTCTAGTATTATAATAAGGCCTATATTAAAGCCTAAGACTAGAAGGACCTTTTATTTAAGGTCTATTAGTTAAAACTTAAAGGATATATAGGAATTATAAAAATAACTATTAAACTTAAATAATATTATAATTTCCTATACTTTAAAGAGAAGGTTAAAGAGATTATTAATAAATATAACCTCTATAGATAAAGTAAACTAGAATAATATAAGTCCTATAGTCTATTATAACCTTTATCTATTATTAAATAACTATAAAGTTTAATAATAATAGACTTTATTACTAAACTACTAGAATCTAAGGATATTATAATCTAGGTAGTATATAATAATATTCTTACTATAGTAAATAGGCTTATTAAATAGATCTATTTCTTACTATATAAAAAGGCTTAAATAATAGAATAATTTATAAATACTCTTTATTAGTATATTACTTTAATTTATATATAGTTAAAGAAGTAGATAATAGATTAAAATATTAAGTTTACTTTAAAGTTTTAATAAACTTTAATAATAAGATTTAATATAAAAAGTAAGCTTTTAATAATATACTATAGATAGATAGATAAACAGAATAACTTAATTAAATAGTTAAATAATATCTTTAACTCTATATTAACTTTTAATAAGATAATTAGATTAAACTACTACCTATTATATAGCTTACTTATAATATTATTAAGATTGAGATAATAAAAGTTATACTATATTTTATAAACTTTAATTATAAATTAGACCTTTAATAAAGACCTAATATTAAAATACCCTAGGCTATTATTAAAGTAGATAAAATAAACTTACTCTATATAATACTTTAAGAGGAGCTTAAATTTATAAAGATTAAGATAAAGAAGTTTTATAATTAGAAAAGGCTTAAAAGACCTTACCTAAAGAGGGGAGATAAGGTCTACCTTAGTTTATAAAATCTTAAAATAAAATGGCCTTATAGAAAATTAGACTTTAGAAAAATTAGAGTATTTAAAATTAATAAAAAGATCTTAAAGAATAACTATATCTTTACCTTATTGATAACTATAAAACTATAAACGAACATTTTTATATTATATTATTTAAACCTATATTAAAGAACTTAAAGCTTAATAAGGATATTAAAGTAAAGGATAAAGAAGAATAGAATATAAAGAAAATCCTCAATTTAAGAATTATAAAAGGGTAATTTAAAGATTTAGTTAAGTAATTAGACTTTAGATCTAAAGATAATTTATAATAATTAATAAGGAACTTAATTAACTATCTAAAGAAGTTATAGGATTTCTATTATTAATACCTTAATTACCCTATATAGCTAAAGAAAACTAGTTAAACCTACTATTATTAAAGGAAGTTAATAAAAAACTAAAGAATAATAGTTAATAAAAAAAATATTTAATTATAATAGGAATTAAACCTATAACCTTATATAGATAGCTTAATATATCTATATTCAAAGGTAATAAATAGATAAAGCTATAATATATATATATATTACTATTATATTATATAACTATTTTATTTATTAAAGATAAAGAAGAAAATACTTATTTAAGAAGGGAAGGATTAGGTAAAAAACCTAATAAAAAAGGAATATCCCTAGATCCTAAGAAGCTAAAGGCTTCCTAGTCTAATATACTAAAGGTATTTACTGACTATACCTAACTAACTAAGGATTATTCCTCTAATATTAGTTTTAGAGAATTAAGCTTTTTCTCCTTTTCTAAATAGGATATTCCTTAATAGAATACTTTAGTACTATAATTATAGAGAAAATACTACTAAGTATGAAGGTAAGATAAATAACTTAAAGCTTTAGATAATAACTACTCTATCTCCTTAATATCTCTTACTACCTTTTCTTACTCTAATAAATTAGATAATACTAAGATATTTATTAGAATATAATCTAATAAATATACTCTAATAATATAATACTTATAAGAATTAGCTATATTAAAGCTACTATACTTTTTACCTATATAAATATAATTCAAATACTTATTTAAACCCTTTATTATAATATAATATCTCTAAGGTTTTATATTCTAGTAACGTTTATAAAGTATATTAACTTTAAAACCTAATTATTCGATTTTTACTATAAAAACGAGGTATTCTTACTTTAAGTTATAAGAACTATAATACTTAGGGTTAGATATAGTAAATATAAAGGGAGGTATAATAAGGAGGAAGGAAAGACTTATAAAGTATAAAAAGGTATTAATATTAAGATATAATTATTAAATACCCTAGGTCTTTAAGATAAAAGATAAAGAAAGGGGGTATTATATTATAAACCAACTATAGAGTAGAAACCTAGGTAAGGTATATATAAGAAGGTATAACTAATAAGTAGGAAGAGGGAATAAGAATAGCTATATTAAAATAGCCTAAAGTAGCCTTAGGTAACTAGTAAATAAAGAGGATCATAGTAGACTTAAATAGATATCTAAAGGGACTAGGGTAGATTATAATAACTAGTAAATAGCGGCGAGTTAAGGAGGTATATAGTTACTTGTTCTAGAGGACTCTAGGAGTTCTCTAGTAAGTAATATAACTTATTTACTATACTTGCTTAAGACTAGTGAATATCGAAACCAGATTATTATCTTATTATAAACCTTTTGGCTTTACTGGATTATAGCCCTTATATCATACCTTTAGTAAACCCTTTTAAAGTATAGTTGAAAGACGATCCGTTATACTAGACTAATAGATAGCTAAAGTAGTATAGTTTCCTTTATATTTACTGTAGATATAGTAATATAGGAAATAATAATAAAATATAATAATCCTTTAAGCCTTTATTTTTCCCTTTATTAATTTTTACCTTATTACCTATAGACTTTCCTTAAACTTTTTTCTACCCTCTTCTCATAAAACTACCTAATATACTATTTTAATCTTTTTAACCTTTTATTAAATCTTCTAAACTTTAACTATTAATTATAATAGGCTTTACTTTATTTATACCTTATTTTTTATAACTATTACTTTAACTATCTTTTAAAGCTCCTTTATTAACTATTTAAATATCTTTTATATATCCCTAACCCCTTTAATTAAAGTTTAAAGGTAGTTTATTATAAAGGTCTTTTCTCTTTCTATCTTCTATAAGGCTTTATTTATAGTACCTTGTAAGTTTTAAAGGTCTATCTTTATTATATAGTTAATTAACTTTAAAACATTATTAGCTTTATTATTATATATCTTAAACTAGTCTTATAATAGATAATAAAGGTTAATATCCTTTATAATAACTATTTAATATATTAAACCTAGCTAGCCTTATAAGGTCTAAAAGGATATTCTATCTTTTTGAAGTTATATATTAATTATATTTCTAGCTTTTTTCTCTTTATATTTTAAAACTATACTTCATTAAGTTCATCTTTTATCTAATATTTCTATTATCTAATTTTAAACCTTCTACATATAAATATAGTTATTTAATTCTTAGGCCTATATACTAGATACTACTCTAAGGTTTAGAAGTAGTCTATTAACCTTATTTATTATTTAATCTATAGATCTAATATTCCTATTAAATTATATTAAATATATTTTAATAATACCTTTAAGTCCTCTTTATTTGTATTAGTATTTTATAATATAAGTCTAACCTTTATTAAAGTCTATAGTTATATTCTTCATTAATTAAGCTTTTAATCTTTTTATTAAATAGTTAAACTAGTTCATAGATTAAATAGATTAAATAAGTTAAATAGGTTAAATAGACTATATAGGCTTAATAGATTAAATAAACTAGATTATCTTTAACTTTAATATTATAAAGGCTAAATTTAGCTAGCCTTTATATTTGTCTTTTACTATTACACTATTACTATAAACTTTAAAGGCTAGCCCTATATAGTCTAAATTTAAAGATATTTAATATTAACCCTTTAAAATTAATCTTTATCCTTCTATTGTAATAATCATTTATAGATAAATATTAGTTTAATAAGCCTTATTTAAAGTTATTTAAATACCTTAGGCTAGTATTAATAGACATTTCTAGCTCTTTCTTTAACTTTAACTCCTTTGAAGTATTCCTTTATTAAAGGTAGATAAACTATTTTATAATTTAAGATATTTATAAAGTATTTAACTTTGAAGAAAAGTCTTTTCTAACCTTTATATATTTCTTATAAGCCTCTAATATTTTAAATACCTTATTTAATAGAGTAAACTACTTAATTATTAGCCTAATATAACCTAAAATAGTTAAAATAAATAACAGTAATTAATAGTAATAGACTATATTAGACTATATTAGACTAGTAACTAAATAGTCTACTTTATTAAATAGGATATCTAAAATACTATATTATATTTCTTATATAGGGCTTCTTTTTAATAGAACCTCTAGATATTACTTTATTTCTAATATTTAAAGTATTACTTTAGTTTTACGGCCTTTTAATAAAGCTTATAATTAAGGAGCTAGATATTCTATAATACCCTTTAATTATATACCTTTTGAGCCTTTTTCTAATTTTTAATAACTAGTTTAATATCCTTTTAATTGAAGACCTTTAGATTAACTAATGGACTAGGTTAACCTATTATCTAAAGACCTTAAAGTACTATTTAATATATAAGTTAAAGGGGTTAATAATAGTATTTATTAGATAGAAGTTTAATATAGAATAGTAGGACTAAAAGGGCTAATTACTATCTTAAAGTAAAGACTAGTCTGGATAATGAAGTATCTAAACTCCTATAAAGCCTACTATAAAATATAATATACCTAGAGATTATTTACTAGTGGTTTAGAAATAGATTATTAAACTTATAGATCAGAGGTAGATCTAGGCTAGCTTATTAACAGCTATAATATTAGTCTTCCTCATTAAGAAAGAGAATAGTAGATAAAGGTTTTATATTAATTACTAAGTATTAAATAAGATTATAAAATAGGATTAATACCCTATTCTATTAATTAAAGAAATACTATATTCCTTCTTAAAGGTAAAGTAATTTATAAAACTTAATATCTACTTTACCTTCTACTATATTTAGATCGCTAAAGGATAAAAATATCTTATTACCTTTTAAATAAGGTTTAGTCTTTTTAAATAGTTAATCTATCTCTTTAACTTTATTAATACTTTTATAACCTTCTAGTAATATATTAATAATACTTTTAAATTAGTATTTAATAACTTTTTTATAGCTTACCTTAATAATGTTTTAATTTATTCTAATAGAAGTAAAAAGGAATATATATAATAGCTATAATTAATCTTTAAAAAACTAAAGGCTATAGGATTTACCTTAGACCTTTAAAAGTATATATTTATAGTAAAGGAGGTTAAATACTTTAGCTATATTATTAAAGTAAAGGCCTAAATCTATCTAGACTTTAAGAAACTTAAGGCTATTATAGAATAGAAAGCCCTAATAAAGCTTAAAGGTATTTAGAGTTTCTTTAGATTTATAAACTTCTATTAATACTTTATCTAAAACTTCTTAGAATAGATAAAACTATTAACTAACTTAATAAGAAAGGGTATATTATTTTACTAGGGATAAGAAGAGATAAAGGTATTTAAGTCCTTAAAGATAGAGTTAATATTAGAACTAATCCTAATATAGTAGGATTTTAACTAGGAAATAGTAGTAGAAGTAGACTATTTAAGATAGATATTAGGAGAATATCTCCTATAGAAGGATAAAGATAGGATATTATACTTTATAGTCTATTACTTTATAAAGCTAGTATTAGCTAAATATAACTATATTATCTATAATAAAGAATTGCTAGTTATTATTATATACCTTAAAATATAGTTAGCTAAATTATATAGTATAAATATCCCCTTCTCTATCCTAATAGACTATAAAAGCCTTAAATACTTCTTTTAACTATATCTAATCTTAGAGTAATAAGCTTAATAGATAGAGATACTCTTCCTTTTTAATTTTAAGTTAAAATACTAATCTAGAACCTAAATATCCTAGCCTAATATACTCTTTTAATAGGAATAAGACTAAAAGAATAATAAGCTATAAATAGCCTAATGGAGATTGTACCAATTAGTCTAATTCCAGGCTAAAATCGCCAAAACCACCACCGTTCAAAAGCCCTCGAGAAGCCCTATATAAAAGTACCTATCATACCTACATATAGCCTACAGCACAGCTATAGCAGGTGATATACCTTATATAAGGAACCAATTATACTAACTATATTGACTATATTAGCTATATAGTATATAGACTATAGACTAGCTACTAAGCTATTAAGCTAAGCCTAGTAGATATATTATTACCTAGCTAATAGGGAACTAACCTCCCTCCCTTAAATATAATGAAAATAGTATCTAAATTAAACTAATTAGTCTAACCTAGGCTATAGACTAATTATGCTAATTAATTTAATTATAGGTTTAAGGTACTAGTTATATTAATTAATTTAACTATAGGCTTAGGGTAGCCTTACTAGAATAGTATAAAATCTATTAGTAAAGGAGCTTTTTAAAAGGCTCTAAGTAAGAATAGGCCTAGGGCTATTTAAAGCCCTATTAGGCTATTTAACCCCTAGGGGTCCTCTATAGAGGGAAAGACTATAAGGCCTTTTAATCTAGTTAATAGAAATAGTCCCTAAAGAGAGGAGGAGAGAGGTAAGGGGTATTATAAAGGATATAGTAAACCTATATACTAGCTAGAGATAGGGGGATAAGGCTAAGGAGAGGGTTATAGAAGAGGTTATAAAGGCCTAGCTATAGAAAATAGTTATAAAGGTAATAAAGGTAGTAGTAGGCTAAAGAAGAGGAATACTATAGGGATAGTTATAGGTAATAGTAATAGAGGCTAGGCTTATATAGGCCTAGCTAATAAAGGTTATCCTCTAAAAGGTAGAAAGGGAGTTACTAATAAGAGGTAATAAACTACTAATAGATTTAGTAAAAAGGACCCTAATAGAGATTATATAAGCTATTAGCTAGGTATTAATTAAGAAGAGGGTAGTTATAGTTTAGAAGCTATTAAGTAATAATAAGGGAGAGGCTTAACTAGGGCTTATAAGGAGTAAAGAGGGCAATCAGGGAGGGGAAGACCTAAATATAGAGGACTATATTATAGAAGGCTACTAACGACGCTAAGTTACTATAGTCCCTAGAGCAGTGGGCAAGGTATAGGAGCTTTCTGCTACTAGACCCTTGAAAGCTCCCTATATTTTAGGGACTAGATAAAGGGTAAGAACAATATATATATGGAGAAGGTAAAAGCCCTAATAGGCTAGTTCTACCATAATCTAATAGCTGACCTTATAGATATAGAAGATCTAGGGCTAACTAAGTAGTAGGCTTTAAGGTTTAATATAAGAAAGGAGGTTATACCTAAAGATATTTAGAAGGTACTATCTAAGATTAGTCTTTAAAAGGCCTATAGAAGACTACTATATAGGATAATAGTAGTACTAGTAGAGGTAAATTTTAAAGTTAAATAGTTCCTAAAGATGTTTAAAAGGGTAAAGATAATAGTACTATAGAAGCTAGAGAAGACTCTAAAGATATATAAGACCTTTAAAAGATATAGGCTAATTACCCTTCTATTAATAATTAAAAAGCTTATTAAAGCTTTAATAGTAAAAAGGGTTATAGAGGTAATAAAAGCTTATAGTCTACTATTAAATAAGTAAATAAGAATCTAAAAGAATAGATTTATAAAGGTAATAATCTAGTTAATAGTAATATAGATATAAAAGGCTTAAAGTTAAAAGGTAATAGCCTTTTTCTTATAGCTAGATATTTTAAAGGTATTTAATATTATTAACTATATTAGGTTTTTTACTATCTTAAAGTTAAAAGGTTATCTACCTTTAATAATCTATTAAATTAAAGCTTAACTAATAGATAAAGTAGTAATATTCTACTTTAAAAGTTAGAAAATAAAGAATATTCTAGTAATAATAGATATTCTATAAGGTTTATTACTTTTACTAATATATTATTTATCCTTTATATTATATTACTCTATAAAGCTTTAAAGGTAATATATTTAATAGTTAATATAATAGATTTTATAGATAATATAAATCTAATAGTATGTAAAAGGAGTTTAAAAATATATAATAGATAATTAAAGGGGGTTTAAAAGATCTATTTAAAATAAATAAGTATTTAAAAGATAGCCTTTATCCTTTAGAAGTATAAATTAATCTACTTTAATAAAAGAAGAAGATAATAAAAGGAATTAATAATATTAATAATCTTTAAAGGGATAAAAGATAATAATACTATAGAATTATAGAAGTTAATATAGTTTTTAAAGATTTAATTAGATTAAAGGTTAAAATAAAAGATTTATTAATAAATATTAAAGAAGAAGTTAAAGATCTAAGACTCTATTCTATTGAAGATTATAATAAATATTGAAAAATTAAATTTAATAAAGGTTTAAAAGATATATAGAAAGTATATTAAAAGTATAATTATATTTAAAGCCTTTAGTTATTATTAATTAATAAAATTAAATAAAGAGATAAAGAATATTATTAAAGATCTTATAAAGGATTAAAATAAAAGTTTAAAGACTATTATTAAAGCTTATAAATTAACTTTAATAAAGTATTTAAAAATAAAGATAAAGATTCTTCTTTTAAATTTCTATTTAAATAAAAGATTAAAAGACTTGAAAACCTACTTTTAAAAAAAGGCTTTATAGTTAAAGACTAAATTAAATATAAAATATATATTAATAGATAACCTAATTAAAAAGGACTATAATAAACTTTATAAAAGGTTAAAAAAAAAAGGAATTTAAAGAAAAAAGATATTATATAGTCTATTAAATCTAATAAAGGTAAAGAAGAATAAAGGAATTATAATAAAGTAAAAGATAAAGAGATAAGGTATTAAAGGAAAGGAAAAAAAGGGAAAGAGTATTAAAGAAATAATAAAGATAGTTTAAAAGATTTAGTAGAAAAAGAGAAAGATAGACTAATAAAGATTAATAAAGAGAATAGTTAATAGATATTTTTTAATTAATATATTTATAGAAAGAAGATTAAAGAGATATAAAGGTTTATTAAAGGTCTAAAGCTCTTTATTCATTTAGGCCTAAATTAAAGATATTAAACTATAAGAATATCTATTTAAAAGGAAGGTTTTAAAGATTATTATACTCTATTATAAATATAAAGAGAGAAGGAAAATAGTAAAATATTTAATAATATAATACTTTAATCTATTAAAGTAAAGGTTATAGAATTAATAGAAGATCTAGTTATAATAGGACTTATAGACTATACTATAAAGGGTAAATAGCTAAATTAATAGATTAATAAAGAAGGTTCTAGATTAGTTAATAGACTTTAGCTAGCTATAGAAATATAGGTTAGCTGGAAAGTTAGATATAAAACCTATAGGTAAGGGCTAGTATATCTAAAGGTTAGTAAAAGGTCTCCTTTCTTTTATAATAGATAGGTATAGGATTTTATAGCTTTAGACAGTAGGTAGAGGTTTTTACCTAGCTAGATTAGTAAATAGCTAAGATAGTATAGTTTCCTTTATATTTAGTAGTAGAGGGACTGGTATACCCTAATAGGTATAGTGGTATAGGAAATAATAATAATCATAATAATAGATTAAAGGTTAAAATAGAAGGTTTATTAATAAATATTAAAGAAAATACTAAAGAACTAGGACTTTACCCTAGTAAGGACTATAATAAAGATTTAAAGGCTAAACTTAATAAAGGTTTAAAAAGTATATATAAAGTATATTAAAAGTATGATAGTATTTAAAGCCTTTAACTACTATTAGTTAATAGGACTAGGAAAGGAGTTAAGAATATTATTAAAGACTGTATAAAGGATTAGAATAAAAGTTTAAAGACTATTATTAAAGTCTATAAATTAACTTTAATAAAGTATCTAAAGATAAAAATAAAGATTTTCCTTTTAAACCTCTATTTAAATAAAAGGTTAAAGGACTTTAATCTTTATTCTAATACTTTATTAAAGAGGGAATAAGATAAAAAGAGGGATATATCTTAAATAGAATAAATAGTCTATAATTATTATTAGATATTAAAGGAAGGAGTTATTTCAAATAACAAGCTTAATTATAAAGTTAATAAAGATCCATTTTTAAAATTAATCTAGTATTAAAAAAGGTTAAAATAATCTTTATTATAACTATTAGGATTATTTAATATATTTATAACAAATATAGTTCTAAATAAATTACCTAATATCTGTCTATAGATATATTATCCTAATAATAATCCTATTAAAGAAATCTAAATATTTTATTCTCCTTTAGATATTCTAATATAAAAGAGTTATAGATAATCTATATTATCTTTATAGTAAGAGGTTTTAAATTAAGAAATTATTATTATATTTAAAAATATGAAGCTCTATATATATTAATAAAGTAGTCTATAACTTATTTTTAGACTATATTAACTTTATATAGGAACTTTTAGATCTTCTTTAAAATAGTTTAATATTAATAAATATAAGAGCTTTTTTAATTTATCGCTTTATCCTATAAAATAATTAACTTTATATCAAAGAAGGTCTTATTATTATCTAATAAATATAAAGTCTTAATTATATATATCTTTAATAGTAAAGGGAATTAAACTATTTAAGATATAACCCTCTTTTTATCTTATTCCCTCTTTAATAAAGTATTAGAATAAAGAGTTTAAATTTTAAAGTAATGTTTTAACTTAAAGTTAAAAAGAGCTAAAACTTTAATATATTATATTTAATATTCATTAATCTTCTATAATTAAAAAACTATTTAAGATTGTTATAGTTAATAAAGATTAAAAAAGGAATAGTTATAATATATAGTTTAGCTAATTAAACATTTTAATAGAAGATAATGATTAAAAGCTTTTTATTATAGATAGTATAGTTCTACTTTATATCTAAGAGGTTTATACTATTATAAACTGTTGCATAGTAAATCTTATCTTTACTTTATTAAAAGAGATAACCCTTTAAGGTTATTTTTAAATAGTTAGGTTTTAAAGCTATATTTTACTTTAGATTCTATTAGATTAAGATTAGTTCTAAGATAAATATAAGCTTTTAAACCTTATATACTTTATTCTCTTCTTCTCTTTAATAAAAGGGTATATTCTTATCGGTCAGTTAAATAAAAGGAATAATAGTATTTAAAAAGTAAAAAATGAAGTCTCAATAGACATTTGTTAACTTTACAAAGCTATAGACTCTTTAAGCCTTTATTAAAGCCTTTTATTCCTAAATAATAGTAACTTTTTTAAAATATAGATAAATACTTTTCCTTATTTTAATAATATATATAATGTATTTAAGCTCTTTTATAATATAGGAATATATCTTTGAATGTATTAAACGGCTATCCTTTTATCGTCTTTATAAAACTCCCTTTACGTTATTCATATAATCTTTATTACTCCTTTTAAAGTATATAAAAATATTATCGAAATAGATAATAGTAAGTCTTTTTAAATTAAACTAGAAATATTGTTAATATAGTACTAGAATATTATAGATATCTCTTTTCGTCTGAAGGAATAGATAAACTATTTAAAAAGGTTAAATCTTATTTAAAAGGTTATAAGATATTTATTACCTCCTATAATATAGATTTAGTAAAGGGTAGTCTTTATATTAAACTTTATAAACTATCTATCGTTTAATTGGAAATTGACAGTCTCTTATTATAATAATAGTTAAAATATATTATTCTTTATTTCAAAGACGTTAGATTAGCCCTATAGTGATTATAGATCGATATATAAAGATTCTATTAATCTAACTTAAAGAGGAGAAGAGGCAGATATTCATATTTAACACGGACTTCCTCTAAAGGAGGGTAATATGTATTATATAACCTAACCCTAATGTAAAGTTCCCAGTTAGGGTCTTCTCTCAACCTTGAGGTTCTGTTATATAATCTAACCCTTACCCTAAGGTTCTTAGTTAGGGTCTTCTCTAAACCCTTGCAGGTCCTATTATATAACTAACTCTAACCCAGGTATTGCCTAGATTGACTCTATTTAGCCTAGGGCTAAAAACCCTTATAAAAGCTTCTCTTTAATATTTTCCTTTAGTCTATATCAGGACAAGCAGCAACCATAAAGGAAGAAGGGCTAGAAGAAGAGGAGAGAAGGAAAAAGGATAAATAAAGGAGTAAGGAAAGTATAGAAAAGATACTTATAAGAGTAACATACCTTAATAGAGTAAATATAACAATAATTATTATAAGACTAATATAAAGATAATATAAGTTAAACTTAAAAGGGGAATTTAGAAAAAGGATTAGAGAAAAGAAAGATAATAAGGAATAGTAATATTAAGTTAATATAATAATTATATAAGGAAAAAGAAAAAGAGTTAAAATAGAGAAAAACTAAAGAAGGAAAGAAAGTAATAAAAGAAGGATAATATTATAATAATATTATAATAATATAAAGTAAATTAAAAATCCTTAGGAAATGAAAATAATATTAAATAAAGAAGAAAACTAATTAAAAGAAATAGAAATAATATTAAATAAAGGAAGAGATAATAAAAGAAAGATATAAAGGTAAAGTAATATTATTATAGAAAAGAAAAAGAGACTTTTAAAAGATAGGGGAATACTATAATTATAATATAAGGAAGTTATAGTAAAAAAGAAGGAAAGAAGTATAAAAGGGGAGATTAATAAAATTTAAAGAAAGTTAAAGGGTTTGAAGTTTAATTTAATTATAGTATTAACCTTTATTATACTATTATTACTATTATATTATACCTTTTTAAATATTTTATATTACCTTTACTTTTAGACCCCTTTCCTAGAATCCCTATAATTCTAATATATTAAACTCTCTTTTTCTAAGACTATTAGAAGTATATTATAGTTTATATTTATTCTACTACTACTACTATATTATAAGGATCTAAATAACCCCCTTCTTCTAAAGGTAAGTTACCTACTGATAAAGGAGGCTTATCTACTATACCTCTAGTTACTAGTACTATACCTAATAAAGAAACCCCTTCTACTTCTAGGTCTTAAAGTAACGAAAATATAGGCCCTATACTTATAATATTTACCTAGGTAATCCCTAGGCTACTATTTAGAGCCTAGTAATATTAAAGACCTATTACTCAACTATCCTAAGGAAGTTAAAAGAATCTATACGAAAATCGACCTAGTTAATATATATTATAAAAAAGTAATACTTATACTATAAATAAATAGGGATATTCTAGTAATAGCTTAATAAAGGTAAACCCCTTATTCTAGTAATAGAAGTCTTAAAGATATATTAACTAACTAGCCCTAGGAGGTTATAAAAGTATAAAACAAAATTAAACTTATATACCTTTATTATAAAGAAGTAGAGCTAATAGCCTAGTTATAAACTACTACTAGCCCTCTTTAACATTACTAATAAGAACCTAGAGCTCCTATATACCTAGGAGAAATAGCTTTCGAGTAAATTATTAATACCTCTAGTATAATTATAATATTTATACTAACCTTAAATATTACTTTATCTACTCCTATATAAGCTTTAGTATATATATTAGGAAATAGTAATACCTATACTCCTATATAAAAAGGTCCTACCTTTAAGTACCTTAGTTATAAAGGAACTAGCTTCTTAGAGTTCTAGTATTTCTTAAATAAGCTATAAATATATTCTACTATCTACTAGTTAGCTAAGGATAATCCTATATATATTCTCTATATCTCTAAAGTACTATAGAACCTCCTAAGATTATATTAACTTAACTATATTATATTTATTTATGATTTTCCCTATATTTATACTACTATACTATAGAGGGAATTTATTAGATTCCTTTATTCCTTACTCCTAGATTATAAAACTATTAAACTTATAGTAACTTAAAAGCTATAGAACTTATACTAGATAGAAAAAGAGACTATAGTTAAATTTAAAATCTATTTCCTTAACTTTATTACTAACTTTAAAGCCTTTCTTAGATTAATAAAAGTATATCTACTAAAGTTATTATATCCCTATTACTTATGGTAATCTTATTATATTTATATAGTGTTTAAAAGCTACTATCTAACCTGAGGTATTAAATAATTATACCTTATTCCTCTTTTATTAGATAAATACTATAACTTAGCTATAAATATATTATAATTATAAATAGCCTAGTTATATAATAGTATAATATAGATAGTCTCTTTATTAGGTATTAATTATTCTACCTTCTACTCTACCCCCTATTTAAATTATAATACCTATAGAAGCTAAAAGTATAATAGCCTTTAAAAATAAAGAGATTCCTCTATATTATATCTATTATAATTACTATTAGCTAGGTTATTTTATTAACCAATATCTAGAAGCTATCTATTCCTACTATAATATTAAAGGCTATTATATAATATATTACCTAGATATAGTATACTATTAATATAAATAAAAAGGATATATAGAGTATAACTATCTAATAACTAATACTAATACTATACCTTTAAAATAAGATTATAATATAACTACTATAGCTATAATTACCTAGGAAGATATAAAGGTAAACTCCTATCTAATATATTTATAAGTCTAGTTATATCTCCTAATAATAAGATAGAATATAGCTATAGCTATATTCGATAGTAAAGTAGAATTTAACTTTCTTAGTTATAACTATCTTATAGAGAAAACTATATTAAAGTACTTCCTACCCTACCTTAGATTTAGTTCTATTAATAGAAGCCTAATTATTATATATAGAGTTTACCCTCTCTTCTACTATATATTAGATATATTAAGCCAAAGTTATATATTCTTACTATATTTTATAATTACTAATATTACCCCTAGTCCTATTATCTTTAGCTAGCCTTAGTTAGAATAAGCCCTTTTAGTCTTAGACTACTTTTATAAAATATAGATCTATTTACCTTTACTATACTATAGTAGCTTAATTATAGAGCTATACTATAACTAGATTATAGTTAATATTAGCCTTATTACTATCTTTATCTAAACTATTCCCTCTATTATAGCTATACTATTAAGATCACCTCTAAAGTATATAGATTATACTAATATATTCTAGGATAATAATTATCTAAGACTATTAATTACTAATAAAGCTAAATATTAAATTAACCTAGTTAATAATATAAACTACTATAAGGGTATATCTATCCCCTAAGTATAATAGAATTTACTACCCTTTATAACTAGATTAATAAAGCCCTATTTAAAGGATAGATTTAACCTTCGATTAGTCTAGCTAAAGCCTTTACTCTATTTATACTAAAAAAAGAGGGAAAGCTATACCTTATAGTAGATTTCTATATATTAAACTAGCTTACTATTAAGAATAAAGCTCCTTTACCCTTGATTAGTAAAATCCTAAACTATCTTATTAATATATAAATCTTTATAAAGCTTAACCTTAAAGATACCTACTATTATATATACCTTTATAGTAGTAATAAGTAGAAAATAGCCTTCTATATTTAATATAGTTATTTCAAATTTAAGGTTATATCTATAGGCTTTACTAATATTCCTATTACCTTTTAAATATATATTAACCAGTTATTAGCAGGATTAGTAGATATTACTTATATAGTATATTTCAATAATATCCTAATTTATAACGAGGAACCTATAGAATATATATAGTATATATATAAAGTATTAGAACGACTTTATACTATATAGTTATTTATTAACCTTAAGAAGTACCACTTTAACGTTAATGAAGTTAGATTCTTTAAGTTTATCGTCTTATAGAAAGGTATTAATATAGAGCTAGAATATATTAAGGTAATTATAAAGTAGCTATTACTCTAAAGTATCTATAATATAATTATACTATAGTTACTATACTATTAATAGATCTCTTAAGAAAGACTATTAAATAATCTTTTATATTTACTAATATAGCTAAAATAGTATTTAATACCCTTAAGAACGAATTCTAGAAGGTACCCCTCCTCCGGTATTTCAATCTAATATTATATATTTATCTAGAAACTAATACTTCTAAGTAAGCTATTAGGGCTATCCTCTTTTAACTCTATAACAATTAGTAGTACCTAGTTATATTCCTCTTATAGAAGATCTAGAAAGTAAGGCTAAACTACTCTATTACTGAATATAAATTATTTACTCTATTAAAGGCCTTTTAGGCTTAAAGGTACTATCTATTTTATATATAATCCTTTATTCTTATATTTATTAACTACTTTAACCTCTAGTAACTTATTTCTACCCTTAAGGTATAGGGATAACTATAATATTAAAGGAATAAACTTATTAAATATAATTTTATTATTTAATACTAACCTAATAGCTAGAACCTAATAGATAGGCTTTTAAAGAGGCTAGACTTAATAACTAAGGAAGAGGAGGGTATAGAAAAAGATATATTAAAGGCGTTGAAGAAGCTTATAGAAGAATATATTTAATATAGATAAAAAAAAAATACCTCGATAATTTAATTATCTTTAACTAAATATAAGATATAGTAGTAACTACCCTTTAGTAAAATATCTCTAAAGTACTATACCTTTATATAGTAAAAGATAAAATAGTCTAGTATAAGATAGAATATTATAATGATAAGCTCTATATAGAAGAGGCTATACTACTTTAAATAAACTATATAAAAAATTAGAACGTTAGTTAACTAGTCTTTATAGAACTAGAGTAATACCTATATAATACTTATATATTTCTAATACCTTATTAGCTATTTATCCTCTTAAAGTTAACTACTATCTATAAGACTACTAGGTTAAAGATATACCTAATTAATATATTTCTAATATAGATATAGTAGCTACTATTAGGTAAGTTAAAATAAAGCTAAGGACTTTCAATAATAGGGAACTCTATATAATGATCTTAAAGGCTTAAAAGGAGGATAATTAAGTTTAGATATATATTTAAAGCTATAATAAAGGCTAGAAATTAAGCTAAGATAAAATCTTATATTTCTAGTAAAAAGTATTTGTTCCTTTAATATTATAAAATAAGCTAATATAGTATATTTATAGTAACCTTAGATTAGACTATTAAAGTATCTAGAAAACCTACTATTACCTAAAGAAATTATACTACTAACTAGCTATATATAAGATAATAAAGGAGTATATCTAGTATTATACTAACTATAATAATAATAAGGAGAGAAACTATTACTAATTTAGTAAACTTACTATATTATTAGTTCTAAATAACACTTAGAGGGATATTTCTATAGACTTTATTATAGGGCTACCTTTAACTATCGACCCCTATATAAATAAATAGTATAATATAATCCTTATTATCGTTAATTACTTTATAAAGTATACCTTCTATATTGCTATATAGAAGATATTTATAGCTTATACTTTTATAGAACTCTTTAACGATTATATTATCTAGCCCTTTAATATACTTTACTCTATTATATTAGACTAAAGCTCTCTATTTACTAGTAAGTTCTAGATATACCTCTATAAGTTATATAGGATTTTTTAATACCTTAATACCATCTACTATCCTTAGTTAAATAGCTAAATAGAATATTAAAACTAATTATTAGAATATTTTTTATAGATATACTATATTTATAATTAATCTAATTAAACCTATTTTCTAAAGGTAGCTAAATATATCTATAATACCTTTTATTATATAGTAATATAAAGTAGCCTTATCTTTATACTATTTAGATTTAAACTATAAAGGCCTTTAGATCTAGAAGCTTTATAAGAAGCTAATATCCTAATAGTAAATAGTTATATTCTAGAGCTTATAGAATAATAGTAGTATATTAAAGAACTTTTAAATAATACTAATAAAATATATACTAAATAGTATAACTCCTATTAACTTATTTAGGAGTTTTATATCAAAGACTAGGTATAGCTATCTACCAAGTATCTAAAGCTATAGTACCTTAGCTATAAGCTTATAAAAAAGTATTTTAGACCTTTTTAAATCCTTAAGATTAGAGGATATAATAAGATAGTCTACTACCTTAACCTACCCTTAGACTATTATATCTATAATATATTCTCTATTTCTATAATGAATTGTACTAACCACTCTCTAAAAGGGTTCACTGAAGGTACTGGTAAGGGTTATAATTCAGTGTAGCCAAAGGGTATATAACAAGATAATGATCTAGTCTTAATGTCTATAGTAATTGGTAGCGAACAAATTGTATTGCTTACTAGAGAACTCCTAGAGCTTCTCTAGAACGAGTGACTATATACTATCTAAGTTTACTGCTACTTGTTAACTACCGCGATCTATCTTGATATCTATAGATAGATATCTAATTAAGTCTATTATAAATCCCTATACTCGCTGGTTAGCTAAGGCTACCTATGGCTATCTTTTCTATAGCTATCCTCTTCTCCTGTTATTCATTAGCTATACCCTCCTATATATACCCTACCTAGGTTTCTGCTATATAGTTGGTTTATAATATAATACCCCCCCTCTTTATCTTCTTGTCCTAAGAGACCTAGGGTTCCTAATAACTATATCTTAGTACTAATATCCCCTTCTACTTATAAGTATATATTTCCCCTCTATAATATATCCTCTTTATAGTATTCGCTATAGCTAACCCTAAGCGCTATAGTTCTTATAATCTGAAGTAAGAACATTTTATTTTTATAATGAAAATCGAGCGGTTAGGTTTCGAGGTCAATATACCTTATAAGTGCTACTAGAATATAAAGCCCTAGAGGCGTTATATTATAATAGAGGGTTTGAATAAATGCTTAGGCTATATCTAGATAGGTAAGAAGTATAGTAGTCCTAATATAGCTAGTTCCTATAAGTGCTATTTAACCTATAGTTATCTCCTAGCTATATCCTAATAGATACCCTTAGTATTATCTAATTTATTAGAGTAGGAGAAGATAGTATAGGATATTAAGGAGGTAGAGTAGATATTATCTAAGACTTTAAGTCGTTTATCCTATCTCTATTCTTAATAGCGTTTCCTTTATAATTATAGTACTAAGACATTCTACTAAGGTATATCTTATCTAGAGGAGGAGGAGGAACCTGATTCCCTAAGGCCGATACTAGAGGAGTAATCTTTGGTTAGTCAGGTATAATTAATAGGTGCCTTTAGTATACTAGACTAGGAGGCTTTTAGCCTCTTAGGGTCTAGGGGTACTTCTTCCTTAGTAGGTCCTCTACCTAGCCCCTTTCCTCTTAAGTAAGTATTCCCTTTCTATTCTTAATAAATGAAATGGTTATATAGTATAGTAGTAGTATATATATATCTTATATAGTTCTATCTATATCTGAGGATATAGTTAGGAGTATATTTATATAAGGTTATAGGTTTAATTCCTACTATAACTATATATATATTGTTTTTTTTTTTTTTACTAACTATCTTAGTTCCTTATTAATTTCCTTTAATGATAGTAGTTTTAACTAGTCTTTATTAGCTATATAGGACAATTAGGGTATTAGTAATAGAAATCCTATAGTTTCTCTAGACAATTAATCAAGTTTTCTACTAGCTACTATAAGTTATCCTTAGATCTAAAATCTAACTATTTAACTAAGTATTTAAGTTATCCTTTTATAATTCTTAAGTTAAGAATTTCCTTTATATCCTATTCTTCCTCCTTATCCTTTACTTCTATATCTTTATTAAGCCTTAAGTTCTTTAATATAGGTTTAAATAGTATAATATAAAAGACATTCATTTATAATTTTATAGTTAATAGTAAAGTAAAGATATAGTTATTCTCTAAGATCTTCTTATTAATTTTAAATAGTCTAATTTTCTTAAAGTCTAACTTTCTACTAGGTCGTTTAGTCTTAAGATTTTATAAACTAAGGTAGACCTTATCTCCCCTCTTTAGGTAAAGTCCCTTAAGCCTTTTCTAATTATAAAACTTTTTTATCCTAGCCCTTATAAACTTAAGTTCTTCCTTAAGTATTATATAGAGTAAGCTTATCTTATCTATCTTAATAGTAGCCTAGGGTACTTTAATATTAGGTCTTTACTATAGGTCTAGTTTATAGCTAAAGTTTATAAAATATAGTATAACTTTTATTATCTCTATCTTAGTAATATTATAAGTAAGCTATATCATAGATAATAGCTTAATCTAGTTATTCTATTAGAAGTTAATATAGAGCTAAAGGTATTATTTAACTATCTAGTTAAGTTATTCTATCTATCTATCTATTTATATATAATAAGCTATTAAAAGCTTACTTTTAGTACTAAGTCTTATTATTAAAGCTTATTAAAACTTTAAGGTAAACTTAGTATCTTGATCTATTATCTACTTCCTTAGCTATATATAGATTAAAGTAATATACTAGTAGAGAGTATCTATAAGTTATTCTACTATCTAGGTTTCTTTATAGGATAGGAAGTAGGTCTACTTAATAAGCCTATCTACTATAGTAAGGATACTATTATATACTACCTATATTATAGTATCCCTAGATTCTAGTAATTTAATAATAAAGTCTATAATAACTAAACTCTATAGTCATTTAGTAATAGGTAAGGGTTATAATAGCCTATAGGGCTTATATTATCCTAGCTTATTCTATCTATAGAGATTATACTTATTAAAACCTCTTTAACCTTCTCCTTAAGGTATAGGAAGTTATAATATTACTTAAGTTTAATAGCTATTTTTATAATTCCTATATATCCTTTAAGTTTTAACTAGTAAACCTTAAATATAAGGTCCTTTTAGTCCTAGGTCTTAAGATAGGCCTTATTATAATACTAGAGTCTTGTCCTATCTAGTTATAGGCTAGGGATACTTACCTCTAGGTCTATTTCCTAATTGGCCTATTCCCTACTAGTAATAGTTCCCTAAAAATCCTATCTTTCTCTTTCTTCTCTAAAAACTATATAATATTCTATAAGTAGCTATAGAGGTACTTCTTCTTCCTCTATCTATTAGTAAATAGCTATAATCTTATAGTCTTTAACTAGTTATAAGGTATAGTAAAGGATACTATCTATCTATTACTATAGTAATACTAGTAAATTTTCTAGTATATTATCTTAGTGATCGGTCCTCTTACTTAGGGTATCTATTTATATATTTTCTATATCTTTTTTATAGTTAATTATAAAGTTAAACTCTAATAAGAATTCTACTTATCTAGTTTATTACTCGTTTAAGACTTTGATCGTTATAAGTACTTAAGGTTTTTATAGTTAGTATAGACCTATACTAGGTAGATAGTTCTACTAAAGTAAGGTCTCTATTCCTAAAATACTTTAATAATAGTAAGTAGTTCCTTATTATAAATAGGGTAGTTAAAATAGGGCCTATCTAGCTTTTTTAAAAAGAACGCTACTAGATATAGCTTCCTATTTTTATCCCTCTATCTAAGTTATCCCCTAACTATAAAGTTCGATATATTAGCTTCTACCTTAAAAGGTAGGCTAGGGTCTAGTAATAGGAGTATTAGGTCTTTTAAAATACTCTATTAGATTTTTTAGAATACTTATTCCTAGATATCCCTCTACTTAAACTCTACTCCTTTCTTAGTAAGTTTATATAATAGTTATATAATATTATTAAACTTTAGGATAAATATCTAAATAAAGTTTATAAAGCTAATAAACCTTTGAACTTTAGTAATATTAATAGGTATTAGCTACTTTATAATTGTCTAAATCTTCTAGGGTTTAATCTTAACCTTTCCTAGTAAGATTTTATATCCTAAAAAGACTATCTTCTAGATATAAAATTCACTTTTCTCCTTATTGACTAATATCTGGTATTAATATAGTATATTAAGCATTTATTATATATATTATTAGTATTCCTTAAATATCTTAGAGTAGATAAGGATATTATCTAAATAGTATACTATAAACTTATGAAGATAGGGCTAGATAATATAGTTAATTATAGCTTAGAATATTACTAGTATATTAGTAAGTCTAAATAGTATTACTAGATATTTAAAATACCTATAGGATATCTAAAAAGCTATTTTCTATTTATCCCCCTCCTTAATATAAATATAGATATATACTATTAGTAGGTTAAGATAAGTAAAGTATTATACTTTAGCTAACTAATCCTAAAGCTTTAAGATTAGTAATAGAAGATACTAGTTCTTAATTATCTTACTATTTAGCTATTAGTAGTCTATATATATCCTAAGTTTCCTATCTTTCTTAAGGATAAATAATATAAGGTATCTAATAGGTAAAGTTAATAACTAGATATATCTAATCTTTAAATTATTATTTAAATACTTCTTTAGCTTAGTATCTTATTTCTCATTAGTATAATAGACCTTAAAGAACTTTAGCTATACCCCCTCTTTAAGTTTAATCTTATAGTCTTAGAGTCTATATTCTAGAAGTCCCTTAAGATACTTAGCCTAAAATATTAGATATCCTTTATATTCTTAGGGAACCTTATTAATTATAGTAGTCTTTATAGTTCCTCTATAGTAGGTAAACTTACTATTCCTTAGCTCGATATTTATAACCTTAAGCTTATTAATTCTCTTTCCTCTATATTTAATGTTTACTACCTTAACTAGGCTGACCTATTACTTGATTATAAGCTTCCCTTTTTTATTGACTAAGATAATAGTAACTTCCTAGTTAGTTTATATCTTCTTTTATTATTATAGACTATATTTTCTAGAATCTAGAGCCTATCTTTTCTTATTGACTATTTCTTATAGTAGGCCTATAGAGGTTATATTTCTTTATACTTTACCCTATTATAACTCCTATTCTATACTTCCTATTATATTAGTTAGATACTTCTATAGTTTATATAGTTATAGATAGCTACTATCCTTCTAACTAATATCTAGGTTATAATCCTTATATTAGGATAACCCTAAAATTATATCCTTAATAGTTCCTATATCTATAATATTAAATACTACCTTTATAGTTTTTCCTTCTACCTTAATGTTAAAAGGTTTAGTTTCTCTTCTAACTATCTAGGTTAGAAAGGGTCCTTATACTAGGTAAGGCTCCTTCTTTATCCTCTAAAGGATTCTATACTTATTAACTAAGGTAGGGCTAATAAGGTCTACTTATAACCTACTATCTACTAATATTAGGATTTATAAGTACTTCTATCTAATAATAATCTAAAGTTGGTTATCCTAACTTTAGTCTTAAACTATAGCTATCTCTTCTAGGTTAACTAGAAGGTTATTATAAGGTCTTTATTTATACTAGTTCTATCTATATTATATAACCTATCATTTAGTTTCTAAGCTTAGTAGCTAATAGGCCCTTTAAAGGGCCTATAGTCATTTTCTAAATCCCTCTAGTATTATAGGGTACTCCTATCTACCCCTTGGCTAGTAGTATTAATAGTTTAGTATTCCTTTAACCATTTGACTATCTATAGTATAGGTTATCCTTATCCTATAAGCTATCTATTAGTCCTTTAAAGTTTCTTATTTTTATACTACCTCTAGTCTAACTCTTCTAACTAGATCTTATTATACTCTAAGAGTTATCGTTACTTATAGGCTCTATTCTAGACTTGCCTTTATAGGCTAATAACTTCGTTCTTTAACCCCCTGATCGATAGCTAGAGGCTATCGATCTTATTATAAGATTTAAGTACCTTCTTCTTAAGATACTAGAGGTTAAGTCTAGGTTTTTCTCCTTCCTAGGTAGTATACTACTAGCCCTAGGAATTCTAGGTAAGTGTCTAGCCTCTATACTTAGAGACATTAGTTCCCTTAAAGTAGGGTATTATCTATCTAAGTTCATTAGTATAGAGTTATTTATTATTACTATTAATAGACTCTATAGGCTTTTCCTTATACTTCTCTAAGATATCTAAGAACTCCTTATCCTCCCTTCTAAACCTAAATCTCTCCTTATTATTATAGTCCCTATAGAGTTCTTCCTTATAGTAGGTATAGTTAATATTATCCTAATTAATATTACTAATAGTAACTTCCTTAAACTTAACTCCTTTCTTAATAATAGTAGCCTTATATCCTAGTACTAGATACTATTATCCTTGCTTCTATAGGCCTTTATATTTATATTTATAGTAACTTTTCTTCCTATAATTATAATAGGTAATATTAGGCTTATTATAGGGTTATTTATTAGATTACTAAGTCTAAATTATATTAATCTTTATAGGTCTAGGTTATATACTATAAAACATTCCTTTATATTATTTCTTTCCTTTATTAGCTTAGTTCTCTCTAACTACTAACTTCTACTATCCCTTTCTCTACTATTTCTAGGTATAGAGGTAATCGTTAATATAGATAGCTTTAGTAATATACTTATCTAATATACCTAGATAGTCCTTTTTATAGAGCTTATCCTTTATATCTTCCTTTAGGCTATTATAAAATAAGGATATTAGTCTATCTTTATTGATCTTAGCCTATAGTATATCTTACTAGAATAGTATAGTATAGGCTAAGGTAGATTTACTTTAATAGAGCCTAGCTAGCTAGTCCTAA
This sequence comes from Chaetomium sp. MPI-SDFR-AT-0129, assembly GCA_020726445.1. NCBI lineage: Eukaryota > Fungi > Ascomycota > Sordariomycetes > Sordariales > Chaetomiaceae > Chaetomium > Chaetomium sp. MPI-SDFR-AT-0129. The sequence goes on along the minus strand of JAGJXA010000011.1, from coordinate 568,892 downwards.
ATATAGACCTTTTTATTACTATCCCTAAATACCTTTATAAGCTCCTCCTTAAAATAGGTATAGTTATTGAAAACCTTCTATATAAATTCTTACTAGTCTATATAGGATTCCTCTATATAGTCCTATAGGATAGGCTTAAACTACTAGGCAGGCTATCCTATAAGTTAGAAAGCTATATAGCAGGTCTTAGTAGGTTCTATACTAAATCGTTCCTTATAGTGCTCAATATAGGAAGCTATCTCTATAAGGAACCTTAAGAGGTCCTCCTTCTTGCCTTTATACTTGGTAGGGGCTTTGATCTTAATTTTAGTTTTTCTAAGTACCTTGACCTAGATAGTGCTTTTATTAATAACCTCCTACTAGTATTTATTCTTATCCTTAAGGGCCTTAATCTAGATATAGAGTCTCTAAAGGATAATATTAACCTTCTCTACTATAGTAGGAACTATTAAAGAGCTTATAGTATCGATTACCTTTGTCTAAACTATAATAGAATTAAAAGGGAGTAAGCAATGTATAATAAATTATACTAACTACTCTCTAAAAGGGTTTACTAAAGATACTAGTAAGGGTTATAATTTAGTATAGCCAAAGGGTATATAATAAGATAATGATCTAGTCTTAATATCTATAGTAATCGGTAGCAAATAAATTATATTGCTTACTAGAGAACTCCTAGAGCTTCTCTAGAACGAGTGACTATATACTGCCTAAGTTCGCTGCTGCTTGTTAACTACCGTGATCTATCTTGATATCTATAGATAGGTGTCTACCCAAGTCTATTATAAGTACCTATGCTTGCTGGTTAGCCAAGGCTACCTACGGCCGTCTTTTCTACGGCTGTCCTCTTCTCCCGTTGTTCATTGGCTGTGCCCTCCCGTGTACGCCCTACCTGGGTTTCTGCTATATGGTTGGTTCGTGACAATTTCCCTTCTTAAACCCCAGAAGGGTAATACTAATAATATATTAGTATATTAAAGGCTTATAGAAATAGTTAAAGAAGAAGATTAAAAGGTAGAATAAATCCTAGAATATTATAGCCTATTAGAATATTGTTAATATCTAATTAAATAGGTAGGTTATAACCTAGAAAGTAACTTATAAAAGCTATAAGAATATATTAATAAAGGACTATTACTATATAAATATAAAGTATTATTCTAAAGGTAATATTTAAAATATATAGTAAAATAGTAGAAATAGTAAGGATAGAGTACTATATATTTTTACTAGTACTATAGCCTATAAAAATGAAACTAATATCTAGGATATCTTTTCTAAATTAATACTAGGAAAATATCCTTCCTTTACCTTAATTTCTTACTATATCCTTTACTACCCTTTATAAGACCTTTATCTATCTATAACTATTTACCTATTAGTAAAACTTCTATAAAAGTATAATACTTACTTTAGAACTTACTAAGGTTATAAAGATCTTATTGACTTTATAATTAACCTTAAGAATATAATAAAATAACTACTTTACTTTAATAAGTAAGTTAAAGGTCTTAATTTCTATTATATTAGAGATAGTATTACTATAAAGTAATAATATAAGTTTATATTTATAGATATATATTATAATAAAAGCTTAATATCTAAGCTTATCCTTTAGATTTAGCTTAGTAAAGTATATAATCTTTTAAGCCTATATCTTAGTATATTTATTTAATATTAGCTATAAAGGTAGCTAACTACCTTTATATTACTAGAAAATTATAAGTTTTAAATTTACTTATATCCTTATTAAGCTAGAGAAATTTAGCTTTATTTACTATAAAATAGTATTAATAGTATTAGAAAATTACTAGGATAGTACTTTTAAAAAGAGGAGATATATATTAAATAATAAATATAATATACTATAATATAGTTAGGATAAGTAATAATTACCTTTACTAATATAGTTAAAATAATAATATTTATTAATATTAATAATAAAAATATAGTATATATAGTCCTTATATAGTAAAAGATAATTATTACTAGACTCTATAATAACCTATAAAATATTAAGATATATAAATATAATAATAGTATAATGATAAAGCTTATATATTTATTTATAAAGACTAAAGAGAAGGTAATATAGTAAATAGTTTTCCTAATACTAATATCCTTAAAGGAGCTAATAATAGTCTAATAAATAGAATATTAATATAAATATAATAAAGAATTAGTAATATTTAGGCTTACTTTATTAAAAAAGCCTATATTATTATTTTACTTAGACTTAAAGGAAATACTTTATTTAATAGGAATTAACAATATAATAATAACCTTATATTAATAATAAGATTTACTAATAAAAGGCTTAAAGAATAGCTTAATAAAGATAAAGAAGATAAAGCCTATAAATAATAACTATCGTTGTTAAATACTACCTTAATATTAGGAAAATATAATAATATCTTTAGTATTTATTATAAGATTGATTAGAGGCTTTAGATTAATTATATTAATTATCTTCTTAATAAAAGGATTATATATTATTATAGCTAAATTATTTGAAAAGCTAATTACTATATAAAAGTATTAGTAAAATAGCTAAGAAGATATAGAAGGAAGTAACTTTATGTTTACTAATAATTAAATAGAGTAAAAAGATATAATATAATATATTAAGAAGACTATATATAGAAAAACCTATTAATATATTATATACTCTATAAATATATTAAAATAATACTTAAATAAATTAAGAAAAACCTAAAATAAAGTATAGAAGTAAATACTATTTATATAATTATCTAAGGAAAAAGTAAATTTAATTATATAATTAAATAGATAATATTAAACCTAGTAAAATACTTATAAAGATTAGTAATATAAGAGGGAAAAGAAGAAAATTATAAAGTATTATAAAGTAGGAAGATATTCTATTATAAGGTAATATATAGATAGATATTAGTTATATAAATATTAAAGTAATTATTACTATATTTTCTATAAGATTTTAAAGGACTAAAGTATTAAGCTTATTTATATATCTAATTACTATAGAACTATAAGCTAGATTAAAGTAGGAAAAAGAATTATTTAAAAAATATCCTTATAACTACTTTCTAAAAGGGTAAAAGCCTTATAAAATTATATATATCTAATAATTTAAATTAAAAAGATTAAAATAAATTAAATATAGGAAAAAGGATAGATAGACTAATACTATAAAAGTATAATACTATTATAGGATTATTATCTAACCTAATTACTAATAGTTTCTAGAGATAAAAACCTTAAAGAAAGGGATATATATTAGAATAAATAATAACTATAAAGAAAAAGGGCTAAAAGAAGAGAAAAGAAGGAAAAAGGATAAATAAAAGAATAAGGAAAATATAAAAAAGATACTTATAGAAGTAAAATACCTTAATAAAGTAAATATAATAATAGTATATAACTAATATAAAGATAATATAAATTGAATTTAAAAGAGGAATTTAAAAAAGGATTAAAGAAAAGAAAGATAGTAAAGAATAGTAATATTAAGTTAATATAATAATTATATAAGGAAAAAGAAAGAGAATTAAAATAAAAGAAAACTAAGGAAAGAAAGAAAGTAATAAAAGAAGGATAATATTATAATAATATTATAATAGTATAAAGTAAATTAAAAGACTTTAAAAAGTAGAAATAATATTAGATAGAGAAAAAGATTAGTTAAGAGAAATAAAAATAATATTAAATAAAGGAAAAGATAATAAAAAGAGAATATAAAGATAAGTAGTATTATTATAGAAAAGGAGAAAAGACTTTAGAAAGGTAAGGGAATATTATAATATAGGGAAGTTATAGTAAAAAAGGAGGAGAGAAGTATAAAAGGGGAGATTAGGGAAATTTAAAGAAAGTTAAAGGGTTTAGAGTTTAATTTAGTTATAGTATTAACCTTTACTATACTATTATTACTATTATATTATACCTTCTTAAGTATTTTGTTTTACCTCTATTACCTTATATTACCTTTATTTTTAAACTCCTTTCCTAGAATCCCTATAATTCCAATAGTCTATTATAAAACAATTATCTAAGTCTAACTTTATTAATACCTATCTTAATGGAGTTTTATTAAAATTGGATGATATATATTAAAGTAATTCTACTCTAGTTAATTAATCTTATATATATTATACCTTTAGTAAACACTTTTAGAGTATAATTGAGAGATGATCCAATATAGTTATCCAGTTATATCTTAAATTTATAAAAGATACAGATGTATAGATCTAATATATATACTGCAAATTATAGTTTTCTAATCTTTCTTTCTTTAGTTACCCTAGATACAGTGTAAGCCAGTCTAATCGGGGTACCTCATACATATACCAAGAGGGAGGGGAATTCAAGCATAAAATGATAGCTGGCTAAGGTATTCTCTTATATATGTAGTTGCCTTCCTATAACCTTCCTCAATAGTATAATAGAACGTCGATCTATATCCTGCACTAGGACCAGTTTCTTACACTTTTGTTTATAAGGGTCAAGGACCCGGGGGTGAGCGCTCGGGGTTTCTCCGCTCCCTTTGCAGCCACATTTAGCGTTCTCATGGTTTCGTCCATACAAGCCATTCGGAGCCATAGCGAATACAGACACTGTGTTATATGCAGATGCAGGACGAAGCACGCGCCTTATAATCCGGGCCACGATCATCTTAATTAAACACACAATATCCTCTTCTACATATAATGCTTATACTCTTTCCACACGACTAGTCCGGCTTAACAAGCCACTATTTTTCATTATTATTCGAGATTAACCCTGCAGACACCAACAAGGGCTTCCAAACCGGGTAGCGTTTCCTGTAGCAAGTTGCAACAACAGGGGCCAACAGCGTCGGGAGTCGACGATTCAGTCATGTCGCCGCTTCAAGATGTACAATCCGCATCTCTATTTTTGCGCCTTCCCCGAGTGATCCGACATACCATCTACTGTTTTATGGGCGTCGCATCAGTCGGCAACACCCCTTACATCTTTGACCTCCATGACTTCGGTCGCCAGTTCCTGTTCATTAACAACGACCCACCGCGCCCGGGAGACTTCCACGGCCTCCTTGTTTCTTGCCGGCAAATCCACATCGAAGTGGCCGCCCTCCTTTATTCCGCCAACTTCTTTGTCCTTCACTTTGGCGACACCCGGTCCTTTGCACCCCTGTACGCCTTATCTCCTCTAGCCCTCTCATCTCTAACTGGCCTCAAGGTCGTTCTTCATCAGACGTCCTGCCATCAACGGGTGCGAGATTGGGGGCATTGTGATTGCTGCGTGGATATCCGTTTAGGCAGCTTCAGTTCGATTTGCCACACTGGGCATAACCAGCTTCCACTACTGAGCCCTGCTCCGCCTTCCGGCGGCGATAGTGACAGCAGTGACGACAGTGACGAGACTGACGACACGGGTTCTAACAAATTTCAAAAAAGCACACTGGAAACCGATGTACAATTCATAGTACGGGAGTGGAGTGCGGTGGTCAAGCATATCGCCCCCCATATCTCGTCAAACCGTTTAAACCTCAGCATTGTTTGCGACATTGACCCCCAACATGAAACCGCTGTCGTTTTAGCCACCTCGATCCTGGAACCACTTGGCGCCCTGCCGCAGCTTGAGGACTGTAATATCCGGCTGAGCAAGACACCAGACTCGCGGCTTTTTCGGATGGCCCAGGATGCCGCCCAACAAACTCGACAAGTTTCACTGCCGTCCTACCTCAAGCCCAGTCTGGGAAGAGCTACCTTTGCCACGCTCCCACGCGAACTACGCTTTCGAATATTGGAGTACACAGACCTGATTGCCCCGAGCAAGGAAGTCCGGTGGAATCGACGCGAGCGTAAATACTCGTGGTTACCTCTCCCAGTACGGACACAGTGCTTGGAGAGCCCATTCAACTGCTATTTTCCTGAATGCAGAAACCAAGGCACTTTCACATTCTACCTTACTGGAACCGGGTCGCCTGCGGGCTGCTTCTGCCGTCGCCGCCACGCTGCCTTCTCGGCGTCTTGTACGTGCTGGCTGCCTCCTGGCCCGGCCCTCTTTCTCATCTCTCGTGCTGTACGTAAAGATGCCCAAGCCGTTTTCTTTTCAGCAAATCGGTTTGTCATCCACGATTTCACAATGTCCCGTACCGTGGAATTTTTCCGCAGGGACCGCAGGTGGGACCTCGAGGATGACCCCGAACTTCCCGTTGATATCAGCTATCCACATCCACGGCTCGGGGCGTCCGAGTTTCTACACGACGTGATACCTCAGGACTGCATCGCCCACCTACGCTTCCTGGAGCTTGTTTTTCCACAACGTCTTGCCGCCGGTTGGCTCCGACCAGATAGCCCCGCGTTGGAGGATTGGCGAGAAACAGTCGGCTGGCTCCAGGATAAGATTAGCAACCTCACTATACGAGCTGTCGAGGCCGAGATCATCGATCCTTATGGTTCTGGGGAGCAGCCCATCATCACAGAGTGTGACGGGACCTGGTCCACAGATCAATCGTGGCGATGGTAGATCCGCTAGCACAGCTGGCCGGGGGTCCCGATCGCCTGTCCCGGTTTTACGCTGATTTTACCTACCCGTGGGAGTGGACAGCGGAGACGCAGGGCAGTTTCCACGACAACAAGACGCGCTATGACAAGGTTGAGAAGAAGAAAATAGCGTTCGACGAGAGCTTGGAGCGTCGCGTTTTGGGCAGTCGATATGAGGAAATGTATGCGCGATGGGGAAAGGCCCCGCGCTATAGTTTATGGCAACATGGATTTTGCTGTCATGCGTGATTTGTATGTGTACCTAACCAAGCTAGCCGGACTTGATATAGTTGGTAGTTCTTCTTGATCATGGACATTTGATCGACTGTGCCTATCGGATCCGGTAGCCAGCTTATGATTGGAAATCAAAGATATGAGACTTCGGACCCATGGTCAGGGATGTAGACGCAATCTTCTCTTTTCGCCTTCTTGCTCCAGTACTCGAGGTTGGATAGCGCCACCTCTTTCCGACCAAGGAGGCTAGCATCATAGTAGGTAGTTATACCGATGTGGCAGCAAGCCTGGTAAAAGAGAATTGGTAAGGGCCGTGGTAAAGTTGACAAACAAACATGGGTGAGTAGGGGTAATCAAGTTGCACTGAGCCTTCGAACATGAAAGGATTAAGCGTCGGACTTCAAAAGAAAGGCTGGAGTATATACCTACCCGTCGTCATTAGTTGGAGAGAAATGTAGATCTGAAACTAAATCACCAAGTGTTGCACCAGCCTAAGTACACCCCACAGCAATAACTAACATGTCACAGGGAGTACGACGATTGTAAAACTCGTTTTTTTTTTGCCATAATTAGCCGTGGTTAGCAACTGTACATCCTGCTAATTAACTGGAAATCAAGCCGAACCAGCGCCCAGGGCCTCCCTTCGTGACTTGCTGTTAGGGTCGAAGTAAGGCCTCTCGCCCAGGCCAACAGCACGGTTCCCAAACCGCTCGCCGTAGTTTCCATCCAGGTAGTCAAAGGTGGCGGTATGGAAGACGGAACGGTTGTCCCAGATGGCTGCATAGAGAAACATTGGTTAGCCCCATCGGTTCGCCCTTGAAAATGTGGTAGGCAGTCGGTGTGATGCAATGAATGCAATGAACGGGACTGGAAGCACTTACCAATGTCGTTGGAGTTCTTCCACTTGAAACGGACCTGCAGCTCATGGTTCTTGTGGACGAGGTCAAGGAACCAGTCGAGGAGATGCTTGCTCTCGTCCTCGGTCACGCCGTTGATGTGACTGACATGGCCACCGACCGGGAAGACACTCTTCCAACCGGTGACAGGGTTGGTGCGGATCACGGGGTGGACGGCCTTGAGCTCGCTGCCGATGTTTTCGGGGGCGCCACGGGGCTGCTCGTACAACTTGAAGCCGGAGTTCTCGGCGACCTTCTGGAAGCCCGGCTGCTCAAAAGTGACCGTCAGACTCTCGAGGAACTTCTGGTACGGCTCGCTAATACGGTCGTAGATCTCGTAACCCGAGGCCCAGAGGGTGTCTGTGACATGACTGCGAGTAAGCTTCAGGCTAGACAGGATTTCGGGTATACAAAGGACCATAAAAAGGACCAAAAAAAGGACTACATACCTCCTCCGGTAGTCGGGAGGTCGACGAGGCGTAGCGAGGAGAAATCGGCCGGGACCGGCTCAAAGGCAATGTCGCTGTGCCACTGGGCGGTGTTCTGCCTCTTGGGGCTGAGGGTGTCGGCCACCGTCTTGCGGTAGAACTTCTTGTTCTGGACGGAGCTGATGGTACTGATCTCGTTGTCGTTTCCGCCGTTCTCGCGCTCTGAGTTGAGGAGGGGGTGGATGTGGAGTCCTGAGGTCGCGGGCCGACCGGTCAACTCGCCGAGGCGCAGGATGAGCTTCTTCTGCAGGTCATTGGTGAGGCCGTCCTGGGCACGGAAGAAGACGACGCCGCGCTGGGCAACTATCGTTCAGTCAGCCCTGATGTGTTCCTCCTCGACTCGTCCTTTGGCTCTCTGGACTTGGTCGACTAGGTAGGTAATTACTCACTAGTGATGGCAAGATCTCTGATCAGCTCGTCCGAGTTGGGGGCATCGAGCCACTCGGCGAGGTTGGCCGTGGGGAATTCCCGGCCGATGATGGGAGTGACGTCGAAGGATTCATAGGAATCGAGTACACCGGAGAGCTTGAGGGGCTCGCGGGACGCGCCCTTGGAAACCACCGGGACTTCGATGTCAACCGCCGAAGGAGCCATGATGTCGTTTGATTATGCTGCTCAGGGGTCTGCGTCTTGAAGCGGACAATGTGTCGAGAGCTACCGTATAAGCCAGTGAAATGTGCTTCTGAACTGGAGAGCGCATGGCCATTGGAGAGAGGGGGCAGCTTGTTGTTTTATAGAACCCAACATGAAACCGCGTCACTGCCAGCTACCCGGCGAGTCAATTTCGTATTATCCATTACGCACGCGTTGCCCTCCTTCTTGTCGTATCTGCCGACCCCGCGTTCCCCGTTGAGTGCTTGCGCGGGGGAGTTTTGGCTGAGAGAACCCTCCTCGGCAGCGAGTTATCGAATAAGAGGGGCTTGGGAGGATGGCGAGCTCCGGGTCGCACATTTCGCCATGCGTGTTAATCGGGTATAGCACGGGATGCCACCCTCGACCCCCAAAGCCGTCTGCTCAGGAGATCCGGGCGAGATTCACGGAAGCGCGGCCGTGTGCGGGGGGACGGGTTGCCGCCGGCTGAACCGGCAGGCAAGTTTGCGGACGGCAGCGTAAGATGCGGCGACATCGGAGGTATAAGCACCGACACGGCTTGCCTCGACCTCGGCGACCGGCCTTCTTCTTTCCGTTCTCCGGGGGGGGAAATTGGTGATGGCGCCATATCTAGCCCCCACGTCCGCTCCGTGTTCTGGGATTCCTTCTCTGGCTATCCCCGCCCCGACTAGCCGTTCTGTGGCTCGGTTTCGCTTGCTAGAGACCTCCTCGAAAACCGTGCCTGCTTTGGCTGGTCCCAGTACCGGATGTTGCGGAGATAATGCATGTTCAAGGCAAACCGGCAACGTGGGTGGGTGGGTTGTGCGACTTGTGCATGCCCGGGGATGGCGCCGGCACGGTTGGCGATGCCGCCATTTAAATAGCACCGTTATCCGGCATGTGAACTCGCTCTCCATTGGCCAATGGCGTTCTCGGCATTCCAAGCAACCAGCAGTTGTGGAAAGTCGCGTCAACCGTTGGGTCGAGCACGTTTCATCACGTCATTGATTACGAGCTCCTGCGAACGTTTTCATGATTGGCGTGGAACAGGGGAAGAGTGGGGGAAGAAGCCGTTGGGCGACACCAACAACACAAACCCGACCGATACCGAGGCCACGATACCAGCGCGTGGGGTATTATTGCCTTTAACTAATCGTTGTGTAGCGGGGTACTATTATCTTAGCCACTACTTCAGCCCCACATAGTGTTCTCTAATTACATGGTAGTCATTATCGTTTGCTTCTAGCTCTTGAACACCCGGAACATCGGCTCTGAGTGCCCCCGAGGATCTGGTCATCCGGCCTTGGTACCGGCCTATTGCTGGGGCCGACTTTTGCTTCCCCCCTTTTTTTCAGTAATCAGACAAGGAGGCCGTCACTCTGGGTGTGATTTTAATCGGTGAATAACAGGTGTTGATTCCGCCCCCTTCTAGCACGAAGACCAAGAGACGCAACGTTTTCATACGTACTTAGGTACCTTAGCTTTGAATTCCTCAAATGATGGGGACACCCCCTGGCTGGCGTCCCGATGACCGCCAATCCATCTTGCTCCCTAATCCCGCCAGCCACGCGAGCGGTCACGAACGCATCTGTTGTTAAGACGCGGCCCCAGGAACTGGTAACCAGTAAAAATCGTAGAGCACAACGTTGGTGTGGGGTTTACATGAAATAATACGTGAAATCATGGCCGAGATAAGGGATCCAGGGCACCGGAACCTTGCCCGGCAGGCCAGGTCACATTCGGAATCCTGTTCTGCATGTACATAGTATTGCATTCTCCCTCTTCGATAGCTCAGGTCTCGGCCGACCAAGCTCGCGCTATTCAAGGCGTGATCTGAGGGGGCATGTGCGTAATGAAGCCCCATCACAACTGTCCGTTGGCCCTGATAGCGGCCAGGGAGCTGTTTCTCGGCGTGGCATGCTCAGGATAGACTGTATAAAGGGCAAAGAGACCGTTGGAGGGATGAACTGTAGGTGAACAAACTGAAAAAGGAGAAAGAAAAAAAAAGAGAGAACAACCCCTTGGACGGGATCGCCACCAAACCCAACAACCTGTTTCCCTTTTTGAGTGCCATCGTTTCCTCACTGCTCCCGCACATTTCTGCCTTGGACTCGCCTTCGGTGTTGACGACACCAATGGCTACTATCGCCGCCAAGGACCAGGTACGGGTCACCCAGACCGAAAGGGACCCGGAAACCAAGCTAGGCCCCGAGAGTTCTACCACCTCTGTGAACACCATCCCACCACTTGGGGTCCCTCGACAGGAGAAGCGGTTCTGGTTTCAAAGGACGGCAGAGTACGACCCCGACGCCGTCGCCACACAGCCCAGCGTCTTTGACGACCCAGACACAGCGAAGAACTACCTCCCACCACCGGAATGGTAAGCTGCCCTCCATACTGCCAGGGAGATCTACCTAGCTGAGATCAATGGCTGACTGCCCAATGGCGGATAGGGAGAATACTCACAGGTTTGACCCCTTGGCGCGGTGGACCTGGCGCGAGGAGTACCGGCTTGTGCGTAAAGTCGACTTCCGGATCATGATATGGGCCTGTATCATGTTCATGGCTCTCGAGCTCGACCGAGCAAACCTTGGCCAGGCCCTGACGGACGACTTCCTGAAGGATCTCCACTTAACCACAGATGGTGTGTAATCGATTCTTAATGCCTGTTTCCTGCTTTTGATTGTTGGGCCGGCTTCGGATAGGGGAACGGTTCATGTGGTGGATTATGTGGCTGACTTTTGCCCTTCAGACTACAACCTGGGCAACACCGTCTTCAAGCTCGCTTTCCTGTGCGCTGAGCTCCCGTCCCAGCTGGTTTCAAAGTGGATGGGCCCGGATCGCTGGATCCCAGCGCAAATGACACTTTGGAGTATTGTTGCTAGCGCGCAGTTCTTTCTGTCTGGACGGTCGTCCTTTATCGCCACACGCGCGTTGTTGGGAATGCTCCAGGGCGGTTTTATTCCCGATGTGAGTAACTTTATGATCTGTCTGCTGATCGGGGTTGATACCGCAGGGCGTTGTACGTGCCTCAAGCTCACAGTCTGTGTTCCATAGGTGATCTTGTACCTCTCGTACTTTTACAAGCACCACGAGCTTAGTTTGCGTCTCGGTTTCTTCTGGACGGCCATGAGCATCGCCGACATTCTGTCGTCGCTGCTTGCGTACGGGATCTTGCACATGCGCGGTGTCCAGGCCTATTCCGGTTGGAGGTGGCTGTTCCTGCTCGAGGTAAGCATGCTTAATTCACTCTTATGCCCCCAGTGTCCGTCGCGGAGCATACCCCCAGGCTGACAACCCGCACGCAACAGGGCCTGTTGACTCTTGTCATCGGGCTTTTCTCATTTCTGCTGATGCCGGCAGGGCCGAGCCAAACCGCAAGCTGGTTCCGCGGTAAGAAAGGATGGTTCAGCGAGCGGTAAGAGTTGCCGCCCTTTCCTCCTTGAAAAGTATAAGTCCTTCCAACTAAACTACTCTATCAATAGTGAGGAAACAATTATTGTAAACCGGGTATTACGTGAAGACCCGAGTAAAAGTGATATGCACAACCGCCAGCCCATCACCTTCGGCCTCCTGTGGCAGAGTCTCAAGGACTACGATCTCTGGTAGGTAGCGGGAGAGAAGAGAACGAGAAGGCTGGCACCCAGTAAGCTAACGTTACCCAGGCCGCTATACATACTGGGACTCACATTCCAGATCCCCATGACACCACCTGCCCAATACCTCACCCTAAATCTCAGGAGTCTGGGTTTTGATACCTTCCAGACGAACCTGCTTGCGATCCCCTACACCGTCGGCCACAGTAAGCAAATTAACCCTCAGCTTCCAGCCGTGATAAGGGAGAGGGAAGAGGCATGTGATCTAACGATGAACAGTAATAACCATGCTTGGGTTGACTTACCTTGCCGAAATCCTCGGCGAGTTGACATTGCTCGCTGGGTTCGGGCAGGTCTGGGCGCTGCCGTTTCTAATCTACCTCAACGTTGCCGACACGGCCAACGCTAGCCGCTGGGTGATCTATGCTGTCACCACACTCCTGCTCGCCTATCCCAATGGTAAGATCCCACTCAACCTCCGACATGCTCCCTTCCCCACTGTATCAACTAGCCAGCCAAGCGAAGGTATTAACTAACCGGTTACTATGATCAGCCCATCCCATCCAAGTCGGATGGAACTCCCGCAACTCCAACACGGTTCGGTCACGGACAGTATCTGCTGCCTGCTATAACATGTTTGTGCAAGCCAGCGCTCTCATCTCTTCCAATATCTACCGCTCTGGTAAGGTGTCCTCCTTCCCCTTGCACTCGAAAACGTACCTGGCAATATGCTAACACACATGTGCCACAAGACGACGCACCCCTCTACAACCGCGGAAACAGACAGCTCCTCGCCATCGCCTGCATGAATATTGTTATCTACGGCCTCGTTAAGGTATACTATGTCCGCCGTAACAAGCAGCGCGACACCAAATGGAACGCCTTGACACCCGAGGAGCGGTTGCACTACCTTGCTACGACAACTGATGAAGGGAACAAGAGGCTGGATTTCCGGTTCCAGCATTAGAATGGTGTTGTAGTACTTTGACAGCCTTGTCTTAGGGAAGGTGCTCTCCGCAAAGGGAATGAAAAAGAGGCGGGGTTGCATCCTTTTGTTTGGGGTTCTCGGGGTCCGTCTTGCCGGCTCTGCTTCAAGCGATTATAGGATGATAGCATTTTGGCGGCATTCACATACTGTCTCGGGAGAGGGTTGTTGAAGAAAAAAGTGAAAAAAAATACCAGGCATAAGAATGAGTCCATTCCATGTTTCCGGTGTATTATTCGCAACCCACCGTTCCAGTTAGGTGTTTCTTTGCCAGCCGAGACCTTCGACGGAAAGTCCCAGAGAACACTCGAGTTATTAACTTACCTACACGTGATGCCCCGCTCCGCTGTCTTTGAACGGGTGGCCGCTTCCCGCTCACTGGAAATACCCCGCTATGTGGGGGCGCCGTGGGCGGTTTCCTCGGGGCTCCGTTTCTCGCTTTTGACGACGACAGGAGGTCTTAAACTCAAAGACGTTATTATCCAGAACTTGCGGAACGTGTACGAACCCCTTTTCGCGGCTGGAGCGAGTCAAATTCCGCTGACGCAGCCAAGCCCCCGATTCCCGATACACCAACACACACGGCAAAGACGGGGAGCCCATGAATAAGCGCCTCGCACTTCTGAGAAAACCCCACCACCCAGTGCGCCTTTCAGCCGCTGTCGGCGGTTTGGTTTTTCAGTCTGGTCCTCCTCCTCCGCTCTCTCAACCTTCATACGGTCACAGATTGCTTTCCACCAGGGCGGGCCTCACATTGTACTTGGCCAACAGCAACAGCAGCAGCCGCATATTCACCAGCCGTCTAGGACTATTTCCCGCAAGATCCTCCACTCCCATTCGCCTGGGGGTGACAACAACAACACCCGCCGTTCTCCTATCCACTAAAACCAAAATGTCGTCGTCTACCACAACCCAGGAGCAAGCCCAGCTGGTCGAAGCCTCCAAGCGCCAAGCTGCCTACCAGGCCGTCGAGGACTATCTGCTCCCCGAGTACACCAGGATAGGCATCGGCTCCGGGAGCACCGTGGTTTACGTGGTTGAGGCTATTGCCGCGCTAGGCCCTTCTGTCACCTCCAATATGGCCTTCTACCCGACCGGATCGCAGTCCGAGGAGTTGATCGAGGCCGCTGGGTTGAACCTTCAGTACATCAGCAAGCTACCCGCGGGCGAGCAGTTGGACGTTGCTTTCGACGGCGCTGACGAGGTGGATGAAGACCTGAATCTCATCAAGGGTGGTGGCGCGTGCTTGTGGCAGGAGAAGATTGTGGCGACCAGCGCGAAGCGGTTTGTTTGCGTCGCCGATTTCCGCAAACTTTCGCCGCGCTTGGGTACGACGTGGAAGAAGGGAATCCCCATCGAGGTGTTACCCATGGCGGCGCCGAGGGTGCTGGATGAGCTGCGGCGAATGGGTGCCCTGGAGCCGCGCATCCGGCCGGGTGTGCCCGGGAAGGCCGGTGCTATTGTCACGGACAACGGCCTGTGGATTGTGGACGCGCCGTTTTTGCCGCTATTGCTTTCCAAAGACACCGAAATCGGCGCCCAGAACGAGGATAGGGAGAAGGGGGTATGGACGGTTGACGCGCTTGCGGACAGGCTAATTAAAATTCCGGGAGTGGCCGAGATTGGCTTGTTCTATGGGAGCAACGGGCTGCAGGTGGCCAGCGGCGCACAGAAGCCGGTGGCAGCCTACTTTGGTATGGCAGATGGCTCGGTCGAGGTTAGAACTCCCTCAGCCTAGACGAAATGGATCATTTCTTGTTGCAAACGTCTAAGTTCACTTCTTCTCGCCTCGCCTCCCTTTGGAAGCATGTGGAATGCCCACTTTAACTTCGTGATGGTGCATTACTTTTGACCTTGACTGCGAGACCCGGCCAAGGGTGAGGTCATGTTTTACCGACCCCCCGCCGCCCCGTCTCGGGAGATATCTCGCACGTCCCTGGCTGCCTTTTCTCCCGTAGGGCGGTTCGGAGGTTGTCTAAAACCATCTTATTCCAAAAAGATAACCGACCGTTCTATCCGCACCGTCCGAACCGAAAAGTCTCGTCGAATCTCGGCTGTTCTGGGGTTGTTCCGGTGTTCAGAGTGTCGCCCGGTGTACGGCCCAGTCCTTTGGGTAATCGCCGAGGGCGGGCGAAATTCCCGGCAGGACGGCCGTTCAATCGCAGATCAACGGAAGTATTTTCCCCTTTTCGTTCTACGGAGACGGGCTTCCCCTCAGGAAGGGACTCTTGAATGAGTCTCGGTTTTCGCACCGGCTTTTTGAGACGCTAAAATGTTTGCCCGTGAACGTTAAAAGCCGACGGGCTCTTTGAAACGGCTGCCACAAGTGTAAGGCGTTGGTTGGGGCTGCGACTTGACATGTCGCACGTAAAGTGGCTCATCGAATCTTTCGAAGCTCATTGACGGGTGAGCCGCCATAACGAGGCTTGGGTGCAGCGCATATGCCAGGAACAAACTCAACCTCGCGGACACGGTGTCGTGCTCGGGCGGCTGAGGACAGGCCCAACGTCGACTCAACACAGCCGCGGTTTCGGAATCAATTCTACGCTGGGCGGCATGGGATGAAACCCTCACAAAGCCTTGGCCAAGCATCGGCTTCGTTTACCGCCGCCGCGCGGCTTCCGGAGTCGCCCCCCCTGCTCACCGGGCCTGCTGAGCGTGCCTCGAGTCGGCGTCAGCGGCGAGAACAGAAAGTTCAGAAAGATGCATTCTTTGGTGCGGACGCCGTTGAAAGCTGGGCAGGCGGCTAAGAATCCAACACGTCGAAACAATCCGAGCTGCATCGGGCATCACGTGCACTGGGACTGGACTGACTTGCTACAAGTACGGATCCGTATGAAGGCCGCCTCGAAGATGAGGGCGAATCCCAAACAATCCCGCCCGCGCCGCAGACCGGCGAGGGCGAGAGAGGAAAGGGAGTTCTCGGCATGCGGCCGCGCGGCGGGCCGGATTGGACGGGTCACCAACACACTAGCCCCGCTGCTGCCTCGCGTGCTAAAGTTGGCTGCTAGAAGAGGGAGCTCACAATTACGGACGATAGTGCCGACTCCTATTTCGTTGAAGCTTGGATGTTGGGAGCGAAGGACTTCGGAGGAGAAAGAGAATTCGGAAGAGCTCGGCGGCTAGTTAGTTGCCTTGGCATGACGGACGGGCCCGCTCCGGAGCTACCACCGCCGGCACTTGTGGGGTTGGACGCCCAGGTGTTCCCTTCGGAGTTGAGAATCGAGAAGAGGGACCACAAACCGGCGGAATCCGGGTGGATGGAATTTCGGATTTGGAGCTGCTTTTTCTTCTTTTCCGATGGTCGCTGAGTTGAGTCGATGGTGATTGTGGCTGGTGCAAGACGAGCGGCGGGTGCTTGCGTGGAGGGATTGCGCGGGAGTGTCGCTGGATGGCGATAGGCCTTGAAGAGGCCGCAATGAGCAGCGCACGGCGACGAAGACCAGACCAAGCCCTAGTTCTACCTAAGGGAGCAAGCTCGCCCACGGTGTGTGTAGCGCTCCCGAGGGTTAATCAGTCCCATGGCCCATGCCAATCGCAACAGGCGGAATTCGTTTCGGGAAATTGCCCCTAACGTAATTCTCGGGCGTTTTTTACCTCATCCGGTTGCGGTCGGTCGGGAGCACAGAAATGTGTTGTCGTCAATGTCAATTGCTGCCTCCATCACCGCTTTGGGTCGATTGGATCAAAACACGACACTTTGTAGAATAATTCGTACCTTGGGACCTAATTTAGTTGGGGTTGTGAAGAAGCGTTGGTGGAGCATGGCGGAGGGTGAAGTGGATGCGCCTGTCCGGCGTCGGAACACCTGTCCGCCGAAGAGTCCGAGCGTGGGTCGAGACACGGGAACTGTGGAACTGGGTGCCCCGGGCGTGTTGGAGCCGGTTGCTGCAGCCGCTGGGACGCCTGATCAGGTTTGCTCGGTGTCATACCGTCCAGCACAGCCGCACCGGGCGAGCCGGGCGTCTTGGGCAAGTATTTTCGATTTCACGATCGACTCTCCGTGCTTCTTCCGCACATGGACACATACACGCTCTCTTTGCCCATCAAATTGTTGCTTCAAAACTAGTTACCCTGGAAGCTAGCGATTACGGAAGGGTGGCAGCGAAGACGGGTTTTTGAGACGGCGTCAGCCGGAACACGGCCCCACTCAGTGTGAGGTCGCATTCCTGCGCGACTTCCGCATCTGCATTCAGTCCGGATCGCATGGGCGCCAGAACCTAAATCTATCTTGGGAAAGAGCGAGGGATACACGTAATTATGTATGAAATAAGAGTGCCGTGATCCCACGAGCGAGGGCCTCCGAGAAAATGGAAGGCGACACCCGGGCTTGGACTCTTGAATAGACCGTGCCTTCCGATTTAAAATGGATCCAGGCTAGGCTCCGGGACCAAAGGAAGGCACAGTCGGCGGAGTTGGTTGGCACCATCGGTTCGTCTGTCTGGTCCATTCATTTGCGTATTGACCCAGCTAGAGTTGATTTGTTTTCAACAAACAAAACGGAAGCCAGCTGCGCTGCCGCTTGCCGCTTGCCGCTTGCCTCGTGCGCCTCCAGTTCGCAATTGGATACAGCCGAGGACCCGGCCGGACAGGAGGCCTGTTTGCGTGGTCGCATCTGGCGAAGACGCGCACGCACACAGGGCAGATGTCGCGGAAGCCCCGGGTGTTGCAAATAATGACGAACAGCGGGCGTCGTTCATCTGCCAACTTCAACTCCGGGGAGGCAAAATTAAATGCAGGCTCCCACCTCCTCAAGAATGGCCGAGTCAAGGGGCGATCACCGATCAGCAAGCATCTGTTCGCGCCGGGCTTGGTAGGCTGAGGCACCCGTGTCTCGGTGTCGGGCGCCACGGGGGAGGAGAAATCAGAGCACACCCCCCAGCCCGGCGGCGCGGGCAGACATCAGCATCCCTCTCGTGCAGCCTCCTGTTCAGAAATGCCGTTTGTTCGGAGATGGATGACGCTGGAGCGAATGTTGAGATAAATAATCCCAACTTCGCGCGACGTTCTAGGATGAATGAAAGCCGACTGGGTAGGGAGCTTTAACGGCCGAGGTCGATGGAAGGACGGGAGGGTAATGTTGGGTAAAATGAGGGAACGGATCGCTTCTGCTCAGGTCCTTGCCCGGCCCCGGGGCTGTGGCGGCCGACGCCGACGCTTGGGACATTGGTGCTGCTGGTGCCCTTCCTCAACCGTCCCCACTTTCTTCCCCGTCTTCTTCAGCACCCCGGCACCTTCAGCCGATCCGCCCGACTGTGGCCTCTCTTTTTCTTCTGTGAACGCTGCCGCCGCCTCCTCCCCATCCTCGCTTCCGCCGCCCGAGCGAGTCCTTTTTACCCCCATTGCCCCCGTCCCTCCCGTCCTCGCGCCCATTTTCCAATTTTTCTCTTTTTCCCGCGACCGAGTACCCCCGCTGCACCCGAGGTCAAGCTCTTCTTTTTCCGGCTGCCCCGCCTATTTCGATCGCCCGACCACTTTTTTTTTGGCTGGCGCTTTGTGCTGCACCGGCCCTTCGAGTTTTCGACCTCCGGCGAAGGCCCGGGCCTTGGGTTTCTTTTCCGGCGCCCTCGGTCTTTCCGGTACCCCGCGCGCATCTTTCTCTCAACACAATCAACCAAAAGCGCGTACGAAGTACGACTTTCCCTTTCTCCTCGCCAGACAGACGCGTCCCCTTTGTCGCGTTATCGAAAAGGGCAACGGACTATTGTCAACCTTATTCCACTGAGAGATTCGCATCAGCTTCACGACCCATTCACCACTAGCGATGGCGTCGGTCGTGCGATCGACAGCCCTCCGTGCCGGCGGTGCTTGTGTGCGCTGCCGGAAGGGCAAGACCAAATGTGTCTACGAGAACGGCCGCTCGCCGTGCAAGAACTGCGCCAAAGGGATGCACGAATGCTATCTGCCCTCCGAGTCGATGAGCCACGGCGGCCACGGTGTCTCGCCGGCGCGTGTCCAGCAGCGAGCGCGAGAGTCGCTCCCTACCGAACGCGCAGTTTCCAGCACCGCAGGCGACCGCCAGGCGCCTCCCCCTTCTACTGTGCCACGGCACATCTCGACCACCACTGAAAAGTACGTCTCATTTTCTTGCCTACTCTCTACATCATTTTCCCTTCCTTCCCACAGCTTTCTTCCCCTCACCCCCGCTCAATTATGCGATTCGTACATCATCATTGTCTTCGTCTCCGTTTGCGGGGCTAGATGAATGCAAGTGCGCGTTTGTCCTGTGCACATACCTCCTTTCCTCGTTGGTTGCATCTTTTTTCCTTCGTTTTCCGGCGCGCTCCGTGACGAGTGTCCCGTGCCCGGCCCTTCCCCCCACTCGCCCGAGTCCTGCTCATTTGCACTTGGCCCGGAGCCCCAGCACGCCCCAACTGTTCCCCACCCGGCCTCATTTCTTTGTCAAGCACGAGCAATTTTTGCTTGCTCCGTGCACCAGTCGCCGTCTCACCTCCCGATTGCTTGGCCTTGGCACGCAGCAACTCCGGAGCTTAGTTGTGGAGCTCCGCCTCAACAGCTTCTCGGCGCCGGCATCTCGAGGTCTTCGGGAACATTTTCAGATTGAACTCTTGGCACCAGCCATCTCTCGCATTTCCCGATTCCCAAACACCCTGTGAACTCGGGCATCGACTTGATCATGGCATTTTGTTCAGCTTACGTTTTGATTTTATCTTGGCTTGTTGTTCTGCCTTGTATTTTGGATCGAACTTGAACTAACTGCCTATTAGGCTTACTCCGGAGTTGATGCAAGAGGCTGAGCGTGTCATCTCCAAGACACTGCCGGCATGTGTGGCCTTCCACAAGCCTTCTTTCCTCCAGCAGCTCAAGAACACCTCTATGGACCCGACCATGGTCAACGCTTTGTTGACCACTGCAGCTCGGTAAGTTGCTCTCTGTCTTTGTCCCAACAACCGTCACAAGCTTGGGCGCCTGGGTGGGGTCCGGTGCGGGAAGCGCGGCCCAGCCGACGTTTTGCTTTTTTTTCGTATAGAAAAAATTGGTTGTGCAACAACAGACAAGGACACCTGCTGATGTGAGATGACAGCCACTCTCCAGCCATGATTCGCCGGTATGGTGGCCACGCCGGGAGTTCAGCCGCCGCGGAGCATTTCGCTAGCAAAACTATCAGCCTCGTCATGCAAGCCATGGACCAACCTAGCCTCGCTGATATCCAGGCCCTCTGTCTGCTGGTGATCCACGAGTGGGGCTGCCGCAATGCTGTTCGGGCCTACGTCTACCTTGGACAGGCTGCTCGTATGGCCCAAATGTACCGCGTCGTTCATACCCACACCCACCAACCTGAGCCCGACCAGTTTCTCCAGGACGAATCTTTCCGCCGTACTTTGTGGCTCATCTACATCCTTGACTGCTTCCTCACTAGCAGCCCGGGTCGCCACCCTGCCCTGTCCTCGCATGATGTCAAGGGCGTGTCGTTGCCATGCCTTGACATGAACTACCACTTTGGTAGCCCGGTCTATGTCCGCACTCTTAACGATGCTTCGCCGCCTGCTCTGGCGGAGCCCAATGCGCCCCTCGCCGAGGTCGGCGAATTTGGCCACATCGTATTGGCGACCAAGGCTTGGCGCAACGTCGTGGAGATGATGACGACGACTACGCTTGACACCTTTTCAGAGGAGCAGTGCTTGGCCCTAGAGCAGCAGATCGACCTGATCCGCCAATCTCTTCCCTTGCATTTTGCCGACAAGCCCGGCCAGATCAACCTGCACATCACCATGGGCAGCGGCTATACGTATGCCATGATCCACTCGCTCCTGAACTGCGGCACCATCTTTGTGAACCGCCGCCGCATCCTCCAGGTTGTTACGGACGAGAGCTTTACTCTTGAGACCTGGCGCCTTTCTGCACATACCCACATGCAGACCGTCGACCGCATCTTTGCCGCGTCGCACAGCATCATCCACTCCCTCTTGGCGCTCGAGCACGGCGCTGACAAGGATAGCATCCTCTGCTTCCCCATCTTCATGCTCTTCTCGGCCTTTACCGCTGGCTCTACGGTTGCCTATCTCGCTCTCAAGGGCCTCGCCCCGCCCGACGTCTCCGAGTCGGCTGCGGGCATTGTGCGCGACAGCCTGCGGCTCTGCCAGGATGGATGCGAGTCTTGGCCCCTTGTTATTCCTTGGCAACGCCATCTTTCCGTCATGTCCAAGGTCCTTCGCGAGGTGAATAGTGCTCCCCGCGATGCCCGTGAGGATGGCAAGCTGGCCCCTCGTGCCTCGCCTTCCGTCAAGGACGACGTGCTCAGCCAAGCAGATACAAACCCTGAGCCCATGGACTATGACCAGACCAGCCTCTCTCAAGTCCCCCCCCCGCCGAGCACTGAAGGCGGCCGAGATAGCGAGCCTCCCGTCCAAAGACGGCCCGGCGTAACCACGATCAACGGTGGATCTGTTGGCGGGTCAACGCCAGCGACTGCCACGGCTAGCCCACCGCCACCAAGTCTCATTCCCAAGGCCGACTCGCCTGGCGCCGCGTCCTCGACGTCCGCCGCCGTTCACCAAGCGCCTCCGCAGGGCCCGGATGTGGACATGTCCGCCATGGAGCTCTGTGCAGCTTTTGAGCGCCAGCTCCTCGAGCTTGACGACCTGGCTGCATTCATGGGAGGCGGCGTGTGAGCGCTGCCCTTACTTCTGTCCACTTAATACTGCCGGACACCTTCGATTCGTGGACGGTGAGCCGCTCGTGCCGTCAGGAGTTGGCCGAATGTGCCACTTACCTCCCCTTGCTTCCATGTCGTCTGTCTTGACATTTTCGTTTTAATTTCGTTCTTCTCATGGGCTCGGTGCCTGTTGTTACTACAGGTGCTGGCGGAAAGCCTTGAGGGCTTTGTACTATGATATTAATATGGGGGGGTACGCGGGGATATAACTTGCCATCGTCTGTGGGATGTTCTTTGGCGTTACTGTGGCCACGTTCTGTACCATTACGTTCTTTTTTTTTTTTTCGTCGCCTTACCTTTTTTTTCCCCTAGTCTTTGAGCTGGCTTGTTTCCGGCAAAGCAAGGCCATCTGGAGTGGTGATGCTTGTTTGCTTCCCACGTTCCACCGGTCTACTCTTTTCCTTGTGTGGGATAGAAAAGATGTGGGGAGTTACTTGCTTGGGTGGCGGTGTTCTGCGTTAACCGGGACCTATCGGGAGTTTAAGGGACACTGGGCTGGCTATCTGTGAAAAGAGTAGCAAAGGGCGTCCAAGGGATACACGGAAGTGGGGGAATGGCTCTAGGTAGCTTTGTGTATCAATTTAGTTTCGTTTACTGTATGGCCAAAGTTGACAGGTGCAAACTATGTCTTTGAGTGCCCCCATTCCAAGCTTGTTAATCACGCGGGTGCCTCATCCTCGGTGGTTGATGTTGTTATTTCGTCAATGGCTCGTGAATAATGCCTTAGAGAACGGAACGGAGAAGGATGGCGGAATGTATGGTCGGCCTAGTCAGTCGTCAACATCACGATGGGATCAAACCATACCCGTCTCGTTATCTTTGCTTAAATCTTTTCATTACATAGCCGGCATGGCCTCGTCTGACGGAAGGCATAAACCGGTGATGAGGTATGGCTACCTGAATAGGGGCATCGTTGTCTCTTGTCCAACTTTATACACAAAACATAAACCTCCTTCCTCAGCCCACCGTGCTCTCACCATTACTGGTCTTCCCCTCATTCATCGTCTTAGATAATGCCATGATGATCTCCTTCAGCTGATCCAATTCCTCCCGCAACTTCTTCACCTCAGTCACGGCAGGGTCCTCCTCAAAATTACTCTTCACCGCTTCAACCTGCTTCTTCCAGCCGTCCGATTCAAAGTCGGTGGACCCGATCATCTGCTCCCACTCCTCAACCGTATCGTCGTCGTCGTCGCCACGGGCACGGTTCTTACGGATGCTGCGCGCAGAGCAGGTCTCGAAGTAGGCCGAGATGAGGAGGAGCGGCGAGTAGATGGTGCCCATGACTATGTCGTTGATGCGCTCGTAGGTCTTTTTCGGCAACCACCATTCGAAAAACAAGACGAGGATAAAGATCTCGATCAGGTTGAAGGGGGCGATGAAGACATTCTCGTCGGGGGCACGGACAAACGTCATGGTCTTTTGAGCGAACATGGCGAGGTACTCGTCGTTGGCGTTGTCGTAGATGTCTTCATACGCAGAGTTGTACAGAGCGATAAGGATGTTGAGGAGGACGACCTAGGGTGTTGGCGGTTAATAAACAGGCGGGAAGGATCGGGTAGCGATCAAGACTGGGGAGAGGGGAGAGAGTATGTATGGATTAAACGTACCATGACCACAAAGGTGAAGATGTAGTAGAGAATCAAGCCAAATGGCGGTTGGAATCGCTCGAAGCCGCTAAAATCGGGCGACTGCATGACCGCGTTCGCCATGGACTGGATAATGAAGAGGATGTCCTCAACTACCCTGTCGTCGGCATAGTCGAGCCCTATAAACGCCTGCAGGAAACCCACGACGATAAAGGCAAGCAGAGCAAAGAAAATGATGGACTCCTTCATCATAACCTTGAGCACGACCAACATGGCACCGAAGAAGCGGAGACTGTCGAGGTAAAGCAGCAGGCGGGCCCAGAACATTGGGGCGCTCACAGCGAGGAAGCTGTAGCTCATGGTGCTGAAGTGGTGGCGTAGGCCGTCCGGGTCGTCTTGGGAGTGACTGAGGGCGATACAGCGGAGGATAAAGCTGGTGGTCAGCAGGCCATAGAGGATGGAGTTAAACGCGTTCCAGAAATTGAGAATCTGGTAGCCGGCCTTCCATAACTTGGTGATCTCGTCGCAGATGAAGCCCAGCGTAAACAGGTAGAGCAAGACTTCCACAAAGTCAATGCCGCCATCCTCGTTGACTGTGTTCATGGCGACCGTGTACAGGCCGAGATAGATGAACGACATGAGCATTTGAGTGGCATTCTGGTACATGGGCGAGCGCATACGTTCGGGATCTAGGTGGGCATAGTACGAAATGTTGTCGCGGTCCTTGTAGTCGATAAAAGTCGCCGGATCGTTCTCATCTTGGACCAGCCAGCCGCGCCAAAGGAAGTTGATGCAGCGTTGGTAGCCGGAGGAGCCGATGACGCGCAGGGCGTGCAGGTCGACGGCCTTTTCGATGACGTTGATCGGCTGGGTCGGGCGACCGTCGACGACGATCGAGTAGCGCTTCAGCAGAACTGAGTGTAGCAGGTACTCAAGGTTTTCTTCGGACTCGATGATGGCCTTGGCGATGACTTCGCAGGCCGTCGCGCGCAGGTAGTGCAAGTCGGCGTCCCATAGTTCCAGCAGGGCCTGGTGTCGCCACCAGCGCTTGTTGACCAGCAGACAGAACACCACGCAGGCGGCATACTCGTGGCCGCCCGCCTCTTTTGCGGCTTGAACGACTTTGGGCGTGATAACTTTGCTGTGCGGCGAGGTGACGTGGTTCTCCTTGAGCTCGCATGGCACGCATTCCTCGATCAGGTGGCGGATGCGGAGGGCGACCTCGGTGACTTTGTCGGCGGGTATGGCCGATTGGATCGAGTCATCGCGGTAACTAGGAAGGACTAGCCATGGAAAGGGTCAATGGCATCCACAAACAAACGAATGGGCTTTGCACGCACGTCTTGCTCTCGAGCCATCCCACCAGCCATCACGGTCGTGGTGGCCGCGGGATGGGTGGCGGTCCCAACCCAGAAAGCGAGCCCACGCCTGGCCGGGCATATTGGCGATGCGACCGTCTTGGTGTTGTGGTTAGTTCTCCGCCTCGACTGGCGCACCAACGAATTGGTCGGATGGGCAGGGGATAAACCAAACAACAACAGGCGAAACAAAATCCGTGTTAAAGGAAAAAGCTCCCACAGGTCGAGTTGGCTGCAAAATTAAAAGCCTGACACGTTTGGGTAAGGATCAGGAAGGGGAAGACGTTAAAGAGGGAGGGAAGGAGGTAGGGAAGCTATTCAGGGAAAAAACGCGCCCCTCCTCCCTCTTTGAGTTGATCGGTGGTCTGGCTTTATCTTGAACTAGCGTTGTTAGCATCCTGGAAATCGGGCCAACAAGCTTGGGGGTTTCAGCTTCAATTGAGATCAGATGACGTCGCCAACGGCAAGCCCAGCTAAGAAGGGTTAAGCAATTACTGTGGTAACATGAAAGGGCATGATAGTGGCCAACAACAGTTAGCCAATTAACGCTAGTACCTCACCCGCTCGCGTGCAGCGCCATGCTTGGCGAGAAAACGTGGGGCGGATCAGGGAAACAAGGGTGGTTTGCAGGGATCGACCAGCGTGCATGTGCTGCAGAGGCGCTGGTCGAGATTCTTGGCCCCGATCGAAACTCGATCTAAAATTGTGGTGAAGGCATTCACACACGGGATGATAAGGTAGTTAAAGCAGAAGAACCCAGGGCCGCTCACGTTTCCATATTTCTTGTCATTCTAATTACCATATCCATACCCGTCATTACCCCTTTCAACACACAGTCCTGCTCGATATTGGTCTAGGGAAAATAGAGAAAGGGGGATAAAAAGGTGAAGAAAACGGGGTATCCACCGACGAAGATACAAACTGAGTAGTAGGAAGCCACTGAGAACGGGGAAGAAGGAGGGCGGGTTGTTATGGATGAAATAGAGGCAATAATGGTTTCAAGAACACGAAAAGGAAAAGAGGAAAAGGCAGTGAAAAAGGAAGGCACACGAGAGCCGAGCAAGGAACCAGAAAAGGGGGACACCGGGAACAAAGCCAGGCAAGGCAAACAAGCCCCTTACTCAAAAATAGCTCCTCATGGCATCTTGGTAGCCCGGGCCCCCCTTGAGGTCACGCTCAAAGTTGGTCTGGACTTCAAGCACTTGGCGGATGTGGCTCATGCTGAGCGGTTCTCCCTTATTGACGGCTAGCGCCTGCGCCGTGCGCACCGTGTTCTTGATTTGCCGCCCGTTGAGCTCATGCCGCGCCAGTGTGGTGTAGTCTTCCTCGCTGAACGGCATGAGATTGACCTTCTCGAGCACCCGAACCCGCTCAATGAAGATCTTGAAGATGGCCCTCTTGGCTCGGAGGTCTAGGTTGTCGTATCGTAGCGCAATGTGAATGCGTGACTGGAACGCGTCGTCAAAGGTCTGTGAGAGTTAGTTAGCATTTATAGGAAGGCCCTCTGTATCCCCCAGGCTTGTGCAACACTCACCTCGACCCGATTCGTGGTCAGGAACAGGATGCCCTGGAAGTACTCCAGCTGCCGTAAGAAAATGCTGACGAGGGCATTTCGATGGATGTCATGCATGTTACGCTTCTCCAAGAACACGTCTGCCTCGTCCAACAGCAGAATAGCGCCCCACGCATGGCAAATATCCAATATCTTCTGGAGTTCACTCTCCAGGTACCGAGAGTCGGTGCCCAGTTCCCCGGCTGACACCATGTACAGCGGGCACTTGAGCAGCTCTGATATGCCTTCGGCCGTCAAAGTCTTGCCCGTGCCGGGAGGCC
This sequence comes from Chaetomium sp. MPI-SDFR-AT-0129, assembly GCA_020726445.1. Lineage (NCBI taxonomy): Eukaryota > Fungi > Ascomycota > Sordariomycetes > Sordariales > Chaetomiaceae > Chaetomium > Chaetomium sp. MPI-SDFR-AT-0129. The sequence continues at coordinate 542,139 of JAGJXA010000011.1, read as the reverse complement.
CGTGGAGGACAGCTGTACCATATCATTAGCAGGGGCGCTCCAGCAATGATCCCTCTAAGTATCTGCTTGAACTTACCGACAAGGCCCTTCCCTTTGCCCTGGATCACGTCGTCGATGCTTTCGGCGGCGTGGTACTTGTGAGACTCAACAAGTGCCTACATTGGGCGGTTTGTCAGCTGATATTTCCTGAGAGTCCCCAATAGCCCAGTACGCATCAGAACATACCTTGACAATGTCCTTTGTCTTGGGCTCCAAGACCAGGGACTCGTACGCCGTCTCATTCCACTGAATCTCTTTGACCCCAGAAACCGTAAACTCGAGCCATAACTTCTCGGCGAAGGCAAATCCAAGCACCACCGGGGACGCGATGAGGTACTCTTCCTCAGTGAAGTCCGGCACCTCCTTGGCATCTTTGTCTTCTTCATCGTCTTCTTCTCCCTCCTTCTGGGGCTTCGTTGTAGACTCCTTTTCTTTACCCTCCTCGTCATCATCCTGTTGGGGTGCGTCGTCGCCCTTAGCCCGCACCTTGTCAAGTTTCTCCTTCCCGTCGTCATCTCCATCTTCCCCATCTACCTTGGGTAGACGGATCATGCGGATCTTGCCCTTCCCATCCTTGACCGCCTTGGTCACATACTTGATCTTCCCACCCTCACCTTCATCGTCCGAGTCCGAACCACAGCCACAGCCGCCAGACTCGTCATCCGAGTCATCCTCCTCTGAATCGTCGGAGACAACATCGTGGTCTTTGGGCCGCACCGTCGAAATGGGGTAGTTGGGGTTGATGCGCCGGTGGATACTGGGGTCGATCATAATGCGGCCGTTGATGTTGACCTTGATGACCGACTTCTTCTTTTTGTAGTAGGCCATACCCTGGTGGCTCTTGTAATGCACGCCGCTGAGCGAGACAAATTTGCGCCCACGCTCAATCAGGTCTTTTCGTAGCTGCGCCTCGCTTTTGTGATACTGGAGCGGGTAACAAGATAGGCTGGTGATCTTGCGCGCGCCCCGGAAGTCGCCGATCTCCTGCGCCATGTTGCCAAACCCGTGCTGCTTACCGTCATACTCGAAATACTTGCCCTCGATGAAATAAAAGTCGCCCTTCATCAGCCCATGGTGCTTCTCGGCCATCTCCACCTTGAACACCCGCGGCTCATCGTGAGAGCCGTAGGTCGTTGTGTAAGCCAGTGTGCCGGGCTTCCATAATGCCCAGAGTAGGTCGAACGTGATGAGGCCGTTCTCTAGCATCGGGTAAAGACTGCGAGCGAGGAGGGAGGAAGTGAGGTTAGCCAGGTAACCGGGGTAACGGCAAGGAAAACCAGGTGGAAAGAAGGGAACCAAACAAAATGAGGTGGGGGCTGAGGAAACTCACCTGTTCTTGGTGTCGGCATAGTCCTTGTCAATGTACTTGACAAGCACCTTGAGATGCTGGCGCTTTGACTTAACCTTCTTCTGCTCCTTTTTGCGGTCGTGTTTGTCACCCTTGGTGACCTTGATCTTCTTTAGCTCCTTCATGTGCTTCCGGAGATCCTCAAGGTACAAGAAGAGCATGTTGGGGTCGAGCTTGGGCGTGTCGTCGACCAGACTAATGCCCTTGATATCCCCAATGACATCTTGCAGACACTCGCGGAGCAGCTTGCTCTTGATGTCAACGATGGTCGCCTTGTACTTGCCCTCCCAGTCAAAAGTCCGCCGTACGTGGAAGATGAACTCGTCATACTGGGCATCAACGGTGCGCTCGGCCGTATCCTGGAGCTTGTAGTTGTGGATCGAGTCATCCCAAACCTGGTCGACGCGTTTGTAGTCTAGCTTGGTTGCCGTCTGTCGCTTCTTGTCTTGTTGCCTGGGGTCAAGCACAAGGTTGGGATCGAGACCGTGGAGATTCAGGTGCGGTTGCCCGCTCACACGGGGAGCCCCGCGACGTCCCCTTGATGGAGTATGGCGGGGGCCAGAGTCGTAGATGGGGGGCGGGGCGTTGTGGTTGATGTTAGAAGCGTATCCGTATGGGCTACCACCTTGCTGTTGCTGCTGCTGTTGTTGGAGGAGAATGAGTTGTTGAAGCTGCTTTGTCAGGTCTGCTTGCTTTCGCCGGCTCCTGTTCCTTTTCTTTGAGCCGCTGCCACTATCACTTCCCGAAGAACCAGAGTCCGAATCAGAGCCGGACGAAGAATCGGAATCGGAATCAGAATCGGAGGACGAATCCACATGTTTTTTGGAGGGCTTCTGATTCCTCTTTGGAGTTTCTTTCTTCTCCTTTTTCTTTTCCTTCTTTTCCGCTTTCTGAGCTCCCTGGCGTTTCTTGGTCATTTGCTTTTTCCTTGATTCCTCAGCATCGGGCCGGTCGCTCTCAGCGGACGAGGAACCCGATGACTCCTCATCATCCTCACTGTCCGAGTCGGACGAGGATGATTCAGCAGGCGATGATGACTTTTTCGCCTTCTTTGATTTCCGCTTTGAGCGTTGTTTGGAGCCCTTCTCCTTCGCGGATTTCTTACGCGTGTCGGGTTTATTCTTAGTCAAGGCTTCAGCCTCTGGAGACTGCACACTGCCCTCTACTGGCGCTTTGGGTTCCTCACTATTAGTGGGATCTGGCGGGGTCCCTTCGCGCACATCGGCGGTGGTTGTGCTCCCAGACTCCATATCTTCAGATACTCTAGGTAGCTGCTCCGGTTATAAGTGCAAGATCCTCCGGGGCGTTGCGCAACAATTTCGTGCGCAGATCGACTGTGGAGAGAAAAGGCGGGTGCAAAAAAAAAAGAAGATGCAGAGAGCGAGAAGATGCGCGGGGAGGTTGAGGCCGGTGGTGCGGCAGAATGGTGCTGAGCTGGGAAAGGCAGAATTCCCTACGAATGCTGTGCGACTAGTAGGCGGCGACGTGGCCGGCTGAGAGCCCAAGAAGATGGCACTAAGGGATTCAAGAACCGGGCTCGCCGGGAAATGCACCCGGTGCAGACGGGAGTGCGTTTGGCTGCGGGTATTATTCCCGTGTCAGCGGGATATCGTCGTATTGCGCAAATGGCGGCTTTGCTGGTGATTCTGGGATAGGTCAGGTGAGAATCTGTGCAGCCGACAACAGGCAAGGGGGAAACGAGCAATCTCGTTTGGGCCTGCCTTTGGAAGAGGGGGTGGAAGAACACCTTCAAAATTATGCCCTACCTTTCCGCCGGACCGGAGGATGCGGGACGACCTGGAAAGGTTGTGCAGCACTTCCCTCGAAAACGTCACCCTGCTGGCGGTGATAGAGCGATGCAGAGTGATGTGTCGCGCAGGAACCGACTGCGGAGTCGGCGAGGTCAGTCTGGGAGAGGGAGGGGGAGGGGGAAAGATGGCGCCAAGTCGACCAGGGTGAGCGCCACAGGTTCTCAGCCTTCAGCGTGCCCGGGCAGTCGGGATTCAACCACGAGGTGCGGTTCCGTGTGGGCGGGTCTTGCCGTTCTGGTGTTGAGCCCCTCAGCTGTCTATTGGCGTTTTGAAGGCACAGCGTACCTCAGTAAATGAGACTCGAGAGGGTTCTGAGAGTGGGGGAAATTGATGGGAGTGTGTTGTAAGTGCTAAGGGCAAGGAGCTGTCGTCTATCCGTGCCTTGGCTCTCAAGGTAGCTTTCGGCATACATTCAACGCCTGGAGAGGATGGACAACAACATCGGGAAAGAATCAAAACATAGAAGAGTTGCTTGCATCGGCTACTGATGGGGTTGCCCGGTTTAAGTACGGACCCGTACCTGCCTACTCAAAGGAGAACCTGCCAGAACAAGGCTCGGGATGGAAGGAGGCGGACGCCTTCGCTCCACCCCGCGGCGGCCTTGTTTCTTTTGTCTAGCTGGTGGGTGGCATCCAACAGGCACCCGATCGCATTGGGCGCGGGTTGGTCGTGAGTTTGCCGGGGTGGGATGGGGACGGGTGTTGGTGGTTGACAGCGGTCTACAGGAACCTTCAGCCGGGATTACACTCGATCCGTGAACTCTCATCATCATGTTCGAGTCCTGAAGACAGCCGTGATGTGTTTGCTGGGTGGTGGTGCCGTATGGCGCAACGTCCGGCCCGGGGAATGTTTAGGAATGTACGACACCAAAAAAAGGAATGTTTACTGGTGGGGCTGTTCGCGTGGAATGCCGTGCTCCACGAAGTCGATGAGACGGGACGGTTTGCAGGGTGGAGGCGGGGCCGTGGGCTGCGTTGGGCAGACAGACAAAAGTTTGGCAGGCCGCCTAAGCAGGTGGGCGCCAAATCGCGGCCTGGAGGGGAGGGTTGAAAGGCAAACAAAGAAGATGAGGCGTTCCAATACCAGAAGCCCTATAAGACCATTCGGGGCGATGGACGGTTGACGATCCATCCATTTTATGGCGTTATCGTGTTCGTGAAACTAATGGGTCTGGCTTCATCTAACCTGGGAACTAGAAACGTCGGGATGTGCTATGCCATAATTAGTAGTCAATAAAATCGTTGCCTCGCCCTCGCCTTCTAATGCTGTACTCCCAAAAGTCGCGGGTACCGAGCGCGCTGACTGGCCTGTCGGTGAGGCCCCGTGAGGACGAAATGAAAGGCCCGGTCTGACTGTTTACTGTGGTACGTGATTTTTCGATGTGGGACAATCACCGCAGGCGAAGACGGGAGACCGTTGGTGTGGAATCTCACATTCAAGACCACTGATTGGTCTTGAGGAATTCGCCTTGCTGTCGGGCGGAGGTTTGGACAGGAGCCGGTACAAAAAAGCGAGGCGCTAATGATGCTGTTTTGAGGCTGCTTCAGCGTACACAAGGAGACAAGTGGGAGAAGGGTGTTGGGGTGCCTGGGCGCGCGGGGGGTTAATGCTACGAAAATACCCTGAGTTCCATTGGAAGTATAAGAGAGTGGGCAGCCTCCCTAGGTAATCGAGGAAACTGCTCAATGTTCGTGGTGGGTGCCGTACCCTTCGCAATACGACACTGGCAAGGTCGCTGCGGTGCGGTGCGTGTCACGGTTGGGTGAGGCGGCTGGAATGACTGGGAGCTTGGCGCTTGTTGAATCATGAAAATCCGATTCGGTTGGGTTATAAACCGGGAATTCGACCGAAACCAGAGCCCAATCATCTCCTTAGTCTGGTACCTTTTGTCCTGTTTAAGTCGGGTTGAACGGGCCGGAAACTAGTGACGGAAGGAAATGCGTTAAGGGGTTCTGTTCTCGTGGGTTAAAATCGGGCAGGTACTTAGTTGGGCCTGCCACGTGATGCTACAGGCATCACACTCAAGTTTTGGCAGGGGCCACCCAGCGGTCCTGCCGTGTGTCACCTCCACGGGCAACTTTGGCAGGTTTAATTACTACCTTAGGTAGGTATGGACCTGTCAATATTTTCCTTTGACTTGTGTACGCAGAGCACCAAGCCATGACAACGGACGTAAAAATGGCGGGCATCAAAAGGAAAGCCCCGGATGACGATGGACCCGACGACCAGCCCAGCGCCGACCTTTTACCGCAAGACCCTCCCACCAGGAAACCCGAACGCGGAAAGCCCCACAGCCGACTCGGACCCCCGGCTCCGGGGGTGTCCGCGGATGCGTATTTTCGGCAGCTTTACGGATCCGGTCCCGACTTTAGGTCACTAGCCCGGCGCGATGCCCGCTTTGCTGCAGTGTAAGGACCCTCAACCTCAGTTATCGGACGGCGCGAGGCTAATTGTGTTACAGGGCGCAGAGTAATGGGCAGTTGGATTTTAGTGACCCGGCGGCCACTATGCAGTTGACCAAAACATTGCTGAAGATAGACTTCGGCCTGGAAATTGATCTTCCTGATGACAGATTGTGTCCTCCGGTTTGGCACCCGCAAATGAGTTGGGGTGAAAATAAACTTACACCTTTGCTAGGTCCCAAATCGGCACAATTATATATTGTGGCTCAAAGAGTTGATGGATTCGACATCATATGAGCAGCCCGGGAGAAAGCTAATTGGGCTTGATATTGGGACGGGAGCCAGTTGTATCTACCCAATCCTCGGCACCGCCCAACGGCCATGGCACTTCGTTGCAACTGGTAAGCTCTCTTTGGCCTGTGCTAGTATCCCCAGTTCGCTCATGATTCTGCCTCTAGATATTGACACCAAGAGCTTGGGATATGCGGAGAAAAATGTCCGTCTTAATCGACTAGATGAACAGGTCCGGGTCTTGCAGCGGAAGCCGGCCGATCCACTAATACCGCTTGATGACGCCGGCGTGCAGTCCATCGACTTCACCATGATGAACCCCCCGTTCTACACTTCTGAAGATGACATGCTTTCTTCGGCAAACAAGAAGTCAAGGCCGCCAATGTCTGCATGCACCGGCGCACCGGTTGAGATGGTTTGCGAAGGTGGCGAGGTGGCCCATGTTGGCCGGCTGCTACGTGAGTCGTTGGTTTTGCGAGAGAAAGTTCAATGGTACACATCGATGGTCGGGAAGCTCAGCAGTCTCGAAACTCTCGTCGACCAGCTTGTTGAGAAAGGAATACACAACTACGCCGTTACGGAATTCGTACAAGGCAACAAAACACGACGGTGGGCGTTGGGATGGAGCTTCGCGGCTATGCGGCCGGCGGAACATGCGGCTCGCGGAATGAAAGCATTACTTTGGAAGAAGATTTTACCACACCCGGTAACGGCGGAACTATGTGTGTTACCGCCCGACAGGCCAGTTGATGACGTTGTCACCCACATAAGAGATGTTATCGGAAAGCTCGAGCTAATATCTTGGGTGTGGGAACCGGAAACAGCGAAGGGGGTGGGAAGAGCTAAAGAGAACGTGTGGAGCCGGGCTTGGAGGCGAAAGAAGGCCCGGGAACAAGGCGAGGTCAACAAAAGCGAAGCTGTTAGCCCAGAAACAGCTGAATTGGGGGAGTGTAGGCTCGGCTTCGAGATCGCGGTTGTGGTTGGGAAGTCAGAAACCAACGTTCGCTTGCACTGGCGAGAGGGACACGACCCCCTTATTTTCGAAAGTCTAAGTGGGTATCTGCAAGGGAAACTCAAAGAATTTGTAAGAGATAAATAACTGCGATTTTCTACGCTATTTTTGTTGTCTGCATGACAACCAGGGAGGTATTATTACGTAATCTTACACGGCCCTTCAAGAATCGCCCGTAAATTTCCCACAGTCGAACTTCGCTGAAAAACGCCACCCGAGACATCGAACAACAAACGACTACGGCCACGGCTACGACCGCCCCGTCAGCACCACAAATCCGAGATGTCAGATCCGTCCCGAGGGGCGGCGTCACGATTCACGCCACAAAACCAAACCACTCACGAACGCCTGTCAACAAACACAGTCGGGCTCGTCGCGCTCTCCGACTTTCGCAAGCGCCGTGCCGAGGTGCTCGAACAACAGGAGCGCGAAGCACGCGAAGCAGCAGCGACGGCCACGCGTCCGAATGCCACCACCACCAACAACTCGACCCCCGACCGATCGCTCACTGCGACACCCAACAACAATGCCAATTCTAGCGCCGACGACGGGGAGGGGGACAAGCTGAAGAAGAGGAAGAAGCCGAGGAGAGCCAAAGCGCTCGTGTCGTTTGGGGATGATGAGGAAGAGGAGGAGGAAAGTGGGCCGCGGGTTGCTTCTGGGAAGGGGAAGACGGCCAAGAAGGTCGGGTCGGACGTGTCCGGCAAGAATGGCGAAGACGATGGGACTGGAAACGATAGTGGGAATGGTAACGGCGAGAGCGTAACCCGTGAGGGTAGCGCCTCAGCCGAGGGTGACATGGATCAGGGCAAGGACGGGGGGCGGAAAACGGCAGCAAAATTTGGAGCAAACTCCTCGGTGGGAATTGTCCCGCGAGCCCTGACAAAAGCTGCCCTCCGGAAAGAGGCCGCCGAGAGAGAAGCATTGCGCAAAGAATTCTTGTTGCTGCAGGCCGCTGTCAAGGCCACCGAGATTGCCATACCCTTCGTCTTTTACGATGGGACCAACATCCCTGGTGGTGTGGTACGGGTCAAGAAGGGCGATTTTGTCTGGCTGTTTCTGGATAAAGGACGCAAGGTCGGAGCACAGCTTCGAGTGGGTGCAGACAAAAGCGCCAACGCACGCCGGGATTGGGCCCGCGTCAGTGTGGACGATTTGATGTTGGTCAGGGGCAACATGATCATCCCGCATGTAAGTTTAAAGTTTTCTTTCTTGTCTCTTCAGGTTCTCTATATGGTGACTCGTACTAATGCCAACCTATTTGCAGCATTACGAGTTTTACTTCTTCATCATCAACAAGACGACGGGCCCTGGCGACAAGCTCCTCTTCGAGTACAGCAGCGAAGCGCCCACGATGACCAACTCGGCGGCTGGCGGTACCGGCACGGCGGGGCTCAGCCGTGCCCCTGCTCTTTCTGAACTCGAAGGGGCGTCGGATGACCCGACTCTCACCAAGGTTGTGGACAGGCGGTGGTATCAGCGCAACAAGCACATCTACCCGGCTAACTTGTGGCAAAACTTCGACCCGGAAAAGGATTATTCCAAGGATATCCGGCGGGATCCGGGCGGTAACGCCTTTTTCTTCTCGGGATGAGGTCGTTCGGGTGGGCGATGTTGAGTTGATTTGGCTTGCGGGCAGTCGGCCGTTCCGGGAAGGCCGTGGTTGTGATCCGCGTTTATGAGGGTTTCGACGAGAGACGGTTTCGGCTGTTCGAAACCGTAAGCCTCTTCTCAAGGAATCTCGATAGACACAATGGGTAGAGTTGTGTCTCACCATCCTTCAGCCGGTCAATAGCCAGACGCCACAACCAAGCACGCCCAGCATGATCCAACCAGGCCAAAACACTACCAACAACACGGTGTTTCCGCCCCCAACGAGCAGAATGTAAAGTTCGAACTCGAGCCGCTTGCGGAACCTCCTAGCGCGCTTGCAGTCCCACACGGACCAGGTGGTACGGCGCGCAAGGAGTAGTGATCGGATGGCTAGGAACTTGGAAACCAGAAGGGTTCTCCAGGCGATGGTCTTGCTCATCCATAACGTGAGAGTGGCCACGACGGAGGCGGCGAAGTAGGTCCGCACGAAGAGATGGAAGGCGAGAGAGCTGAGGAAGTGTTGGAAGTAAACAGCGCTAGTGACGAGGGGGTGAAGAGCGGAGATGATGTCGGGCGGGGGGGTCAGGGAGACCGTTGGGGTGGTTCGGGACGCTGCGAGAAGTGCCATTGTTCGCTTGTTGGTTGTTTGATATCGAGTCAAGCACTAGTCGAAGTAATGGCTATTAATATGGCGCTGGGAGAGATGACAATGGAAGAAGAAAGAGAGAGTGCTTCTTTCACATCGAGCGGGGTGAGACGGGTGGGCTTTGGGTTATTTTTGAGCTCTGGGGCCGTCTTCCGGGGCAGTTGCAGGAACGGATGGGAAATAGGTGCCCCCATTTTTTCCTGCCTCAAAACAATACTATGGGTGTGCCTTTCTCGCCGCGGATATTGTTGAAGCTCGCCAACGATCCCCTCCCCTCCCGGATGTCGGCGCGGTCGGCCAGGTACCTCATATGTACCGCATGAAACCCACAGCCCGTGAACCGTGGGTTTCGCCCCGCAACCAAATCCCCTGGCGGATCTTGTCACAGGCTCCACATCTCAACAGTAAGTGACATGCGGGAACACCCAAACGGTCGATGCGGTTGCTGCGATTTGTCCACTCGTGAAACCTGACCTCCCATTTCTGTTCGTCTTTCCGCATCCCCCGCTCAAGCCGCTCAAGCGGCAGTTCGCTTGCCCTGGCCAGCTTGGGCTGCCCCACCCCCTCACAAAGTGATCCTCGCCCGGGGTGGGCTCTAATGGACGTTTAGCGCTGCGAGGTCTGTTGTGGGCCTGAGGAACCCCGCGCCACACTGCAGGCCCACGTGGGGGTCGTGGTTTGCGGTTTGTGGTGTTGTAAGACAGAAAAGGCCTTGATCAGAGATGGCAAGAAAGGAGAGCGTGGCGACGGAGATTCCTCGTTGTAGTGTAAGTCGTCCAATGCTGTTAGCCTATGGAAAGACATATTCTCCCCCGTGGTTGGAAATGAAAGGGTTTTGTTGCAGTGGCGATAATGGTGTTAAGGGGGGCCTTTTCGAGGGTCTCCCCAGTTCCAATGTGTGTACTGTGTAAGCCGACGGACAAGAGGATCTCCTGCTGTGTAATGCACCTGTTGGAACCCCCCGAATTTGACATCTCCACGAACTTCGGTTTTCACACATTTCCCCTCTCCTCTTGTCTTGTCTCGGCACATTTCTCCCCGTCTTTTCTCGCTTGAGCTGCATTGTTCCTGAATCGGAAGAAGAAGGCAGCGGGTTCTTTGTGGAGCCGACTTGTCCTTTGACTCGCAGCCGAGTGAGTGATTGGCTGGGCAAAGCTTGATTGAAATATCGAGGAAAGGCTTGAAGAATGCCATTCATTTGTTGCCAAGATTCTCACAAAGATGCATTCTTCACACATCCTCATCCCGAAATACCAGACAACCATCAGATTTCTTGCAAGTAGACCAATGACCCGGATCCGATCGGAGCGGTTCTGGACGGACCATTCCCGGGCTCACCCCCGGCCTTGCGGGGGCCCTGACCATCCTCCTTCCACGAACGTGCAACGGCGTGGGTTCTGATTGGACCCGAGACAGGAGGTTTTGTTTCTCGGATCTCGCATCGCCCCTCCCTGCCTCCTTGCCTCCCCCCACCCATCTCGACATCAGAAGGCGAGGAAGACGGAGGGCACATACCAATGCCATCACCCGCAGGTGTCATGCGGCTCTGGCTGAGTCAACGCGGCCGACCATTGATGTTTGGCGCCGGATGCAGGTGGGCATCGAACTGGTCGTCGATCCCGTTCGTGCCGCCCGTTCTGGGCCGCCTTGACCCTACCTTTCGGCTCTTGATAAGGGTTCTGGACCCTGGAAACAAGAGGTACATGAGAACTACATCGTCGGCAACGCTGCGATCTGTGACCGGCCTTTCCGGGTGCATTCGAGGATGTGATCGAGCTCGAGTAGTTATGTGACCACATTTGGATGACTTCTCGGTCATCGTGGCCCGACACATCTTGCTGGTTGGCCGTCTACTGTCAAGTTTGCCTCCTTGACAGTTCCGAGGGCCCGGCCCGATGAGTATTAGTGAGGTGGAAGGTTTCCTGGTTCAAGAACCCGGTAATTCCAACTGCAACCAAATAACTGACGAAACAAGCAGCAACTTCACTTACACCTTAGCGTAACAACTCGTAAGGGTCTATTATAACCCTTTCGTCCCTCCTCAATTGTTCCGAGTTCTGTTTGTTCATTTCCCTGGGCAAATATGGTCCATTCACACCCGTGGGTTGCGAAAGCCCTGTGAGATTTACAATACACTGCGCTAAATGCTCATTCCAAGGGCGGCCATGCTCAATTAGGTCCTTACTCATACTAACAGCAGGCGCGGAAGGACCTCGGGAGGAGTGGAGATTTCTTGTTTTAAAACAAAGCTCATGGTATCACTAAGGTATCGTCAAATGCCAAAATGCAGAAGGAAAAAAAAACTAAAAAAAAAGAGAAACAGAAACAAGACCGGGTTTACTTCTTGCCCGCAGCCTCCTGGTCCAACACCCGCCACATCGCCGGGTTGTCCACCACAGTAAACCCGCCCGGCAGCCTCTCAACCCCCTCACCATCCAACGCCCCCTCCCACATATTCGTCGCCATACCCGTCAAAAACCTTCCCAGCGGCCCGGTCGGACTCCACCTCCCCTTAATGGCGTGCTTAGCAACCGGCGAAAGGAGTGTGGCGAACGTATTCTTGGCCGCTCCAATCTCCGGCAAGTACGGCTTGATCTCCTCGTGACCCGTCCAATCGACGAAACTCGGGCGGACAGTGCTGGCTTTGAGCGTGGTCGGGTTCTGCCGCTGCATCTCGGCCAGCGCGAGCTCCGTTTCACCTTTGACTCGCCCAAAGATGGGCGTGAAGAGGCCCGGCCTGAAGGTGGAGCCGTCGCCGGAGACGTAGACGAAGTGGAAGGGCTCCTTGGTTTTGGTGGTATGCGTGAGGTCTTTGAAGGCGTCTGCGGCTGCTAGGGCGTAGGTTTTCGTAATTTTGACGTAGTCTCTGGGGGGGAAAAAGTAAGTTGGTTGAACCATCACTCGTTGTGTCCGGCGCTCTAGAGGGACAGGAGGAGGGTGAGTTGGTAAGGTAAGTTAAAGCAACCTACTCCTTGTTTACTTGGGTCTGACTAATCCCCAATGCCCACACACAGCCCTGCGCACCTTCGAGCTTCTGAAGCAGCTCCTTGTCATACGTCTCAAAGTCCTTGTGGAGGATGACGTTAATGCGGTCGTCCGTGAGCTTCAGTGGCCTCCGGCTGATGACGGAAATCTTGGTGACGTCCTTGGCCCGGACCATGGCGTCGAGCACGGCGGTGCCCACGAGGCCGGTTGCGCCCGTCAGGATGAGATGCATTTTGTTGGTGGTGGTTGAGGATGTTTAACGTGAGTGCGTCCGCTTGGGTAAAAGCCGTCGATCGAGAGAAATTAATGATGAGCACGAAATGAATTGCACCAAGTAGGTAAGATGGGAAAGCAACCGAAGAAGCCTTCGCCGACCGAGGGCCGTCTCGCTCTTGTACTAGGCGAATAGCGGAGAAGTTTGGTTCTGACTGCATTGCTGACGGCGGGCTTACTCGGGGTTAAGGACCTCTCCGGACCGGGTCGGGCCCGGAGATTGTCAAGTGGATCTGACACCGGCGCTAGGTTGCCCCGTGCGGACGCGTCAGCCCCACTTCTTTGGCCACGTCGACGACGACGACGGGCTCCGGAACCACTCTGTTCTCTTTTTTCTGTTTTCGGCGAAGGGGAAGCAATAGCTCCTGTCCCTCGAACTGATGGCTATCAGCCCAAGAGATACTCATACTCGAAAATGGGAAAGGCCAAAACGTAAAAAACCACCACCATCTTCTTACCCCTGAGTCGTCTCCATGTCAACACTTGCCCGTTTACGAGGCGGCCCCTCAACATCTTCAGTTTCCTCCACCTCAACAACCTTCCTCTTCAACTTCAAATCCCCCCTCCCCTTTGTCACCACCCACCCCCTCTCAAACACCATCTTAGCTTTCCCCCCACCAGCCCATTCCCCAACTCCCGTCAGCGCACCAAACGGAACATACACCACATTCCCTCCCGGCTGCTTCAACGGCTCTTCTCCCCCCCCATCTTGCCCCGGCCTCGATTCAGCAGCAACACCACTCCCAGTCCCAGTCCCAGTTCCATTCACCTCCCGATCCACAACCCTCAACCACGCCACCGGCGGTAACCCCCCCGTCAAATCATCATACCCCGGCTCGCCCCACCGCTTCGCATCCCGCGACGGGACCTCGATCCTGTACCTGCTTCCCGCCCGACGCATAGTCAGTTTCAGTTCGACGGCCTGGATGCAGATGGTTGCGAGTTGAGCGTGCACGGAATCGGAGTTGCGGCGGAAGGCGAAGCGGATGACGGGTTGGAGGGCGTCGAAGAGTTCTTGCGCGAGGCCTTCGACGCCTTTGGGGATGTCGCGGACGGGGGTGGTGGTGGTGATTATTGTGGCGATCCAGTGGTCGAGCTTGGCTGAGGTGACTGGTATGAGATGGTAGGGACTAATGTTAGCAGATGTACTTTTGTGTGTGTGTGTGTGTGTGTGTGTGTGTGTGTGTGTGTGTGTGTGTATGTGAACGGTAAGGGGTGAGGGGGTGTCAAGAAAACTAACCTCCTTTTGCCTCAAGATCTTTCTCCAGCGCACGAAGATAAGCTTCCGAGGCGGAAATCCCGCTCCGGAGAAAAGCCTGGACGCCAAAGATGCGCAGGCCCGGTCGGAAGATGCGGCGGTACAACAGCTGGAAGATCTTGGCCATGATCCGGTACCGCCGCTGCCCGGCACTCGCACGGTTCCATTCCTGCGGCTGAAGCAGGTTGTCTACGTCGACGAGGTTGGGGGGCAACGGGCCTAGTTGGACGGCTGAGCTCCCGGCGAATTTGAGGATAGTAGTTCGTAGTTTCTGGAAGGCGAGTGTCACGGCTTGTTTCCCTTCCCTAGAGCTTACTAGGATACCAGAAGGCATGGTTGCTACAGCCGCACTGCGCGGTGGTTGTGGATGTTCCAATGAAGGCTGGTTACTTTTTGGGGAGGTTCGTTTCTGTTGTTCCTCTTCCAAGGCAAGCTTGGCTTCTGCGAGCTGTTGAACGCTGCGATCGATTTGCATGTTGGCAATCACCAGCTCTGATTGGAGTTCCTTTAGCCGCCTTTGATCGGCTTCCCTTTCTCGCTGGAGTTTGGAAATCTCAAGATATTGTTGTTGTTGTGGGGTGAAGCTTCCCAAGCCGGGCCGTTCGCCCGATGGTGTCACCACTTCTGCGTTGTCCGCCTCATCGGTTCCAGGTAATACCACATCTTCCGCATCGGCTATCTCATCAGGGTCCGGCTCCGTTTGGACGGCGGCATCTACGCCAACCTTGCGTCGGGGTTCGGGTCCGAAGTTGAACTGAACACCGCTTAGGATGCTGGGTTTAGTTTGAGCGCTCCCGGTCGTCCGGCTTCCTGTCCCGGGCGTAGCGCCGTGTGTGGATCTCGGCCAAGCTCCGGGAACCGATACGGCGGGGGATGTAGTCGGCGTGTTGTCGCCAACCCCAAGCAGGTTACTTGGGGTTCGATCCGTCCTGCCACTTGCGCCGACATCCTTCTCACGTGCCGTCTTCAACAAATCTGTAAACTTCGGGAGGACGCGAAGTTTTTTTTGTGGCGCTTTCGTCCCCACATCGTCCCGCCCACGTCGAGATTCATGAGTCTTCACAACGTCTTCCCACCATTCCGGACCGCTTTGTTTCCCCGTCCGCGGGCGCTGCCCGGTCCTGTTGGTGGTCTCATCGGCCGAACGTCGAGAAAGGGGTTTCGGGATCGCGACCTTCTTTTCGGTCCTCTGGCCCGGAAACTGGGGCCGTTGAGGGAGCCGGCCAGAAGACGGCCTTGCCGTCTCATATAGCTGATTACCCCATCGGTTGCTGAGAAAGCGGTGCCGTTGGAGTTTTGATCGGGGGAGGCCTGGGGGGATTGCTGGCTGTGGGTTGTAGAAGGGGCTGGGACGGGAGAATGGCGACCAGGAAACCATCTTCAGTGTCGGGTCAGTTTTGACACGAGAAATGGGCATCTCAACTTGTACATTTTGATTGGGGCTAGGCATCTGCCTATATCTATGGTTGTGTTGACCAACGAGACAAAGGATGTGTCTTTGCCACGAGGTGACGGCAGCCGATCCAATACGTGTTGTGACAAAGACTCTTTTTCGATCGGGATGGTCCCAAGACAATGGACCCAACAAAATAAGCCCATCAATGAGACAACAGAGATGCGCAAGGCCCTGCCAATCGACACGGCCGGCCGAACAAGCGGAAAGCTTTTCTTTGGCGGCTTGTTCTCAAGCCTTGACCAACGGCAAAAGCATGGGTTGCAAACTTGAAATCGCAGAATGATATTTGGGCCTTCATTACATGCACCTGCGGCCTGAAATAACGGTCTAGATGGTGACCGGGACCTACGACACAGTCTTCTTCCCCTTCTTCTTCTTGCTCTTCCCCCCACCCCCAAGCTGCGCCTGGGCGCCCAAGAGAGATTCGCTCGGCTTTGTTTCTAGGAGCTCATGGAGCGTGATCTCCTCCGTCTCAGAAGCCAGGGACTCGACGTCGTCTTCCAGGTCCCTCTCAACGGGGATGAATGCTGATTCTGTGATATCGGCCATTCGGTCAGAATGTGAACGGCTCAAAGAGAATAATGGGCAGGAATATTGGAGGGATCATACCGCCACTGACTCGGTACCCGAGGAAGAGTCTGCAAGTCTTTGAACCATTTCGGAGAACATGGAGTTGCTTCTTCAGCTCGTCGCGCTCCGTGCGGACTTCTTCGGATTCTCCCGCAATACTGGCCACCTCCTGAGGGGCCATTCCGCAGACGGAGAGAGGAGAGAGGATGTCGTCGAGGACAGAGACCAGCTTGGCCTCAATGACCTCGACGGCCATGTCGTCCACAAACCGTTTTAGAGCTACCTGAAGAGTTGGGTAGATGGTTAGTCCGATTTTAGTTGCTTGAGTGTGCAGAGCGCTGGTGGATCCGGAGAGGGAAATTGGGGGGGGGGAGGGGGGGGTTGAAGACAGGACACACCTCGTAGTATGCGTTCAAGCAATCGAGTGCCTCGGTAGCGGCAAACCGCTTCATGTTCGACCCATTGTCCTGGGTTAGAGCGGCTGCAAGCGCTTTCAGATCATAATCTCCACCGAGGTATACTTTTGTGGAGATAGACGTGCAGTCGAAGAACTTGAGGAGGATATCCTCCGGTGTCTGACTCCGCCTGCTGGAACGGACCTTGTTGAGGGCCTCGGTGAAGGCATGGTCGTATGTGATAGGATGGCCGCCTTGAAGCGGGCTGAGAAGCTCCGTGGTCTTGTCACGCATCGCTTGTAGAACGCGCTGCAGCGCGGGGTCGAAGACGATGTGCTGAAGCGACTTGGCCGTTGAAGCATCGGCGGTGTGTAGCAAAACAGACCTGACGAAGGTCGAGGCAGCCGTCCAGACGTCATCGACATGGCGGCGGGCGATGGCGGCCCAGGGGCGCGATTGCTCGCGGAAGAGATCGACCACAATCATGGGATTGAATGTACCTGGCAGCTCACGGCCACGGGTCTTGCGCATCAGTTGCTCGATCTGATCGATGAACTCCTCCCTGGAAACCCGAATGTCCTGCTGGGGAACAAGAATTTCTGTCATAGTGTCTTCTAGGCTGTGCTTCTCGACGATGGTCCGATAGTGACCATTGAGCGACATCTGCGAAGCAAAGTCCTCGTTGAGATTCTGCACCACGGCCCGGATGCGCTGCTGGTAGCCCCGGTCGGTTTTCGCGTCACAAAAGAAGGAGCTGTCGTAGTTGCCGCCGACGGCAGCCTTTACCAAGGCCTGGAATGACTGACTCAGCTGGACCAGATACATGCGCTGCTCATCCGTGGTGGTTCGTGGGATGCCCAACCTGTCGAGCTGCTCCCGGCAGGATTTGAACTTTTGGTCGATTTCCTCCATCAAACTGGGCAGCTCGGTGGCGATCTGGCCCAGGAGGACCCGGCTGAGACGGGTGCGCAATCTGTCGATGCCGAGAGAGGAGACGGGCAGGGACTTCCAAGCCCCATGGTTGAAGAACTCGGTCTCTTCGGCGTCCCGGATGGAGAGGTCGGCGATGCCTTTCTCCGAGTCGAGGTTCTTGAGAACATGCCAGCCGTGGTGGAACTCTACCTCCTGGTTTCTGGCCAGAGAGACGTATTGGGTCTCGCTGGCGCCCCCGGGGACCAGGGTGTCGGGTTTGGTGATGACGCCTAGCGTGCGAGCGCCCGTGGGATCGACGGTCCGGGCCAGCTTCAATACCACCTGGTTGGCAAAGTCGTTCTTGGCCGAGACCACAGCGAGAATGATGCAGCGGGCCTCCTTCATGTAGGATTGGACGACATCCTGAATGAGCTGAACGTCTTCGGCCGTCTGGTTCTTGGTCTCGGTGTGGATGAGACCCGGGAGATCCACAATGGTCAGATGAGGGCGGTTCGGGCCGGTGGCCTCGATGCGGAGGATATCTTTTGCAAAGGCCCGGCCGTGGGCGGTGATGCCCATCTCGGCCTTGGCCTTTTCGATCAGGTCTGGGAGGGCATCGAATCCGTCTAGAGTCGAACGGAAGGCGAGGAGGGCCTTGCGTTCCTGCTCGCTGCGGGACTCATGGGGCACAATAGAGACCGAGGCGCTTGTGTGGTCGGTTTTGCGGAGGACAAGCTCAGTGGGGAATCGCGTACATAGGTTGCTCTTCACGGGGAAGGGAATGCCTGAGATGGCCTCCAAGACGGAGCTTTTCCCGGACGACTGATCGCCGCACACAATGATCTGGGGAAGTGAAATGTAGCTGTTGATCCCCTGCAAACGGAGTTGGTCGATTGAGTCGAGCAGGACCCGCTGATCCTGGGAGCAGAGTTTGCTCAATGAGTCGCTGGAGAAGGTCACCATCGTGAGAGATGAGGGATGGTGGTTATCCGGCAACGAACGCGAGGGAAGGTAAACGGGGGCCAAGGAGAACGGGACGCCGGAGCTCAAAGCTTGCGTTGAAGACCGAGTCGTTGGGATAGCTTGGGCGACCTAAGTTTCCAACAGTGGCTGGGAGAGAGAGGCTATTTAATTCAGTTCTGTCTGCTATTGAGAGGCTCTGTTTGATGACAGCCAACCCTGCTGTTGCCTGGGATTTGCCATCATGGCTGGAATCGAGTGAACAAACGAGTGATACGAGCTCGGGGAAAACCGATTTGGTCAGACTTTTTCCTATCTGTTGACTTCTGCACATGGACGGCCTCAAAAATTGGATCGCATGACTGTTGGCCTCGTCGTTTGTTGCGCGGGAACGCTGGCTATTGGATGTGATCAACCGGCGAGCCTGCCCAACGCAACGCAGCGCAGATGATTTGTGATGCGTACGTCTGCAGCGACGGGAAGTTGCAGGTGGACAGTGACGGCCGTCCGAGATAGACTTGAGCAAGGTGGGCGAGGCAGGAGCAAACAGCCTCGCCCGGACAAATGCCCGGGTGTGTCGAGCCCCCGGCATTTTGGAAGGGCAGAGCTCAGTATATGTACCTAATATTGGGGAAGGGCGGAAGGAGGTTGTGACGTGTAGTTAAAAAAATACGGACATCCTACGAATACATAGTAGACATCTTGAAAATCTTGGACATGGACGTCTTGGTCATCCTCAAGATCTTGGATGTTTCGGACCATTGGACGTCTCGATGAATTGTGGGCGAGCATGGACCCCTGTTGGTCAATTCTCCCCCGCGCTCCCCCTTGTTTGCCGTCGATCTCATACCGCTTTAGGAAATTTTCACGTTAAAGTGGAGTCTTCGGGTGGATTCCACTGAACCGGCATCCAGGAACTGGACCTTGAGTTGCATCTTTTTTGTCGGCGTCCTTTTCGCCGAAGAGACGAGCACCAAGGTTTCTGGGCCCCCGTGACGCGCGTGGTGAGATAACCTGCCCCGTTCTACAGTACACATCCACTGCTGTCTACACAGTGAGACAGAATGGCGAGAACTGGGTTGATCAGATTGGACGAGGTGGGGTTCTTGAGGTGAGCTTGGGAGTTGATAATTTTAAACTCCTGCGGTAAAGCGGAGAGTCCGGTGTTGAGCTGAACCAGGGTGATACACTAACGGTAGTAGACCGAGGTTGGAACTGCTGACGGTGAATTATTTGAACAAGGTCGGGGAGTCGGGGTTTAAAGAAAACTGGAAGCAGACACCGGGACTCAGTTGGGCCTTTTTCGACCAGTTCTTCAACATAACGCATGCTTGGACCGCCAATTACAGTTTTCTCTGGTCTACATCACATCATCGACTGACGCCTTCTCCTAATTCTCGGTCGCATTGTCACGGCCATGCATCTCACAGGGGTTCTCGCCCTGGCGTCCGGATGGGCTACCCTCGCGCACGCGGTCGAGCTGACGGGCTACGAGTATGTCGTCGTCGGTTCCGGCGCGGGAGGCGGTCCTCTTGCGGCGCGTCTGGCGCTGGCCGGGCACAAGACGCTGCTCATCGAGGCCGGTGACGACCAGGGCGCCAGCACCAACTACAGCGTCCCCGCGTACCAAGCCAGGATGTCCGAGGACGAGCACGCGTCGTGGAATTTTTTTGTCCGGCACTATGCCGACGACGAGCAGCAGGCCCGCGACTGGAAGACCACGTACGACACGCCCGACGGCGGCACCTACACGGGCCTCGACCCGCCGCCCGGGTCTACGATCCGAGGCACCCTCTACCCCCGCACCGGCACGCTCGGCGGATGTACTGCGCACAACGCGATGGTGGCCGTCTACCCGCACCGGTCGGACTTTGAGCACCTGGTCGACGTGACGGGCGACGAGTCGTGGGCCCCGGACAACATGCGCCGGTACTTCGAGCGGCTCGAGAAGAAGCAGTACCTGCAGGGTCTGTACGCCGGCCACGGTGTCGACGGCTGGCTGACCACGGAGCTGGCGCCGCTGACGATCCCGCTTGAGGACCCGCAGCTGCTGGCCACCATCCTGGGGGGTGCCTTTGCGCTGGGCAACCTGACCGACCAGGTGGTCAACCTGGCCACTCTGCTGGCTGGCGACGCCAACGCCGACTCGGCCCTGCGCGACCACCACCAGAGCTACTACCAGGTGCCCATCAGTACTAACGACGGCCGGCGCACCGGGACCCGCGAGTTTGTGGTCGCCGTCCGCGATGCCCGCAACCTGGACGGCAGTAAGAAGTACCCGCTGGACGTGCGCCTCAACTGCCACGTTACCCGCGTTGTCTTTGATGATTCCACCCCCCCACGGGCCACGGGCGTGGAGTTCCTCGACGGCGCCCATCTGTACCGAGCCAGCCCGCTGAGCGGTAAATCCTCGAGCAAGGGCACGCCCGGGTCGGCTACGGCTTCGCGCGAGGTGATCATCTCGGGCGGCACCTACAACTCGCCGCAGATCCTGAAGCTGTCCGGGATCGGCCCAGCCGAAGAGCTCGCCCAGTTCGGCATCCCGCTCGTGGTGGACCTCCCGGGCGTCGGCACCAACCTGCAAGACCACTACGAGATCTCCGTCACGACCACCGCGCCCGCGGACTGGCCCGCTCTCAAGGGCTGCACATTCCAGTTCAACAACACGCACGACGACTGCCTCGACCTATGGGAGAACCCGGCCCTGATCAGCGGCCGCGGCACCTACGCCTCCAACGGCCTGCCCGTGGTCATGCTGCTCAAGTCCAGCGCGGCCGCCGACTCGGCCCTGCACCCGGACGACTTCGACGCCTTCGTCTTCGGCGGGCCGGTCAACTTCATGGGCTACTACCCGAACTACTCGTACGACGCCACCTCCAGCCTCCGGCGCTGGACCTGGGCCGTCCTCAAAGCCCACCCGCGCAACACCGCGGGCACCGTCACCCTCCGATCGGCCGATCCCCTCGACCCGCCCGCGGTCGTGTATAACTACTTCGGCACCGGCGCCCACAACACCGCCGGTGACGAGTACAAGAAGGATCTGCAGGCCATGTACGAGGCTATCCAGCTGGGGCGCGATGCCATCCGTCGTCAACTCGTGCCTATGCATGAGGACCTGCCGGGCGAGGATATCCAGACGCAGGAGGAGATCGAGCAGTACATCCGGGATGGTGCGTGGGGGCATCATGCGAGCTGTACGTGCCCGATCGGGGCGGATGACGACCCGATGGCCGTGTTGGATAGCAAGTTCCGCGTTAGGGGCGTGCAGGGGTTGAGGGTGGTGGACGCGTCGGTGTTTCCGCGCATTCCGGGGACTTTTACTGCTGTGTCGACGTTTATGGTGGCTGAGAAGGCGGCTGAGGATATCCTTGAGGCGCTGGAGTAGGTACAGTAGTCGGGATAGATGTATTATTATGTAAAATTAATCACTAGTACATACCTGTATGTAGCGATAATGTATTCTCACTCATGATGATGTAAAATATGCCGTTGCTCTTTTTTTGATGGCTGGTTATTAAACGCTTATTTAATTTAAACAATGACTCTCTTCAAGGACCCTCGCTCGACTCCTTCATCCCGTCCGGCGATGGCAGTCGCAGAAACTCCTCGCTCGTATTATAACACTCAGCCGAGTACTCCCCCACCATGGGCTGCAACCTCAACTCGTTCGGATCCCCCCTCTCATGCGCCGACGTCCTGACCTCAGTCGTGCGCGCAAACGACCTCTTAACCGCAATCGATCCCGCTGTGCCCCCCTGACCGTCCTGCTGCTTGTAACGCGATTGTCCCGGGATGGATGGACGAGGACCAAAACCGAGTTTGAAGCTGGCCTGCTTCAGGAGTGGTTGAAGCGTGGCTAGCCCGCCGGCGCTGATGGCTAGGCACTGCTCGACGGTTGACCAGATGGCTACGGGGACCGTGTCGTAGAGGAAATCGGGGCTGGAGAGGTATTGGAGGTAGGGGAGTCGGGCGACGACTGCGGCGCTTGCACTGAGGTAAGGAGTCAGTGATATCCTCGATTACTTAGGCACTTTACTCCCAGGGGCCCAGGGGCAGGGGGCAAGTAAACAACGACGAGGAACACTTACATGCATCCCAACCCCATCAACAAATACAACGTCACCTTCACCCTCCTCCGCATATTCAGATGCGACAAAATCCACGCCGGCATCAGCGCAAAGGTGAAGTCCGTCACAATGTTAATGATACTGAACAAAAACCCCAGCGCCAGCACTGCCTTATCCGGCACACAGTAGCCGTCCTGGCTGTACTTGTCCCACCAGAAGCTGACGGGCCAACACTGAAAGATGCACGCAAAGAAGAAGACGACGCAAGTGAGGATCGTGAGCACCGAGGCCGCCATGAGGATCCAGTGGTGCATTCGTTCGACGATCACCCGGCGGAAGAAGAGCGCCATCGACATCTTGGTGAGCATCATGGTGATGGCGTAGGTTGGGTAGCAGCAGTACCACCACTGTAGCACGTGGTTAGATGTCTTCTTTTAAAAGAATGAAATACAAAAAAAAAGTTGGAAAACGACAGGGACAACGGAACTCACCTTCTTCGCCTCCGCATACGCCTCCTTACTGAGTTGGTCCACATGATACCCCGTCCCGTTCGACACCCCAGCGAGCGAAAAGGCACAGTAAAAGGCAAAGAATATCTGATATCACTAATTAGCATCCGCTGCACTGCATAGAAAAACATAAATCCAGTCGTCTAGGAACATACAACGGCGGCCACCATGAGCCAGTCATCCGGCCCAAAGGCCTTGAGTAATCGGATTCGCACATAACACCGGAGCGCGGTAATCGTCACGGCGAGAACCAGCGCGGTGATGTTGACGGCTGTGAGAGACGTAGCCAGGACCTCGGGGGAGGTCCCCATGATGGAGGGTGATGCGGGAGACTATCGATATTGGGAGTAGTGGTGGGCTGGCAGTGTTCCTAGTGTTGCTGAGGTTTACCGACTCCTGCGGTTGTCATGGGAGGTTTTTTAACAATAAAATAATAATTAAAATAATAAATAAAAGTAATCGCCCGCGTGTGTTGATGTCGATGCTAGAGTAGAAGTAGGCGTATTACACTGTTTTCGTCGTTCTCGTTTTACCGTTCATAAAGTCGTTTCTAAAAGGCCGGATGGCGTCGTGGTCGTCCCAAACGGCAACCGGTCGTGCATGATGAATGCCTCCGGAGAGACAGAGTAAAAAAAAGTCGAGGAACCCGTCATCCTCCTTGTCCTTATTTTAAAAAATTTAGCGACCCAAGTGTTGGTCCCAGCCGCTGCAGCATGCAGTGCAGATAACTCCCGCGTTGCTCACCGTCCTCCCACATCCCTGAAACGGCACGGCATCCATCCTTCAACTTGTGGTACCCTAAATTTACAGTATGCTGACCAAGAGGGCCTTGAGGGCTGGAGCACAGATCGAATGCCGTGCCCGAGGTGAAGATCCGCGCCCGACCCCTGGTTCCCACATGTATGTGCATCGCAGAGTAGTAGCGAAGTGGGAAGGCCGCGCCTTTTGTTTCCCCTTTCTCCCCTCATTTTTTTGAGCCTTGTGCAGAACCAGTTAGACCGGTGCAAATGCCGCACTGGCAGCACTGGAGCCTCGATCACGTTTGGTTGGCGTTCGCCATGTGCAAACGTGTCACCGTGCCTAACCGAGGTCAACAACATGGATCTCCTTGTGGTTTTACTGTTTTGCGTTGGGCTTGCGAACGAGGTGATCCGGCAACATCCGGCGCCTCGAATGATGTGATTTGATGATGAAGGGGGACGGGAATCTGGGGAAATCGGGCTAGGAAGAAATAACCCTAGTGTAGTGAACTACAGAGTTTTTGAAGGAGGTTGAGACAGTGTCACCCACATTCCGAAGGAGATTTCTTCTTGTCCGTGCAACCTTTCCGATGTTCGAACTCATCGGGGTCGAATTGGCGAATAATTTCTTTCGTTGCAAGTTGCCAACGCCGGCCGACCCCTGCCTGCCGGCCGCGCGACGCGGAGAGAGTTGCCTAATCGGGCATGGAAATGCTCTGGCCTCTGGATCGGCGTCGCGTTCCTTCGTGGGGTTTTCGTGGGGTCGTCTGCGGCTGGGACCGGGTGGTGAGCGGGCCGTGATGGTTGTTCCCTTGACCCGACGCTCTCAATCCTGAAACATATTAACGTTATAACTTTGCACAGAGATTGATGATGGTGGCGGCGTGACGCACGTGACACCCATTAACGTTCTAAGATCACCTGACCTCCGATAGTTAATCCCCATTTTCCCTTTGCTTCAACGAGGACGTGGAGAGGTCTGTGCAAACCCTAACCCTTGGGGCATCGATCAGATCTGTCGGTGCCATGATGTCACCCCGATGCGGCGAATCGGTGTGTCGCTATTGGCCGACACGCGGAATCGGTATAATATCGTCATAGCCGACGCGATTCAGGTTTGCGCCATCGCCATCAAGTCGGGAGATATAGAATAAAGGTTGGATTCTGATATTAAGCTGTGTGTGGTTTTGTGATCGGAACGTACTCAGTATTGTGCTTGAAACTGTCTGAAAATAACTATATCTTAGTCACAGCAAGTGTTAGTGGACCATCGCAGCTTCCATACACCATCATGGCCTCAACGTCGATTCCCAAGACAATGAAGGCGTGGCAATACTCCAAGACGGCAGGAGGCCTCGAGAAGAACCTCACCCTTCAAAACGCCGTCCCCGTCCCTAGACTCCCCACGAACCCCAGCACTACCCAACTCCTCATCCAAGTGTTGTCGACGAGCATCAACCCCGTCGACTACAAGGCGCCTGAGACAGGATTCTTGTCCCGCATCGTCTTTGGCTCACCGGCAACTCCAGGCACCGATTTCTGCGGGCGTGTGGTGCGGACTGCAGGCCCGGCGGACGAGAGGGCCGGGTTTGACGTTGGGGATCTAGTCTTTGGCCGGACGGGCTTCCAGCAACACGGTACCACGGGCGAGTATACCACAACCCCGGCAAAAAATGTTGCGCGTCTGCCAGACGGGGTGAGCCCTGATGATGCTGCTGCCGTGGGCGTGGCGGGTTTTACGGCGTATCGTGAGTTTCCCTCGATTTTGCAGCTATTGGACACAGTAGAGTAGCTTGGACTAATACCACAATAGAGAGCATCGTGCCCCATGTCAAAGCGGGCGACAAGGTCTTCATCAACGGAGGCTCAGGGGGCACCGGCACCTTTGGCATCCAAATCGCTAAACTCCTCGGTTGTCACGTCACTGTGTCCTGCTCCCCCGGAAAGGCCGACCTTTGCCGCTCGCTCGGCGCCGACGAGCTCATCGACTACAACTCCACCGACGTCTCGGCGGCTCTCAAAGCAAAAGGCCAGGTGTTTACGCTGGTCGTCGACAATGTGGGGTCGCCTGCCTCGCTGTACAAGGCGGCCAACGATTTCCTGCAGCCCACGGGCCGGTTCGTGCAGGTTGGAGCGGGTCTGGACGCACACTCGGTCAAGACGATTACACCAAGGTTACTGCGGCCTGCGTTTCTCGGGGGTGGAAAACGCAAGTATGAGCTGTTTGTGATGCGCCCCAACCGCGAGGATCTGAAACAACTGGGGACGTGGATTGCAGATAAGAAGATTCGGGTCGTTATTGGGGAAACTTACGAGTTCGGGGACGTGCCTAAGGCATTTGAGAAGTTGAAGACGGGTCAAACGATGGGGAAGTTGGTCATTCATGTGGGGAAGTAAGGTTAAGGTTTGGTCATACGGGTGTCAGGTATGGAACATAAGGTTCCCCGACTTTGAGTCCTGGGCAATTATAAAAAGTCTGGGATTGTACTGTGAAAGACACTGACATTTTCTAGATCATCTTCTCTAGGCTGCTTCAACCGGTATTGTTAGGTGCACCGGATTTCATCTGAAGTCTGGCAAGTACAACCCACGCTAACGATACATCCGCTGGAAGCTTCTTTCTTCTCCTTTTCACCCCCCCGCCCTCTATAATCCCCCCATCTACAACCATGGTCGATCTCACCCCCCCTGCTGAGGACCAGAACAACAAAGTGGTTGTGGACCCTTCGCCCGCGGCTGCCGACACCACCAGCCAGACCTCCCCGAACAACAGCATGGAGGATCCCCGCGCCGTCGTCGAAACGCACTTGTGGCGCGACGTGCGTCAATACCTGAAGCGCCAGGCTCGGCCCAACTCCCTCCTAGCCAATGAGCCCGCAATCATCGCGACCTGCCCTATCTGCCTGGTCGCGGAGCTCGACATCGCGGGCTTGCCAGATCCCGGCACCACCTCGGTCCCCAACCCCCTCGCCACCGCCAGTGGAGACCGCTTCGCGCCCATGGCGGTATCCAGTCCAGCCGCGGTCTTGGTGTGCGGCCACATGTGCTGCCGGGAATGCATCCACACCTGGATCAGCACATGTGTCGTGGACAGGCACCAGCCGCTCGCCTGCCCCGTGTGCCGGGCGTCGCTGAAGTTTACGGACTGCGAACATTCTATCGCGCCGTACCACTTGGCGAGCCACGAGGAGTTCGCATCGTCTGGAGCGCAACCGGACGATGGGGAGCATCTCGGGCTTAGCTTGGCTCGGAGCGTCGAGCCCACCTTGACCGAGGGCGCCGAGGCCCCGCAAGGCTGCCGGCCCTGCCTAATGGACATGCTGAGACCGTGGCTGGCGGCGGTGGTCCAGGGCGTTGAAGATCTACAGGACGTCGACGAGGCAGGGCGGGCCGCTTGTCTGGAGCGGCTGAGGAACCAAGAGGACATATACGCCTCGATGGTAAAGCGGATTGGGGCGTTTGCCTGGGGTGATCAGTGGACCCCCTGATCGGGAGAGGGAGAGGTTGTGGAGAAGGTTCAACACCAAGTATAAGGAGGTCATGGACGCGAAAGGTCCGCAATTCTACAAGAACCACGCTGAACCGGCGAGGCTAGCCTACCGCGATGCCTATAACTATGCCTGAAAACAGCAGAACCACGAGAGGCTGGGCGGGACTTAATTTTACAAAAAAGGGGGCTTAGGGTTAGCGGGCCGACAAATCCACTGACAACCTGCAGAGTATGACGTTATTATATAACAATCCCACCTCACACACACACTCGATGGTAAAGCGGATTGGGAGGACGAGAGGTTGTGGACGAAATGGCGAACATGTAATTACTTTGCTTGGGTGGTCGATTACTTGGCGATTGTTGGGCTGGATAGGTAATTCATTAGAACTGGGGACGGGGTTCACGGGAGGATCAGTGAGTGCATGGTTGACACATGTATTTGTATTATTTGTATTCTCAGCTGGCGTGATATTCACTGGTCAAATGGAACGGAGAGGTCTGTTTTCTGTTCCGTTTTCATGTTATTCTTGTTCTGGAAACAACGCAATTGATTGTGGTTGTAATTACCTAGGCTTGTAGGTCCGCTTGCCTCTTGGAATGCGCTCAGTTGTTCTGCTGCATGTGCTGGCGCCCCTAACTGCTGGGTTGGTGCTGTCGTTTGTTCTTGTGACGTTTTGATGGCCATCGTACCTACCTAAGCAGATGGATTTTGACAGTTAATTACCCATTGTGTCGTACCAGGCCGGGTGAGACCTGACTGCCAACACAAGAAAATGGTCTCGTTAGATGGACCATGTTGTCTATCTGAGGGCGCACAGGTTCGTTAGCGGAAATACAAGGAAAGAAAGAAGAACGAAATCAGTGTTAAAAGAAAGGGAAAGATAAGGTCTGGAATCTAGGGGATAGAGTGTTACAAGATTTTCATCAACTAATACATGCCAGCTGGTATGTTAATGATGAACTGAGTGACTGTCTAGCTCAACTTCCTAGGTACTCATTATATACATCATGTAAATGACGAAGACAACGACAATAACAGGAAAGCAGATAACCACAATAGGGGCTAGGCATACAAACTCTGGCTATGAAAGCTTAGAGGTCCACCCCCAAATCTCACCAAAACAGCCCCTTCTTCTCCTTCCTCTCCTCCTTCTTCTTCTCCTTCTTTTCCTCCCTCTCTTCCTTCTTCTTCCCCCGCTGCTCCCTCTTCAACTCCTTCTTCCATTCCTTCATCTTCCTCCGATCCTCCTCCTTCCTCCTCTTCTTCACCCTCGCAACCGCCTCCTCCCAGGCCTCATCAACCCCCGGCTCATGCGTTGGCACAGCGATGACAGACCCCCCCATAATATCCCGTCTCGCCTTCACCAGACACCACGATTCAATCTCCTCTTTGCATCCCGGTGCTTGGCAGAATAATTTGGCCTCTTGTTTGTATGTTGTTAGCGGTGTTGGTGTATCGGTCTCTAATCCCACCCACTTGTCCGTTCGGCCATAGTATGCGAGCATGCACTCCGGCCGGGGGCATGTCCCCCTGTGTAGACATTTCAAGTGCCCGATGTAATCGGCCCCTTCATCGATGGCAATGAACCGGTCGCATATCGGGCATTCATGCTGGGGGTAGTAGGCTTCGGGGTGGCGTGGGGTTGAAGCAAGGGGGCGGTTAAGCTCGGGGCTGTTATCGTTGGAGTCGGAGGTGGTTGTGGTTGTGTATGTGGGGGGTGGCACGACCTTTGGCTTGCGGCTTACGTTCGGCTTCCCGTCCAGATTGAAGTAGATGGGAAATAGGATTGGTAGACGTTTGGGGCCGCGCTCGTGGATGACGTCTTCGTCGGTGAAGATGGGGGTTGGGTTTGTTGACATGGCTGTGGTTGGCTTGATTAGATCGTGGGTGTGAGGTGATGTGGTCGATAAAGGATGTTAGGTAATCAAGGAAAAGGTCTGGCTGATTGTTGTGGGCGATTTTAGAAATGCGTGTTGATGGTTATATAGGTACCTAGGTGCCTAAAGGATATGCTTGAAATCGGGTCAGCATGGCTGTTCATGCTCCGGTTGCGACCCCTGTGGATATATCCTTTGTTCTCTGCGTCAACCTTCTCAAATTCGGCTGGCATGTTTGCCTTAGAAGACGTCCTTTGTTGGCAGCGTTTTCAACCACGAACAACACACCATATGACACGCCGACCAACCGGCATGTAACGGCCAGTAACCCAGGTTGCCTTTAAATCACGAGCCATCTTGGTCTTTCTTTGTTAGCTCTCCTACCCATCTGAGGCTTTGATGAACCGCTTAGGGCCAGGTGAGTTTCTCCCCAGGTGGTCATTTCCAGGCTGAAAAGTCCAGAATTAATACCTAAGGCAATTTCATTAATCGATCTATATTAGTCTCGCTCTACTGGCACGATTTGCCGTTTCCTATAGCCGGCACACACCCCTTGCGACTTGTTCTGCACAGGGAGGTTTCATCACGGAACGATGTCGACATACCAAATACATAATACTCCCCCCACCGAGTATGAGCTCGTCACTAAGCCCCCGCCCATTCATGCCCCAGGCATGAGTTACTCCCCAAAGCCCGACGGCGAGACCGGGATCGAGGGTTCCGTCCGGGAGGCACCGCCGTCTCGATCTACTCCAGATTCCGCGGGATATAGAAGAGAAAATGGGGAACTTAGTAGGAAGGAATTGGCAAAGCAGCAGTGGGAGGACATGGGCTGTATGTGTCGTGTTTTCTTCAAGTATACGGGTCTACTCTTAGGTGGAACAGTTTGCGGTATTTGGGACTGCGGGTCCTGGTGGTGTCGTGTTTTCTTCAAGTATACGGGTCTATTCTTGGCTGGCACGGTTCGCGGTATTTGGGACCGCGTGTCCTGTATCTGTTGCGGTTGCTTCGAGTGTATGGGTGTACTCTTGGGTGGCATAGCTGGCTGTATTCGGGAGTACATGCGCTGTGTGTATGGATGTTGTCGAACTATCTGTACAGACGGGAGAGAGCCCTGCCCTTGTCTCGGATAATTAATGGCTCGTTTAGTGGGTTTGGATCTTGTTGATGTTGATTTGATCGCGGGTTGTGGTCCCAGTGGTAGCTAGCGGCTAGAGCTTCGAGCGTAGGCGGCAGAGAGCAGAGGAGAAGGACGAGTCCAATCCATAACATAGACTGCCTCATACCTATGTTTGAAATAATGTCTGCATGGCTGTTCTCTGCGTAAAGCTCCTTAAATTCGGCCGACATGTTTGCTTTACAAAAAGACCTCCTCTGTTGGCAGCGTTTTGAACCACCAACACACCACATGACGCGCTGTCTAGCGCGTAACGGGCCGCAGCCAGGGTTGCCTCTGAATCACGGGTCGTCTTGTTTGCTGGCCCTCCCGGTTTATTTAAAACTTTTTGAGAAACCGCTCAGGGCCAGGTGAGTTCTCGCCAAAGATTCATGACTGGGTTAAAAAAGTCAGAACTGAACAACCTCGTCAACCGACCTACATCATCAACCTGTCCTCTTTGGAAAGCCTTATTGCTTCCTACAGTCGGCTCGCATCTGTCGGCAAACTTACACCAAAGAAAAGCTGATTTCTTCTCAAACAAACGACGAACCATACACGATTCCCACGATGTCGACGCACCAAGTCCATACTCCCCACGCCGAGAATGAGCTCGTCACTATGCCTCCGTCTGGGCACGGTGAAACTATGCAGTACCCTTCCCATGCTGACAACGGGGATGAGATCCGGACTTCCTTCCGGGAGGTATCTCCATCTCCCTGCACTCCCTATCCGACGAGAGACAGAAGAGGAAATGGGAGAGGGAAGAAAGCTAAAGGTGGATCGAGGAAGAAGAAATTGGAAAGCCAGCGGGGGAGGGAGGTGCGTTGCGATTGCTTGCGTTCTGTGGGTAGGGGCTTGCGGCACGTGGTTTGCGGCGTTGCGTGTTGCATGGCTGATTGTTGCTGTAAATGTACTGGCCACTAAGCTGTCTAGTTCGGATAGTGGTTCCTGTTGTACGTCTGGACTTTCTTAATCTTGATTTAATTGCTGATTGCGCTTGTGGCTGGAGGTTCGACGGCATGTACCGCAGCAGGGAGAACAGGGGAAGGGGGGGGGGGCGGCCAAGTCCACTTCTCAATAACATAGACTGCTTCGTAGTATATTTACATTTCATCATTTCCTTTTCTCCCCGATAACCCCTAGCCCCCTCACATCCGCTCCCATCTACAACCCAAAGAAGGTCATATCATCACTCCCACGAATCGGCACAGTGTGGCCGACGCCCTGAGCGTACACACCAATGAGGTTGTCGCCCCACGTGTAGGTGGTGTACTGGGACTGCGGGGTGTTACCGGCAGTCTCGTCGGGCTTGGTGTAGTCGTAGCCGAAGACGCTGGCCCACTGCTTGATGGTCTCGTTGTAGTTGTTGGGGTACAGCGTGGTGTCGGCGGAGCCGTGGTAGATTTGCATCTTGGGGCGGGGGCCGTCGTAGCCGGGGTCCATGTTGAGGGCGATCTGGGGGTGTTAGTTTTAGTTTCTTTATTTCTTTTTTTTTTTTTTTTAGTCTTCTTGTTTTTGTGAAAAGGGAACATACCGAACCCCAGAGCTCGGCTGAGCCGGTAGATTGTCCGGTGGCGCAGGAGTTGTTCCACGTGTCGGCGCCGCCGGCCTGGTCGTAGAAGCAGCCGGCTGGGACACCCGAGTAAACGATGCCAGCGGCAAACAGCTCGGGGTATGTGGCCGCCATAACGTTCTGGTTTCAAGTTGTTGATTAGGATCTCTTTTATATTTTAGACAGTTGTACTCCTTTACTCACCGTCATCATGGCACCCGACGACGAGCCCGTGACAAACACCTTGCTGGCGTCTGCACCGTACTGCTCCAGGGTGTAGGACACCATGTTGGCAATGGAGTTGCTGTTACCACCGCCATTGTGGGTCAGCGTCTCCTTGGACGACACATCCCAGCAGGTCCCGCTGTAGGGCGACTCCGGGTAGATGACGATGAAGCCCTTCTGGTCGGCGAGCTGGGCGTAGGGCGAGCCGCTGTAGTAGGCCTGGGCGGTGCCGGTGCAGTAGTGGATGGCTACGATGATGGGAGGGTTCTCGGCCAGCTGCGAGGGCACGTATATGTACATCTTGGCTCCGGACGGGTTGTCGCCGAAGCTGTTCACCTGGGTCAGGGCGGCCGCCGCGCGCTTCAACGGCGCCGAGGGCTGCAGGAGGTCATCGAGGACCGGGTGGGCCAGGACGCTGGTGCTCAGGAGGCCGAGCGCGGCCGAGATCTGGGTGAGGAACTTCATTGTGAGATGGTGATCGTATCGTGAGGAGGTTGATTGGAGCTCGGATGAGGATGAACCAGGTTCGACTGGAAAGAAACGGGTTGGAAGCCGTGGATAGATATACTACTTGGCAGACAACCTGGAACTCCAATCCCGAAGGGATGCGGCCCTCCGGCACCCCAGACTGTCGACGTAACCCCCCGCGACGATCATATCGAGATTGTACAGTTCCTTTCCTCCGCTACCACGTTGTTGGTCGCGGCTATCCTGGCTCTTGGCCCTGGACGGGAATAAATATGCCAAGTCCAATTAGGCGAAGCCGGATAGTCATCAGGCTTTAATTACCCGGTGACTGCCTTTTTTGCAACTTGATAGTTGATCGTGACTCGAGGTTTGAAATGGTATTTTACTGATGGTACCTAATTACCAAGATGATGCCCAAAGCGAGCTGTTTTCCATTACGTTTTCCTTGTTTCGTTGAATCATTCCCTTGAGATGCTTCCTTGAAACTCGGCGCGAGCGATAACGCTAGAAAGGAGATCTGCTATGGAGTGCCAGAGGTAGAGTTCTGAGCAAACATCTTCCCTTTGTGCGAGAAAGCTGGGCCGATGACGTAGCACTGCGTGTTTCGGCAGAGCAGAAAAATCTCCGAAGCATGAGGACGGAAGGAACGCTTCCATTGTCGTTTCAGCCGGATTGGGATGATGGACCCGCATTTGGAATTCCCAGGCTCGCAGTCCCCCAAGCTGGGTCACCTGTTCCAGTGCACTGTTTGTGTTGAGCTGCTGAGAAAACGTCTTGAAACACTCTGCCTAGGGTAAATCGGGTTGGAAACATGAAAGGAGTAAATCAAGTATGTGCGGCTGAAGGGAGCTGACGAGCGACGTACGACTTAATAAACAAACGAGCTCCGATAGAAAGGAAGATTCCATTTCCGGCGGGGAAAATCCACGAACCCAGAACCGTTGTCCCTTACCCGGTCTGCTGGTCCAGCATGTTATTCAGGGGCGATCCCCGATAGGCGCACCAAACAAACACCGGCACCGGTCCGGCCCTGTCTTGCTCGGGAAGTGAAACAAGGGCTGTTCAAACTATTGCTGATCCACTGCCTTGCTGAGTTGACTTCTGCCTCATCGTGCATATTTACACACTCGAGAGACCACAACCAATGCAGATCACAGAAGGAAGACAGACCCTGCCAAGATCGCCGCGAAAGCTTCTCTGCCTCTGCCGCGATCCGTTGCCGTTTTGTTCCCAGCCTTAACCCGTTATTCCCTTCCATCTACCCGGGTACCATCACTATACGTAGCCTCATCATTCTGATCGCCGCTTACCTTCCCGTTCCTAACACTATCCCGGTTCCCATCATCACCACTCCTGCTATTTCGAGTCTCGACAACTCCCACCGGTCGATCCAACAGCCACTCCCAGCGCGCCTTTTCCACCACATCACCGCCCTGCCGTAGCCGTGCCCGCCAGCCTTCAACCCAGCGCCATGCTAGTCTTGCCTCGCCAACTGCTTCGGTGTATGCCGGTTTGGATTTGGACTTGGGAGGATGGAGTGTGAGGGTTGTTCTGCGGAGGGTATGCTGAGGGATGTTTGAGGAAGGGGATATGCGTGTTGCTTCTGTTTCTTGTTGTGCTGGGTGAGTCTCATCAGGGGGGTCATCATCAGCATCATTGGATACCCCTTCGCTCTCGTCGTCACCATCATCATCATAATCATCCACCGAGACCTCCGTCCGAATAGACAGCACCCGCAGCCGATCAAAGTTCTCCCTTAACACCACCGGCACATCCACCCTAACCTCCTCCTCCTCATCAACATCATCCCTACCCACCCTCCCCGAATGCCGCGATGATGCCGCTACCGGCGACGGCAGCGACTTCACCCTCGGCGCAGCACGACTGACCCCCCTCGCCGCCGCCGAGCCCGGGCCCGGAACCAGTCAATTCCCAGGCATCGTCCCATCCGCCGCAGCCGAAAACCGTCGATGTCGATACCGCGGCGGTTCCCATTCCGGACCTGTCTCATTGTTGCCATCGTAGAAATGACTCGGCGTTCCGCGGGTGGTGGAGCCTGTGTAGCCGGATGTGTCTAGGGCGCCGGGGTAGGAGACGCGGTCACGGCTGCTGCTGCTGGGTTTGGGTCCTACTGGTTCGGGGTCGGAAGGGTCTTGGTGTTGATGGTGGGAGTGTGGCTCGAAGATGTTGCGCATGCGGCGGAAGAGGCTGCCTGTGTTGGTATGGTGGTCGGTGTCACCGGTATCCTCGTGGCCAGATTGGTTGTCTTTGGTGTCTTCGTGGGAGACGGGATGTTGATCGAGACTGAGATCGGGGGAGGCCCGTCCCTGCCAGGGGGCCATAAGCGTCAGGGGGGTTGTGGCGCCTCCGCCGTCGTCGACGATCTCTTCTTCTTCTTCTTCTTCTTCTTCTTCTTCTTCTTCCTCCTCCTCCTCCTGCTCACCGTCGTCATCATCGCCCCTAAAACGAGGAGGATGAGAAGGAAGCGTCGGGCTATCCACATTCGGTTGATCAAACTGATGACCCAACAAAGACTCACTCTCCAACTTGTGCCTGTCCGCTTCCATGCCCATGCTCATACCCGTCGACCGACCGCGCCAAGGCGAAGACGGCGGAGAAGAAAACGCCGTAGCCTGGGTATGCTGTGACTGGGGCGTCCAATTGTCTGCTGCGGTCGTGGCTGACCAGACCGTGTCGGCTGTGTTGCGCGATGAGGCGGTGTCGGGCATGGGGTAGTCAGACGAGGTTGGGTCTTTGTGGTTTGGGGGTGTTTGTGGTCGTTTGGGGTTGTGTCTGCTGGAAGGGAGGCCGGTGCTTCGGATGAGGGGCGTGGATTCGGGGGAGGTTTCGTGAGTATGGTCGTCTTCTGTGTGGGTAGTGGGGGCCTCCTCTGCCGGTTCGGGTTGGGCTTCCTGAGGTTGAGTCCCAGGCTGGGACTCATACTCAGACTCTGGCTCAGAGTCGTCATCTTCAAAGTAACTGACTGCCTCTACTCCCCCTTCTTGATCGGTCTGGCCGGGCTGACCCGGCTGTTCCGTTTCTTCAGCTTCCTCCGGCAGCTCAGGGGTAGCAGGACCCTGAACAACAACCTGCGGAATAACCTGTTGCACACCGACACTGTTGACATGCACCTCGGCTTCTTCCCCTGGGACCATCGGATCTGTTTCTGTATGGGTTATCGCCTGTTGTCTCACATCGCCGTGCTCGAGAACCTTCTCCAACTCGAGGGAATCCTCGTCGTGGTCACTGTCATCGAACAAATGGTCTTCACCGTGGACTGTGGTGCTGTGTTGATGCTCGGACTCGTAGTCTTGGGCGCTGTCTTCGTAGCTGGGAAGTTCTTCCCTCTCTCGAAGGACATACTCTCCCTCTTGTTCTGCTACCATCGGTTGTTCGGGTTCTTGGCTAGGAATGCTCGGGGGCTCGGTGGTATCCTGCAAAGGGAATATTTCCCCAGGATCCCGGGTCCTGTGGAGAGGCACTGGGGGAGGTGAGTCCAAGGCACTTTCGTCTTCATCCTGGATAGTCGCCGGAATTGGGACCTCGGCAGCGTCTCCCTGGTCGGCCCCTGGAGTTATCAGGCCCCCAGCGCTGGTTGTTCTTTCGATACCAGGCCCTTGTGTGATACCACCTTTCCCCTTGACGTCGGCCCCATGGTTCATAGTCCCGGGGATGGTTTCCACCTCATGTTCGGGGTGGATAATCTTGTCGTCTGAGGTGTCTTGCGCTGGCAGATCTTCTGTATTTGGCTGGTCGGCATCCTCGGGACCTTGGGTGGTCGAATCGTTGGAGATGGGGTTTTCCGATGAAGGGTGTTGATTCTCAATGAGAACATCTTGGGCTGACTTTTGTGACAGGTCGTTGTTTTCTAGTGTTGGCTCTCGCCCAAGCTCTGGCCCGGTCGTGGGCTCTAAAGCTCTTGAATGTTCCGTCGGTTGTCTATCGGTTGGAGCTTCGCTCTCCTTACTCGATACCCTCCTCCTCCTCAGCGTAGTAGGCAGCTCAGGAAGCGCCGTATCCAAATGTTCCTCAATCAACCGATTAAGTTCCTATCCCCCGCAGCCAGCCAGCAGTTAGCACCGTCCCAGCACCACAAGACACACCCAAAGCAAGAGAAACAAAAGAACTCACCCTCCTCCTCCCCCTCAAAACCCCCAACCGTCTCCTCCCCTCCTCAAACTCCCTCCTCACCTCCTCCTCCACCCGCTCCATCTCCCGTTCCATCTCCCCCTCCACCTCCCTCCTCCTTTCTTCCAACTCCCCCGCACGCACCTCATCCTCCCTCCTCTCCTCCCCTTCCCACTTTTCATCCTCTTCCCTCCTTCTCCTCATTATTTCTTCATCTTCTTTCCTCCTCTGCTCCGCTACCTCCCGTCGGCGGGTTTCGCGCTGGGTGTGGAGGGTTTCGGATTCGGTGGAGAAGGTGGAGGTGAGGGTGGTGAGGGTTTCGGTGTGTTTTTGCTCGAGGGCGTTGAGGGCTGCGGTGGAGGCGGCGGGGTCGAGGGAGGAGAGGGTGCGGTGGATTTCGGTGAGGGTTTGATGCATTTCGGCTGTGAGGGCCGAGACGTCGTGGGGGGCCATTTTGGGTGTGTCTTTCTTTGCCTGTCTTAGGGGAAGGGAACGGGAAAGGGATCAGTCGACGGGGAAATTATATTGGAGGAGGGTTGTCTAGATTGGGGGAAGGTTTGGAGATATTAAGGGGGGTGAGGCATTAAGAGTGTGTTGGGTACAGGTATCCGAGGACTATACGCTAGGTAGGTAGATAGAGGATGTGGATTGTAAGAGGGAATTGGGTTTGCGTGAAGCTATTCTGCAAAGTTGGCGGTTCAGCCAAGGACCGTTGACAACGAGCTGACGTCGAGATTGCGCCCGTCGAGCAACCCACACCACCAGGCAGCTAGCCGATGGCGATCATCGGTTCTGGGATATCCTAGTTCTCAAAGATACCTCACGGAAGATTCCTACGTGCAAAGGGACACCCATCCGGCGGGTGGCAAAGTACTGACTCTGATGACTGGGTTTCACGTCGGAGCAGCGGGCCGGGACTTCAGACGGACAAACTCCGGTGGAGGTTGCTTTGTGACTTGGAGCGTTTCGAATGGAAGAATTCGTGAAAACGAAGTGTTCTGGACTTTACAGAGTTAGGAGGCGGTAGAGGGAGGGGGAAGAAGGGACAGTTTTGGGTAGTGTATGTAAATTAGCGACCGCGAGATGCCACGGCCGCGTGTGAGGTCTGTATATACTGATGCTGGTTCTGGTGCTCGACCCGCCAGCGTCCTGTCCGTCGTGCACACCTCCAGGTAAACGACGACAGCCGAGTCCTTCCAAAACAAACGCTATTTATGTGACAAAAAAGAAAAGAAAGTGACCCCTCAACAATTGTGCTCCCTCGGCATCAACACACCTGAGAGGACAACA
Source organism: Chaetomium sp. MPI-SDFR-AT-0129 (assembly GCA_020726445.1). NCBI lineage: Eukaryota > Fungi > Ascomycota > Sordariomycetes > Sordariales > Chaetomiaceae > Chaetomium > Chaetomium sp. MPI-SDFR-AT-0129. The sequence goes on along the minus strand of JAGJXA010000011.1, from coordinate 504,679 downwards.
CCCAACATACACAACAAAAACGCTCACCACTCCGACACCCCCTCAAATCCAACCCAACCCCTTAAATCCTAGCCATCCCCCCCTTCTGCACGGTCTTCACCCTCCTCCGATGCGCCTCCCTAAAATTATACCTCGCAAACGTGCCCATCCCATAAACAGCGACCCCCACCACCAACCACGTCCCCGTGATAATCAGCCCAATCGGGAAAATCATCAGCTGCACGCCAGGCAACACAAAGGCCACGGTACCGTTCAGCAGGGCGGCGACTTCGGCGTCGACGGCGAGTTGGGCGGCGCCAAAGGTACTTGTGTCGACGTCGTTGGAGAACTCGCCGGTGACGAAGGAGGCTTCGTTGGAGGAGACGTTGGTGGTTACTTGTTGGCCGGCGTTGTTGGTTGCTTTGAGCGTCACGATGGGCATGACGAGGGCTTGGAGTTTGCCTCTGAAGTAACTATTAGCATCATCGCCGTTGCAAAAGTTGAGAGGTTGGGTTCACTTACTTGTCGGGCCCATTGGACATGCGGTCCTGATCGACCTGACCGACGAACAGGTAGGATTTGATCAGCGGCAGGTCTCCGCCGCCGGTATTGTTGGTGTTGGTCGTCGTGGTATCGGCAGCTTGCCTCAATTTTAGGCGGGTTGGAGGTACCGGCTGGCCGTTGACTTCAGAAACAGAAGCGCCGTTGTAGCTGAGCTCGACTTCGATCTTGTCCGGTGGTATCCCCTGGAACTCCCCTCTTGGCGAACTGATCTGGAATAACCTCAGGTCGGCCTCGAACGTGCCCGTCTGGCTGTTGAGCAGCGGAAGGTTGTAGCAGACGCAGGTGCCGGATGGGTTGGTGGCCTCTGGGATGCCCTTCAAAGCGTCCCGGCAGGCCGAGTTCGCTGCTGTGTTCCAGGCCTCCATGTCTATACTCCCATCCGCGGTGAGTGGTGTGCTGGTGCCACCGGGTGTTTGCCTCGCTTGCACAAAGCCCCGCGCTCGAAGGTTCGCTTTGGCGATATCCTCCAACCTCCGTTCCATCCCCCGATTACTTCGTGACATACCCTCGGCGATGAGGGCCCCAATACCACCGGCCTGTGCCCCAACCGCCAGGATCGAGGCAACGAGTGTCCGTTGCCACAACATCTTGGGCTGGTATGTGTGTGTGTGTGTTTGTGATCAAAATCCCCCTCTTACTCCCTGATTACACGCACCGCCGCGATGTCCCGACGATGTCGATTCTCTCTCTTGAAACTCCGGTCGATATTGGAATCGAATCGGGACAAAAAATGACACCGCTGCCTGGTCCCGCCCGGCAGGCGGTCGGTCCGTTCGAAAGAAGTTGCTGAAAATGAGCGTGGTGGAAGAAGAAAAGAGAATGGGACCCGCCCAATGAAGGGAAAGGTTGTCGTGGTGTTGTGATCCCTCCCAGTCGACGATGAGGGGGTGCAAACGCCACTCGACGATGGTGTGGGCGAACAAGGCGGAAAGCACGGGAAGGGAAAGAAGGGAACAGGAGTCCAAAGAAGGCGGCCGAGGGGCGAAACCCAGCGATTAAACAGAGTGTACGTTGAAACAGCCCACCCACAAAATGGCTGAGAACAGTTGTTGAAGGAACAGAATCTGCAAGGGAGATCAGGCGGTCGGACCTTCACAGAATGGCCTGACTCGAGTAGGATGTGAGGACAGGGATAGGGATGGCGAAGAGGAAAAAAGAGGAAAAGAGCATGACGCGGGATCCTTGACATCAAGGTAGGAGGAGGATGTGGGAGTTCTTTTGGTGAAAGGGACTGCAAAAGCAAGACATGGCCAGACCTCCAAATGCCCCATGACATGTCTGGGCAGACACGAGGGGGTGGTTTTGGGATGTCTGCATCTTCAAAACTCGACCAATGGAAGAGGTCAAGAGGGCCAAGACTGGCCAAAAACAGCGGCCATTCTCGAAAGTGGCCGGGGGGAAGAAGCCGCAGAAGCCGCAGCGCGATGGGGTCGCGACACGAGAGGCGCCCAGGAGCGTTACGTCCTGTTTTGGATGGAGACAGACAGCGCAAAGCGACTGAGCAAGTCGTACGATGTTGTCTTTGTTTCGCGCAGGCTTGAAGATGGCAGTGTCTGATCGCCTTTCAGATGCGCGAGCGGTGTCAGATCGACGCGATGGAACAGCCCGAGGAGCCCTGACCAGGGTCTGCGGCACAAGTGGCCCCGGCCTATCCCCGCGATTGGCTGAGGGCGGCCGGGGCAGGTCTGGGGTGGGCAAGCGAGAATGGCTTGAATGGCTGGAATGCGGGAGCATTGGACGACGAGGACTGATTCATCAGACGCCCAGAGGCAAACATAAAGCCGAAAGGAGAATCACGAGCAATCCGAAATATAGTCAAGAATCCAAAACCCAGGATGTACATCGACGACAACGTCTCTAACCCAACATAAAGAGTCACATGAAAAAAAAAAAGAAGAGACATCGAGGGGTAGAATTTTCTGCCACAGAGTGAAACCCGCTGTCTCCTGTCTCCGCCAAGACTGAGCAGCCCCACGCCAAGCAACCGCCCTGAAAGTGGGGCGCTTCATGCCATCTGGCAGCCGAGACACCTGCCAGCCGATGATGATTTCCTCTTTCCAATTCCATCGCAGGCGGAACAATAATCTGGTAAAAATAACACAAGCGCCAAAACCCCTCCCACAGCCCAATCGATCAACGGAGCCCACCTCTCCCATGCTCATGATCGGCTCGTTGGGATCTTTCCCGTCGGGAGGGAGCCGCCGCCAACACTGTTGGCGGCGCTTAACGCCGTGACACCAGACCCTACTGCCGAAGCTCCAACCACTCACATCGCAGAAGACGGGAGCCACACCACAGCATGCAGGTCCACGCATCCGAAGATCGTTCCACGCGCTTTCCCGCCTTGCCTTTCGCGCGGGCGGGTGGTCGTCATCAGATGCGGCGATGCACTTCCGCGCGTTCCATCAATAGTGTAATCAAAACCTTGGCATCTTGATTTCACACCTTAGGCGGCCAGCAGCTAGGCCCTGGCCTACCCCATGACCAGGCCCACTTCATGATTGTCTGCGGCACAGTCTCATCGGGCGGCTGCGGGCACGGCGGCCTGGGAGAGAGGCCGCATCCCCAGATCGCGGCATCGCGCCACCATGCGGGTTGTGAATTTCGAGAAGGGATCACACATGTTGGGCCGGCCGCGCTGTCAACCCTTTGCTGGGCTGGTTAATGGGTTACGGGGTCGTTTGGTTTGATTTGCATGTGGTTTGCTAGGCTAGGTATGGGACTTGAGTTGAACTATATAGGTTCGTTTGGTATCTTCCGTGTTGAATAGCATAAAGGAAATATGTCAAGCGATGGCTGACTCTGGGTTTGACACAAGATGTGGAATAACAACAAATACGAAATCGCAATAAGACGAATGAAAAAACTCGCATCACAGCGAACCACCTCCCCCCTTCAATGCACCAGCCTTCTCTAGCGCTTCCATCCTCTCCAACCCCGCCGGCTTGCCCGCAGCAAAATGCATGTGACTGATATTAGAGTGCTCATCGATGAACGGGTTCGGATCATCGACCTGATCAAGGTTCCCTAGCGTGTGGTTCACGCCTCGATGAGATGCTTCATCGGCCTTAGCATTTTTGCATTAGCAAACAGTCCCTCGAAAGTCGGCACGGTACGTTAGCCAGATGGGAAGGTGACAGCTTACCCGAATATACAGAATCAAATCCCTCATCGTCCTCCTCCCCTCCGGCATCCTCCAATACTTCACCGCAATCTCCGGGATCCGAAACTCCGCATCCGTCCACTGCGGCAACCGGCCGTTATCCATCTGCTCCAAACACTTGGTATACGTCGATACCGCCTCGTCCTCCAGATACCCAACCATCCGATGGCAGAAACTCGGCGAGATCAGGTACCCGACAAACATGGCGTTGTAAAAGATGCCCTGTGTCGCGAACACCAGGAACCGCATCAATCTGCCGGGGCGGTACAGTTCGGTGAAGGTGATGAGGTGCATGCGTTCGTTGTAGGACTCTTCGAGCAGGGTTTTGATCCAGCCTTGGTCCAGCTTGAAGCGGCGGATGGAGTGGAGATGGCGGAGACCGCCGGCTACTGCGCCGGGGACGCCGGCGACGGTTTCGAGGAAGACGAAGCGGACCAGCTGAGGGGAGTTAATAGTCAGTAACAGGTAAAGTCAAGCTGAGTGGTTGAGACGCTGGTATTGCTGGGAGTTACTCACCCACTGTGACTCGGTCATGGCGCGGCAGTCACTTGTCTCGCTGCTTTTGGTACCAGGGGCAGGCTCGGGTGGCATGCCTGTGACAAAGTCTATCCCCCATCTGTTACCCGTTTAATAATTAGAGACCCTCCTCAAGATGATAAGCTACAGGCGTCAAGCTAAAGGAGCCAGGACAGCGAAAAGAACCAAACATACCGACAAAACTTAACCACCCCCAACGCCAACCGGTCACTCCACGTCCTCGGCTCGCGATGACTCGGCACCACCTCCAACACCACCTTATCATCCCATCCCTTGTGTGGCCAAGTCAGCGGGAGCGAACGAGCCGGTTCTTGCTGGGGACCATCACCGATGAGAGGGACGGCCGACGCGGCCTCTTGCGTGGGTGGGATGGGCACGGCGGATGTGGAAGAGAGGCGGATTTGATGATGGTGAGTCGTCCTGGATCGTGGTTTAACAACAGCGGTGAATCTTATTAGGGCAGCGGCGGGGTGTGATGATGGTGGGTTACGAGATCCGGGAGAGGGACGGTGTTGGAGCGTGGAGAGCTTGGGGAGGGCTCGGAGTCGGTTGGCCATTGTGTTTGTCTGTGGTCTCAACGGTTTCAAGGTTTGGTTGATTATTGTCTAGGGAACGGCGTTGAGGTGTCTTGACGAGACGGGACAACCGCCCCAGTGGTATGTACCTAGCTACTTGATATATCCCCTCCTGACCGGAACAGCCAAGCAAGTACCCATCATGTTGCTGGTTGCGTCACCGGCTAACATGGCACAAACACAACTCAACCGGCTGGGCCCCTGGACCGAAAGCAATACCCCCTCAAGAGGTCAGTCATGCCTGACGGCCGATGTTGACTTACACATGAATTTTGAAAGATGAGAGGGGGGGCAAGGCACGAAAATGATTCGGGATGGGAGCCATGGCTTGGAGCACGGCCGGTGTCGCTCGTTTATTGAATAACACGTGGGAATTGAACCAATACTCGGCCAGCGATTGCGGACGGGTCTCTTGAGGGGCCTTCTACACTAAGCAGGGAGAATAGCGCTAGAGTCACTCGTTCTCAATGCGGTCATTCGAGGCAACCTCCTTGGTTGTTGGTGGGGGTGGGGGTGGATAATGCATCGGTGTTAGTCGGACCATCAATGATGAGTCTAGGGAAGGTTAGTGTACAGCCGCCACAACCGAGGGGTTGAATCACCAACGTGGCATTGTGCCTGAGAATCTGCTATGAGATCTCGTTGGAGATCTTAGTGTAGAATAGAGACGGATAGTGGGGTAGGGTTCATGGGCTGAGATGACGACTTGGCATGTTGTTGTGTTTTGGCATGTGAAGCTTCCGAATTCGGCTGTCATTCGGGTCATCGGGAATCACCCAGGTTAACAATTGTTCGGAAGGGCCCGGGTGCGCATCCATGTGATTGGGAACATGCGAGAATAGGAGAAAGATTAAAACAGAGTTGAAACTGACATCGGATTGAGGGAGTCCTGTGGGTAGGCCATCTTTTTATCACGGAGGGGGCTGCTGTTGTCGAGTTCCAAGAGCATGGAGGAATTCAAAGGGAGAACACTATTGGTAAAATAAGTGGGGGAATTAGATGGAGACCTTTTCAACAACCCAAGTACCAATATGACAATATTTAACTAAACTACCCAAGTAACTCCTCGTCAATCATGAAGCCTCCCACCCCCAGACGTCGTTAATCACCCCCTCAGCGGTGTTCAAAAGGCTTCTATCGCTCACGACGTCGAAGGTAGTAACTCCGTCCTTAGACTCGATACCGCCCCCTACCTAATTATGACTTCCGAGCTCAATCTTCCCCTTGGTATTCTCAATTAGAGACTCCGGTTTCCGGCCAGCTCGGCCCCGAGATCGGGCTTGGGCCCAGCCCCACTTCACCGGTCTCAAAGTGAGAAATCAGGGACGGCCTGAGTCTGAGGTTACTTGCGTCACCTGTGTCTTATCGACAACATGACAAGATGTAATTAACCTAAATGGTTTGAGGGAGCTCGTTTCTTCCTTCATCGTTCACCACTTCCTACGGACTGCCGGACCTTGCTGCCGCATCTCATCACTAGAAGCCTAGACGACCGGCACAATACTCAGTTAATGGCATTGATCAAATTCCATTTATTATCATCGAAATCATTCTGTATATCCTCTTCCTTTCCCAAACCGTTTACCCAAAATCAACCCAAGGTACACACAAAAAAACGCACCTGCAATCATCATTCATATCCCGTGTTCGCTTCCGACGCAATGCATAGCCCGCCGCTCCCAACCATACCGGAAATGCGTATTATGACAGAGAAAGGAAAGAAGATACGGACCCTGGACAAAGTATGTTGAATGAAAAAGAGAATCTGTACAGTTAAACCGAAATGAAGCATATTTTTGGGGCACACCACGAATCCATCTGGATTGCGGCGTCCGGGGAAAGAAAAAGAAACAGGTGAGGGAATACTACACCAAGAGGGGAGAAAATCGGGTGCTGAAGAATGGGAGAGTAAGGAACACGCGCAGTGATGATTCATCTCCGAGAATCACCATATCGGAAAGAATCGCGCTTATTCTTCATTCCCGTCCAAATCCGCCGGCACATGGCTTTGAGCAAGGAAATGCCTGCCCAGCCGTGACGGGCTGCTCCCCCGGCTCTGGCCATGCATGCTCATGGTCCTCGCACGGCGGGACCCGGGGCGCGGTGGGATCCGCGACCGCGCGCGCTGCTCGTCTAGCGCTGGGCGCGCCTGCTCCTTGGAGATGACCAACCCTTGGGTAATGGACATGAGCTCGCCGCCCTCGACAGCACACATGCTGGGCCAGACAACGAGAAGAATCTCGTCGGGATCAACCTCGCCGTCCGGGATGTCGTCGTCGGGAAGCCCGGCGTGGTAGGAGGAAGAGGAGGCGGCGTCGTGGGGCGTATGGCTACTGGCGGCATCGGGGGCGCTAGTCCCTTCGGTGGACGAGTTGCTGGCTTCGATGGTCTCGAGACGGTCTTCGGTCAACGCAGTCTCGGGGCGGATGTTGTGGAGCCCGGCTTCGTGCTCGGCCGCTTCAGCGAATTCGGGAAGCTCGAGGACCTGCCAGTCGAAATCGTCATAGGGCGGGCCGAAGTAGGGCTCGATCTTCATGTGAGCAAGTTGGATGCGCATCCACTGGTCGCAAGCGAGCTTGCAGGCGGCCTCAAGCCCGGTGCAAAACGCCTCGAATTGCAAAGCGGTTAGCAGGTGCTGCACCAGCCATGAGATCTCCCGCACAACCATCTTCACACGGCGCGCGCCCGACTCGACCTGCCGTTCTGGCATCATGGAAAGAAGTGTGGCGCGCATGTGTGCCTCGCGTGTTGGGTCCTCATCCTCCAGTGCCCGGAGGAATTTGACGAGGTTTTCGTCGTCGTCGTCGAGGAGGTACACCGGGCGGAAGAGATGCTTGTGCATGGCGCGAGAGAGCACAGCCAGCACGGCACTGATTCGCATACCTTTGGCTGCTGGCGTGTTGGACTGCGGGAGCGGGATTTGGAGCTGTGTGGCGTGCTTGAGGTAGGGCGAGTTGCGGAGGTTGGACCAGCATGATGGGTCAGCCAGCGTCTGTTCGTCGATATCGGGCCGGAATGTTCCCTCAACAAGAGTCACGATGGTGGTCCAGATTTTGTCAAGAACAGTGACGCTGGTAACGGTGAGTTAGTATCCGCGAAACAAAACTGGGAAAGTGGAAAAACCTACTAAGTGTCGTCGTTGTCAGTGTTCATGACGATGCGGTATTGCTCGAGGTCAGCGAGCTTCCCGGCTGTGAGCTGCAGGTTGTTCGTTGTGTTCTCGAGTTGAGCCTGGAGGTCACGGCCGTGTAACTCTGCCTGTTCCGCACGCTCACCCTCGGCCGTAAGCTTGCCATGGAGATCCTCGATTTCGGCGTTCTTGTCCTCGATTGTCTGTTGCAGCGAGGCGATTTGCTCCTCTGCTGCCCGCAGCGACTCCTGCAGGCTCTCGATCTCGGCGTCTCTTTGAGCGATAGTTTCCTTGAGCGAGGAGATTTCTTGCCGCGCCGCCTCGAGCTCCTCCTCAAGGCTCTTCTTCTCGCCCTCTAGAGTGGCGACTTTCTCCTTGAGGGAAGTAATTTCCGCCTCGTTGTCGGCCTTCACCTGCTCGAGATCCGCCTTGGCCTTCTCAAGGTCGGTCACATTCCCCTTGAGACTCTCGATTTCGGTCTCGTTGTTGGCCTTGATCTCCTCCAGGCCTGTCTTGGCTGTGGTGAGAGTTGCGATCTCCGCAGCGGCAGCCTCTTCGCCCAGGCGTTTCGCCTCCTCTACGGCCGCTTTGATAGCCTCAAGCTCACCATATTCCCTTGCTTTCTTCTCCTCGAGATCCAAGAACGTTTTTGCCGTCTTCTCTTCGAAATCGGCGAATTCCCTTGCCTTCTTCTTTTCGAATTCGGCATACGCCTGGGCCGTGGCGTCCTGGAGGTCAGAGTACCGTTGTGCAGCCACCGCAGCCGCCTCTGCTGCCTCCTTAACCCGGGCCTCAGTCGCCTTGTGGGCATCCAGGAGATCGCCCTCTAACCTTGCCCGGGTGGCACTGAGCTGCAAGTTCTCCTGCAACTTTTCCTGCAATACGGCCTCGAGGCCCTTCTTCTCGGTCTCCAGCTCGGTTCTCTGGTCCTCGAGCTCATTCCGGAACTTGCGGTACTCCTCTAGTACAACCTGATGCGAGCTGGAGAGCTTGTTATTTTGCTCCTTGACATAGAGGAACTCGCTGAAGACGTCGGCAACCAGCTTGTAGTTGGGGTCGGAGGTCAAATCCCGGATGGCGCGGACGAGCCCGTCCACCGCTTGGGTGGGGTCAGCGTCGATGTGGGAGTTCATCTTCGGTTCTGGGGCGGAAACCAGGCTTGGGAATGGTGTGTGTTGGGGTCGAGGGTTCAAGAATCCGTGAGTTCTCACGGTATTCGGGTTGGTTGTGTTCTTCGCGGGAGCTTTGAGATGATGATGCGACTAAGGGAGAAAAAGAGAAGGAAATAATCCGAATTGAGTGTGTGAGAGGAGGGGCCAATAGTATGCCTTTATTCACCGCGGTGAGCAATGGTTCGGCAACGACGTCGGCGCGATCTCTGGGGAAAGAGAAGTCTGGTTGGAGGGAATGAAGACAATCGAATCGGACGAGACGTCGACTATATTATACCACCGAGGAGACGAATGACCGAGACCCAACGACGACGGCTTGGTCCGCTTCACCCCTGCTCATTGCGTGGTCTGCATGTCGGTCTGTCGGGTCTCTCCAGATCCACGCCCATTTGTGACTTCATCTCGCTCGAGGCGGGCGCTCATGCAGGCAAAGGGGGTGACGATGGGGGGGCTGAAGCAAATTGGAGGGATTGGGGACCGCCTAGGACGTTTGGGTGGCTGGCATTGAGTCACCACGCGAGCAATCGCCAAACTACGGATCGCCGGACTGTCCGCCCAGCCAGCCAACAACGCCCACCGCCCTCAAAAATTTTGTCAAATTGTGCGTGTCAATTGGGCTCGGAGGGGCTGCTGAGGGACAAGAGAAAGAGGAAAGGAGCGCAGACGGGAGCCTGCAGGATGGTGCGGCCATGCGGCCGTGGGCTGTCGGTTCCACCTTCCCGTCGTGCTGGCTGGCCCATCACAGCATGCCAGATGTGGCAGCAGCGACGGAGCCCAACCGCCAACCACACTGGTGTTGAACGGGAAACCGTCACCCAGCCGCGCGTGAAAGCTCCTTCCGGCGTCCAATTGTTCGTCTTGTCATTCTTGCCGTTCATGTTTACAGGGTTTGACAGGCCACTTTCTTCCTCATCTCGTCGCATGCGAGCGCAAATTCAGGAAAGCCGCTTTACCAGTCGGTCGCAGTTTGCCTCGAAAAAGGCCCAGGATGCTTGGACGTTGTTGATGGGGCTCCATCGAGGCTTTTGACGTGGCAGCATCAGCGACCAGCGCTGGGCTCCAGGGGGTGACCTGGCGGTGATTGGCCCTGCCCCGCACCTTTTGGCCCCACTGAACCCCCGGGTTCTTGCTGCCGCAGGTGTTCATGGTTTCGGGTGGTTGTCGTCCAGCTTTCCTCACGGCTGTCATCACACAGCAGGGGCGTCGCTGGCGATGGTTAGGTTGTGAGAGCAGAACAGCACATGGCAAGGGGGGATGAAGTGGCCCTTCCAATGACTTAGGTTTCCAACCCCTTCGATCTGCATTCGGGGTTTGAGACCCTCAATCGCAAGACGCTGCAGTGGATCCCGGAACTCATCCTCGTCCCGGCGCCGGTGAACCGGATCTGCCCGGCCCCGGGAATCGGCATCGCCCAACCGCGTGACGGCCCGGGTAAGTGTCGCCAAGAGTAGGGCTCGGCCAACGCCCAAAATCCAGGCCACCAAAACAGTGGAAGACGTAAACGGAAACCTGCTGGCAGCTGGTCGTCTTGCCAATTGATGCGGTGTCTTGGTGCGAGAAACGATGGCTGGGACGAGTCGTTGCTGGGATGCCGCAGCCGAGTCGGCCTGAGAGCTGAACCCGGTTGAGCGGATCCGAACCGGGACGGGGCCCGTTCCCGAAACTGGTGGTTCGGTATCGCCTCGGCGCCACGTCGGCATCGGAGGTTGACAGCCTTCCAGACAGCCCATGCTTGGCTGACTTTTGGATCTGTTTCGGAATGCCGACCTCCCTTGACGGGGCTGAAGCTGTTCGGGCCTTGCCCCATACCCACACCGCTTCGGTGTGAGCCGAGTCGCTTCCGTACGCTCTCCATTTCAAGTATAACTAGGGGGCCGTTTCTGATTCCCGGCCTTTCACCGACTGACAAGAACAGGCGGTGTCTTATCGCGCCGACCGCGTTCTGGAGTGTCCGGGCCGTATTTCTTTCTTATTATAACACTCCGGGCTTTCCCCACCGCTTTTCGCATCACCGGAAGCCAGTTCCATGTCTTGGCATCGTGACGTAGATCCGGCCGGTAGTTAGTTATGGCGGTTCGCCCCAGCAACGTATCCCAAATTCAGGAGGTGATATTGTTGATTTGTACCGTTCTAACAACCCTGCCTTTCTCGTTTGACATTGCATTCGAGGATGGATTGGCCAACGGGAGCAATGCCCAGTCTTCTTAACGATACGTAAAACCAAACCATCTTTAGTTCGATGCCTTGGTCGTTGTGAATACTAACTAGGTAATCTAACTATGTACCTGCAAATAACCCCACAGGAGCAGGACTGCGGAATCTCGCAATGCCTCTTCTTGACAGGCGAGCCATCATGCCGGGTTAGCGAGGTATGTGGGGTGGCTACGTCTTGCCAATGTACCGGACAGTGTCATAGTCATACCATGTTGTAGGCCTGTCTTTCAGAAGGCTCTTACTCTGCACTACTTCCGGTGGACCTGGGTCCGAGTGTAGGTAGTTAAAACTCGAGATCTGTCGCAATGCGGGAAGTATGTAATTACGGGAACTAATCGCTACGTTAGGCTCATAACTGTCGCAAAAGACAAAGGTCTCTTGCGGGACCAATCGAAGGTCTCTTTATAGAATGATAAGCCATGATTATTACCGAAATATTCCCCCCTTTATTTTATTCCCTCTTACGATCACTCCTCCACCCTCGCAAAACTCTCCTTCAGCCATTCCGCCATAATCCCCATAACCTTCCCCCTCTTCACCCTCGCATCCGCCGCAAACTCCTCATCACTCGTCACCACCTGCTCAATCTCCTCCTGATCAAACCCATGAATCGTATCCGGCACCAACAACCACCTCACTCTCGACCCATCCTCCTCCTTCACCTCCTCCCACGCATACCTCTCATCCTCCTCACCCACCAACACCCCTTCCCCATCCCCCCCGCCGGGCCCGCCCACCACCTCCGCCCGCCCAACCTTCTCCTCCCTTCCCGGCACCCTCCTCCCCGCCCACCGACACGCCATCCGCCACGCCTCAGCCGCCAGCATATCCAATTCACACGCCACCAGAAAAACATCTTTCGGCAACATCTCCCGATCAGCATAATACGGACTCAGCAACGGGTCATCACACCTCTGCCCTGGCTCCACATACGCCCAATCAAACAGCGGCATCAGCGACGTGAGCATATCCCCTCCCAGCGGTCGACTCCGATAGTGCCCCGGTAGCGAAGGTTTATACTGCCTCCCGAGCGCCTTAACAGTGTTAGGAACGGTATAATCCACCACAGGATAACACGGCACCACAGCGCGTATGCGCCCCTGCATAGCCGGCAATTGCGCCACGGAAAGCGCCAAGTTAGCACCCGCCGACCAGCCGACGAGGGCGACGCGGGCGGGGTCGATGGGGAGGGATGCGTCGGAGAGGAGGGCGTGGATGAGGAAGGCGAGGTCGTGGGTTGCGGTGGGGAAGGGGTGAAGGGGCGCTTTGCGGTAGTCGAGGGCTATGGTGAGGAGGGAGTGGGTGGTGGAGAGGGTGCGGTTGTAGGTTTCGTTGGTGGTGGAGGTGCCGAGGATGAAACCGCCGCCGTGGATTGTGAGGATGGTGGGGAGACGGGTGGTTGTTGAATGAGAGGCGTGAGGCGGGGGGGTGTAGGAAGGGGGGTAGAAGATGCTGTGATGGTGTGTTAGAAAAGGGGGACGATAGAGGTTTAGACAGTGCAGAAAGAGAGAGACGGAAGAGGGACCTACCGAACGGAGAGTGACGGGCGCGCAGGATACCGCTTGACCAGGTCGGCGGGCTTGATAGCCGGCGGGACAAACAGGGTCTTGATGCTGTTGTAGTACTGTGAGAGGTTCAGGAGCCGGGTCCAGAGGAACCACAAGACGGCATATTGGATGCGTTTGGACAGCGGCAGGAGCGGCATCTCTTCCCGGACGGCGTCGTTGGGGTCGAGGTCGCCGGACGGTGCGGCAGCGGCCACGGCGTCGAGAGAGAGCATGTTGATGGTGAGTTGGAAGGTGAGGTTGTCGTTGAGAATTGGAGTTCCTCTGGATTGTAGACGGCCATCTAAGGTGTCCCATAGTTAAATACATCGCCTAGACGACCTAGCTTGGTCTGCAATTGTCCTAATGAAGGCAATACTCGACATGGAGGTATTTGCACACTGCTACATGATGAGACATGATTCAGAGTGGGTTGTGACCTTGCAGCGTGGTGGGGGTACCGAAGGTCGGAGACGCCGTCCATGGGGCGTTGCTAAGATTTTATCCGTAGAGGGTTGTTGTGAAACATGGGCTCAGATTCACGGGGTTGTAGAAAACCAATCCTACAGTGGGCTTGCGGTGATGATCTCCAAGACTTCAAATTTGGTGAACTTGGTTACCTAGTCGTACTCATGATCATCATCATGGATTAGAAAAAAAACACGAAAAAGGAAACTAAAAAAACACAAGGAAATAACCTCAACGCGGTAGAATCGGAATTGGTTTCATGAACGGGCTCTTCTACCTGGTGTTGGGGCTATGTTGACAGGGAGCTGTGTTGGGTGAGATGAATCATAATGAGTGAGCAGAATGCAGACCAAACCTTCCCATTCTCACTGCCCGCTTCGGGTGCAACTCCCCGGCCCTGGATTCAAGGCCCGGCCCGCCATTAAAACCGATGAGCCCGGGCACGTGAATTTAACCCAATTAAGCAGGAGTTAGGCACTGGATACTGTACTTGTGTGTTACTGCCGGGCGTCGCTCTTTCCTCAACAGTGATCCCCGGGTGGCGATGATGTCATGGACGAAACCGGTTCACCATGACCCCAGCACCAGCGATTGCGAGCTCGAGTTCAACAAAACGGACCTTGACTTCCTTTTCATTTTAATAAAAACAAGTAAAAACCAAAGAACAATTCGAGCGGTAACTAGGCCGAAACAACACTTTCGAATCTCGAATTACGACTCTTAGAACAATCCTACAGAACGGTCCTAAATCTCGGGCTTATCTTTGATTCAGAAACGGCCATGAACCGACTAACTTTCACATCTCGGCGCGCAGCCGCATTATCGCCATCGTTCCGAGCCGCGACAGCATCCTCTTCCCCGTCTAGTGTACGACGCCCCTACAGCAACGGCAGCACATCAGCCCCCAAATCCGCCGAAAAAGCCAGCGCAGCCAGCGGCGGATCCCGCAGCAAAGACGCAGCAGAGCAAACAACGTCCTCCACCAGCCCAACAGAAGGCGTAATCCCCGACGGCCTCTCCAACGGCAATGCTCTAGGCCGCACAGGCGGGGGCAAGCCGTTGAACAGCTCGCGCGACCCGCCGGCGCAGCCCAAGATCAGCAATGTGAGCGTGCCGGGGGAGAAGGCGAAGCTGAGCGCGGAGCAGCAGGCGGAGGTGGATAGGCACAATGAGGAGTTTGAGAAGAAGCATGGGAAGGCGGAGGCGGCGGGGGATGATAAGGTGGATAAGGGGTTTTGGAGTGGGCGGGGGTCGAGGAAGTAATCAGTAATCAACGGTGTATGTGTCTGTAAGATGTTAGCGTGTTGTTGATTGTGTCGGAGGGTTTTACGGCCGTATTAAAGCCATTGTACACATACATACCTTAGATAGTTTCTCTCATCCAACGATCGCTGCAAAGCTCCCGTCCCGCCGTCGTATCCCTGACCAGTTAGTCTCTTTAGTGTACGCCCTTTCGATGTGTGCGGGGTCGCTGCCTAGCTCTCGTGCGTGTGACTTGCATGACGCATGTTACGTTGGGGTATTATAAAGTCAGAGTTTCACTTCACAACTTCACTTTACCTTCCCCATCACAGTTTTGTATCTTCACTTCTCACCACCACAACAATTCCATTCTCTGTTATCCTCATACACCAGTAACATGGAAGACCTCCACGACCTCCACCTCCCCCACCAACTCCCCACCTCCACCAAAACCCTCACCGCCCGCTGCCACTGCCGCACCATTCACTTCACCATCACCCTCCCGACCTCCGCCCTGCCCCTCCCCGTCCACCTCTGCAGCTGCTCCATCTGCCGCTACACCCACGGCACGCTCTCCTGCTTCCACGCGCCCCTGCCCAAAGGCATCCAACCCTCCTTCCTCCCCCCCTCCTCCCTCGAATCCGCCGCCACAGGCTACGTCCACTCCCCCCTCGCCGCCGCCACCCGCTTCTTCTGCAAGACCTGCGGCTGCCACATCGGCGATCGCGATCATGACCTGGATCCGGAGACGGGATTGCCGGAATGGCGCGTCGCTACGTCTATCTTCGAACCCACGCATGACCCGGACAATTTCCAGATCCGCTCGCACGTGTTTGCGCCCAAGGTATCTGACGACGCCGACCCCGGGATGGCGACGTGGGTGCCTGAGATAGGCGGGAGGAAAGTGCACGTGTGGAATCCGTCGGCGGAGGAGGCAGAGAAGTATTTTCCGTTGGCGGAGGTGGGACCGAAGGATCCGGATCCGAAGGGGGAGGTGGGTGAGGATGAGGTGGTGGTGCAGTGCCATTGTGCTGGGGTCAGGTTTGTGATGCCACGGCCGGAGAGGGGGGGGGAGGAAGGGCATGAGTTGTTTAAACAGTTTCTGCACCCGCGGCAGAAGCCGATTACCACCACTTCGGGGGGTGAGACTGAGGCTGGGAAAGAGGGGGAAGATGGGAAAGATGGGAAAGATGGGAAAGAGAGTACAGGAGAGGCTCAGCTCAACCGCGCAGCCTGCATCTGCCTCTGTGCCGACTGCCGGCTCACCACGGGCGCCCACGCCGTAGCCTGGACCTTCGCGCCACTATCCTCCCTGCGCCCAGCCATCCCCTCAACCTTCACCGGCTTCGGCACACTACAAGCGTACGCCTCCTCTTCCAACGTCCGCCGAGCATTCTGCAACACCTGCGGCGCGACAGTGTTTTTCTCCGTGGATGGTCTCGAGGGGAGGGTGTATCAGGGGGATGGGGAGAAGGGGAGGGTGGTGGATGTGGCGGTGGGGTTGATTAGGGAGAAGGATAGGACGAAAAAAGGGGTGGGGTTGGAGGACTGGGTGACTTGGCGGACGGGGAGGTTGGCGGGGCCGGATACGGGGAGGGCGTATGATGAGGCGTTTTTTGAGGGGTTGCAGAAGGGGTTGGGGGAGTGGGGGGAACGGAGGTATGGGGAACGGATTGATTATGAGGTGCCTTAGTGTATCAGAGGATGGGAAGAAGAAAGGGGTGAAAATGAAAATGCCGTGAACTTCGTATCAGATCGTAGTATCTATCTTCGCTTACTTCCCCAGGTATGTGATGTGTATCCTTGTTAGCCAACCCCTTTTCACTGCTCAACCTCCCTCTCCTTCATCAACTCTACCGGTCCATTACCTACACCCTCCCCCTCCCATCCCTAACCAACCCATCCGTAATAGTAGCATGCGCCCCATCCTCCTCCTCATCCTCACTCCCGTCCTCCCGACCCCCCCATCTCTGTCCTGGATGCTCCTCATGCTCATGCCCCCCCATCCTTGAAGACAACGGACTCACACTCCTCGGACTCATCATCCCCGCCCGACTGGTAATCACACTATGACTGATGACACTCCCGCTCACACTGCGACTCAGTCGCCGGCTGAAACTTCGACGCAGCAAGCTCTGGCTTGCGTTGCGGGCTACTACCGCGTCGTGGTGTTCCTCGTTGCTGGCGTGGCTGTTGCTGCTGCCGGTGTCCGTGCTGGAAGACGGGCTGTCGTGGTAGACATACGGCGGTGGGGGGTCGGCTAGCGTCACGCCCGCTGCTCTTGGTTGTTGCTGCGATCCCGGTACCGGTACCGGTCCAGCTCCCGGGACAGCAGCCAGCGTGGATGTGTGTTGCTGTGGCGTCGGCGGTTGCACGATCGGCGTCAAAGGCACCATATCCTCCTCCTTAGCAGCCACATGCAGCGCAGTCCGATGTCGTTCCTCTTCTCGGGCTCTGCGCTTGCGGGTATACAGGAAGGCGGCCAAGCCGATGATCAACAGGAACAACACGACCACACCGACCACGATAGCGGCGATGGCGCCCGTGGATAGGGCGCGGTTGTCGGTAGGGTTCAGTTTGTCGAGGTTGTCGAGGTCGTCTAGGGAGGTGCGGTGCGTGGAGAAGGGGTCGTTGTCGTCGTTGTCGTTGTCGTTGTCACTGCCGGGCCGGTGCCAGTTGGGGAAGGGGATTGGGCTGGTGAAGTCGGGGGGGTCTCCACGGGGGGGTATTACCCCGGAGCGTGGGTTTGTTGTTTTGGATACTACCGGCATTGTGGGGATGAATGGACGGATGAATGGATCGATGTGTGTAATCAGATGTAGGTAATTAGGTTCAAGAGTCCAAAAAGGACCAAGCGGGCGAAAGGTTAAAAGGGGCCAAATGGAAAGGAATTAAAACCCCGGGACTCCAGGACGCGGATGTTGATATAAGCGGCCTGCAAACCACACAGCCCAACAAACACCCAAAAATTCAGGCTCCCGACGAGTTCCGATGCCCGAAACAAACACTTTCCACCCGCCCCGTTTCTATTTGTGAACCGACCATCCCCTTTGGACCCCTTCTAAAACAAACCACTGTGATACGCTGCAGCGACAGCACCGCCGTCTAATCCGGGAAACAAAAATGCAAGAGACCGCAGAGACAAGCGGCCAGCCACCGGAAACCCTCCACTTATGTTGTCCGCGACAGACAGGTAAGAAAGGGGGGTAAAATGCACCTGTGGTGCGTGGTGATTGGCAGCGACTTGCATGCCGTGCGATGCTGGCTTAGGCTGGCCCCCGAAACTTCGTCCCGAAGGAGGTGTAAGACTTGGAACGCGTGCGACGTCCGGTGCTGCGCCACGCTACGCTGAGCAAGCGGGTTTTCTGCTTTCTGAGCTTGACTGCTTGGCCGCGTGGGGAAGTTTTTTTGGGTTTCGTTTCGTTTCGCAATACTCGCCGGTTCACGTTGAAAAAATAATAATTAGAGAGAGAAAAAAAAAGAGGAGAATTGAACCTGGCGAGGAAGGTGCGCGGGGAATCAGAAGTTTCAAAACGGTGTATGCTAAATAAGCTTCAAGTGGAACACGGGAACTTGCCGATTGACTTGCGTCATCTTGTACTCTATCGGGCTGATCCAAAAAAAGGAGAAACAAAAACGAAAAAAAGAAAAAAAAAAGAGGAGTTTACGACGCAACCCGTTCCACCCGGTAGTGGAGGTTCCGGTTGTGTGTTCGCCTTCCCGTAATGGAAGGGTCCACGCCGACAGCCAGCAGGTTCATGACGCCTACCTTGCCCTTGCTATAAGACTCGAACCCTTGACCTCCGAAGAGGTTTCCAGATTGAGCCCGGGCCAGCCCTCCCGAGGACCGCCGCTGGTGACCGTTAGGCCAATGACCACCTTGGTGGTCCTAGTTGTAAGCAAGGCCGTTGGAACTTCTATATATACCCTCTGCCCTCGTACCTTCCTTCCCGTCGACCTGCTCACTGCCGGCTGCCAACTGCCAGCTGCCCGCCTACGCATCGGCCCGGGTGTGCTGGCTGAAATCTGTTGAATCTTGTAAATTTGTTCTCATCTGGGATACATGACATGACCACAGGCAAGAGGCCCGGGGGGGGGGGGGGGGGGGGGGGTGAGATAACGAGAAAAGAAAACAAACATGGCGGCGGGAACAGGCCACACACAACCAGACACAATATCCATCCTGCCATCGTATATCCTCATCCGTCTGCCGTCACGCGTTACACCCACCCTCAAACCCTTATATCCAATCTCATCTCATCATATCCACACAGAAACCCCTAAATCTCCGCCTCATCCAAATTTCTCACAAACGCCACAAACCACCTCACCATATTCACATGCGCCGTCACACTCACCCGCTCATCCACCGTATGAATATGATTCAACGCCTCATCATTCTCCGGGTCATACGCCGGCGAAAACCGGAAAATATGTCTCGTCAACCCCCAATAATGCCGCGTGTCTGTGTTCCCCGTCATGATCCCCGGCGTGACTACCACATCCTTACCGTACACCGCGCGGGTGGTGCCGGCTAGGATGGAGTATGGAGTCTCCGTCTTGGTGTCGGACGGGGTGATAGGCGCGACTTCGAGATGGAGGCCCTCCGGCTGCTCGAGGATGATGGAGGAGGGTTCGTGGGTCTTGCCGTCGAAGGCGTGCAGGGCCAGGTCGTATTTTTTGGCGATATCCGCGGCGAGGGTGGTGAGGCGGTCTTTGACGATTTGCGTGGTTTCGCCGATGTTGATGCGGTGGTTGATGACCACTGTGACACGTTCGGGCAACGCGTTGACTTTGATCCCGCCGTTAATGACGTCCGCGGCTTGGGAGGTTTGCATGAGGTATTTGATGGGGGGGCCGCCGAGCCTGGCGGCTTCGAGAGCGAGGTTGTCACGTCGGGGATTTGAGCAGGTGTGCCCCAAGTCTTGCAGCTGCTGCTGGCGGTGGGCGAGGAGATGTTTGAGTTTGTCTGGGAATTCTGGGGAGTAGGCGGCGCCGCATTGGAGTTGGGTGTAGTACGGGTTGGCGTAGGTTAGGCGGGTTGGGTACTGTTCGGATTCGATCTCTGTGATGAGCTCGCTGAGGATGCCGATGCCGGTGTGGTCTGTTGGGACGGACGAGTGCCCGCCGGGCTTGCGCACCGTGATGTGCACGTCGGTGTACCCCTTTTCGGCCGTGCCCGGTTTGGCGAAGAGTGTGCCCCAGGCCTCTTCGAATGCGCTGCCCTCGTCGACAATCACGGCGATGCCGTCTTTGCCGTAGCGCTCTTCGATGAATGTGGACAGCTTAGCAGCGCCGTGGAAGCCCGAGATCTCCTCATCGAACCCAAAGGAGAGCAGGATGGTGCGCTTGGGCTGGAAACCGGCGTCGAGGAGAGTGTCCAGGGTCTCCAGCAGAGCAATGAGCTGGTTCTTGCAGTCGTTCGATCCGCGACCCCAGATATGCGTGCCGTCGTAGTGTCCGCTCCACGGCGGGTGTGTCCACGCCTCGATTGTCTCGGGCGGTACAGGCACCGTATCCTGGTGCGCCATCAGCAGCGTCGGCTTCAGCGACGCATCGCTCCCTTGCCATGTGAACAGCAGACCATGCGTGTTGACCTTCTCGACCTGCAGCTCCTTGTGCAGGCGGGGGAATGTCTCGGCCAGGTACTTGTGGAAATCGTAGAAGACCTCCCAGCGCGCATCCTGGCCAACCTCGCCCAGGTCGTCAAATGACTCCGTCTTGACCTGCACGGCGCCCGAGAGATGCTTGACCGCAGCGGTGCGGAAGTCGCTGCTCGTGAGGTGTTCGTAGGCCGTATCGAGGGCCTCGTCCTTGCTGGGGGTCAGGGGCTCCGGCTGTGCACATCCGGCTTTGAAATCCACATGATGGTGTAGGCCTCTCTGGAGCCCGCCCGGGAGGTGGTTGAGAAACCCATTGAGATCCGTCCTCGAAAAGGTCACCCAGAAAAAGAGCAGCGCGAGGATGGGAATGATGTGGAAATGGAATCTTCTCCACGATCGCTTCGGGCTTCTCATCTGAGAGCCCTCATCGAGCGGTAGCACGAATGCTCCCTCCGACTTCATGTTGTCGATGGTTCAAAATCGGCAAAACTGAATGAGGGGTTGTTTTGCGGAAACCATTGCAAACGCAATCAGTGGTTGGGATTTCTATATCAACAAGTCCGCGGGTTGGGTGGGGCAATGTCTCTCGACCTGCTGTTTTCGGCTTGGTCGGGCTAGCACCGCTCCTTCGGGACTGCCTGACGTAACCGGCCGCGTTATCATCCGCTCCGGCTCGGAGACTCGGGAGCCAACCCTTGGGATTGCCAACACGACGGAGCGGGTTGAAACGGCGAGCGACTTGGTTGAGAACAAGAAAGGGAAACCCGTCCGAAGCAGCCAGAGTTTTTATTGGCCTTTTCGGTCTTTGGTGGCGGGTTGCTGGGATTCATGGGATTCATGATGTCCACTTTCGACCGAAGGAAACCCGGCAAACGATTCCCGAAGGGCGCGCTCGGCCCGGAGCCGGTCAACAGCGGCATTAGACCGGGCCGGAATCGAGCTTTCGGCTTGTTGTGTGCTGGTTCTGCGGTCAGCAGGGACGCCGTTTTCGAGTTGTGGGTTAGCTCGAAGGAGTCGTTGCTGACAGCCCGGGCCGAGGGTTGTCTGCAGTCATTCTGCCGGGCCGAAGGGAGCTCAAGAAGCAACAAATTTGATCACGCGAGTAAGTCAACATCTCCGATACTTGGATAGGAATGGCGCCTCGGACGGGCTGTCTCATGCAATCCGTTTTGGACCGCAACCGACCGTGTCCAGATGCAAGGAGGAACAGGTGTATTCGTTAGAGACGTTGGCAATCCAGAAACGGCGCATGTCTTACACTGGAATTGTACACGCTTGTACGTTTCAACACACGATGCGGCCGAGAGAACACCTCGGCGGAGCTGTATTTCCGTGCCGTCCCTCCACAGGGCGAGGTCGCAAATTCGCCAATGAAAATTACCAAGCTTTCCAAGAAGCCAAGCAAATCCTATGTATGACACCCTCTCGCTTCGACGCTGACGAGCTTCTTGGCCTTGGCCGCTGCGGTGTTTGCTGGAGAGAAAACTCCGCTTCGCACACGGCCAATACATTGAACGTGGCATCGAATGGGACCTCGAGCTGACCTCTAAGATTGGACAAACTTTGATTCAGCGAGAGCCCAACAAACTTAGCCGCCAACACCGCAACATACAAGCTGCGTGGTGCTCTGAGTGTTGATGCGTTACACGAGTATAATGCGTTACACGAGTATAGCGCCCAACTGCCAGAGAATTTATCATAACGTTAATGAGAAAAAGAAACAACTGCCGCCGTTTTCACAAAACTTTTGTGGTTTCGAAGTCCGAGGGTTTGAAGGAAATAATTTCGGAATTAATGGACCCAGTGGGGCTGGTGCCGCCAAGCGAGGCATTCTCCCCGCATTTTAGCCCTGCCACTGCCTGCTCTCAGGGACGCTAACCGCCTTTGACGAGCTCTGAGTCTCATCAAAATCTCCCAGTGTTTCGCCAAACTTGTCAAGCCCCCCAGCATGTGACCATATTTGGACGATTCTCACCAGAAGCGGCTGAGCTGACGAAGGATTCCACGATGGCGCTGTCTGGGCTCAAGCCTCTAGGCAATAATGTAAAAGATCAAGAAACAAACAAATCAAAAGACTGCGCCCCGTTTTTTGGAAGCCCGACGATTCAATAAAAGGCGTTGGCCCTGCAGCTGCCTCGCCCAACCTTGCCTGCTGCTCACGACCACATCAACCCACGAACCCACGACATCCACACCCTGACCTCACCCTCCATTAACTCACAAACACACCATCCACCTCAATCAAAATGCCAGGCCACCTAAAATCTCTCAAATTCTGGAAAACCAAAAGCAAACCTGCTTCCACTTCCATCACATCCGAAAAGCCATCCACCACACCACCAACAACAATAACATCATCCCCATCAAAAGACACCACCAAACCACCCATCAAAATCCAAACCACCCCCCTCGACCCCACACAACGCGGCGTCCCGGTACGCCCAACCGTCAACCCAGCATACTCAGCCTACTCCACACCCGTCGACACAAAATGGGCCGACTTCCCCAGCACGCAAAGACCACTTCCCAACGAGGAGATTGCCAAGGCAGTGGAGGAGGGGGATGTAAAAGCGGAGGAGGCGGCAAGGAGAAAGAAGGCGGAGTTGGAGGAACAGGAGAGGTTGGATTTTTTTCAGATGATGTGACCGACCTCGGGAACTGTTGAGAAAAACGACTCTTTGTTTCAGGCCCCGGCGCTTTGAGGTGTGGTGGTTGGAGAAGCATCGGCCGAGTCGATGCCGCCAAGCCAATGACGAAGACGTGTTTGAACACAACCCAGCCGGCCACACCAATCCCCCCTTCATTCACGAATCAAGGGAGAGGCAGAACCAACACGCATGCCATGACGTTTCGCCCTCGGCGAAAAGAGAGCCGCATGATGCAGTTTACTGCTACCTCAACCGGAGAAGCCGTGTATCCGACAGTGGCCACGCGTCTTTGCACGCCTGAAGTAGTGCGGGTTGAGGCATGACACGGGACTGGATTGGATCAGTCGGCGGGCTGGTGCTCTGGGCTTTGGGCGGGAGACTCGACAACTGGGAATTGGAACCAACAAGGGAACTTGGGAGTTTGGTCTGGGAGACACGGCATTTCCTTGTGGCCCGGTAACACCGGTCCCGTTCCGTGAGGTACCGGCCCACGGTCTTAGTCGACACAGGGAATTCCGCGGCATATATGTCGTCTACGGCTAGGTCTCGTGACTTGTATGTAGGAGGTACAATGTCCAACAAAGAAATAAAACTGTCTCTCCACCTAAGTACCTCTTCACGAGTATTGATCATGTGCAAATACGGATGATCAGTCCTTGAAACCACACCAACAGCCCGTCTTCGTGTAAGTTGTAAGTGGCATTTGGCATCTTCGCAACGGGTAACGGAGCCGCCATGGATCAGGTCCAGTTCTTAGATACCTGCACGCGCCTTTTGCAGATGTGTAATGGGCGAGAAAAAATAGGCTCATGTTGTGACACCAAGGAGACGGGAGGTTACGGGGTTTCGGAAGTTCTCCACGGCAATAACATAATCTATTTCTAGCGTCTAGTGAACTGGCTTCGAGAGAGGCTGTCTGTTGAGAAACTGCTGCTATGGTGGAGAAAAGAAAGATTGTTATCCAGTTGGATATCGAAATTCTTTCCCAGGAATCGGACGGGCGAACATCTGTCCTGTTTAGTTGTTTGAAACTGGCGGAAGCGCCCAAGGACAGCCTCCAAGGACTACTCAGCACCTCAGCGAAGGACTCAAGCAAGATGATGCTCAGATCGAACCACTAGGATCGCGCTGCAATCTGGGGTGTGTGTCACGGTATAAGAGAGAGCTAACTTGCTACAGCAAGAGACATTTGTCTTTTGCGACAGTATTCAAATAATGACCAAGGATCAAGATAAAGTTGGACTTGAACATTCATAACCACACTCCCGGACGTATCAAGAAAAAAGCTATGAGACCAAGGAAATGCACACACGAAGTATGAAACAGATCTAAACAATAACATACTCCCTCAACACCTCCTCGACCTCGCTCTCCTCCCTCTTCGCATCCACCCACCCCTCAACCCCCGCCGCAGTCCCCTCGGCCCGCCCATCCGCCGCCCAAACCTCCATCACCGCATTCTTCACTGCCGCGTCCACATTCTTAAGATTCAACAACCTCGTCACCCGGTCCGCCACCTTGTCCCCAGACTCCACCACTGCATCCCAAATCGGGTCCTTGTCATCGTACGACATCTCGCACCGGTGCAGGACCTCGAATGCGCGCGCTTGGATGTCGACCACATCGAGTTGCAGGTCGGCCCCAAGGGTGAGCTCGAACCCGGTGGGATCCCAGCGGTGGACGTTGCCGAGCGAGATGGTGGTGCTGCGCTTGTGGAGATGGCTGAGAATATCCGACCCTGACTCGGGCCCGGCACCTCCCTGTCCGCTTAGTCCGGCAGACAGGCCGCCGTATGCGGGAAGGCTGTTGAAGGGGTTGGCATCCGGTTGGGACTCCTCGCCTTCGACGGACCGCACGACGCGGAACCCCGGGACAAGCGATTGGATGTCGGTGCTGGTGTGTCCCAGCAGCGTGACATTCCACTGCCGCCACTTACCCGTGCCGTTCCACTCCGGCCCGATGCTGAGTTTGCCCTCGGCCTGGTTCCACGTAATCGGCGTGCGGACGTATGCGCTCAGGGGCACGTTGGTGGCCAGGTCTACTCCTCCTTCGTCCTCGTTGGTGTGCTCATGGGTCGACTTTTCCGGTTCTTCCACCAGCTCAAAGTACGCATCCTTGCCGACAACGAGCACAATCGTAATTTCAGTCGGCCGTGGCGACCCGTTCACCAGCTTGGGCGAGGTATCTAGGGGTAAGATGGTTCCCTCCTTCGCTAACAAGGGGATATGCGTCAGCTCCCGGTGCAAATGCATGTACCGGTCTCCATCGTACACCAGGTGCGGGTGGAACACATCAATGTACCTCCCCTTGGGCAACCACGCGCGGACCCCACCGAGCAGCGATGCCGTGCTGTCGGGCGATGTGATGGGCGCCACGAGAAGGTTGGGCCCGAAATAGTATTGCGTGGGAATCGTGTAGGCCTCGTCGTCCTTGGGGTGGTTCCAGTACAGTGGTTGGATGAGCGGCTCGCTCTCGTGCACGGCGCGGATGTTCATGGTGTAGAGGAACGGGATGAGACGGTGACGGAGAATGAGGAATGCCCGGATGATCTCGAAGGCGTCCTTCTCGAAGTTCCACGGTTCCTTCGAGTTCCAGATGTTCTTGGTGGAATGCAGCCGCATAATGGGTGAGAACACGCCGAGCTGAACCCAGCGAACGGTCAGCTGGTTGGAGCGGACACCTGCCCAGTGTCCGCCGATATCATGGCTCCACCATCCATACCCAATGTTCGACGCTGTGGCCGTGAACTCGGGCTGAAACTCAAGCCCTTCCCATGTAATCTGAGTGTCGCCCGAGAACCCGATCGGGTAGCGATGCGAGCCAGCGCCGGCGTACCGGGAGAAGGTCAGGGGCCGGTCGATGGTCTTGACGTTGCGCCGGCTCGTGAGGTAGTGGTAGTGGTTAAGTACCCAGAGGGGATCCACACCCGGAATCTTGGTCTTATTGCCCTGCTGCCAGTCGATCCACCAAAAGTCGACGCCCTGTTTCTCGATAGTGAGCTTGAGCACATCAAAGTAAGCGTCTAGGAACTTTTTGTCAGTGCAGTCGAACTCGATCCGCGCGCCGTTGGAGGTATCAAAGTGCAAGGCTTTGGCGACGGCCTCGTACAGATCTTCATACGACGCAATGCCGTCAGCCGGGTGATCGTTTAGCGTGACTCTCAGATTGCGCTTGTGCAATTCCTTGAGAAAGCCCTCAGGATCGGGGAATAGATCCCGTCGCCAGCTGTAGCCCGTCCATCCTGCCTTGTGCCTATCGAGTGTTAGCTTTACGGTACTTCGTGACTGAGGGGGAGTGGTGTTGGGAATAAACAGAAGGGACAGAGAGAGGGGAACCCACCAATCCATATCAACAACCCCCACATTCAACGGAATCCCCTCACTCTTAAACCGATCCATCAACTCCAAATACTCCCCCGCCGAATACTCATGATACCTCGACCACCAATTCCCCAGAGTCCACCTCGGCAACACCGGCTGCTTCCCCGAGATGCGATAAAAATCCCGAATCGCCGCCTTATGATCCCCATCATACGCAAACACATACCCATCCACCCTTCCCTTCTCCCGCACCGCAATCCACCCCTTTTCATCCCACAACATACTCTCACTATCCTCCAGCACCGCATACCCCTTCTTCCTCGACAACACCCCGGGCTCTAAATCCACCCTCCCATACGCCCCATCCAACGTCCTCGCCGTCCCGCCCAAATCCCCATAACTCTTCCCATCATACCGCCACACATCCCCCTTACCCCCAAGCACCTTCACCGACAACCCATCCGCAGAAAACTTCTTCTTGTCATACACCAGCTGGAAATACTCTGTGGTGATCTGCAGACTGTCCTTGGTCTCGCACGTCTGGAAATTGGGCACGGGCACATCGGGAAAACGCCGGAAGAAGGCGAAGCTGGAGACGCGGTCTTCGAACCCGCCGTCGGGGGACCATTCGTAGCGGAGGAGGCGGTCGGTTAGGATGGTGAAGCGGTAGTAAGAGGCCGATGAGCCTTTGCCGCCGCTGGAACCGGTTACGATGGCTTTGGGGTGGGCGAGGGGTCGGCTGTGGAAGGTGTAGCGGTCGGCCATGGTTTATGGTTAATTGGGTTTGTTGTTCTCTCTCGCTCTCTCCTTGGGTGGGTTTGGTGTGTTCAATTGCTGGGGGATGGTTAACTTAATGAACCCGCAACAGAATCCCAACTTGAAAAGTGAAATGAAAGTCTCCAGTTGAGTTGAAGGTTGAGATGAAGTTGAGATGAAGCTCGTTGTCACTTGTCAGTTGGAGTCGGGAGTCCGAAGGGGTTTGTTTCCCCAATTTACAGCGACCACTCAGGCGCTCCCCTCTGTGTTGCAGCATGCATCCCCTCTGTTTCACCCCGCTGTGACGTTCCGGTTGGTCAGGTGCGCCCTCCCAATCCCTGTCCGATACAATGCGGGGGAGGAACGACTCCCTGAATGGGCACGAGAGCAGAGGGGAGGGTTGACCAATCACAGTGTGCTACCCCAGCGAGTTCTCCCATTTCGATGTTGGATGTTGGAGAAAGATGGCGATGGGGAGAATATCGTGTGGGTGTGAAGATACTCTCATTTTGTCCTCGTGTTGTGGTTTTTGTTGACATGTCTCAGTGATAAATTGAGCGTGACACGTTGGTGTAGCCATGATGTCTTAAAATTGTTGATTAATTAGATTGATCTCGAAACTGAAATGTTTATCCAAAAAATGCTCTAGTTGATCGAGCTGAGGAAGTTTAGAGTTGAAAGCCTGGCGAAGGTTAAGGACGGATGTCGAAATGCCTGACCTTGCTCCATAACGCGCAGAACTACCCGCCGGTCACCGACGGAATTGTGTCCAGCACGGCCCGAAAATCGGGAACCCAACAGCTGCCCGTGGACCGCAGCCAATGCAGAGCACTAGAATCTAGATCGCCGATGGCCAAGTCTGCCTCCCTCGGTAAACTGCGAGAGCTACCCTCCTCGACTAGACAGGCAGGTCGCACAGGATCGACATGGTCACGACGGCCCCTCTACCGATGTTCCATTTTCTAGCCCGGTAGCAAGATATGTCCGCATCCAGCGCGCACCTGATCATGAATAGCGAAACCGATACCACCCGCTCACCACATACCCGTATTCACATCGGTATCAATCGGCCCATCCCACACCTCACTCAACTCCGACGCCGTGTGCCGTACCCGCTTCCGCGCCTGCACCAGCATCTGCGCCTGCACATTCGAGAACCGTTGATGCCACAGCGCAATCTCCTCCGGCTTCTGCAACAAGCCCGGGAAATCAATCATCGCCAGCATGATATCCGCCACCGCCGAGCTGTTCGGCCCACGCACCCGCTCCAGCGTGTAGTACGTCTGCAGGAAATAATTGCTCGCCTCGTCCATGCGCTGGGTTACGTACCGCAGGAAGCCCATGAGAAAGAGGTAGGTTGGCACGACGCGCTGGGAGCGAGAGTCCTGTGCTGCGGCCGTGGGTAGGGCGGCGCCGACGCGGTCGAGGATCTCGGAGGCTTCGGCGAAGCGCTGGCGGGCGATGTAGGAGCTGGCCGTGCCGAGGAGGAGGCGGTATTGTGCTGGGGTGAGCAGCTTGTCGGGGGATTTGGAGACTTGTTCTTTTGCTTGCTCTGTGACGCGTTCGAGTTCGGCGGCTTCGTCTTTTCCCCTGAGGCGGAGTACGAGGAGGTATTCGCGGGTGGCCGCCATGGTGTTTTCGTCTTCGCGTCCTTGGGCTTGGAGGGCCTCGAGCTGATCAAGCCGGATCTTGGCCGTTCCCTGTAACACGCGGAGGTATTCTGATTTTGGAAGGGACTTGATCCGCGCCCAGGCCATGGCCATTGGATGTTTCTCTCCGAGAATGATGACACAGAGCCGAGCGACGAAGTGCACCACCGCTCGCCCCAACTCTTCGCGGGAATGGGACAGGTAGTAGCAGCACTTCATCAGGGCTGGGAAGATGGAAAAGTCTTGGTCCTTGATGAACTGTGGCAGGTCGTCCAGGAGGTAGTTGATCAACTGGACGGCCTCGGCATTCCGGCCGGGCCAGTCGGAAACATTGCGCACCTTGTCATACCAGGTGTTCAGTCGGGCGTTGGCTTCGACGCCGCCGGGACCAAAGTAGCGGTTGTGCTCAGAGAAGAGGCGCCAATGTCCTTGTTCAAAGGACCCTTCCGTGTAGACGCGGAAGAAGCGGAGAATTTCTTCGTGAACGTGAAGTTCTCGGGCGGCGTTGAGGTTTGGAAGTACTGCCGGGTTAGTGGACGCCGGGAGTAGCTTTGGAGATTCTGGCGGCGGCGTGGTGCAAGTGATATCTTTGGATAGCTTGCTGAGTCCATCGATGGGCTGACTGCCGTGTTTTGCCCAAAAGTCGGGGGTCCGGGCGAGGTACCGTTCGATATCCTCCCTGTAGACGCAAGGGGGTTAATTATAACTGCCGGAACGAAGACTGCTTCATGAGTGCCAGTAATTATCATAATTTAAATCACACCTACCAGTCAACGGGTCGGCCCCGAATAAAAAAGTTGGAAGCCTTGCCTTGTGCGTCACGTTGCTTCTTAAGCTTAAGCATGTAGGCTACCTCGGCGGCCTTATTGTTCTTGTCAATGCCCCATTTCCTAATCCGAGTTCTATACATCTTCACTCTGTGGGCCGACATCGTTAGCCTGGAATATTACCTTCCCCCTTCGGGTCTGGCCGGCCCCGAGTCGGGAAAGCCACCACAAGGACACTCTGCGGAGTTGGACTCACGTCGCAAAGAACGCGTGATTCTGGGCCATGTACTCCATGACCTCCTGCAAGGAACGCTTCTCATGCAGGTAAAGGCGACTGATGGTCTCGCGCTGGGCGTCCCAATCCTCTGCGCTGGCGTATAGCTCCTGCATGCTGCGCTTGGCAGATTTGGACGGGGCCATTTTGGCGAAACCCGAGGGCGGGGTACCGTCGGTGGTCGACGACCGGGGAGATGGGAGACCGGTTTCCACTATGTCATCCATTGTTCCTTGGTGGTGCGGGAAAAAGATGCTGGGATAGGATTCTCAGGAACGGTGTTGTTAGTGTTAGAGATCCGTCGAGGCTCGGCTCTGATGTCTTCTGAAGTGGTCACGTCGGGAGACGGAGTGATTCGAGTCCGGTACCTGAGAGTGCTCAAGTCTACAAGTCCTTTTTGGTGTCCAAGATTCGGACGAAGGCGGAGTTTATGATCGGGGTGTGGGAAGGCTGAGAGGCCGACTGACCGGTTGCTGACTGGCTGGGCGCAGCCGTTTCCAGCCCGCAGTGCTCGGCGTGGGGAACTTGTTATGGGATCCCTGGATTTTAGTGGGGTTACCAAATGTCCTTGCATGAAAGTCTATTCCATAATCGTTCTAGCCCCGATTTGTTCGGGG
The DNA here is from genome assembly GCA_020726445.1 of Chaetomium sp. MPI-SDFR-AT-0129. Taxonomy (NCBI): domain Eukaryota; kingdom Fungi; phylum Ascomycota; class Sordariomycetes; order Sordariales; family Chaetomiaceae; genus Chaetomium; species Chaetomium sp. MPI-SDFR-AT-0129. The sequence continues at coordinate 474,457 of JAGJXA010000011.1, read as the reverse complement.
CCGTTTGTTGATCCGCGGCTGACGGTGCTGAAGCGAGCTGTCAACGACATCATCCTCCTCACGCGACTCATACATAAATAGTTACATGGTACGAATACCTTGTGAGATGCAAGTGCAGAATGAAGAAGCCGGGGAAGGTACTGCGAGGCGGTGGGAACCGTCCGCCCGTGGTCATCTTGTCAGATATCACGACCGGCCCACAGTAAGCTACGAAGTACGAATAAAAACTCGACAGCTCAAGATCGGAGGCTGACCCTTTGGACAGGGCTATGAACAAAGGGTTTAAACCGGGTGAGATGAGGTTAACCCCACACCTACCACAAGGAAGGAAAGATGACAAGGAAGAAAAGGTAGCTGGGGAGGAGGAGGGGAGGGGCAACCTAGGTAGAAGGAAAGATAACAGGAAAGAAAATGTAAGGTAACTAGTAGGGAAGAAGAAAACGGAGAAGGGGACGGAGGACTGGGGAAGGAAAGTCAAAGAAAGCAAGGGTAGAAGGAAGGATGAAAATAAAAAAAGGGTTAAAATAGAAGAATATATCAATAAAAAAAAATAGGGTAAATAAAATAAAATCAAGACAAAGGAGATCAGCTGACAGGACTTTGCGATGGATCGGATCAAGATCAGATTACCCAATTCGAGGAAAAGTTCCCAACGGCGGACATGTAGGCGACCCATCGGGACATGCAAGTGATGACAGACTCGGCACGCATGATTATCGGTAAATAAATCCATTGCGTGTCAATTTATCCCCGAGGAGCGACTTTATTTCCAGAAAATAGAATGGAAGTTGCGGCCGTGGACGGGAGCACCTGAAGGTTCAAAGGCGCAAGGCCCCACCCACTAGATGCGAGTGCACGGCCCCGACTGCCGGCCGGGATGAGCTGCTCGCGTCATCAACGGACCATTGGTTCAACGCTGCACGCACTTCAATGGAATGCCCTGTCCACCACGTCGCGTTTGAGCAACCGTCTTTACATCGTTGATGATACGGAACCCATCCTCGGCGGCCTCCCAGGATGCAGCTGAACAAAGAGCGCCAACGCAAGATCCGGAATATGCTGCACAAGTCCCTTCCACAAGAAAACAGTCGAGAGCTCGCCCTGTAAGTGGATCTGCCCCGGCTCTCTCTGTTGGGCCGTCCCCGACACGGTGGATTCCACTTTCTCGACTGCAACCCACACTCACCCATCCTCAACACAGCCTCGAACGCAATCGACAGCTCTCCCCGCTCCTCCGCCTCCCACCCGAGCTCCGCAACCGCATCTTTGAGCTGATCCTCGACGTCGGCCAAATCAATGTCTGTTACAAGCGCTGGGAGCACCGATCGCGAACCACCAAAACCGGCCAGCGCTCCCACGAGACCGTCAACGGCGGCTTCTACTGCCGCATCCTCGACAAACACCAGAACCCCTGGCGTCACCCGCGAGATGGCGTGCGCTCTTCACCTTCCTCCATACCCACAACCGCGTTGTCGCAACCAAGTCCACGGCCACGGCGCGGCATGACGCTGCTCTCGCCGGTGTGTCGACAGTTGTACCACGAGACGGCGCTCCTGCCGTTTCGGCTGAACGCCTGGTCGTTTGACTCGTCGCATACTATGGACCGGTACATTCTGAAAGAGAAACGGCTGCCGTTGGCACAGCGCCGCGCGATACGGCTGTTGTATGCGCAGACGTTGCTGACATCGCCGGTGGAAAAGTATTTTGGCGGGTTGGAGGTGATTGTGCTTGGGACTGGGCTGACGATGATCAGGAGGGTGGAAGAGGAGGGGGACCCGGAGCGTGGGTATAGGAAGGTTGTGGCGTGGGATCTTTCGCATACGAAGTGGAAGTAATCTGGCCGGCTCACCGCTTGACAGTCCGCCTACCCTCGAACAACCAACCCGCACATTCAATCGCCAAAACAGTCGACAAGCACGCCTCGAATCATGCAGGAAAATGCAACCCCTCCTAGCGCCTCGGCCGAGCCTGAAAACCCCTCTTCCTCACCCGATCCAAGTCAGCCCACTCGATGTGTAACCGTCAACTACCTTGGTGAAAAACGAAACTTCGTAAAGAGCGACATCGCTCTTATGAACATCACTCTTATGAACGACATTCAGAAGGTCTTGGCCATGTATTTGGGATTTTTCCCCCATTCTTTACACCCTGTGTTCATGAAGCCTGCATCGAACCAGCATCTCTCCAAGTACACCGAAAATGGAACATACACCAAGATCGGGGGCAAGGGATCGGCCGTGAAATTGGTATCGGCAAACACAAGGCAATTCACCATACGAGTTGTCTCTACATGTACAAAGAGGCTCTGGGGGAGGGCTACGCCACCTTTCAAAAGTCGATCCTGGCAGGGCACGCGACGGTACCCAGCAACGACGGCACAGCGGACACGATTTGAACTCCGATTCCATTCCTGGGACACGGTTCATGGGGGTACAATCTGCTGCGCAAATTGACGATTGTCTTTTGTGATAATTCCAATTGCGGCTGGAATGCCTTGCGGCCAAACGAAATACAAAACGCCATTTTCCTGCCATTTGTGCCCGCACAGTCCACAAGACGCGACAATTAGACCTTAGTCATCACACGCCGCATTAAGCAATGACGTTGTAGGTCACCTTGAATAGCTTCTTATAACCAGCATTGACCTGGGCAACAACGGCATCGCAGTTGGCCGTCCACCGGAGCGAGTACTGCGTGAACCACTCCTTCACTACCGCCAGGGGCACCTGGGTCTTACCCTGGCGTGCGAGATACCGGCGCAGATAATTCACCGCATCGGGCACATCGTACGGGCGAGCGGCTTGGATGCCGCCTCCAGCGACCCGGTCTACCTTGCAGCAGAAGGCGTACTGCCACGGCGCGGCCAAGACGGTCAGGCCGGGTTCCTGGAAGATGATTTCGTTCTGGGCATACGACTGCTCCGTCAGGGTATCCCGCTGGTCGCGCGGGATGAACAGGATCGTGCGGTTGTTGAACCACTCCTCGTCGAGCTTCGGGTTCGCCTTTGCGGCGGCTTGGGCGCCCTCGACGATGAGCTTGAAGGCGGCGGGCGTCAGGCGGTTGTTGAAGAAGTCAACGTCGTGGGTGGACGTGCGGCTCTGCAGGTAGATGGTGTTCACCGCGCCGCCGACCGCGATGACGGTGACGTTGCCCTTCTTTTTGGTGATGTAGGCGGCGACGGCCTTCAGAGACGCGAGCAGGGCGGTACGGTCCAACTCCTCAAGGGGCGCATCCTGGCCTGGCGTCTTCTTGGGCGCGAGCTCAAGAAGCGACTTGGCGTTCTTCTTTTGTTGGAGACGAGACCACGATTGACCCATGGTGCGGCGCATAAGGGTGTACTAATAAAATACTAATATAAAATTGAAATTAAAGGTTGGTGGTTGAGCTTACGGAAGGTTGGAAGCTGCGTTTCGAGATGCTACTATATTACTACCTCAAGATCGAGAGGAACCACGAGGGTTATATATCCATCGACGCAGCATTGTCCTTCTACCACTCGTACGGAGCATACGCCCAAGACTCAACATCCGTCTCCGCTCGGTCTGTTGGAGCGGCCGAGGTGGCTTTCAGGGCGTCCTTCTTCCTTGACCTAGCGGCATTTGGTTTCAGGCTGTGGAAATATAGCGGCCTTGAGCTTGATTCGAACCAGTTTTAGGTGACCAACACCGTGGAATGTGGCCAGTAGTGGGTGCCTTCACGACGGGGGCACAGTTGCGCGATGGGGTACGACTAGGGCCTAGAGGGTTTCTAGTCTCGTCCGATTCCTCTGAAGGCCAGCATTGGGGGCAACATAGGATTTGCGGTTGAAACAGGGGTCATTGTCGGTGGGTATTTGTAAAAACTCGATGGATGTGCACCGGTATCGTCCTGCGCCCTTTGGGGGCTGCGGACTGCGAACTGCGCCACCGCGCGCGTGGTGCTATACGCTGAAACGGTGTTCGTAAGTGGGAGAGGTACGTATTGTTGGTGTTTGGGAGAGGGTTTTACTTCGGAGGTTTAATCTTAGGTAATTCGCTGCGCCATGACTAACACTAGCAATCTGACACCACAGCGCCTGCGCCCCACCTTACCTCCATATCTATCAAGGGGGTTCTTCGGTCTTCCCCGTGCGTCCCAAGTGTTTGACTTTGTGCCGCTCGACGAGGCTGCGAAAGCACTCAAACCCAACTTCCATCTTTCCCGTTCCCCAACCGCCGGTCTGTCTATCTGTCTACCATTTGTCTGTCTTTCTGTCTATCTATCGTCTCCAACCAGACTGTCACCTGCTTCCCACCATGCCCAACATTACACGTTCCATCCGGGACCGCCTCCCCAAAAAAAAGCAACCGCCCCCGCCAACTGTTACTACACCACCACCACCCCTCTCCCCAACAGCCCCAACCGTCTCCTGGCTCCTCGCCCACCGCAACGAACGCATCACCCAATCCGCCCTCACCAAAGGCCAAACCCCACTCGCCTCCCTCTACCGCATGTACGAATACCTCACCATCGGCCACATCAAAGCCCTCCGCTCCGAAATCGAGCGCTTCTTCAACCACCCCTCCTGGGCCGTCTCCGCCATCCCGGATCCAGCCGACCCTGACCCCCAGCGCTACGCCATTCTTGCTGGGATCCCGTCGTTGTTGGTGACTGCGTTTAATCGGTTGATTGAGAGGGGGTTGCCGAGGGGCAGTCCGTCGATTATTACGGGGGTGGAGATGGAGGAGGAGTTGAGGCGACGGCCGGTGGTGTTGGAGACGGAACCGGCTTGGGTGGGGAGGGTGCCGGCTTTGAGGGAGGTGTTGGTTTTGCCTGGGCCGGGAGGGGAGGTGGCGGAGGGGGAGGAGAGGTATGGGAGGTTGTTGAGGTTGGGGGTGGTTGTGGGGACGCCGCATGTTTTGTTTGTGTAAGGGGGGGCTTTCTTTTCTTTTGGTTTACGTTGGAGCGATTTGAGGGTTGAAGGCTTTAAGGCGCATTATAACGAAAGCATTGGAGGAGCAGAGATTGAGATATCAAGACCATCGGCTAGGCCAAAAAGTTCCTAGAAGCCCAAAAAGAGTCACATTTTACTGCCCTCTTGACGTGGATTGTAGATCCCGTTCTCTACCCTTACTTTTTGAACAGCGGAAAACTCGGTGTTATTCTCAGGTACTATTTACAATAAGGACCCGGTTCCCATCTCACGGAACTCGGTTTAATTACCTAAGTCATGATAGACAGACTTCTTTACTCGCTGGCAGAATGACACAAATCAATAACTAGGATTTTGTCACGATGCACGAACCAAAGGGAAGAAGTAAAGTGGTTCGTTCTGGAGTCCGGTAGTTACTCGGTGATAATTAATAATTATTAATGATTTAGTCATCGGTTCTGCTAGGAAGACAGAGAGAGGAGAAACCTAGAAATCAAGGTACGTAGGGAACATGGGTGCTAGTACTATACATTATTTTACACTGCTTAGCGCTGACCATACGCGTATATTGAGACAAAGGATATTCCTTTGAGAGTGACATCTTCCGTTTCAAATGAATATTTAATTAACATATTGCTCAATTGTAGACGGTGATTGCCTTTCTTTCATTATTACCGACTCCCCTGTGCCCAATGCTTAAACCCCGGTCCCTGTAAGTTAGTGGTTGTTGGGCGGCCTGTAACCGCCGCAGTCTGGCTCCTTCGGCCCCCAAGACGGCCCACAAGCGGGCGCTCCATCGCTGTTGCCTTGAACAACACCGAAAGTATCAGACACGTTCCTGAATTCTGTCCTCAATTTTCGATCCTGCGTGCCTTCAATTTTCATACGGCAGTTAATTCCCCATCCGGAAAGTGAAACAACCCGGCTGAATCGTTTTGCACGTATTGCCCGCTAAGACGAGCTCTATTGATTCTGTCCGTTAATCTGCGAAACGAAGGACTCGGCGATCACGTTTAATCAATAATCATTTAATGTAATCCGAAACAAACCTCAACCGCAAGGGTTCAGTCTCTCACTCTCCTTCAAAACACCACATCATGCGCTTTTTCTCCCAGCCCCAAACAGGCCTCGACGCCCTCCTCCACCGCCCGCGACCCAGCGCCTGGGAACAATTCCTCGCCCAGCCTTGCCTCTTCCTCGCGCGAAAACTCTACGTCTTCCACACCCCAACCATTTACCCCATATCACACCCAACCCAACGTGTCGTCGTGGTCTGCATCTCCGACACCCACAACTCCCAACCCAAACTCCCCTCCGGCGACGTCCTCATCCACGCCGGCGATCTCACCCAATCCGGCACCCTCGCCGAGCTCCAAACCACCCTCGCCTGGCTGCGCTCTCAACCTCACCCGGTCAAAATCGTCGTCGCTGGGAACCATGACTTACTCCTCGATCCCAGCTGTGACAGCACTACCGCGCGGCATGTCGCCACCGGGGGTTCTACCGCAGCAGAACAACGCGCCAGCCTAGACTGGGGCGACCTGGTGTATCTCGAGAACCGCACCGTTACCGTCACCTGCCCCAACGGCCGACAATTACGTGTGCATGGCAGCCCGTTGACGCCGAAACACGGTAACTGGGCGTTTCAGTACCCGCGCGGAGCTGACAACGTGTGGAGGACGGAGGACCAAGAGACGGACGACAAAAACGACAAGAACGACAACGACGACAACGAGTCCCCGTATGCATCGTCGGGGATAATCCCAAAGTATGTAGATGTGCTAATCACGCATGGCCCGCCAAAGGGGCATTTGGATTTGACGCAGGGCCTGGGATGTGAGGGTTTGATGGGAGCATTGTGGCGGGCGAGGCCGCAGTTGCATGTGTTTGGGCATGTGCATGAGGGGGCTGGGGTGGAAAGTTTGAGGTATGATGAGGTGCAGAGGGCGTACGAGAAGACGGTGGTGGAGGGGGGTGGGGTGTGGAATTTGGTTGGGGTTTTGGTGCCGGCTGTTTGGGGGTGGTTGTGGTCGTCGACGCCGGTGGGATTCAAGAAAAGGGTGCGGACTTTGTTGGTGAATGCCGCGGTGGTTGGGGGGTTGAGGGATCAGGAGCGGCGGAAGCCTGTTATAGTTGTGATATAATTAGAAGGAGGGACGGTCAATAAGGAAGAGAGAAAGTCCGGGGACATTGTGACGAGGTTCACGGTAATCCACCAGGCGCTTCTAACTATCAGACACTCGTATTCATTAATATCGAACATCACTTGACACGCGTATCAATTATCACCGAGCTCCGGCCAGCCAATTCCAGTTGTGGCAAAACGTCTCACGCCAATCTGGCCCGAATTCAGACTCCCAGATCCCAAACGTCGCCTCCGCAACCTCCTCGCTCGCATCTTTCCACTCCTCTGCCCGCGTCTCGTCCTCGTGTCTAGCCACCGTGGTGATATCGAAGCGGTGGCCAGCCCACACACCCCTGGTCATGATGTTATCCGGGTTTTTCATAGAGACAGAGTTTGATGTTGACCAGCCGACGCGTGACATGACAATTTGGCCAAAGCCCAACACATCGATTTGAGGGCCATGGATGTATTCTGGTTTCAGGGCAATGGCTTCGGCGCGGACAAACTCCTTCGTCGTCAGGTTACGAAGGATCCACGGTTGGTCTTCGGGGAAGTAGGTCGCCTGTTTGACGAAAATTTCGGGGCGAGCCAGCGAGAACCCAATTTCCTTCGGTTTGTCGTACCCCTCTATCCTGTTGTTGCACTCGTAATAGATCTTTGCTGACGAGGAGTGCAGCTCGTGGCCCCCTTGCATCTTGGAGATCCCAGGAAAGCTGGTGTGATACAGGGTGAACGGGACCGTGAGGAAGCTGTCATCGCTGACCTCCTCTTCGCCTTCAAACCAATAGTCTCCCTCAAAAGGGATGACGGTTTTCCGTTCACGCAGTTCCTCCACCTCCTCAGATGAGAACAGACCCGGAGGGTAGGAGCCCGGTTTGACGTCTTCTCCCACGCACACAATGTTCTGTCCCGCCCACGTCCCGAAGAACGACGTGTAATAGTCGTGAACAAATTCTCGCCCGATTGCCCAGAAGTACCGGTTCGTAAGACCGAGGCAAACGATGTCTGGGACGGGCTTGATGTGAGAGAAAATCAATCGATGGAGTTCCGTGGGGAGTCCGCAAAATGTGGCAGTGGCACGGGGGGAGACAATCTCCGGTGCGTGGTCGTGGTTGTCGCCCTCGGCTTTTGCCCGCTTGTGTTGTTGTGGTGAGATGGCTGCCAGTTGTTCATCATCATCAACTTTGCGCTTTGAGTCGCTGGCCGTCTTGTGGGTGGTATCAGTACGAAGGCTCTCGCCTAGAGGCTGGCCTGACGGAGATGGCCTAGATGGGGCCTGTGGGGGGGTTTCGGGGATGGAATTGGGAGGTCGAATGGGGATAGCGAGGAGAGGGACGAGTTGCTCGGGTGAGCGATCGAAAAGCATCTCGCCCAGTCTGTAGCCGTAATTGAATGATAGCTTTGCCCGGGGGGCTACCATTTTGAAAGTTTGCCCCATTGCGAAGGCTGTCTTAGGTTGGCAGCCTGGATCTCGTGGCGGAAAAAGGGAAGTTGGTAGGAAATGTAATGGGTTCACACAGCCGGTCGGACGACGGGTGAAGAGAAAGGTTCGAAGAAGTCGTTGGTGGTGGCCAGGCAAACACCCCGATTTGGCATTGGGTGGAGTCGGTGCCTGATTTCGCCCTTGTGGCCCGTGAAATACTTGATACACGTAATTACCGAGCAAAACCACGGCTCGTGGTGCACTTCCAGCTGGTCAATACCCCTCAGGTTCTGAGTATTACTGTCTCCATGTGGTATGTACGCGGTCGTTGTACAACACGCTTGATAATCACGCGACCCCGAGCCCATCAAGATACCACAGGCGTTTTGACAAGCACCCACACGCATGAAAGTAAACAACGAACACAAGACCCAACCCTATCTTGTTTCTAGGAGAGTGTAGGGCAGCGAGCGGTCCAGACAACGCTAAAATCTGGGTGCCCATGTTGCGATGGCGTCGTCTCGATATGGTATAAACACTTACTTGCTCTTGTTAAGCCGAAGCATAGATAGATGCCCTCGACCCTCCCGGTACTCAAACTCTCGCCACGAGGAATTTACGACAGTTATTTACCTGTTTATCGAATCGAATCGCCCGTTTGAAACAAGGACCCCAATTCTCTCTCATACTTTTCGTTGTCGGCAACCTTGCGTTCAGCGGCAGCAGCGGACCCTTGGCACCAATATTCGGAGAGGACTTCCTCCACCTTACAAGAAAAGGGACAATACTTAGGAGAAACATGATCTGCTACGAGGTCGAAAGCGGCATCCACCGATTTCAGGCAGTGCCAGAACCACACGGCTCCCGACTCCCAACTCTCGCTCATGATACGCGCCAGCGTCGGCGTACCGCCCCCGGCCATCACGCTCTCCTCCTCCTCCAAAACCTCCATGAACGCCTGGCGGACCAGGTCGAACTGGGCAAGGTCGTCCCCCACGAGTTGGTCGATGCCGCGCCCTGTGAGCCAGTATGGTACGGAAATCATATCTGCGGGTAGCGAACAGATCCACTCCAGATTAATCAGGCAGGTGATGTTCTAGTCGTCATCGACCAAGATGTTGCTTGCGTGGACGTCGGTCATCTGAACATGAAAGGGCCCGGCCCGGCGCTCCGGAGAAAGGTAAAAATGCGAGACTGTCCTCAGCAACGCCCTAGCGGCCATCTGGCCACGGCAGTCGGCGGCGTCGAATACGGCGTTCCGGTGGGCGAGGAAGCTGCCGTCGAGCAGGGCGAGCATATCCGCGATGAACGGTTCAGTACGGCCGTACGTTTCGTCCGGGGGCATGGTTCTCGGCGCCCCGCCGTTTTCCAAAATAGGGACGCAGCACGGTAGCGGTCGGTTCGTCAGCGTCACTGTGCTGTCGGCGTTGAACCGAAACGAACCGATCCGAGGCTGCGGGACGCGGGCCAAGGAGAGGATCAGTCGTGCCAAGCCCCTGAATAGCGTCTGTTGTTTGGTCTTGTCCGTCCGGCCCTCCCGCCATGTGTCGGAAAGCATACGGCCCGTATCCGGGCCAATGTACTCGAGCAGCATATACGCGGCAGGGAGTTGCAGACCGCTGGGGTGGGCGGCGTAGCGGGAGAGGGTCTGGTACCCGAGTAAGTAACGGGCATGGCGTTGAATGGCGCGCCAGAAGCGAATGTAAAACGGCCTTTGCCGCTCATGTGTGAACTATCAGAAGATGGGGGTGGTCAGCGCGGGGGCACGAGGTTCGGCGGCACCAAAGTCGCAGCGAGAGGTCCAGGGCCCAGACAAACCTACACTGCGATGGTCAGAGAAGCCGAAGCCGTACAGGTGCGGTATACGGACGTCAGGGCACCAATCCTGCATCCAGGCGTACGTCCCAGCCTCACAGCTCAGCTTCTCATCCACTGTGCCTGGGTACGTAGCTTCAGCGAGTTTATGCGGCATAGGACAGCGAAACATGAACTTCCTGCGAACACCGTGAGCGCTCCCCGGCCGGATCTCAACCGGCACACAGATGTTAAACCCGCCACGGATCCATCGGTTGCGTGGTGCGACAGTACAAGAATCCCGATCGCTGAGGCAGAGGTGGTGTTTGACAAGAGACTCGATCGTTCCCCTGCAGTCCCACAGCACCTGGCAGAACTCCGCAGCTGCCAAATGCGCTGCCTGGATGATCACGTCCGCGTTTTTCCTGAGGGCCGATGAAAGCGTGATGGGCCCTCGGTGGTCTAGCCGAATGGTAGTGGCTGGCATCGGTCAGTTTGAGGTGCGCCAGACTGCGCCAACAGGATGACCAGAAGGGAGCTCTGGGACGCGTTCGATGCGTCCTGTTGGGCGCGGCGTCTTGCTCAGATGACTAAGGACGATGATTACTCAGCAGCCAAGAGTTCCCAACAGCTATCAAAGCATACCATGAGATTACTTCGTACCACACGGCATGGCTTTGTTGTTGTTGTTGTTGTTTGATTTCTTATTCGCCCTGGTTCAATTTGATCGGAACTACTGCCGGCCTTCCTTGAACGTAGGTCTAGCGGCCTTGGGCGACAGAATGTTCGCCCTTGTTCGACCTGCACGGAGATGTAGATCTACCATCTCTGGCCTTTAACCTTGCCTCTAATCATATCCAGACCATCGAACTCGAGACTAGTATTCTGTTATTTTTCTAGTTCTGATGTTCCCCGTCCTTATATAGCCTCTTGTTCTTGACTGATCGTAGCGGCCGGTCCGCTTGCCAGTATGTATCTTGCTTGCTTGTATTTCGTGGCCTTCAGGATTCCAGGAATATTGACAAGTTGATCCTATTTGTTCGGACACAGCCGCATTGTCGACTTATTTGTACTAATAACCAAGCTTCTTAATATCTTGTGATTGCTCAAACGTTGAGGAGCAGGGATCACCACCGGAGCACGGTATCGGCCCGCCGATCACGGAAATGTAAATACCCCTGGATACGTCAACAAAAGGGGTTAGCACGAGACAGGAGTCCGATGCCAGGAGATATCCGCCGACTGTAGTGTGACAAACACGGCTTGTTGAGGAGCAGACTTATTGTGCTCGTTGATAGTTGTTTGCTTCGGGAAATGGCCGCAACAGTAAAAGGCCTGTGTGTCTAACCTGTGTGTCGAATATCGCTAGACTGACGCGACTGTGTTCAAACATGATTCTGCGGGATGATTGTTAGCCCTTCTTCGGAGTTGAAAGACAATGGATGGATGTGACTTCTCTGTTACTTTTTTCCTCATCTGAACAGCATTCGCGATTGTGGTTTGACGATGGTGTCGTTCGCCGATAGTTCCATGACAGTCTGTCCCTGTTGCTGGAGGATGACTAGTAGTGGTCATGCCCCATAAACAATGAAGCAGCTTGCTTCTTCGTCGGTATAAGGCTCTGTAAAGCACTTTTTTTCGGGTGAGGATCAGTGTAGGCGCAAAGCCGAAGGCAGAGGGGCCTCTAGGGGAAACTTGCTTGCTTGCTAGATTGACCGTAGCGCCCTCAGGTCCCATTTACAGACAACAAGAAAGTAAAGCTTGCTACTGGGAACCAAATAAAGAGTCAGAGTGAGGTTGAAGAGGGATTACAGCACCAGTAAGCCACCAACTCATTATATAGGGTCCCCCCAACCATACAACTGTAGGGCACACCTCTCCACCGCAGGAAGCACGGTGATAGGTAGACGCGGTGGTCAAGACGACCCCCCCACCCCCTTGTTCAACCAGCCTGCCAGGCGTGGCCATACTACCCTCTGCTCGTTCGAAAATTTTCACTCCCTTCTTGCCGTCCATCCTCAAAAGTCAACACCGCCTTTCTATCTAGCTGTGGGGCTTGCCGTGCGAAACTGGCAGATGCGCAGCCCTGGGGGGACTATAAATTCTTTCGTCCTCATCCATTTTCTCTCTCGCACTTTTCTTTTTCGTCTTTGCAAATTGCACATTATCACCATCCATCACCATCGATAACATATAAATCTTCTTTCGCAACCAAACCAAAAACAATAAACACACGATGGCGTAAGTCGTTCTATACTTTGATCAGCTTTCATCCGTCTACTTTCTTCCCTATTCCCCTACGCCCACTCTCCTAGTCGGCTGAATCGATCCTGGCGGTTCTTTTCTCGCTGCGATTCCTTTTCTCGCTGCGGAACTTCTCCCCATCTCGCCCTATTCAGAAAAGCTAACCAGTTCATCCCCATCGCAACAGGCACCGCGAGGTGCTCGACTACGCTAGCCGTAAGTTAATCATTCATCATTCTCATACCCTTCCCTCTGCTCTCCTCAATTACTCCATCGTCGCGCCCTCCCCACCCCTAAACCCCTCTAATCATTCGCGATCCCATCATAGAGAGAACCTGGTTAATGCCGTTTGACATTCAGGCTAGCTACCTGGCCAACCACCATGTCCGCGCAGGTGGCGTTGGATGGGGTCCTCTGTACGCAGAGGCTTGGTGGAAGGCGTTCTGGGCCGAGCGAGGAAGTGCGGAGGAGCAATGGTATAATGCCATTGTCTCGGAATTGGTGATGCGTGGTTCGTTTTGATTTTCTTCTTTTTCATTCCTTTTGCTTTCTTTCCGGTTTCCTTTCTTCCTCCTTCCTTGCTCTCCTAACCTAGGCATTTCTCTTTGTCGCACTGGCTTTGTTTTTGCCTTGGCTATTCTATCTCATTTAGTCACTATGGTTTCTCACGCGACAGAAACTAGAAACTGACGCGTTCTCTAATTACTACAGTGATGGGGGCCGCAACATTCGGTGTGCCCTGAGCATCGACTCAGCGTCGATGCTCAGGGCATCTACCGGGCCGCGAGGCTCGAGGAAACATCGGTGTTGTATTTATGTATTATTATTGTTAAGGCGGTGTTCAAGCACGTCGGAACAGTCGGGGCGGGCGCCTCGGTGGCGGGTCATGTTGGCAGTGGTTAGTTTATTTCCCTTTTCTCTTTGTTCCGTCTTTCATGCTCTGGAACTTCTTGATTCTTTCAAGCTCTTGCAGGCGTGTGCTGACTTATTTTCGCGTTTCGTAAGACTTTTGTACAGTCACTGTCGCGTGCGCCTGCGCCAGGGGTATTCCAGCCCTGACTGGCTGGTTTGTTTGGTACTGGTATGTTCATTCATCACCTCTGTCATCATTTACCTTAATTATCTCGGTCCCCCCTCCCTACTCAATCACTCCGCCTTTCGTTACCCCATGCTAACCCCTTGGAATTAACAGTACAAAGAAACAAGAATACTACTCAAGAAAATAACCTGGCAACCTCCGGGTCGGCAGGCCCCAGTCAAGATCATGACTGATGCATGGGACTGCCCGGCCGTCGCGCAAGAAGTTTGCAGCTTCTTGCCGGCCGGACAGTCTCGTGGCCGTCAGCCCTGTTGGGTTCAATCCGCGTCGGTCAACGACGATCCTGGGCCCTGGCGGGGTTGCATGGTCTTGACTGGTGTCTGCTGCCCCGGAGGTTGTCAAGTTATATCTTGATTTTCGGCCGTCCAGTCCGGTGGTGAGTCAGACCAGCAACGGGCTATCCTGGGCTGGTCTGGTCATCAATGGACTGGGTCGGCTCCGAGGCTACCTTTAACCCTATGCAGCCGCGTGGGTTGGTGGGGTGGGGGGCTGAGATGGCCATCAACCAGATGCAGGGTTATCTGGTGGTGGGCTGGGAAGCTAAGATGTATTATTTTCTGTGGCAGGTTTGGGGCAGGGCTGGGTGTTTGGAGGTTGTCAGGACTTGTGTCGGTACCAGGTATTGGATATATGTTGGTCGATGGATGACGGAAGGATGTATACAACAGTCATTTGTGGGATATTTTTTGGGGGTCAATTTAGGGGAATACAGGAGGAGAAAATCATTAAAACTACACATGTGGTCCTGATATGTGGTGTGAAGGCGTATTGTTTACGTAGTTGTGTGGGCGTGGCTGCTTGTTCTGACCCTGGTGGGAGTTGAGTCTGGGTTGTTGGTGATTATACAACTCGTGGCTGGAGTTGAGAACTAGTGCCCTGGCGGTGTGACGGTGTTGAACTCGGCCCATGGGTTTCTTGTTTTATAATCTAAATCTCAACTTATCTTTATTTTTGACTACATTTTACTGTTACCCCAGAGATCGTTCTGCTCCTTAATTACTCTCCTGTCTTTTTGATTATTAAAGGATATTAAAGGACATCTTCTTGAATTATAGACGGCGGATCGAGGCTCCAGTTTGTAGCATCCTGGCTCATAGCTAATTATGGCATGGAAGACGAAGACATCGACACTTGGGTGGACTTGGGTTGTCGACCATTGCATGCGGGAGCTCCTTCGGAGTTGAGGTTCGTCTTAAACTTGTGAAGTTGCCATATGCGATCCAAAAAGCACCACAGCGCCACCACTTCATGTTTCTTGTTTCGTTTCAAAAAATCATTTTATCCTCCGTATTCAGGAACAGAATAAACAAGGCATCTGAAACAAAAACCCAAAACCTGCCTGGGCTGTGCTCACCGACACATTCGGACGACGAGCAACGCCTTACTGCGGGGCCATCACAGGAAGTTGCCTGCGCTGCGGCCAATGGTGTCGATTGGGGTGTCGTTGACTGGTTGTTTTGGGCCAAGTCACCCGGCCAAGGCGAGCTGGGGACAATTTCCCATGCACACCTCAGCGACGCAGCTGACCTGGAACAAGCGGGGTGGGTGTGCCTTTTTATTTCAGGTGTGTTGAAAATTGTTAAATATGTCGTCGGTCTAACGTTGCTGTGCTGTCAGATATTCCAAACTGTCAAACATATTCTGCTCGTCATAATTACTAGCATCCAACTTCCCACGCTCCTTTCGGCATAAATAGAGTCGCCAACGTTTTACATTTACCGTTCATTTTCAAGGTTATCATTTTACCGTTGTTTGCAACTTTTGGCCCGATTACGATCTTGATACCCCCGAGTCTTCTTGGACGGATAAAAACCAAAAAATAACAACAAAAACCGATGCGTCATGTGCCAACGAATGCACCCCCGCATCCGATACAGCTGCTTCCACGAAGTCGAACAGCTGCCCTACATTGTCGCGTGCAAGGCACGAGGAGAGTGCGACACACCGAGGAATAATTTCCAATTAGGCATGACGGCAAAGAGGGGAAAGTGCCCGGACTGTGTGGAGCGATACGGGCCTGGGAGACAGAGACGTCGGTTACCACCGCCTAGTTGGTCGATGAATATCATGCGAGTTGGATCGGAATGAGGGTTGGGGCGTTGGGGTCTTTTGCATCGAAGGGGCTTTCGGGTTGATTTGTGAATGTGGTGTGGCTTGGATTGCCAAGAGGATCATAACGGGTTACGAACGCGACGAACATGACGGACGTGACGAACAGACGACGCCAATGATGATGACTTTTCGATTCGATTCTGCTTTTGGAGGAGTTTTTTATTCGTAGGTTATTAGGGAATTAGGGAACAAGAACAATTTGAGGGTTGGAGGAGGGCTTCGAGATTATTAATCGCTTGTTTGCTTGTGGTGTTCTCGAATTAATCCGTCTGACGGCCTGACGCACTTGAAAGCGTCATCCATTTCTTGGCTTCGCTTGGTTTCCCTTTTCGGACTTCCGTCGAACATACGAATGTGGCTGTCGTCTCCAAAACACACTCTCCTGATTACTCAACTGTCTTTTTTCACTCTCATCCGCCAACGAATTTCTCCTGAACTTAGAATATATCGAACCTTGGCTCAACACCACAATCTCAAGCGAGCAACGCCTCGAACGACGCCAGCGAGAAGGAGTCGTCAGTCTCGCACTTGGCGTGTGTCAATGTTCATCACTGGAGGTCAGAGGGAGGAGGGGCAAAGGGATCAACGTCTCGAGATGCTCAACGGGGATATAAACCGCGCCTCGTCGCGCACAATGACAACATGATCGACTCGACTGTTCACACCAGCTTCTCACATCCTCAATTTTGACCACGAAGTAATACAAAATATCAACTGAACCAACACACTTGACCACTTATCAATCACAACACCGCTCAAAATGCACATCACCGTCGTCCCCGCCTCCCCCAAAACAGGCCTCGCCACCATCCGCGCCCTCCTCGCCGACCCCCGCCAACCGTCCATCCGGGGCTACTACCGCGACCTATCCAAGGTCCCCGCCGAGCTGGCCGCGCAGCACCCGCGCTTCGAAGCCGTCCAGGGCGACGTCGAGGATGTGGACACGCTCGACTTTGCCGGGTCGGACGCTGTGTTCAATATCACGCCGCCGGTGTATGTGGAGGGGAAGGATATTGTGGAGCATGCAAGGGTGGTATCGGAGAATGTGAAGACGGCCGTGGAGAAGGCGGGGGTGCGGAAGGTGGTGTTGTTGTCGAGTGTTGGGGCGCAGTATGAGAGTGGGACTGTGAGTATTCGTCACTTAGTTGAGACAAGGCTTTTGGGAAGGGGATAAGGCTAACATGGGCATTAGGGTGAAATCCTTAGTAACCACGCGGCCGAAGTCGTCCTAGCCGATGCTGCGCCTGAGGTTGCCTTTGTGCGATGCACCTACTTCATGGAGAACTGGGCGACTGCTCTCGAGACGCTGCCGGCCGGCTTCTTCTTTTCCACCCTGACGCCGCTCGACTTCCCGCTGCCCATGGTATGTTCCGGTTTAATTCAATGGTCACAGCTCGAGTTGGGATCCGAGTGATTCGAGGTCAAAGTAGCACAAGGATCAAGCTAATCCGCCATCAACACCAGGTCGCAATCAGAGACATCGGCCTCACCTGCGCCGACGAACTCCTCACGCCCCCTTCCTCCTCCCCAAACCCAATCATCTACGAGCTCCGTGGTCCTCGCGAGTACACCTCCGTCGACGTACAGCAGGCCTTCGCCGAAGCCACAGGCAAAGAGATCGAAGTCCGGTCCGTGGAAAAGGACGGCCTGGATGCGTTCTACGCCGCCGTTTTCCCGCCCGGCGTAGCCAAGTTGTTTGCCGAGATGAATCGGAGCTTTTTGGAGGGCGGGATTCTGGCTGTGGATCCGGAGCCGACTAAGGGGGAGACGAAGTATGGGAAGACGGAGTTGGGGGAGGTGATTCGGGGGCTGGTGGGCGTGGATGAGTTGGATTAGGGATTGGAGGAGGACAGGTTGTTCTGGACTGAGAGGGATGCTTTTGTGCAAGATTGAAATTGTGTGTTTTCTTTTCGTCGATCAGTGACTTACTTCGCTTGGTTATTATAACTGTAACCCCGAACTTCCCTGCCTGTCGAAGGAAGAGAATCCGAAAAGTGAACGCTTTATTTCTTTATAAACTAGCCAAGTGCGAGAACCCCGCCTTCTGATTGATATTTCCTCAAATGAATCAAGTATATTAGGCGACCTCTGGTGATAAGTAAGCTTGCTCCGTATAATTAGGGTCCCAGGCATCAACCGCAATCCGCATCGTGAAACCCGGAACGACGCGAAACGCCCTCTTCCCAACTCCGTCGAATACATCATTTTGTCCGTTGCTTGATTAAGTGGAATGATGGCTACGAAGTCATTCCCGGATGCCGAATGATATCTAAAGTATTTAGCGACTTATTAGAGAAGACAAGAGCAACGACACCTGGTTATTGGATTAGAATTCTGAATTTACGAGCCGGAGCCGATGAAAGAAGTAGACATTTCATATATTATGGTTGGGTTTTCGGTTCATAGGGATCATTATTAGGCGCGCAAGATTTCTGCAGATACCGGAGGTTGTTTGTAATTATTAGGTAAGGTACCTCTACTCAATCAACCCAGGAACTTTCCCGTGGCTCTCCAGGCGAGCAACCGAAAGACAGCGCGTAACCCTGGGCCCGAGGCCTCCGTCACGCCTTCCTCGATAATTTTACGCGTTCCAGGTTTGTTGTCTTGCAGGTGGGTTGGGTTGCAAACGCGCTACACCAACCTCATTGGCCGACGAAGTTGGCCGTTGACCAAACGCCCTTTCCCGCCCACATTCTCCCCAACGTCAAGTCCACGACCAAGGACGAACCCATAATAACTGCTGTCCCAGGACCGGGACCAGCGAGGCGGACCGTTAGCCGAAGTTCAAAACAAGGCAACAACGACTGATCTTGCTTCCATCGATTCTCTCGGTGGTTGTTGACCAAAGTCGCAAACCAGACGCCGCATAATTACGATCTTGCGAGGCACTCAATGCCACTCATGGGTCGCTCTCGGGTTCCCTGGCTGCTTTCGAAGGTGCGTCAGAAAAAAAGCGACTCTCTCCGTTCCAGTAATCAAATTATGAGCCACCAGGGCCGGGCTCACACAGAAGAAAATGGCAGCATGTTAATACGGGTTGGAGGCAATACTCCGTTACCCCAAAAGCGAGAGGATCCCGCGGCGCCTTTAAGGCGGCGCTTAAGTCACTGTTGCGCCCTGAACCTTCTCGGGATCAGGGTGACAACTCCCTGGAACTGCGCCCACCGAAATACCCCCGAGAGAAATGGCTCTCGGAATTCAATGAGGCAATCCGGAGAGTGGATGCTTCTGATCAGGGCCATCAGTGGTTTTTATGGCTACCCAAGGCATATCCGCCATGCGTAACACCGGTCGGCGAACTCACGAAGACAATGATTGATGACCTACGACTGAACACTCACCACCGGGGAACCTACCTGGTCGTGCGGTCCTTGACGCCTCAAAACTCGACGTCGTCAATTTCAGCAATTGTAGAAGATGAAAAGGGTGAAGTGGTGATGGTCCAACTCTGGCGGCAACAGACGGACGACCGAGACCCCCTCGTCGACAAGGGTACTGTTATGGTCTTAAAGGAACCGTATCTAGTAAAGGCTACAGACGGCAAATACCTGCTCCGTGTAGATCACGTCTCGGACGTCGTTTTTCTCCTCAACCACGACGAACGGATGCCCGCCGTGTGGAGAGCGAAGGTTGGTTCCAGCGACACCACTCAGACTTGGAGGGCGCACGGCGACAAACATCGCGACGCATCCCAATATCGGTCCGCCATCAAGTGGTAAGTTAACCCCGTAAGTTCAAAGATGTGAAGGGCTCAGCTTTGACCGCCACGGTTCCCGAGTACAGCTACACTCTGTCACTATCATGTTCTCCGACTTTGGAAGAAGAATGCATGGCTAGGCTCGGCCGGTCTCAGGCGTTGCACAAGTCCGAACAATATGATGCCGCGCTCTCTGATGCCGACATCGCGGTGGCTACTGGAGCAGCATTTCGCCATCTGGCTGAGAAAGCCCGGTTTCGCCAGGCCGAGGCGCTCTACGCGCTCCATAGATACCAAGAGTGCTACGACGTACTGGCGGCGTTATGTCGCAACTCCCCTTACCATGCGACTGCTAAAGGCTTGCTACAACGCGCCGCAGCACGAGTTGCCGAACAAACATATGGCACCTACCCCTTCCTAGATATGCAGGCCGAGGCAAGGAAACGCCAGACGCCGGAACTGGACCATGCAACCTATATCGGCCCCGTCCGAATCCAAGACGCAGGCCCCCGCGGCCGTGGCGTGTTTACCACAAAGCCAGTCAAATTAGGAGAACTGCTCTTTTGTGAGAAGGTATTTGCCACCTCGTGGGGTGGCGAGAGCCTTGGTGAAGGCGCAAAAATAGAAATGGAAGTGGACACGGACCCAGCGGGTGCGAGCCATTTAGGCAAGTCGGTTGCAGCATACTATGCGATCATCCGGAAGATGCAGGCAATCCCTTCTTGCATTCCGAAAGTAGTCGACCTGTATGCCGGCTCATACCCGTGTCATGTTACGAATGGACTCGTGGACGGCCAGCCGATCATCGACAGGTGTGGTTGCTTTCCTCGTGTACCACTTCTCACCGTCTTGAGGACTGGATAACTAATGTAACCTAGTTTCCAGATCCGTCACATCGTGGGCCTTAACTCTTTCAGCATGTGTCGCTCCACTCATAGTAATGCCTTTAAAACTGCGGCCAAAGACCAAGTCCAGATCGACGCCGCCGGAGTATGGACTTTTGCCTCGCACGTAAATCACTCCTGCGCATACAACGCTCACCGCACGTTTATCGGGGACTTTATCATTTTCCGCGCCGCGCAAGACCTAGCCGCCGACACAGAAATCACGACATGGTACGTCCTACCGTCGCATATTAGCGAAGTCAGCCAACGGAACCCGTTTGAGACCTGGGGTTTTGAGTGTGGCTGTGCAATGTGCACCGAGGCGAAGGAGATAGGCAGTGATGTGCGCACGAAGCGAAACGCTTTGCTCACGGAGTTGTCTTCGATGATCCAGGGTCAGATGGACGAGGTAGTACGGACCACGGTTTCGTGGGACCGGGTACTGAGGCGGGTGGAGAGCGGCGTGCGCGAGCTGGAACAAACGTTTGCGCAGTCGGCGGTAGAAGTGCCGCGGAGATGGTTGGCCAACTTGCTGTTCGATGTCGTACGTATGGGGTGGAACAGACCCATACACCAGAAGGTCATGACAACACATCGCGCGGTGCAGCTTCTCCTGTGGTGTTTGCGATCTCTTGGCTTCGTGATCGAGGGAGGGGAGCGCGGAACACTTCGCGTTAAACGGTGGGGCCTGCTGTCGGTTGACGGGGCTGATGCGATGTCTTGTTGGCTGTCTCTCCGAAGAGCGTACCAAGAGACCGCACCGGAGCTCGTGACGCCGGCAGAGGAGTATGCTCGCATGGCGTACCTGATTCATATGGGAGAGGACGAGACATTTTCGACGACGATAGAAGGCACGAAGACTTCTAGCGCGGGTCCCTCCCGGCCACCACTTTCAAAAACCAAGTCTCGACCCTCTCGTCCTCCCAAACCAGCGGCTCCGTCGCGTTGGAAGAGGACCATGTGTACTTACACGCCGGCAGCTCATGATACTACTCAGCTGTACAGCTCGCGACGCGATTGATGTGAACATCGGTCAGATTGCATGTGCCTATCTTGGGTTAATAGTGACCGCAACTGAGGAGCACAACGGCCGCAGTTAGATGGTGTTGGCTAGGTCGTGAGGGTTTGGACGTTGGATCTGAGGATTTCTAGGATTGGGCCATGTATTGGTCGAAAGAATACCTCTATGTTAGTTGTTCGGTGAGGAGCGGTTTAGGCCGATGTTTGGGAGTAATACTGAGACCTCTTCACGTTGGGATCTTTTGTCGGTTGTGTACACGTACTTCCATGTAGGCTTGCAGCTGTCGAGAAGCTAATACAATCTTGCTGATATTATTTCATCTCGAGTCTCCTGCCGTGTGTTTCTTTTCGTGTGATTACCGAAGCAAGAGGTTTCATGAGTCAATCGGGTTACACCCGTGCATCCGTCACATCCATCCCATTTCTTCAGGAGTTCAACACGCAAAATAGCTGAAAACGACAGGATAGCTCAGGCATGGTAGACACGATACTCGATCGTAAACTCCTGTTGACTGGAAACTATAATATCACCATACGAGTCCCATTTCCCTTTTATCTATCCCTGCTCACCTACTGTCTACCATTGTTTCCCATCCCAACCCTACTGACTTTCCTCCGGCCACACATCATACCCAAACGTATCCTTCATATTCACAAACCGCACATGTCTCCCCTTCGCCACCGCCTGCACCGCCTCAAAGTCCTCATCCGACAACTCCGGCACCTGGAAATTACTCTCAATCCGACTCGGCGTCGAGCTCTTCGGCAACACCACATACCCCCTGCGCAATCCCCACGCCAACAGCACCTGTGCTAGATTGTGCCCGCTGCGCTCTGCGACTTGCTTGAGGGTCGCGTTCTCCCGGACGGTTTCCCCTGTTGAGGGTACTTGGTTTTGGCTGCCGAGAGGGGAGTAAGCTGCGGGAAGGATGTTGTGGGCGAAGCAGAACTGGACGAGCTCTTCGTTGGGGAGAAAAGGGTGGATTTCGATTTGGTTGACGGCGGGCGGGATGCGGGCGAAGGAGAGGAGTTGTTCCAGGCCTGGGATCGTCCAGTTGGAGACGCCGATGGCGCGGGCTTTGCCGGTGTCGATGGCGTGTTCCATCGCGCGCCAGGTTGGCTCCGGGTTGGTGGTGAGCGGGTGGTTGATGATGTATTTCCCGTCGGGGCCGAGTTGGACGGAGTGGGAGGGGTCGTTGGGGACCTTTTCCGCTGCGATGGGCCAGTGGACTAGGAAGAGGTCGATGTAGTCTGTTTTGAGCTTGGTGAGGGAGTTGGCGAGGGACCAGGCGACGTCTTCGGGGGAGTGGAGGTGGTTCCAGACTTTGGTGCAGATGAAGATGTCTTTGCGGGCGAGGGAGGGGGTGCGGGCGAGGAAGTCGGATAGGGCGTCGCCGACTTCGTCTTCGTTTTGGTAGAACCAGGCGCAGTCGAGGTGGCGGTAGCCGACGTCGAGGGCTTTGGTGACGGCGGCGTAGGTCTCGCCTTTGGCGCCTTCGTTGGCGAAGGTGCCGAAGCCGATGGCGGGGATGGTCACGCCGTTGTTGAGGGTGTAGGTTTTGGAGGCCATGTTGTCTGCTATTCCCTTTTACTTTTCCTTTGGTTCTTCTTTTTTCCTGTTCTGCTTTTGAACAATATGATGGATATGATGAGATGGCTTCACACAAAGCTTGATGTTGTCGACGGTGTATTGAACAGGGAGTAGCTGAGGTGAGAGCTCCGTCTGCTCAGTGCTATCACTCGACTACGTCAGATATCGGATGTGGATGAGTTGTGGATATGGAAGCCCCTGAGTCCACTTTCACTTTCAGTGTTTGGCTGATGGAGACAAGAGCAGATAAGTAACCACTGCTAGCCCGTTTTCTTTTCACCGATATTTTCTACTTGTCCCAGTTTACCGCGGTTATGACAAACATTTTTGCCTTGGTCCTGTTTTGAGAAGATCTGAATTTTCCTCTTTTTGGCCTCATTTTTGGATCTTCGGCACTCCCGTCTTGCCGTCCAGCCGTCCAAGTAAACAACTGGGTCGCACGTTTTGTGCTACTGCGAGATGTACCAGATCCGTACAAGCGGACGGACCACTAAAACAACAGAGTGCCTGAACATCCCCCATCCACAATGTGACGTCGTCCTCCGGAACTGATCTCTACTTTTGTCACTGATCTGGCGCCACCACCGGGAATTTGCGGGCTTTTTTTGTCGGAACGTCAATGGACGGCAAGATGGTCAGTTTTATCTTGGTGGGTTGGTGGGGGTCAGCTTCAGTGGGCTGAGTGGGCTGAGCTGCCACGCTCCCTGCATGAAGTGCGGCCAAAGAAACCCATAGGAAAAGCGATACAAACCAAAAAAAAAAAAAAGCCTCGCACAGGATTGCTACCGGGTTGTTCGCAGGATTATACCGGATTCTGCTTGGTTGATACGGAGTTATACTGGGTCCGGACGGGTATCAGTCCCGGTTTTCTGGAGCTTTCCGGTCCACAACCCGGTCCACATGCCGGAGCTAATTCGAGCTCGGATCGCCAGGGACCCGAGTCATGCCCTGGCACATCTCCCGAGTCCCTCCGTGCATTCCGCCGCCTTGGCCCGCTAGGCCCGGTGCTGGTGGTGTGTTGGTGGTGTGCCGGTGGGTGTGCTGGTGTTACGGCGGCTTGCTTGCCTGGTAAGTTGTGCCGGTGAGTGCCGGGACCCTCCTTTTTTCCATTTTTTATTTTTATTTTTATTTTTTTTCTTTTCCTTTCTTTCGCTCTCACCTGTAACAAGCTTTTCCCTGGACGTCGCGCCCGCGATCTCGCCTCTGGTTGGCCACCGGAGAAAATCAACGGGGTCTCCGAGCCCCGCTGATGCTCCTCCACTCTCCCGCGAGGGTTGTGTGTGTGAGTGTGTGTCGAGTTGTGTGAGATGTCGGAGTCGTGGGGGCCTGTGACGCCATCGACGAGTCTGGAATCTCGGATTCCCGAAAATGACGTCCACTGTCTGCAGTAGCAATACGAAGAGCTCCCAGGAGAGCGATAGTTGATGTTCGATGCCCTGAGTAGGAGAATGTCAATCGTGATTCTAGGGATTGTTATGCCATTAATTATACGGAAAATACGAACATCAGGCAGATAGCAAATCCTGGCATGTGAACTCACCTCGTACGGCTCTCCGGCACACGTCCGTCTCCATTCCCTCGAGGACCCCTGTGGAAATTTCTCAACCGCCACCCCATACTGGCGTCATACTGGGGCCCAGAGGTGGATATCTTGGGCCATTATCTGACACCGCCCTTGGGCTGATAGGCGAAAAGGAAAGCAGGAGGACCTCAGTTATGCGAAACGACTGGAGCTGAGCGGCCTCCGAGCGACGCGGGTTGGGACGTGGGAGGGAACATGGACAGGACAGGACAGCTTCACCGATGGATTCGTGTGTGTGTTCCAAGCGTGTTGTTCCGAGGGTTTGAGGAGCGTGAGGTGGATTGGGAAGTTCCTTGGGAAGTTCCATGTTTGAGGCGAGGGGGAAGCTTGGGGATCTTGGTGGTGTGGCATATAAGAGCGGCTTCGTCTCAAGATGTGGTTGCGAGTCGTTTCTTTCTTGCTTATCTCACTCATCTTGATACCCAATACCCTCTGTGCTCAGATTCCTCGTCTTTCCCATCTTTCTCTCCCTTCTTCATCTTGTTTCATCGCTTTAGACCAGACGTTAGACAATACATCTGCACCTCTACATCGACATATCTTCACCATGTCACAGCCCGGCTTCAAAGAGGTCGACTTCGGCTCGTCACCCAAAAAACACACCATGCACACACCCCCAGACTCCCCGGAGAAGACCACCCACCCCAAGGACTTCCCCATCCTCCCCAAGAACAAAGATGGTCCTAGCCCATCGACCACCGCCAGCCAGGCCTCCTCGGCCAAACAAAGCCAATCCCAATCCCCAAGCAGCAGCCGCCGCAACCCCAGCATGACGCTAAACCTCGAGCACAACCTCGCCATCCCGACCTCCCCAAGCCATGCCACTTCCGGCTCCGGCTCGCACAACACCATCGAGGTGCCCGCGCTGCGGTCCCCGGAAGCCGAGGTCTCGCAGTTCATGCACCACCTCTCGTCCTTGCCGTCGACCAAGGAACGTCGCGTGTCCCGCAACTCGTTCGGCGCCGCCCTGCCCATCCCCAAGAGCAAGCGGCAGAGCCGTCTCAGCAGCGTGACCTACCCCGCCGAGGAGGTACAGGGCGCGCTGGAGGCGGCGGCTAAGAAGAAGGGGTCCACAGGGTCAGGAAGTAAAGCAGTCGGGGGGACGGGCCTGACGCAGCGGGATATCCTCGCGTCACAGGTGCAGGATGTGCTAGCGGATAAAGTCAAGGCGGCCAAGAACATGGCGTTTGTGTTTGACATTGACGGCGTGCTGGTTCACGGCGACCGGTTGATCCCGCAGGGCCAGCAAACGCTGAACATGCTCAACGGCGATAACCAACTGGGGATCAAGATCCCGCACATCTTCTTGACCAACGGCTCCGGCAAGCCGGAACTCGCTCGCACCGAGCAGCTCACTCGCATCTTGGGCAACCACATCGACACGGATCAGTTCATCCAGAGCCACACGCCCATGCGCGCCCTGGCCGAGTACTACAAAACCGTGCTGGTTGTGGGTGGTGAGGGTTACCGCTGCCGTGACGTCGCCGAGCAGTACGGCTTCGAGGACATCATCGTACCCAACGATATCGTGGCGTGGGACCCGTCGATCGCCCCTTACCGGGTGTTCACCGACGAGGAGCGGGCATCCTCGCGCCCGCGGGATTTCACCAAGACCCAGATCGACGCAATCCTCGTGTTCTCAGACTCGCGCGACTACGCGACGGACATGCAAATCATCGTGGACCTGCTGCGGTCCGAGAACGGGCGGTTTGGTACCATCGCTGCCGACCCGGTGTCCCAGCGCATCCCGATCTATTTCTCCCAGGGTGATCTGCTGTGCCCGACAGAGCACCCCATCCCGCGTATGAGCCAGGGAGCGTTCCGCATCGGCCTCGAGGCCATGTACAAGGCGCTGACGGGGGTGGAGCTGGAGCGTGTGGTGTACGGTAAGCCGGAGCTGGCGACCTACAAGTATGCGGATGAGGTAATTGCGTCGTGGATGGAGGAACTGCACGGGGAGGAGCGGGTGCCGCAGAATGTGTACATGATCGGTGACAACCCGGCGTCGGATATCGTGGGCGGGAATATGTACGGGTGGAATACTTGTTTGGTGCGGACGGGCGTGTTCCAGGGCGGGGATAATGATGAGGAGAACCCGGCGAACTTTGGCGTGTTTAAGAATGTGTGGGAGGCGGTCACCACGGCGTGCAAGAAGGAGTTGGGCGAGGACTTTGTGTTTAAGTGGGACGAGAAGGTTGTCAATCCGGTGTTGCGGGAGAGTGCGGGGTCTGCGATTGAGGTGTAGCATTGGGGTCTCCGTTTTTCTCATGTTGTAGGTTTCTCATGTTGCATTCCAGGTTACTCGTTCGCTGTTGATTCCTTTGCTGTTCCTTTTTTTGTCAGTGTTGCCGTTAAGTAGGCGCTTGATGTACATACAGTTCATGTATAAACGGGAGAAGACATAGATGCTTGAAATACCATGGATGGACGGGGTAAATTTGACTGTCAATTGGAAATAGTGTTGCGTAGTGATTTACCGCTATTTCGATTGAGGTAACTTGGAAGGTGCCTCAAGTTGAACTGGAGAACTGGTCGCCATACAATTAGCCAGAGAGTAACAGCGTTCCCGCCCACGGCAACCTCACATTGCAGTCCCTCTTTCCGCGGCGGCCTTAGCTCCTTCCCCGGGCCTTTATAACCCGCCTTCGGGCTGCTCCTTCCAACAGCTCACCCATCCGGCAAATGCTTGACCTTGCGGATGGCGCATTTGAGGCAGCGCGGGCAGACTTGCCCGTTATACCGCGGCCCGGGTTCAACTCCCGGGCCGATCATAAGAAAACTCCTCCCGTGGGTTTTCGTAGCTGTCCACTGAACCTTCCTCCGGGAAAGGGGATGTGGGCGGTGAGCTTTTTGCTTTTTCTTTTATTTTCATTTAAATGGCTTATCAGTGCCCGGCATCCAAGGTCATCGTCCGTTTGTGTCGTCTCTGGAGTTGTTTTAGCGGACGTTTGATGGGACAAACAAACGGCCCACAGCTTCACATTCACATCAACACTTGGAATCTCGACCCCGCTAATGGATGGCTCGATGTTTAAAAGGCCGTGAGGGTGCCGACTACGATGTAGGGCTGCAATTTCTTGGCTTTGAGGTCGCGAATTGACCATAGTTTGCTTCGCGACGCTGCAGCATCGCGGCCATAATTACCTGATTCGGCGTACTTCTGCAGTTGGCCCGAGTTCATGCACGATGCATGGTCAGGTGATGTAAATTCGACCTCCCCTCTTCTCCCTAGCCAGCAGGCAAAACATCACGCACCAGACAGCAAATATTATCCAGCACAAAGGGACATGGTAACAACTTGACCCAGGTCTTGGTTCTGACTCGTTTGTCCCTTTCTTTACTCCTTGGTAACCCCATCATCATGTCCTCCTCAACTACAAATCCAGCCAACGTCGACGAGGATGCGAGAACCAACCTGGACCCGACGCCACTGCTCTTCAACGACGTGTATTTTGAACGTCATTCCGAATCAACCTTCTCGCCGTCCCCGTTTACCTGGGCGCCATTCTCCCGCCTTCCAGCGGAACTGCGTTTACACATCTGGAAGCTTTCCCTCCAACAGCATCGCATGATCGAAGTCGATATCCTAACCATCGCCCGCAACGACATCCCCCAGTACACTAACCGCAACCATCTCGGCAGAATCATTAGCGACAAGAACTACACCCGCCGGCTGCGAGGCCGTGAGTCCTACGCATTGTCGCTCACTCCGCTCCTCCGCGTCAGTCATGAGGCGAGGGCCGCCGCGCTCAGCTTCTACCACATCCACCTGCCATTGAATACAGGGCAGGTTCTGTACCTCAACTCGGAATATGACGTCGTATATGCCCGACCCCGACATAAGAAACATCCCGTGGGGTTTAATTACCTACAAGACCATATGTTTCTCCTCGTTGACTTTCTGCATGACGTCCGAGCGTATGATCACAAAGACCATGGGTAATTCCCTTCCACTCTTGTTTTTTTCTCCAACCCCAGGCTTTGCTCTCCCTGTCTGATCCTATCTCCTCCGTGAAATTCTAACCGCACAATGTCTACCTAGAATCACCCGCCTCGCCCTAGACGGCCAAATCCTTAACTCATTCCTCGACTACTTCCAAGGGAACACCTGGCTAACCCCCGACAAGCTCCACCCCACCGCAGCGGCTTCCTTCGCTGCCATCCTCCGCCACAAGCTCCACACTTTGTTCTACATCGTCGACTTCCGGTATTCCGCACGCGGCATGGGCCCAAACCCCTTCAGCAGCGGATGGCGCACTCACTTTGCCCAGAGTTTCCCCATCCGCCGACGGGGCCATGTCGTGGGGGGGTTTCAATGGTTTCCGGCAGACCCTCGGCCCGGCGTGGCATTGGATCTTCGCCAGGTGCCGCTGTGGGAGGATCCGCGGACCATGTTGCAAGGCTGGCGGGACCTGGAGCGGGTTTTCTTTTTGTTTGATTCTGGCGTGCCCGCGGGAAATCAGCAGCAAGCCGCCGCTACCAGTCGAGAAAGTGATGACGACGGCGGCCACGGTGGGTGTCGCGTTTACATCTGCCCCACCCAGAAATGGCCAACCGTCCCCAACAC
The DNA here is from genome assembly GCA_020726445.1 of Chaetomium sp. MPI-SDFR-AT-0129. Lineage (NCBI taxonomy): Eukaryota > Fungi > Ascomycota > Sordariomycetes > Sordariales > Chaetomiaceae > Chaetomium > Chaetomium sp. MPI-SDFR-AT-0129. The sequence goes on along the minus strand of JAGJXA010000011.1, from coordinate 445,428 downwards.
TTGGCCACCGGTGGTACAACCAACGATAGATCTGGATGCGGAGCACGAAATACAAGAGCGGGCAGCCGAACGCGAGGCCGTGTGGTCAAGGGACGAGCTGAGGCAGCACTTCCGAGACGAGGTTACGCAGTGGGAGAAGCAGCGGGCGAATACTCCGTACTCCCTCCAAGACAGCCCCCCAGATTCCAAGTATTCCACCGACTCGCCAGAAGAGATGGAAGTGTTTCTGGAAATGGAGAAACTCCCCTGTACGGCCATTGGTATGTGGCTAATGGAAGCGGAAGCCTTCCCACCACCTACCGATCGGCGATTCCATACGTTCAACCTGTCGAGTATCCGGCCAGGTTTGCTTTTGTTTCAGGTGTGACGGGATCTCGCGGGGTTTATACAGTTCATGGGAGATGCAGTAGGTAGTCGCGCAAAGTAGTGGGTCGCTCGGGGCTTGGCTGAGGTTAGGATTCAGGTACATGCCAATAAGCCAAACGTGAGTTGTCGGGTTCTGAATGCCCACGGGCAGGCCTAACTGACTGCACCAGGCGGGGGAATAGGCAGAAGTGCGTTGGAAGGAGGAAGGCAACCAAGAAACGATAATAAATGTGACGAAACACGATGATCTTATCTCACAGCCAACTAACCCCGTGTTTTTTGTGACAATAAAGGACTTCTAGGACCTAGGATCTGTCAGCACCGAGACTGAGCGTTAGGGATGAATTGGTTCTCGTCTCCAACCATCAACGGGACAACGGAAGTTGAACCCTAACCCTAACCCGACTACCCCCTGAATTATCGTGTAAGTGCTTCCCCAACAAGCAAGCAATCTTGGCCTTACAAACCAGACGGAGCCTCGGATGGAGTTTTTCGAGGTGACGCCGAGGGAGAGACAGAGACAGAATTGAGAAAGAAGTAGATTGACTTATGGAGGACAACTGCCATGTGTCACAGAGGCTAATTGTCAATTGCTAATACTGCAACGAACCGCTTTCATGTTATTATTGTTATGACATTTTGTGAGCGAGAGTTGCCAAGCCAAGTTGCCACGAAATGTTCTTAGTCACTCTGCAAGCTCATGTCATCCCAGGTATTTTGCAGGACTTTTTCCCATGTTAAATAAACCGATATCTGCTGCCCTACAACCGATGACACAGCCCCCAGGGACAGTTTGTTTGCCCATGACTACATTTTAGACAACATCTTTGTTTGGTCCACAACGCAAGCAAGACCGAACCGACAAAGAACATTCCAACGCCTGACTGGCATTCCATTCCAATGGCAGTTTGGCAGTGAGAAGAGTCAGATAAACCGGAGTATCTGGGAGTTTATGACAACGATTGCTTAAGCAAACTGAGTCAGTTGAGACTCATGGTCTTATGACGAGGGATTTCGACAGAGAAGTGGTAGACTCACCAGCTCTGTCCTGCGATATCATTACCCCTTAAATGCCCACCTAAATTCCACCTGTTCAACCCTCAAGTCCCAGCCCAATACTTGCTCCTGTTAAATCCTCTCATCCCACTATATCTCCTCTTGCCCCTCAAAGATCCCTCAAGGACCTTTTGCGGGTCCGGCTTGGCTCAGCGAACATATGGGATTGAGATCCGGCCTGGCTCAGCGAACAAGTGAGTTGCGGGTCCGGCCTAAGCCCAGCGAATATGTGAGACTGACATTGTTGCGGGTCCGGCTTGACCCAGCGAACATATGAGCCTGACATCCGGCTTGGCCAGTGAAGAGGTGAGGTTAAGATCCGGCCCGGCTCGGTACCGGACGTTTATTATTTCTATTAATCGATCTCTGAATAGTGGTATTGTTTAACCTTCTGATTTCGAGGTTCGGCCCTCTGTAGTGGTTTCGACGGTCTTGGTGGTAATGGGTACTTAAAGCTTCTATTCCCCCTCTGATAATCTCGAGGTTTGCCTGGAAGATAAACTGGACTCGACCTCTTCCCTCTTCTCAATAATCTCTAGGCCTGCTTGAAAACTAAAGTCGATTTGACTTCTTCGCCCCACTCGATAATCTCATGACCTGCCTGGAAGATAAAGTCGTTTCGACTTTTTCCTTCCTTCCGATAATCTCGGAGTCCCTCTAAAAACAAAGTCGACTCGCCTTCAGAAAATAAAGTCGTTTCGACTTTTTCGTTCCCCTCGATAATCTCAGAAGTTTCTGAAAAACAAAGTCGTCTTGACTTTTTCGGTCTCCTCGATAATCTCGACAACTATCCCGAAACAAAACTTGAATCGAGTTTTCTTTCCCCGCAGCCCATCTCGACCAATTTCTTTCCTTCCAGGTCGACCAATTCGTTTCTCTCGGCGTTGAATATATTTGGGAGCCCGCCTTTTCTTTCCCACTTGACTTCCACAACGAAAACGATTTCTTCCTCTTTTCCAAAACTTCGACCACCACGCTTTTCACTCGTTTTCCACCTCACCAGCCAGCGCCGTTATTTTGGCCGTTGATATTGACCCTACATGTAAGTATCATCCGATTCCTTTATCTGATCTTCATTCCTACCGGTCCGATTGTTCGGGATCAGATCGCGGGGGTTCATTGAAACGCCGAGGAATGCGGTTTCCCTGAGCAAACCCAATCCGGACTACACGCGTCCTCACGGCCGTTCCTTCCTTGTCATCCCTGCGGTCACAACTGACAATGTTTGTCTTTGCAGACCCCCACAAACCAAAACGCGCACCTCAAAACCACCACCATGAACTACATCAGCAGGCTCCCACCGGAGCTCCAAACCATGATCGTCGAGGAGCTCCCGCTCAAAGCCAACCGCTGGGCCCTCCTCAAGGCCTACCCAGACCTGGCCCCGGCCATCAACCGCGCCAGGTACCTGCACGGCATGAAAGCCGAGTACGACCTGATGGTCCACCTGCGAATCCTGCTGGAAAACCGCACGAGGCTCTTGGCAAACCGCGAGGAGTTCCTGCGGTTCAAACACGCCCGGCTTGCCGACGTGATGCTCACGGCCGACGGCCGCTTTGAGAGCCGGCCGTGCTGCGCGGCGGGGATCGAGGCCTTCTGGGACAACGATGGCATGGGAGTTGGGTTCGACTACTTTGAGCATTTCTCCATCGGCCTAGCCTGCGACATACATTTCGACGGGGATAAGGCCAGGGCGCAGGGGCAACAGCCGCAACGGGTGCGGATGCACATGCTGGAGGCGCGGCAGTACGAGCCCAAGTCGCTGAAGTGCCCGAACCACTCGCCGTCAGAGGCGCTGCTCGCGCAGGTGTACCGGCGTCCGATGCGTTTCCACCTGTCGGATGGCCTGGGGTCCACCTGGGTGTGGGATGAGTTCTGGTTTGTGGACGGCAGCGCGTACAAGTTCATGCCAGCCACGCAGCTGCTGCCGCTGGTGCGGTATCTCGACGCGCTGCGGTTGTGTGTGCTGCGGTTCCATGCGGATGTGCGCTGGAATAGGGAGTACCTGTATGGATGGCAGGCTGGTAGGTTTCTTCTCTCTTTTCTCTCGTCTCTCTCGTCTCTCTCGCTCGTGCATTATCTCCCTTCACCCACGGAGCACCGTATCTCTTATTCTTCCCCATTGCTTGTTACCGTCGGGTAATTACGGTCCTAAGATTACATCCGACTTGGGAGCGATCAAAAATACAGTCACCAAAGAACAACACGCGAGCAAAACCAGCCAAAAAAGAAAAAGAAAAAGAAAACCAGAAGAAATACTAACCTCCCTAGAAATCCTCGCCCTCCTCGGTTGCCTCCCCATCTACCTCGACCACCGGCAAATCAACGCCAACCTCTCCCGCCCTTCCCTCCGCGACGAGCGTGTGGCCCCTCGCTCACACACCAACCTCCCCGTGGCAAGCTTCCTCAACGACTACGGCGACCACAACTGGTACAAGAACGACTACGGCACCGCCATCCCCCTAGGCAGCGCCACCCACGCCCTGCGGACCCTCTCCGCGTTTCGCTACCTCACCATCTTGTACCTGACGGGGGGCGTCACGGTGCAGACGGATTTGTTCACCGCTCAGGTAGTGTTGGTCGACGAGGAGTGGGTGGAGTACCCCGAGGCTTGCTGGGAGCGGGCGATGATGCGTGACCGAGTTTTGGACGGGTCGGTGCCGATGTTGCCGGAGACGGAGGCGTTTCCGGCGCTGAGGGTGTTTGTGTTGGGGTTTGCGGCGGAGACGGGGGGTGGAGGGTGGTTTTTTGTGGCGGATCGGGAGCGGGATGAGGAGGAGCCGGCGGAAGGGGGATCGGATGGAGAGAAGGATGAGAGCCCAAAGCCAAAGGGGGGTGATGATCTTGGTGGGGATGCGGTTGCCGAGGGTAAGGAGGGCGACAACAGCGAGAAGCCCATCGGCGAATTGGACGGGGCTGATGAGAAAAAGAAGAATAGGGATGAAGAGGGAGAGGACGAGAAAATGGAAGAGGACGGCGAGGGCGATGAGCGAAAGGCTCCAAAGGCCAGATGGGCGTACAGAACCCTACAAAGAAGACCCCCCTGGACCCCCTCACCCCTCCACTACCCCGACATCACAGACGAAGAAGACGACGATGACGAACCCCTCGACGTAGCCGCCCTGCCCGCTTCCGAGCGCGAAGCCCTCGCCCAACTCGAGCCCGAGCCCGTGTACCGCTTCCGTACCCGTCCCAATGGTCGCACGGTAAACAAGTTCATGCTGGGTGCCGCCCAGGCTGTCGATGCGTGTATGCCGCGTATTGAGCACTTTGAGTTGAAGCTGGAGGATAACTTTGATGAGGACGGTGACGGGGTTGCGCCGTTTGTGGAGGGGAGCGGACCGCGGAAGAGGAAACTAAAGGTGGTCTATGATGCGGAGGCCAAAGTGGTTACTTGGGAGCTGGGTTATTATGCCAGGACCTGGCGACCGGCCGCGGAGGTGGTTGAGGCGTGGGAGATGGTGGGTGAGGACGTGCAGGTTGTCTTCCGGGAGTAGTCAGTCGTCAGTCCTCAGTTAGGTGGCTGATGAAGGGAAAGGCAGACGAAAAAGAAATGTTGATAATATACTACCAGCTGGCGCATCCTAGACTAGGGAGTCGAACGGTGGTAAGACCTTGCTTAGTCTATGATAATTATTAATGCGATGGTTCATTCAAGAGCGCTCTTCTTGAAAGAGATCCGGGATCACTGCGTGATAAGTCGTCAAAGTCATGTGTCCACTGATAATCAAACACCAAGATGACGGGAGTCACGGGACAGTTGTGGTGGCCCGGTGTGTAATAAGACTCTTCATCCTGGTTCAGTTTACATGAATTTAAATACCTGTGTATTAAAAAGTAGTTTTGATATGCCACTGTGTTGATTGGAATATGCAACGTCAAATATTATACAATTGTCGTCTTGGTGTCGGTTCTGCTTTGCCTGCATGATTAATCGAGTTCAGGTCATCTTTCTTGCCTGGTAATTATCGGTTTATCAGTTACTTTACCTGTTGCGGAACTTGCTCTTCTTCGGTTGGCAGAAGTTCTGCTTGCAGGAGCGTCGGGGCGCTTTGTTTCTTGGCCATCTTGAATCTTGAACAAGAAAAGAGAAAAAAGCGGGAGGTTGAGGTGGTCGAGTGAATGCGTCTTGTATGCGACATCTCTTCGTTATCGCGGGATTTGTTTTTGATGCTGGTGTTTATTGGGCGCGAGGGGAATTTTTGGCGGTGGCAGTTGCGGGCCAGGCCTATAGTTGTCCCATTTCAGGTGTTATTACGACCGCCGCAGAGACAGGAGACAGATATTGTTCTAAAGGTAGATTTTTTTACCGGGCTGGCAATGCGGTGCTGGAAAAGCACAGCAAGTGTCTAGGTCGGCTAAAGTTAGCGGACAGGTCGTCACAGAAAATTGTGCTTCTGGATTGTCGATGATGAGTCAACTCGTTCTACAATATCTTGAAAATACCGAGGGGCAATCTCCATCTCCCCATCATCTAGACCTGTCTCTGGAGCTGAAGCACCTGCGCCTGCAGCATGGCAATTCGCTGCTTCAGCTCCCGCTCCTGCTCCAACGCCTGCTTAGATCGCTCCCTCTCCTGCTCCAACTCCTGCTTAGATCGCTCCCTCTCCTGCTCCAACTCCTGCTTAAATCGCTCCCTCTCCTGCTCCAACTCCTGCTTAGATCGCTCCCGCTCCCGCTCCCGCTCCCGTTTAGCACTTTGGATTATGGTATATATGTTGTCCTCCTCCTCTTCCTCACCATTACGCGGCTCGTATCTTCCTTGGTAAATGGCGCGGGCCTTGAGGAAGATTTTCCGGAGTTGTTCATACGTGAGGCGGACCTGAGGATTGCTGTGAGGTGTTAGTTTTTGTAAAAAATGAAAATAAAAAAATAAATAAAACTAAAAAGAGTTAGGAAACAAACCGTTGGATACCTGCAGCAGTCTCGGCGGCCGAAGGGCGACAGAAGGAAACAGGCAAGTTGGTAGGACCGATAAAGTCAGACAGGTACAGACCAACCTCGCCCTCAGGCTGCTCGACGAGCTTTTCGTCGTAGATGGTGTCGAAATAGCGAACCCAAGTGCCAGCAGCGGTGCCGTCCGCGACGCACAAGGCGACCTTAGCCCGGTTTGCCTTTCGATACTGTACATCGAGGACAATGGCGGCCTGGATGTCTCCCTCAGCGCACTTAATGTACTGGCACACCTTTCTCTCCACGTGTTTGCGAGGCTCGCTCTACGAGACCTCGCCCACCAGCGAAGGAAGCTTGTTCTTGACGGAGCTGAAGGCAAAGTCGCCTTGCTTGAGGATCTTCGCTTTCTTTTCGATACTAGCTGTGCCGAAGTTGAGGATCTCGCCTACAATGCGCTGGCGAAGCGCGTCGTCGGGAATCGTTGCCACAAAGCGCGCAAGACTGAGTTCAGCGTAGTTACTCGTGCCCACTAGCATCTGGAAATGGAGGCTTGTTTCTGTCATGATATCGATGTAAGCGATGCCGGACTGGTAGTCGTACTCAAACCGCCGGATCTTGATCTGGTCGAGCTTGACTAGCTTCTTGTCGATACGCCCGCATAAGTCCCCCGGAGCGTCGGCCGGCCAGTGCAGGCTGAGGATTGACTCGGTGCGGTCGCGCCGGGCGTCGACGATGTGCTGGACGATCTCGTCGATCGAGTAGCCGTCAACTGAAATAATGTTAATGCAAGACTCGGACTCGGACTCGGACTCGGACGCGAGCGAAGCCATGGTAACGGGAGAAGAAGCGCACGCAGCCATCATCTGGGATGACTGGTTGCTGGTGATGGAATGTTGGGAATGGTGTGATGGAGGAGAGATTGGAAGGAGGAGTGGAAAACTCACTGATTGCTTGGTCGCTGCCTTTTTGTAGTTCTCTAACCAGCAAGTGCGAACCAAAGTTTCTCACACGGTGCAACAGTGAGTTTTGGTGATGAGGGGTGCGACGCAGAGTTTTTCACACGGTGCGGGGGAGGTGCACAAAGATAAAAACTGCTGCTCTGGGCGCAGTACGCAACAGGCAGAGATACGCCGTCCCAGAATCCCGACGAGGCACGGCGTGTGCCGGGCATTCCAACTTGGTCATGGGCCTCTGTCCATTACCTCCGTTTCAACAAGGATCCAGCGAGCCAGAAACAGAATACGTCAGGGTGGCACGGCGCACACTACATCTTTGTCGACACGCACGACACCACCATCAGCCCGCAACTCAAGATCCTCAGGGTTTCGTAGGGTCAGAGTGAGAATGCAAATATTGGCGCCGACATTGATGACCCGATGCGTCCGCACTCGGACATATCTCGTGGAAGGGTGCTGTAATGACTTACTGAGCAGCATAATACTTTTTTACTTTTGTTACGGCACTAAGCTCCTTTATCGGGACTGAATCTCTCTTACTACTTTCCCTAAGGCTTAGATCTGGGCTTTGGATTAAGTAACTTGTGAATTTTTTCTTTACCACTATAGCTCGCTGCTTACCCAATGTATAGGAAAGCTCATCTCTTTTGGTTTCACCACCGACCTACTTTGGCGTAACAGTTAATGTGCCCGTTCCAGCTCGACTGTCGAGAGGGCATTTTCATGACAGACAGGGCAACGAGTTATAGTGCGGCGGAAACCGACTGGGCTGGAGTCAAAGGCCTTTTTATATCCGTAACTTTCCCTACTGCACTTCACTAACTTCAATCAAACGTCTAGACGGCAGTAGAATCCTATTTCGCGACTAACACCATCACTGATCTGGCTGCACCTTGTACATACAATATGGTTTCAAAATCAAGCAATGCACCGGAATCTCCAGATAGGCACTTTAGTCGAGGCACCAAAATTGGGCCAAACGGCTGCACAGGCTGAACTCACCCATAGCTCACCCTAGCTCAGGAGCGGCTCAGGATCACGCACAATCATGGAAATTGCTAAGGGCAACTTTAGGGTACAACAATACACTGTTACCTTGAACGAGATGGGATTGTGGAGGTTCGGGAGGATACCTAATTAATCATCACCACGTGCAGCAAATCCCTCTCACAACGCAACGTCCCAGAGAGCCATGATCAGAAGTAAATTGGTCCCAACATACTAATCCAGCGACCAGCCAGTTTCCAGCTGTGCGTTGCTACCAAGACTAGGTCACATCAAAATCTACATCTGCATCCACAGTCACATTGAGATGGGGGCTGAAGGTATCGGTAACCCAGCGGCGAAAAACGGTATCGACCCAACCACCGAGCATTTCAAGCACGGCGACCAGCTGATAAATGTCTGAGAAAGTACTGCTCGAACCAATCTCGGTAGGGCCGCAAATCTCAATCCTGTCCAAACGGTCGACGGCAAAGTAGAGTGACCAGTGGTGTTGGTAAACGAAGATGAGGGGTAATGTGGGAAGCGGGGGGCCTTGCTTGCCACCGCCCACGCCGAGCATCTCCATACGCTAGTGCCACGCCGCCGTCCAGATCCCCAGTTGCAGGCGGGCCATTTCGGTATCGGCCGAGCCCACCGTGACCGCGATCGAAATCGCCATCGGAGACCGCGCGAGAGGCGGATAACCCGTCTGGTTCACATGCAGCTGGTCCTGGGCCTGCGCGCCGGCAGTGGGCTCGGCCAGCATGTACGCCTTGAGCAGCCGCTCCTCGATGGCCGCGTCGACTTCCGGGCTGAGGCGAGGCGCAATCACATAGTCCACCTCTTCGCGCCCGGATAAACCCCACAAGTCACCAGTGACAAAAGTCGGGCGGAAGCAAGGTAGGATTCTGGCCGATGTCGCGTTCTCGTAGGTAACAGACCCAGACCGCCCCTGTCTCGACAGGGCGAGCTTCAGCAGCGGCCCGTGGAGCTCTGCGTTCCACGCCGCCTCGCAGCGCTCGAGGCGACGGCACTCTCTTGCAATGCGCCCGAGGTCCCGGATCTTGTCGAGCTCGGCAAGCGCGTATCGGGTCCGGAGCGAGGCCTCTGGCCTGTCCATAAACAACAGACGCGACAGACGTAGCCAGCCAAAAGACTGGGGTCCTTCGTCGTCGTCCTTTTTCTGCTTCTCTTCCCTCGTTTCTCCCTCGTTCCGGTAAGCAAAATCGGGGGGTGGGAGACACCCCGACAGGGCTTCAATCTCCGAGCGTATCTCGGCGGGATAGATGCCCTTGCTGTATCTCGCGACCCCCGAAATGTCGCACTCCAGTTGTCGCACATCCTCAGGGAGCTGCTGGGCGCCTTCTCGGCCGCCCAAAAGGGGGAGGTGCAGGACGGGCTTATCGAGGTGCTGGAGCCGGTGTATGAGGCTGACAGGTTGGTGGGATTCTTCGCGGTCAGGAGACGGACTCCTCCCGCTCTCCGAGGACAGAAACGGGGGGTTGTCCTCCACGACTTGTGGCAGATCTGGCATGCCCGAAAGCCAGACATCGATGGCAGGGCCGCGTGGCAGCGATGGTTCTGCCATTCTTTTTTGTGTTCATGAGATTTGTGTTGGGCGTTCACGCGGTGTGTCGCGGCAGCCTCTGAGCCTTGACGGGGAAGTGACACGGAATCACGTGGGTACAGCAGGCAGCATTGGTTGAAAACAGGGGAGCCAGGCCCAGGCGCCTCAGCCCTATTCCTCAACTTCACCGCTCTCCCGAAATAGCGGGCGATAGCAATGAAAGATCTAAAGGTCTCTCTAGCTGGTCTCGCATCGCAACGGTTCATTGGACAAATGGGACAAGAAAGTAATTACTTGCTAAGTACCTAGGTACGCCGGCCCTCAGCAATGCTCCCAATATCTCTATTGAGGTCAGTCCAGTCCACCGAGGGATGATCATTATTAGAGATCAAGAGACATTCCTTTTTTGGTCCACTTCGTGTGTTTCATGGCAGATATCATTATATCAGTTCCCGGCTCAACATAATGTCTAGCTTTTTGTAGGACAACACACTATCCCACTAAAAGCTGGTTTTAACATCTTAAGTCAAGGCTGTTCATACGCTTGATTCCGAGGACTATTGGTGTTGCAATATTAGTTACAGTGAAGCACAGGTATTGGCGCAGCTTCTCCTGTGATTCTCCTCTTTCTTATAAAAAAAATGACAGGGCGTGGCGTTGAAAAACCTCGAGCTCAAATTCCTACCCAGCCGTCGATCGCCGTTCCATGCTCACGGAAAATCTCATCCTCGATTGGAGACTGCCGTCCGTAAAATACGTGTTAGTAGACATATACCTAATTAACGTGCGTCGTACAGACTGCGGGGTCTGGGGTTCCATTGCTCCGCCCAGCCCTCGGCGCACTCCCGGAATCCACTCAACAAGTTTGTCAATCCCGAAACTTGCACTACATCGGTGAGGGTGAGGACATAAAACAACAGGCATACACTAATTATCACTGAAAACACCAACCCGCCCGACCCTTCAACTGTACCACGCAACCCCGAACGCAAATCATCACAACCCCGCCCGCATCCACCCAAGAACTCACCAACCCCCCATCAACCATGTCCACCCCCGCCCTAACAAAATACAAACTCATCTTCTTCGTCCCCCTCGCCGCCCTCGAAGCCTGCAAAAAAGCCATCTTCGCCGCCGGCGCCGGCCGGTATCCGGGCTCAGGCAACTACACCGACGTGTGCTTCACATCATTCGGCACAGGCCAGTTCCGTCCCGGTGCGACGGCCAATCCGCATATTGGTACGCCAGGCACGCTGGAGGAGGTGCAGGAGGCGAGGGTGGAGATTTTGTGCGTTGGGGAGGAGGTCGTGAGGGGGGCTGTTGGGGGTTTGAAGAGGTTTGTTTCTTTTCATTGTCTTGAAGCTGGAGTTCCGTTTCTGGGGTTGGAACCGGACGGTTCTGATTTGTGTTTTTGATTGAGGAAGCTAATGGTGACGACAGGGCCCATCCGTACGAGGAACCGGCATATGAGGTGTACAAGCTGGAAGATTTCTAGATTGGACGATTTGCGGTGTATACAGATCTCAAATGGATGTAGATCTCTAAATTCATAATTCATACCAACATCACTTGAATGACAGAGCCTAGCCCAATCATCCCCAGCTCACGCAAAAGCAAGCTTAAGCTGCGCGTTATACGCCTTCTTATCCTCCATCTTCCTCTTCACCAGCCCATCCGGATCCTCACAATAAAACTGCGAAATAACCTTCTCCGCCGCCCTCGGCAACGACCCCGGCCTGCACAGATGACTCTCCAACAACACATACATCGCGTTAACCGACGTCACACAATGCCAGAACCACGTCCCCTTGGACTCCCACGACTTCTGCATAATCTGCGGCACGCTGAGATCATGGCCCTGCCCTGGCCCCTTTTCCCACAGTCCATTTTCCACTTCCTGCTCCCGCAGCGCATCCATGAACTCCTCCCGCACTTTGCTGAATTCCTCGTACGCCTCGTCCTCAATCTCATCAATCCCGCGGCTGGTCAGCCAGTAGGGGACATCGAGAGCCTCGGGCGGTAAAGCGCACATCCATTCCAGGTCGATGAGGCAAGTGACGTTCCAGTCGTCGTCGACGAAGATGTTGCTGGCGTGGAGATCGGTGAGCTGCAGGAGGAACGGGCCCTGGCGGTGCTCGCGGGAGATGTACCGATGAGAAAAAGCGCGGAGGAGGGTCTTGACGGTCATTTGGGCGCGGCAGTCGGGCTCGCTCTCGGCGGCGTTGGGGTCATGCAGGAAGCGTTGGTCGTGGAAGGTGATGGCGTCGGAGACGAAGGGTTCCGTGCAGGTGTAGGTGTGGCTGGGTTCGATGGTGCGCGGGGCGCCGTCGTTTTCGAGGATGGCGGTGGAACAGAAGAAGGGCCGGTTGGTTAGGCTGATGGTGCCGTCGTGGTGGAACTGGAAGGACCCGATCCGCGGTTGCGGGATGCGGGCGAGGGACAGCATGATGCTGGCCATTCCGCTGAACAGGTTCCGTCTCATGGCCGGGGATTTGCGGTGCTTTTCCCACGTGGTTGCTAGGGTTCGTCCGATGCTGGGGGTGATGTACTCCATCACCATGTACGCGGCAGGGGCCGTATGCTGGGTTGCGGTGGGGGTGTACTGAGACAGGAGAGGATATCCCAGTAATCCGTAGACGCAGCGCCAGAACCCGTGGACAAGCCGCCGCAGGAACGACTTCTGATGAACATGCGTGTACTAGTTGAATCGGTAGTTTAGCATAATCACACGTGAACAATAATCATAACGATCGACATGTCGGCCCTTGAAATCACCCCCTTCCTCTAGTCCCAATGAGATCCATCAAAACTGAGCCCAGCTTACATGGCGTTCATTCGAAAACCCAAACCCATACAAATGCGGGATCCGAACATCCGGACACTTCTCCTGCATCCAAACATACGCCCCAGCCTCGCAGCTGGTCTTCTCGTCCACGGTCCCGGGGTACTGGGGCTCAGCGAGCTTGTGCGGCATCCCACAGCGAAACATCACCTTCCTCGACTCCCCCCAGGGCTCGGCGACCTCGAGCAACACACAAATGTTGAACGCACCGCGGATCCATTGTCGTCGGTCCAGCACCGTGCAGGCGTCCTGTTTACGGAGGCCCAGATGAAGCCTGGTGAGGGCCTCGACCGACTCCCGGTCCTGCCATAGCTGCTCCGTCAGCGCTTTTACCGCGGGCACATGTGGGATGCGGCGGAGGACGTTGAATTCTTCCTGGACGGCGGCTTCGAAGGTGGTGAGGGGCGCTCGACCCGGGATCTCGACGACTGCCGGCATGCGGTCCAGGGGGGCGGGAAAAAAGACACAAAAAACAAGGGGAGGATCATATGCTGGTCGGCGTGTTTCTTGACAACATCACGAAATTGTCAAAATTTAGCGGCTCTTTTTCCTTGCAAAAAGATTTTGTTGGAATGGCTGGCTTCGCTGGCTTGAGGCCCAAAGGGGAGTGCATTTGCGCCATGCAGGCCTGCAGCGGCCAGCAGGGCGATTACGGGCGATTATGGGTTCTAGGCGTGTGTTGTCCGTGCGCGTAAGCCAACCACAGCAGAGGCTGAGGGGCGTGCCGGGTGATACTTTCCTTCTGTGGCTAAAAAGTAAACCAAAATCCGCTTCTCACCGCTACAACTATTGGCTCTGTGGTTTTGTCCACGCCAGGCCCGCATTTGGTTGCATCATGTCGAAGCCCAAAGGTGTTGGGTTTGGAGTATATTCGGAATCCAGAAGTTGCTCAGAATGATTCAGTGGCTTGAATCTCCAGTTCTGGTTTGATTCTCGAACTGTTCCGAACATGGAGTCGAAATATCAAACCCGGTCTCGCTGTGGCCAAAAAAAAGCGGCACACTTAACCAGATAATTAGCTCAAGTCCAATCCATTAACATTCGATCAAATCTTGGTAAATTTTGATCGATTTACTTCTTTTTGTCTTTTTTCACTTCCTAGATTTATTCTTTTTGGTTTTTCACTTTTTTTTTTTTAGTTCATTCTATTTGGTTTTCTTCACCTTTGTAGCAAAGTAAGTTATCCAGAGACTTGGCCTGCCGCTGTTTTTGGCCATCGCGAGCCGGTTGGATTAATAACTAATGGTGAGCCAGCGGTGAATACTCCCTCCTGTCTAACAAAATCCAAATGGCCAATTGCTCTTAGGAATTAAGACCCTTTATATTTCGTCACCATATTCTGCCATCTGTTTCCGGAACCGCCCCTCGTCCCACATGACCCACGCGATTTGCCGCATTTCCCTTCCCAAACGATCACCATAGCCATTGTAATAGACGCCCTCGCACACCCAAGTCCATCCCAGCGGGGGCGAAGACTTGGATTCGAATGAGTCCGGTTCCAGATCCCCAACGAACGGTAGCGGTTCGCGGGCTTCCGCCCTCAAATCTCGCTCGGAGGGCTGCTCAATCCGTCGTTGTTCCTGTGTGTACTCGGTCAAGACGCCAAGGAGAAGTTCTCTTGCCCCATTAATGCTTTGCGGCACCGTAGCGAGCAGATGTTCGTAACCCCCTACTTTGAACAAAGCAGTGTACAAAAGTTTGAACACGCACATTGTTGTCGTTTCTAGCCCACCACTCATTTTCGTTGCTTTGAAACGGTTATGGAATTAGTATCGTTAAGGGGGGAGAGAGAAGAGAAAGGGAGGGGGGCTAACAAGCAGCTGTGAAATAGAATGGTAAATCCAGGGCCTGTGGACGTCCCTGGTTTTCTAACGCAGGGGACTCCGGGCTTACACCAGAGTAGACTTCTTCTAAGCTATCAAGCTCTTGCCTAACCCAGCAATCAACAGAGACGATCTGCTCAACCTCCCAGGGCTCAAACAGGAATAAGAAGAGGCTAATGATGTCGAAATCCCCCAAGGCCATCGGGGAAGGATCATAGCGATTGTATCCGTAGAACAAGTTGTAGCCTGTCGAGAAGCGATACATGGCACGCATGATGCGCCCTCGCTCCGTGATACTCGGTGGCTTAGCGGTTGCCTCAAGGGTCGAGAAATGGTTTAACGACCAAGTCATGAAGCGTTCCAATAGGGGTTCCATCACAGTGAAATGAAATCTCGACACCTCCCTAACCTCACTCTCCGTAAGCTCATTAGGAGGGCCGCCCCATGCAGTGGCGAGGAACTTGGTAATTTCATCCTTGTTGCGCTCCTGTGCGAACACTCCCGGACTGGATCGATAGGCGGCCGAGGCATCAGCGATGGTTACGCCCAAAGCTTTCTGCAGGCACGCGCGAAGTAATGGTGTCTGGTGCAAGCGGTATGACTGGTAAAAGACCGGAGATGTGTGAGCCAAGGTGAGAAGACTTGGGTAATCGAGTTCCTCAAGAATAATACGGCGTATTTCGGCAGGAAGGCCCTCCAAGGCGGAATTGGTCGCTTGCATTGGTTCGGGTGAGGCATTCGCACTAGACATGGGGTCGTTCTTTTGATGTGTGGCTTCTGACGATCCTGTTGTGGGTTCAATCGAGTGCCCTGAAGCTATTGATGGGCCTGGTTCAGGGACAGCCGATACCTTGGATGTCATGTTGAGGATGTTCTCATGGACATCAGCAACTTGGCAACACGTTGGCGAAATTCGTCGAATGCGTCGCGTCGTGGGATGTACTATGTAGGTTGTGGAATAATGCACTAGCGCGTCTCAATTTCCTCGAAGGTTGTAACCTAATAGGTACTGTACAATCGACCTTGAAATCGGCTGGGGGCTGAAAGCGTGAAAACAGAACGTTGGGGTGTGTGCACTAGAAAGTTTGTTATTTACTCCATGGCCGTTCTAGTCTCAACGTCGGGTCCAACGTACTTCGCAAAGATAAGGTAGTTAGTCCCTCTCATTGCGCCCCGTTACAAACTTTGCTTGGTCGGGACCGGCCCGACTGGTACGGTGCCCAAATGCCGACACCGAGACACCGAGACACCGGCACACCGGGTCCCGTCATCACCCCCCAGGCCGAACCTGGAAGATTCGAGCGCCGATCGCAGGACCTGAACTGCCTGATCTGGCCCGGGCCGGTGCGCACCATGACTACCCAGAAGCTTATCTCGACGACAGTGTTCCAGTATCATCTGTGTTTTTGTTATAAAAGGGAGGTGAAGCAATTCTGGCTTCCAAAACGTTCAGTGGTATGAGATGATTTGTTTTTTGGAATGTTCCTTCCGAGGGAGAAAACAGCGGGGTCCCGCTGTCCGGGCCCCACCTTCCGCCCGCGAGGACTTCTGCGCTTCGAGAAGAAGGGGCAAAGCACTCTTCCACGTCCAAGTTGTTGTGGAGGAAGGCGCACTCGTGGGCTTCGGCATGTGGTGAAATCCAACCTGACCTCCGAGCATGTTTGTCCCCGTCGTGTAACAACCATGTCTCGGTCTGCGCCCATTTTGAGAATGCAGCCGGAAATGAGGTCGGAAGGTTCTCCAGCGCACCAATTCCTGTCGCTCTCCGGCGTATCGTGGGGGCCTTTCATCCTTCATCTCGTCTGACGTTTCAGGGAACCATCATCCGAACTCAACTTGGTGGGTGTCCTCTGTCAGCACTCAGCAGCCATCCCGAGATTTATTGGCTCTTTGCGTCATCTGCACCCGTCCTAGGCTCAAACGGTTCTCACTCCACACTAATCTGCCGCTATCGAGCCGGGCCATCTCACCCATTCGCCCACAAATCCGACGCCATCGTGGCTCTGCCAACCGTTTGCTCCGAGAAAACTGGTGTTTGTCCCTCACACATCTGCGAACATAGTGGGCAGGGCGTGGGTCACAGGGTCTTGGATTGTACATAAACGACAAGATCCTTAGGCGCCGAGTTCAAGCCATGTAAGACCACGGGGAAATCTTCCCGCGGAGGGTTGAAGGCAGGGGTGTGATTTTCTCAATGCCTGCACCTTCGTACCGGACTCACCAGGGAGCGGTAAGGTTCCAGGCAATACGGATAGATCCCCTGTGGCCCGGATTCCAGGGCGTGGTTCACAAGACGAACTGCAAATAAGGCACTCCGTCGCCTCTCCCGGCCAAGGCGGCACATGCATGGGAAACAGGGTTTGTGGGAGGATGCACCACCCACCACAGCAGGTACCGTTAGCGGCATTCCAAGCGAGTCCGGCTCTGAAACCGGCCCCCGCCCCGATGCCTCTCGCTTCTCTCGGAGAGCTGGCGGCAGGTGGTCACACCTCAGCAGTTTAGGTATGTATTTGTAGCCCCATCTCGCCCAACCAGAACGGCGCAGCCGTCACCGTCGGGCGATAGTTATCGCATGCCGTGAACCACAAACAACACAAGGAGAGCAAACGATTTCCCTCGACGTTGGGGGCCGGGAAGAACTTGGAGAGCACCATCCCCTCTTTCGACAACCCGTGAGCGACCCGTAAGATAAAAGCCGATCGCTGAGCTCCGTACCATCTCATGTACACAAGCTTACCTCGCATTAGATCTGTGGGGGAATAGATACAGCGTGGAGCTGAACGCAGGCTGCGTTGCACAGCGCCAACTGCAGCAGGGAATAGGAACGACACCGGCACTAAAGCTTGGCCACACAATGCCGACCTCAACCCCACCAACGCCAACACCAGAACTGAAGAAAAAGCCCAGTTTCCGGGATCGATTAAGAGCATGGCAGAAATCACCGCCGCGGACGCTGGAAATCGTCACAGAGGAAGCCAAGCCGCGGTTTGTGTATGAACCGACCCATGCTGCCGCCGACTTTTCGCGGCTAGCCGTATCACCACAGAGTCCATCCCGGCACCGGTCTGCGACGACACAGACTTGGCCGAGGAGCAAGCCGAGCGGGTCCCAAAAGGTGCCAATACAGGCTGACGACAAAGGCGAGAGTGAGCCGACCGCACGAGCTTCCCAATCGGGGACAAATAGTCGCTCACATACGTTAACCGAAGGCCGTTCCCGAGGCGCGACGATCGAGACAACTATTCCAACAAGCAATCCGTCAATACCACAATCAGCGGTGGCTCCCAGCCGAGCCCCAGAGTTGAGAGAGTCGCCATCGACGCAACAGCCGCAGTCGGACTATGAGTTGTTCATAGCACGGGCGGAAGCGGAAGAACGGGAGCGACGCAAGCTGGCCTTCCACGGGATCCCGCAACGGGGCCGGGGATACACGGCGGCAAATGCGGAGCGGCCCGGGTTGTACCCGCAGCGTCCGGTGCCCGTACCGATCACAGCTTCTTCGCCGGTCCGGGAAACGCCTGGGAGAGTCAGCCAACAGCCGGATCAAACCCGTCCCAATAGAACCACCTGCATACGAGGCACGGAAGAAAAACCGCCGGGCCATGACAAGCACCAAGACGGTCGTGGTGGTTACGGCCGACAATCTAGCCAGATGCCGGGCCATATCACGGCCGGAACCGGTAGCGCTGCAGTCGATGTGTCGAACACAGAAATACCGATTGCGCGACCGGTCGTGACGTCGGGTCTCGGGGATGCTCGGAAAAGCCGGGAGCTCCCACAGCGTACATTGCGCCGACAAGCCAGTCTGACGAAGCGAATCACGCAGTACATTCGGCCGGCGAAAACGGCAGCAGAGCGTGCGCGTGAGGCGCTGGTCGAGTGACCGGGCAAATGTGGGAATGGGGACAGGAGGATCGGTGGTAACAGTGGGCGTTATGAGATGAGCTATGACGGTAATGGTAACAAAAATGGTTCGACGGTAGTCGTCTAAACAATGGCTTTGGACAACGGAACAGGGGACAAGACGGAATCGGAGATAAAGGCTTGGGCCGGAAGGGCAGACGGGGAGATGCGGAAACTCTGTGCTTGGGCGGGATGGTTTGTGGCTTTCGCTGGCGATGCTGAGTCGACGGCAACGGAAATACCCTTGTCAAGCCCATTGCGCCTGTCAAGCCCTGTCGGTTACTTGTTGTTCATCGCAGGACGTCAGCCAGCCAGCCATGCTTGTCCCAAATCAGCCCGAAGCAGGGCGGCATCATCAATGGAGAAGAGGTATCTCAGGGTGGGAGCTGCGAGGTGAAACCAGATTTGTCATGCGCCAACTGCGATGGTCGGAGTTAGGAAGTGGCCCGCGCTCTTTTCCCATTGTTAGTTCATGGGAAAGACGTGATGATCACTCCCAGAAGTCCAAGGGAAAATGCAGGAATGGGAAATTTGGGGCAAAGTAGCGAGCGACCAGACCTCAGAGAGATCAGTGCGCCCTCTATCACGACGGTCGCGCAGGATGTCGCCGGGCGAATGCGAGACAGGAACAGCAGAAGCGGCCGGATGTTGTTCCGCTGAGCGCCATGAACGGAGCGGAAGGGCCCTAAACGGGCAACTTGGCAGTGGTTGTCTCGCCCGCCCCGAGCGTTCGGCGTCGCACTTTCCGCAGATGTCCTGTCTTGTCGTCTTCGTTGTCGTTTCCTCTAATTATTCGCCTTTCTTCCCATTCTCACGTCTTCTTTTATTTTCTATTTGTTTTCCCCCTCTCTCTTGCTGCTGCATTCTTCCAAAGTGGAACACGCCCCCCGACGGATTCAGGCAATCGGATGAATACTACGTCCCATCTGCGATCTCGAATTGCCGTATTGGGCGCGGCACAGCACCAAAACAGCGCCGAACAGGCTTAAAAGTTGGGCCTACGAATAAGGTAGTTAGCTGCCGCGCGCCCGCAGTTGCAGCCGCAGTGTGACCCGCCAGACCAAGAACTAGAACACTCCTTCAACAACGTGGAGCTTACGCTCACGCTCAACGAACCGAAAGACCCGTAGAGTCGGCGCAGGGCGTCAGCTCACGCAACTCGCATCGCACAACCCCTCCACAGCAGACACTGCGCGTCAGACTCGCCGCGGGGTGGAGCACCGTGTGCATGATGGCATCATCGACGTCACTGCCGTCGACAGGAGATGCGCCGCAGGATATCAGTCCAAGTCCTGCTGCGACTCCGGCAGCATCGGGTTCAGCATCAACCTCGACGTCCGTCTCAACACCAACATCAACATTAATACCACCCCCGTCTGCGTCTGCCCCGTCTACTCCCTTCGCCCCACCGCCTTCCTCCCGGCGCCTCTTCAGTGCGCTCCCAAACGAGCTCGTCGTCTTCGTGATCAACGGCCTCGACCGAGTCCAAGACCTCGCGGCGCTCGCGCTCACCAACCGCCACCTGTATAGTCTTGCGAACGTGCATCTGTACAAGCGCGCGGCCCAATGCGATGATGCACGCCCGCTGGCTTGGGCCGCCAACCGCGGCATCCTGTCGACCCTGCGCATGGCCCTCGCGGCCGGTGCGGACCCGAATGCCGAGCTGGTCGAATTTATCTCGACGGGGGAGTGGGAGGCTGTGACGGCCACGGCCCGGGCAGATGCGACGGCGGGCCGGGAGAAGACGCCGTGGGCGATGTGGGAAGTGAACAACCGGCCGGTGGTTCCCAGTGAAGGGGGTGAGGGGGACGGGCAGGCGACAAGAAGAGTTGAAGACAGCAGCAATGAGTGGAATGCCCAAGGCCAAGTCACTGCTGCTTCCGGTACACACAACGGTGGGGTGCATGGTCACAACCAGGGCGAGCGAGGGAGCACGCCGTCGAGTACGGCCACGACGATTGCACCATCGCCCCAACCCGCCAGCACATCCGACCAGGACTCGGTCGTCTCCTCCGAGGAAGATCTATCGGAGCGAGAGGATGCCACGCCAGCAACAGAACGCTCGCCCACGCCCACGCCGTGCATGCTGGCACGCCGGTACCGTGCCATCCACCTAGCCGCCCGCTCTGGTCACAACGACGTGCTTGAGCTGCTACTCCGCCACGGCGCGCTCGTTGATGCGCCCTCGGAACGATTCTGCGCCTGCACACAGCAATACGGCCTGCTCAACATGCTCGAGAGCCCGGACCCGGATGCGCAAAACCCGCTCTGGACCCCGCTCCACGCGGCCATCTGCCACCGGCACACCTCTACCGCGAAACTGCTCCTCGCCCACAAAGCGAGCCCCATGATGGAACCCCTCCCCTCCCTAGAAATCCCCGGGTTCGTGGCCGCGTACGCAACCAACCCCGAACCCATACACTTCGGCGCGTCGGCCCTGCACCACGCAGCCGCGTTCGGCCTAACGGAGCTTGTCACGTATCTGCACACCACCGCCCGCATCCTCCCCGACATCGACATCCTCCAAGACAAAAACTATCTCACCCCCTTCTACTACGCCGTCGCCAACCGCCGCTGGTCCTCCACCGTCCCGCAGCTCCTCCAACTCGGCGCCAACATCCACTGCGAAATCAGAATGTACATCCCCTACACCGCCATCACCCCGCTCGGCGAAGCCTGTCGCCTAGGCCACTTCCCCATCGCCGACCGGCTCCTCGCCCTCGGCGCCGACCCTTCCAGGGGTTTCATCGCGCTCACCTCGGGCGGCTGCCTCACCCCGCTGCACATGTGCTGTATGCGCTCGGCGCAGGCCGTCGGGGAACCGCGCGAAAACGGGGATGACGACGAGGAGCGCGGGAAAGCGCGGATGGCGACGATGGAGAAATTGGTGAAAGGGGGCGCGAAGACGGATGCGATGGATTGTTTTGGGGATACGCCGTTGTCGGCGGCGGAGAAGGCGCAGAATGTGTTTGCGCTGGAGGCGTTGGAGAGGTTGAGTTTGGAGGATAAGGAGGTGGAGCATACACCAGAGGGCAAGGAAGGGAAGGTTGGGGTGTTGAGTTGATGTTTGTAATTACGGTGTTGCGTAGCTGGGCGGTTCTGAGGTGGTGGTGTCTGGCTCGTCGTATACCTCGTGAGGTGATGGAACGGCATGTATTGTGGATATAGTGAAGGGGTGGGCGGTAGCGGAGAGTCTGGCTGGATATACCCCCTTTCCTGTCGTTTCGTGGGATGATCTCGGGTTATGGATGATCTCGGATTTTGGATGCTCTCGAATTGTTTAGGCGTGAGTAGATTAGTTGGATTTCGGTGTACATGGGTCACGTTACGCTGCTCATTTCGCTACCTCCTGATCAGCCAATGTTTCATGTTTGTAGCCCTGGGTGATTGTCTTTGGATTTCATGTCGACATGAATATAGCTGGTATGTGTCGGGCTGATTTGCTCCATGTCACAGGTCACAAACGTCCTCACTTTCTCCAGCGATTCCCATGTCCATGACAGTGGTTAGGTCAATTATGGTTTGCAACACACCCCGTTTCTCCATCAGTCTGGTTCGGTAGCAGTATTTACGTTATTTCGCCAGTATTCCTGGTTTCGCTTACTTGTGACGTGTTCCGGGTCTAACTACTGTTCATTTGAGTCCCTCTTAAAGATGACTCAGAAGTAATATTGTAAAGCTGGTGAGACAAGAAACAATGGCCCCTTTGCTAGGGCACATGGTACCCTTTTGTACTTTTATACCGTGACAACCGAGGAAATAGTGCTTTACTAGTACGTTTATCTTGTGAATCCGTTATCAATGCAGAGCAGCCTCTCAGGATACCACAGAACTGTCACGGGTGGGCGCAACTGACCAATACCTAACATCCTCAACAGAGGAACCGTGATTCGGACTGTCCAGTCGACCCAGGAGTTGTGCAGGTGAACCACGGTGTCACAACCATGACAAGAACGGACTAGCATTGCTGTCACAATGAACGCCTTTCTGTACCGTCATACATGTCTTTCACTAACCAATTTTCTCTACGCATCAGCCATCTTCAACGTTAAACGGTGAAGATTCAAGACCCGGCCCCAGCAAGATATTTTACGAGCTCACTTTACAGCAACTCGGGTATCAAAACACTACTCCCTCTACATCTCCCAGATGCCAGACTCTCTCAAACCACCTACCACCTCCTCCCCCGACCCCTCCCCCCCCGTCCCCCGCCCATCTGCTGCTCATACCCACCATACTGTCCCTGCCCCCCATACCCCCCTCCAAACCCCTGGCCCTGACCTCCCTGTCCGCCCTGTCCACCACCACCACCGCCCCCACCCCCTCCATACATCTGCATCATACTATTCATATCCATCTGACTCGGATCCATCCCACTCGCCATCATCTGCTGCATCATCGCCTGCATCTCCGGCGGCATCCCTTCCATCCCCGGCATCTGGCCTACCACTCCAGCACCACCACCGGGTACACCACCTCCCACGCCAGCACCACCAACACCCTGCCCAGGAGCAGCGGCGCCTGGCCCGGCGCCGGTACCGGCCCCGGGCATCCCCGGCATCCCCCCCATCATCATCATACTCGTCATCTCCTCCATCATCTTCTTATTACTCTGCGCAATCGCCTCCGGGTTATACTCGGCCCGTAACGCCTCCTGTTTCTGCGCGTACAGCGCCCACGTGAACTCGTCAAAGCCGTAGTTGAAATAGTCGGATAAATCGGTGCCGGGGCGACGCCAGGGCCGGTCTTGGTCCCCCGAGGGAGGGGGGGGCAGGTCGGTGTCGATGTTGACTTGGGTTAGGGGCTTGTTGGTGGGTTTGTGTAGGGGGATGGCGTGGATGTCGATTTTGGAGGTGGAGGTTGGGACTGAGGGGTGTTGGGAGGGGTTTTGGGGGTGTTGTTGTTGGCGGGAAGGTTTTGGGGCCGGGGTGGTGGTGTCGGAGCCGGCGGTACGTTGGGGGATGTTTTTGATTTCGCTGTAGCGGGATTGTCTGGGGGGTTTGTGTTGGTTAGTGGGATGGGAGGAGAGGGGAAACAGGCAAGGGAAGTAACACAAGGGGGCTCACGGTGGAGGAGCGGGCTGGGAGTCTTTGCGCTCTGTGACAATGTCGATGTCCTGGCTTGTCAGTATTTTCGGTTTCTGTTATTGCCTGAAATGACCGTAAAGACAAAAAACATACAGAATCCTCATCCTCGTCCATGGCACCGCCCTCGTCCTCTTCCTCTCCCGACTCCAGCTCGTCGTTGGGCTCTTTTTTAACGGTCGACGTCTCGGCCGGAGTGGCTTTTGCAGGAGCTTGGGGCTCTTCGGGCGCGTAGAAATCGTCCTCGTCGTCGATATCCATGGTGATTGATTGGCGGATGTCAATTCAAATTGGTACGAAGGAAACGTCAGTTTCGGCCTAAATTGTGGTTGCTGGGTTGTTGATTTCTGCTGATTTCGGTTGCAAGGGCAGAAGAGCAGAAGCTCAATTGAGGTCGAGGTTGCAGCGATGAATGCACGGGCACTTGAACTGTCCTGATTCGGCAGGCGGTCAGAGCTCTGCAACGCGACAGAGCTTCACTTGGGCGACGCGGTGGGGCGCTAAAACTTTAGCGCGACCAGACAAAACATAGCGCAGCCTCGCAGCAACAGCAGGAGCGACCCGACAACAAGTAGCACATTTTGCAGCGCCCGAACGAAAACAGCCCATCTCGTGGCCCCCAATTAATTCCGCATTCCAATTCCGACTCGCTCTCTTCTTCCCGCGTTGCTACACAACGACACAAACATGTCTTTCGGACGCTCGGCCAGTGGCCCGGGTGGCCTGAGCATCAACACCGGCTCGGCCAACCTCTTGTGAGTTCATGCGAAAAGCGAAATGCGAAAGCCCGACAAACGAAGTTCGCAAACGGAACCAACAAACAACTGACACCCAAACAGCGGATCAACCCCCAGCCAGCCCGCAGCCGCCGGCGGTCTCTTCGGAGCGGCGACATCCCAACCGGCCGCCTCCCAGCCCCAACAACAGCCCTCGCTTTTCGGCTCGACAGCCACCCAGACACCCGCTTCGCAACCTCAAGCCGCCGGCGGACTGTTCGGACAACCAGCGGGCGCCGCGACATCCCAGCCCCAGCAGCAGGCGACGATAGGAGGCTTGTTTGGAACACCTGCGGCGGCTACCTCACAACCCGCGCCGGCCGGAAGCTTGTTTGGGGGTGCAGCTGCGACGACATCACAACCGGCACCAGCGGGTGGGTTGTTTGGAGGCGCGGCGACACAGCAGCAGCAACCTCAACAACAACAGCAGCAGCAACAGCCGGCCGCAGGTGGACTCTTTGGGGGGCTCGGCGGAAGCACCGGCGGGATGTTTGGGGCGAAGCCAGCAGCCAGCACGGCGGGAGGTGGTTTATTGTGAGTGTTGTCGTTTGAGTTTTCTACTGACCAAAACTGATCCCAACTAATCATCATCTGCAGCGGCCAATCCCAACCACAAGCAGCCGGCCTCACGCTCGGCCAGTCCACACAGCCCCAAGTCGTCCCCGGCGTACGCATCGACCTCTCCAACATCAAATCCACGACCCGCTTCAACGACCTGCAAGAGACCCTCCAGAAAGAAATCGCCCAGCTCGACGACGCAATCCAAAAGTGCATCAAAGACAAAGAAGCGGTCGACGCCTTCCTCCCGTCGCACGGCGAACAGCTCTCCGCCATCCCCACCGACGTCGGTTTCGTCACGCGCAAGTCGGAAGGCGCCCACGCAGCGCTGTCGGGCGATATCCGCGCCATCCACCAGCTGCGCGGGCTCGTCAAGGAAGACGCCGACCATGCCCGTTTGTCGTTCAAGGCGATTGACAACCTCAAACTGCCGACGCAATATCACCAGGCGGGGCTGTGGTCCACGTCCACCCGCGGTGTCTCGTCCTCTGGTGGTGTTCGCCCGGGCGCGACGGGCGGTGCATCTGGGTCTGGCGCTGGCGGACCCTCCGGCACGGCTGCGGCCGATGCGCAGAGCAATACGGATCTGATCAGTTTCTTCACGCAGACGGCGGACGAGATGGGGGAGATGATGAAGACGTTTGAGCGCAACCTAGGGGAGATCGAGGTGCATTTGCATGGTGTGCAGGGCAGTATGCTGGAGCAGATGCAGCGGGCGGCTGCGCAGTCGCGGACGGTGAACCAGGGGGGTGGTGGTGGTGGCCAGGATGGTGAGGGTAACAGTGGGAAGGGAGGGGCGGAGGCGAGAGTGGCCGAGTTGGCGGCTGTGTTGAGGGACTTTGAGGAGAGCATTCTCAAGGTGGCGGGGGTCGTGGGGGGTGTTAAGGAGGGGGTTACGGAGCTGCAGTTGAAGGACTTTATGGGACATGGAAGCTAGGCTGTTGTGTGGAACGTAATGTCTGTTTGTGTATGATTTCAGCGGCGTTGTTAGATCTGCCAATACCACTGCACTGCACCACATGTCCTCACTGGGTTCCTCACTGGTTGTTCATTTATCCGGAAATACGTGACTCGTCATGACAACACAGTCTGGTATCAATTCGCCAAGCATGCTTTTCCTCGCAATTCGAGATGATGTGAAGACATCAATCTATCCTGACCACGCAAACCAGAACCAAACAATACAAACAATACGCCTCCCATGCAACACCCCCTTATCCTTAGGTTAGAGACCTCTCCGGTTAGAGGCCAGAGAATCACAAATAATCCCCATCATCCCCCCCCTCATCATACTCCTCATCATCCTGATTCCCATCAAAGTACGCCTCCGCATTATAATCATCCCCACTCTCATACTCATCCTCGTAGTTACTATCCCCGTCATCCAATCCTTCTTCTCCTCCTCCCCCACCTTCACCATCTTCTACATTGTTCCCCGTGTTACCACCACCCCCACCGGCTCCAGCACCATTCCTCCCCTTAACCCAGTCATCATCATCGTCTTCGCCAGATAGATAAGCGTCCTCGCCGTGCTGGTGGCGTTGTTCGATGGTGGTTATTAATTCGAGGGCTTTGTTGAGACCGCCGTTCTTGCCTTTATGCTCTCCTCCACTGCCAATCCCACTCTCTGCACCGCTCCCACCCAGAAACAGCTCCTCAGCAGTCTTATAAGAAGTAATACTCGACAACCCCAACGTCTTAGGTCCCATCCTCCGTCTCTTGTTTCCCTGCCCCCCCATTCCAGTCCCAGCTCCCGAATCATCCTCGCCGTCCAAGGTAGAGTGTAACTCAGCAGGAAAAAACTCCTTCGCAAACGACCGCGCCCCCAAATCCGGCAGCGTCCGCGGCACCTGACGAAACCGGTGGGAATACATGGGCACCGAAGTGAACGGGTCGATGGTGGCTTTGGTGGTTTGGCCGTAGCGCTTGTTGAGTTGGTCTTGGCCGTAGGTGCGGCTGGTGCCCGCGTTACTCCCACTCCCTGAGGAGGGGTTGATGGTGGAGGTAGAGGCGGGGGTGGTGGTAGTGTTGCGGCTGCGGGCTTGGGTGTAGAGGGGGCTGTCTTGGCATTGTTCGCGGAAGAGGAGGAAGTAGGAGATTTGTTTGTCTTCTTTTTTGGTGAGGAGGGGGGCGCGGGGGACTGCGTAGGGCTGTGCGTTGGGGGTTACTGTTGTTAGCGATTTACTCCAAGTATGAAACAGCAACAGGGTGGAAATAGAAGCGAGAAATAGAAAGAGAAGCAAAGAGAAGCAAAGGGAAGGAAAGGGACTCACAGGAAACTGCTCAGAAGGCTTGCCGTCCAGCACAATGTCCGAGTCCATTGCCCAGGGCACACTATTCTGGGCCACAGCCCGGCGTCCGTTTGTTGGCGGGCCTCGTCCACCACGGCCGCGGCCGCCTCGCCCGCCTCGTCCAGACATTGTTGTGGCGGGTCCGGTTCGGTGGTATCACCTCCTCATTGATCTTAAGGGGTATGTATGTCTGTGGTGTGAAACTGCAGTTGGCGTCAGTTGGTGGCGGGGTGTGTCGGAAGCTGTGATGAGTCGAAATTTTGGAATCGGTTCGAGATTCGCGCTTCTGCGTCTAAAGTGCCGCCAAAAATTTAGCGGGGCCTGAGCTTGGCCTCAGCCTTGCATTGTGCGGCAGGCATTGTGCTGCAGGTATTGTGCTGCAGGGGCCATCACGTCTGAATTAAGCCAATGTGGGGCCTATTCACCCCACCAACAATAGTGCTGGGCTATGATTGCCCCTCGCTGTGCCTTCTTGACCTTAAACAACTTGTCACGGACTGACGACTGTTTGCTGCCTTGAGCTTGACTTGAGCCTTGTGTGTATGGGAATTTGCATTTGAGCCGGCTGTGAACCCGTGGGTTGTGTAGAGGGTTTCATCTCTTTTTGCATTATCTTTTCACAGCTTCATTTCACAGCAAGTTTCCTTGAATAACCGAACAACATGGAGAACACATCCATCACTGGCCTCGATGAGCTCGAGAAACACCTTGACGGCTTGCTTCAGGACCCCGCGCTCATTGTCAACGCGAAGTTGTTGGACAATGTCGAGTTGCAGCTCACCGGTATGTGTCACTAATCACCCAGAGCAATCTTCTCTCTTTTGTTCAATAATTCATCATGATTTCCTGTAATTTGTTGTTTAATGCTTTAATCATGAGTCGTTCTCTAATTTGTGAATCAGAAACCAACATCCTCCCCCTTCTCCCCCGCTTTCTCCCCCGCCTCACCACCCTCCTCAAGCAATACACCCAGGACCCCACTGCCATCGTCAACCTGACCATCAGGTTCCTCGGCCCTGTCCCCTTCGAACATGTCTTCGCCATGGCCAAGCCCGATGACCTGATCCAGGCCCTGGACTCCCCCGCGCCGGCCGCCAACCTGCTCGGCATGACCGTCCTCCACAAGGCCGCCGCCGACCCCGACCACCTCCCGCTGCTCTCCGCCTATCCAGAGCTTGTTGCTGCCTTTCTCCGCCGCTGGCTTGCCGCGCCCCAGGTCGAAGTCGGCCAGAAAGGCGCCAAAGCCCTCGGCGATCTCCTCGACATCGACTGCCCTTTGCCTCCCCCGGCCCCCACCACCCGGCCCGTCGATCTCTCCCACACCGACCTCTCCCTGCGCAAGGCTCCCGGGCACGGTGCCCTCTGGTCGCTTCTCTTCCAGGACAAAGAAACCTACACCCTCCTGCTGGACCTCATCTCAGGCCGACACCCTGAAACGGCCCCCAACTCCAGCCCCACCAACACCAACACCAACAGCACCAACAACGCGCACCAACTGTCTCTCGCCCAAGGCCGCATTCTCCGCCTGCTCCCCCGTCTCGCCGCCATCGACCTGCATGCCATCAGCCACTCCCAGTTCACCCCGCCAGCCCCTGTCTACGCCAACGAAACCAACGGCCACACCAACGGCCTCACTAACGGTGACAGCCCTCACATCACCAACAACACAGACCCCAACACCAACCCCACTGAAGACCAAACCCCCCACTACCCCCCTTTGGTCCCTCCCCCCCCAAACACCGGCCTCCTCCAATACGTCTCCCTCCACCTCATCCAAAAGTCCGACACCCTCATGCACCTAAGTCTAATCGATTTCTTCGAGACCCTGCTCGCTCTCACCCGCATCTCCCCGCCGTCAGAGGGGAAACTGGAGACGTTGCGGGCGTTGGTGGCTGAGGCGGTCGTGGGGGATAACGAGTTGAGGGATGCGTTGGTTGGGTTGCCGGAGAGGACGGTGGAGGAGGAAGAGGGGGATTTGAGGGGGTGGTTGGGGGAGCTGGGGGTTTTTCAGCAGGGGGAGGTGGATGTTGTTATGCGGTAGGGGAATTACCTGTAAGTGGACGTGGGTTGTGGGTTTGAGGTGTTGTGTATTTGCTTTTGTTAAGTGGTAGGGTGGTGGAATGAAGTGTAGCATGCAATATTTAGAGATTATGTGAGGTTAAGATTGTGCATCTCAAATTTGTGATGTGAAATCTGTGATGCAAACCCTTGGATGAACTCTGTTAAGTAACAAGTATCAACGAGTATGAGGAGCCAACAGAGTGTGGCATATGTTTCACTACCTGGCCAAGTAGTTCAGTAATATGAAGTTTCAAGTCACAACTCTGTCTAGAGTAAACAGATTATACGTTCGGGCTCCTGATTTCTCATCTCTGGTCTCTTGTTACTAGTTTAGAATTGATCCAGCTCCGAGCCCCCGAATCCAAACCACACCCACCGGAGCAAATACCCCTCCTTACTTACTTGCCCACCTAACCATCAATCTACCTACTTATACATAGTAAGGCCGGGATCTCGCCGGGCTAATCCATCCCGATCCTAACTGACCCTCGAAATATTAGGCAAGAAGGAGGCTGTCGAGTTACTCTGTGAATACCCGAAAGCCGCTGATGAACCAGGATAGTTAGTACGTCGTGGGACTAAGTTAATTGGTGTCTTACTTTCATATCACGGTACGGTGTGACAAAAGCTAATTAATTGTCTCTCATCCCGACAAATTGACCCCTTTTATACTAAACACACAGCCCTGATCCGGTGGGATACAGTCTGTACAAAAAGAGTCCTCGGTTGGACGAGTCTCTCGGAGATGTTTATGAGAGTAAAGACTAGTTAAATAGCATAGGGGAAGTAAACAGCATTCCCTAGCAATACACAGCTCAACGTGGTTAGGCTGAAGTAAGGTGGCGAAACAACATAAAACGAAAAAGAAGGAAAAAAAGAAATTGAAAGTTAAACAACTTTGAATACTGAAAGATGAACGCTCGGGCTTAACTACTACGTGAATTCTTGGGTCTTGCAAATAACATAGGTAGAGTTGTAAATGCAGGTGTGGAAATGGAAGAAATTAAAAATATAAACAGTGCAATAAAACTACGACATCTAAAAATGAGAAAACACCCCCCTGAGCTTATACAGTTGCCAAAGCACCAAGACTGACTGACAACAACCACCTACATTTTTTAGTTACCCATAACCTTTATCCCACTATCTGTGGTTAACATGGTAAAACCATCACAGCACCAACATAGAGACCTCCACCCAACTCGAGGCAGAGCCTCCCAAAACTTGGCATGATTATCTCGACAAAATTTCCCTGCCCACTCACCCCTTTCCTTGCTTCACGCCTTATATGTCACACTTCATGCTTCAAATAAGACGTCATTATTCCAGTAAGAACGCAGTACACTTCGAACTACAGACCGCACTACACAGGCACTACACAAGGACTCAACAACAGTAGCCAGTAATTACCAGTAAAAAGCACTAGTAAACAGCACACACACATACACACGGTAAAACACCAGCCAGTAAAGTAAACAGTAACCATCACCATAAAAGTAATACATTAGCCACCCACTACTCACTCATTCACTCACTCACAACTCAGTCCTGCCATTCCATATATCTAAGCACACGCCCCTGAAATTCTATTATCGCAGAAATCACATTTTCCACCGCAATGCCTCTTGGTCTCTTGGTCTCTGCCCTCACCCTGGCTAGCTTCACCTCATCCACTCCTCACCCGCCCAGTAAGTACTCAACACATCCACTACTCACTGCCTACTCACTCACCCCCCTCGCCCTCCTGTAACTGTGACTCGCAGAAACACCCCTTCCTTTCCTTACATCAGATCCTGTGATCGATCTCACACCCTCCCCATAACCTGCCTCGACGGGTCATCACTCAAGCTATCCATACTCGGCGACGCCCTAATAACCCCCCCTTGCACCCCGAGCCCCCCATTCCCCGCGCCAACGCCATTCCCATTTGTACCACTCCCATTCCCATGACTCCCACTCCCAATAGCCGGCGTCCCCCCCACACTAGCCGCCGCCGACCCCGCCACCGAAGCAGCAGAGTTAGACGACACCAACCCCTCAATTCCCAACCCCACCTCCCCGACCCGTCTCAAAACAAGCAACAACGCCCCCCTCAACTCCTGTCCCAAATCCTTCCCCAACAGCTCCACAACCAACGGATAAAAGCTCCCAATATGCGCCTTAAACCCCTCTCTCGGAAACGCCGCATACCCTTCCAGCACATCCACCACCACCGGCCGCCACGCCACAATATTCCTGTGCTGGCTCTCTTCGTCAAGCACGATATACCCGCGTATGATATCCCGACAGAGCGGGACAAGCGCACTTTCCACGTCGGCTTTGCTACCCTGGCGTTCGGGGGCGGTATCGCCGAACATGCGGAAGAGGATGGAGACGTAGGTGGCTGCGCTGCCGGATTCTTGTTTGAGGAGGTTGGGAGGCTGTTTCATGAACCCTTCGCGCCAGAGACGCATGCGCAGGTCTTTGTCGGCGTTGAAGCGTTTGGCGAAGAGGAAGGATTTTTTGAGCAGGGCCATGAGGCGGAGGAGGTCGGGGGAGGGGATCTGGGCGTAGACGGCGTCGTTGCTGAAGAGCTCGTTGACTGTTTCGATCATGAGGAGTTGGAGGACGCAGCGGGAGATGATGCGGTTGAAGAAGCGGCGGCGGGCGGCGGTCACCACGACGGGTTGTTGCTGGAGGGGGTTGGCGGGTTTGAATTCTTCGAGTTGGGGTTGGGCTGAGCCGGCTGCTGGGGGTATGGCGGGGGAAGCAGAGGCGGCTAGGGCGGACGGGTTGGCAGAGGCCGGCGCGGCGAGGTTATCGGCATCGCCGTTGATGGATTCGGGGGCAGCGACGGAAAACCCGTCCTCGTCCGTGCCGTCGATCTTGAGGGACTTTTCGTCAACAGGCCCTGTTTCTGATGTTGGGCTCAGCGCAACGCCAAACTCAAGCCCGCTTGGCGGCGGAGAGAGCGAAGCGGTCGAGTTGATGGTCGTCGCGGAGAACAGCTGGTACGCCGTGGTGCGCTCAAACAGCTCGCAAAACGCGCCGACAATCTTGGCCCAGTGCTCGGGCGTGAACTTGGTTACGTTCTGCAGGATCAGCTGCTGCAGACAGTTACTGCCGATGCGCGCGATCGTGTCGTTCTCCTGGCAGATACACAACGCCAGCAGCTCCAAAAACCGGTCCAGCATGTACTCAAGCGCGTCAAAGTAGTGCGTAAACAGCGTGATCATGTTGCGCAGGGCCTGGATCATGGTCGTCGACAGCCACACTGATAACTCCTCGTGGTTCAGCGCGTTGGTCATCTCGGGCCGCGACCGCAGCACCATGAAGATGGGGTACAGCTGCTGGCGCCACAGGATATCCCAGAACTCGGACGGGAAATCGCCGCCGTACCGCAGCAGCGTCTCGAAAAAGTAGTTGAGCGCGTTCGACCGCACCTCGAGGTCCTCGCCCGTCATCAGCACGTCGTGGAACGCAAACAGCACGGGGAACCAGAACCCTTCCTCCGCCGACGTGCGGCTCTGGCGCGCTGCGGGTGCAGGTGCGGGTGACTTCAGGTTGGGCTCGACCGCCGTCTCGGCCTTTTCAGACGATTTCTGCGATTTCTGAGACAGTGGACATTCAGGCGTCTTGAGCATCGTCGGGATGATCGACTTGAGCAGCTCCATGGCCTGCAGGCTCTTCTTCTGGAACTTCATGTTCTTGGAGAACTCGGTCAAACACACAATCAAATCCGTGAACGCCCCCTGCGAGATGACCACTCCGAACCGCGTCCGGTACACGTGCGTCACGTTCTCAAACGCCAGGCTCACAATGCTCTCGTGCGGCTCCTTCGCCGCCACCGTGAACACGCCAAACATGGTCCGCCAGCCCGACCGGATGTTCTGGCCCCGCGCCTGGATCATCTGGATCAAACACCGCAGGATCATGTCCTTGACCGTCACGTTGCTCGAGTTCGACATGACGTGCTCAAACGGCTTGAGAAAGTCCTTCTGGAACTTGAACCCGGCCAGCTCCTCAATCTCCATGAACCGCATCGACAGCTGCCGCAGCGAGTCCAGCGCGAAGAAGACGATCGCCGTGTTCGCGTGGCACCCGACCCGGTTGAAGTGCTCCCCAAGCACGTCCCAGATGCTGCTCCACTCGAACCGCACACGCGTCATGTTGTAGTAACTGATCTCGACAATCTTCTGCAGGCTGTACGTCCGCGGCGAGTCGTTGGACCCAGACACCCGGATCTCGTCCCAGCTGACTTCTGTCAAGGCCCGCGCAAAGTGGATAATCGCGTCCCTCGACAGATGGGCCGTGTTGGTGAAGATCCGGTCGACACTCTTGATCACATCGTCCGACCGGCTCTCAAGCGCAATCTCAAGCGACACCCCCTGGGGCCCCGTGTGCGCCCGCGGCCTCGTTTTCCGCGTAGCCGACGACGTCGACTTGCGGGAATCTGCCGTTTCCGTCCGCTGGGGAGGAGGTACGAATCGTGCCCGCGACACGTCAGGCACCGCGCTCTCGTCGACACCGCCCGAGATCAGCTGCAGCCGGTCTAGCTGGCTGATGCACAGCAGCACATCCTTCCACGACTCCTTCAGGTGGTTGCCTTCCGTCTGCGCCAGGTCCAGCAGCATCTTCAGCGCCTCAACGTTCTTGGCCTGCATCTCGCGGGGGTTGTTGAGGTTGGCTGTGTTCTTGAAGAAGGAGATGAACGCTTCGCGCGGGGTCGCCAGCTCAAACAAGCA
Source organism: Chaetomium sp. MPI-SDFR-AT-0129 (assembly GCA_020726445.1). Classification (NCBI taxonomy): domain Eukaryota; kingdom Fungi; phylum Ascomycota; class Sordariomycetes; order Sordariales; family Chaetomiaceae; genus Chaetomium; species Chaetomium sp. MPI-SDFR-AT-0129. The sequence continues at coordinate 411,544 of JAGJXA010000011.1, read as the reverse complement.
CGCGATCTGCGTCGCCAGCTTCATGCCCTCCAGACACACTTTGTTGACCTCCAGGTTGTGTGTCTTTTGCGTCAGACTCGACAACGCCGAGAAGAACGACATCCACGTCGCGTCGAACATGGGCCCGACATGCTTGAACGACGTGGCCGAGATGAACTTGACCCCGGCCTTGGTCGCACTCTTGCGCTGGCTGCGGTACAGGTCGCGGAACAGCTGCTCCGACCGCAGCGAGATCTCCTCCGACTGCTGCACGTACGCTTCCCGCTGCAGGTCGCGTCCGACGTTGGAGAACGCCTGACCCAGCCCGGCGGCTAACCCGGTGGCCTGCGCCTGCAGCAACCCCGAAGCCGCCGCGGCTTCCCGCTCGCTCTTGAGCACGATCTCATTCCCCTGAATATCCTCGTAGATCCCAATGAGGTACTCGTCCGGAAGGTCCGCGTTGTCGTTGATGCCGCGGTTGTTCTTGATGAAGTCCTCCTTGGACATCCGCTTGACCACCTTGCTGCTGTGCAGATCCGTGTTGAGCAGGATCACCGAGTAGGCGAGCACGTATGGCGTGTCGGCGTTGGCAAACGCGTTTGGGTTGCCCGTCACGTAGCGGTGCGCAAACTTGAGCATGAATCGATCAATCTTCTGGGCCTCGCCGGGCAGACGGAAGGACTGCAAAAACTCCCGCAGGGCATCGACGAAGCGCTTCTTGCTGAAATCCATCATGTCCACAAACGCGTGCATAATGTCGACGTTCTTCTGGTCGCCTTCGCCGAGGTACTCGCCAATCTGTGCCTTGTCTAGGCGATCCTCGTGAAGCAAAAACCGCGCGATGTCCTCGGACGTGTCGCTCGTGATGAAGCCCTCCTTGAGAAGCAGCTTGACGCCGTGCTTCGGTTTGAAGTTGAACACCTTGATGGCGTTCGTCATCGCCGTCTTCCTGGCCTTTTCCTTTTCCAACTGGTCCGGATCGTCATCAATGACCGGAGTTGAAGGCGGCAGCGGCGTTTCCATGCGGGATGCTGTTTCACTGTTGGCTGAGGGATCGATCGAGTATCGCAAATCGTCACTCGAGGGCCGTGTATGCACATCACCGACCGTCCCGTTAGCCTCCGGCCGCCCGGGCTGGGACCAGTGGACCAGTGACCGTAATGTTTCCACCAAGGAGTCGATCGCAGCCCGTTTCATAAAATACTCCTTCGGTATCTCGGTGTCGATCTCGTGGTTCGTAGCTATCAAGGCAACCGACAGCGCTGGGGGCAGCACGTTCTTGATCTGCCACTCACTGCCGGGCCCCGATTTCGAGTGCACATCCTCGTACTGCTGTTCTTGCGTTGCGTTGATGGGCACCACCGCCGTCGCGAACCTCGAAAGGTCTTCCACAATCCTCTGGAAAATGTTGTCGACGTTACGGTCACAGTCATAGTTGAGATACAACTCCACCAAGGCTCTTGGGTCTTCGCATAGCCTCTTCAGAATCCCCACAAAAGTAAGCTTTTGCGACAACGGCGCATTCCGTCGCGCGAGCAGGGCGAGGTAAATCTCGTTCAAGAACACCTCAATTTCATTCTGCCCGAGAAGTCAGCACAGCCGCTCCGAGGCACCCAGGAAACATTACAACCGACCTTGAACGACGACCTCATATACTTGAGCATCAACCAAAAGATCTCGCAGCACACGTCAAACACCCGATCCACCGAGCTGGCACCGTTACGAGTGATACTAAGACAGAGGTAGTACTTGATGGCCTGCAAAAAGTTCGTCGGCTCGTTGTTCTTGGTGTTGCGGATTGTGCACAGCGGGGATGTAAACACGGCGATGTTGTTATTGAGAAGCGTCTGAACGAGGTGAAGGGAGATCAGTTTTGAGCGCATCGCTTGCCCCCGGGTATCGTAGAGCTGGTCTGGCGGCAAGACTTTGGTCGACAGATTGCAAAACGAGCGGAAAACGAGGTAAGCGTCCCGAATGTAGGCCTCATCCTCGGCATCGAGTGATTCCGGCGTCTCCTCCTGGGAGCTCTCCGCTATGCTCTGTTCGGACACAGACCGGGCCGCTTTCTTCACGGGCTTGACCTGGCTAACCATCGTGGGGCCATCCCCCATGTGGGAGTCATCGAAGCTCTTTCGGTGCTCCAGGTCCTTCAGTGTCAGCTTCCCCTGTGCTTCGTCGGCCGATTCGGGCGCCGCAGCGTTGGAAGCGGTCTCCGCAGGCCCGTCACTACCGTTACTCTTGGCCTGCCCATCGTCCGACTCGCCCTGGTCCTCGAATTGGTCAACAGCAAGGCTGCTCCGGCTCACTTTGAGCTTGTCGAGGTTGGCCCGCGTCTCCTTCATGTGCAGCCTCGTCTTGACCCGCTCAAACACCGTCCCCACCATTTGTGTCAGCGTCCCCTGCGCGACTTGCTGGTTTGCCGTGCTCCGCGAGAGCAAAAAGATGTTGTAGACCTGTCGTACCGCCTTCAACAGCCCCGCACCGTGTACAATAATCTTGTCGTTGAGCACCGCAGCGAGCAGCGATTTGACGATCTGGAGCTGGACCTCGACCAGCGTGGCCTCGCCCTGGAAGCAGTCGCAGATCGTGTCAATGGCCCTCTCGATGAGGGGGGCTCGCTCGGCGCCATCCTGTTCGGCCGAGGACGAGGGTGCAGAAAAATACGAGTAGGAAATCAGCTTCCCGATGCAGTCGAGGGCGGTCGTGGCAAGGGGCGTGGTCCCGGTTTTGGCAGCGAGCTGCAGAGGGGCGAAGACGACTTCGGGGTCGGGAAGCTGCTGGTCGTTCTCCTTAATCGCCGTGAGGGCCTTCTCGGCCAGCTCGGCCAGCTGCTTGTTCCGCCCTGCATGGGCAGCAATGGTGTCCAGCGAGGACACCACAAATTTGAGGGAGCTCATGGCGTACTGGCGTTCCTCGAGGGGCAGTAGGCCATCCGCGGGAGCCCGTTACCGCATGGAAACCGCACGCCGAGGGAAAGCAGCGTAATCGGATGCAAAGTGCGAATTATGACGCGGACGTGGTTCGGATGCGTTGGGTTGTTGCGCAGCTCGAGCTTCGGCGGGCGGATGCGTCTTGCGTCGAGTGGTCGGCCCAAATTAGGTAAATTGGAGGTCTGGGCTTCGAGGTTCGAGGGGCTGTCGTTGCTGCAGCTCTCGGAACTTAGATGCACATGCAAATAGGGGCAGCGTACCCAAAATTTTTGCTGCTTGCTGCTTCGCGGCCCACTGCGTTCTGCTATCGCAAGCAATCCGACACTGCTTCGAAACGAGGCGTTGCGAGCAATTCCGCCTTGGTCTTTGTTTCGTCGCAAACAAGGAAGGTGGTTTGTGGAAGATGACAGCAAACCTCCATCGCGATCGCTCCTCGCTGTGGAACCCGGTCCCCTAACTGACGCGGCGTCGCCAGCTGGTCAGCACTGCGCTCGGCGCGCGGACTTCCAGCTTTGTCAAAACGGCTCGCGGGCTCAGGTCCCTGGCATTTCGGGGCCTTGGCGCAAGATCCACTTCGTCGTGGGTTGCAGCCACACCCCCACAGCGGTTTTCAGAATGTGCAGGTGGCTGAGCTCATGCTGCTATGAGCTGAACTGCTGTATCATACGCGTAAAGGTAACATCCAGATGAAGTAGCAAATCTGGGAACCCCAAATTGAAACTATTGAACTCTAACCCTTCCCGTTAGCAAGCGAAAAAACGTTCCGTTGCCCGACGATAAGTTTTCGGAGCCCGATTTGATGTGGCTGGTGGATGGCCAGTGCCCTGCGTTAGCGTATGGATTTGGCGATTTGACACTCGTCAAATGTGGGTCATCCTATCCCGGCCCGCCCAGATTTTGGTGAACGGAAGCTAAGCTTCCCAACGAGTTGAAGCCCACGTCAAAAAAAAACCGGCCCCCCAACCTGCATCACCACCACCATCATCATCCTCCGATCCCCGGCTTCCGCCTTCCTTTCTTCTCCCCCCAAATCTTCCCATCTCTCTTTTCCCAATTGGCCTTGCGCTGCTGCGAAGGCACATTCGACGGACCGCTGCTTTTTGCGAGCCCGGTCATTTAACTCCATTTCCGACTCGTCCCGCGTTCCCCCAACGCTTTTTTTTCTACCGTCTCTTCACACATCCACAACCTCCAAAATGCTTGTCCCAGCGATCCGGAGGCAAGTCCTCCAAAACGCCCGCTTTGCGCGCGCCGGTCTCCCCAGCCTCACAAGATGGTACGCCTCGTACCCCCCGCACACAGTCGTCAAGATGCCAGCGCTGTCTCCGACAATGACCGCTGGCAATATTGGCGCGTGGCAGAAGAAGCCCGGTGACACCATCGCACCCGGCGAGGTGCTCGTCGAGATCGAGACCGACAAGGCCCAGATGGACTTTGAGTTCCAAGAAGAAGGTGTCCTGGCCAAGGTCCTGAAAGAGACCGGCGAGAAGGACGTTGCTGTTGGCAATGTAAGTTGCGCGGATTTCTCCACCCCACGGAGCGGCCCCCCACCATGATGATAGAGTCCGCATTGCCGCCCAACAACTACTAACCCGGGACTCTTGCCATAGCCAATTGCTATCCTGGTGGAGGAAGGGACCGACGTTGGCGCCTTTGCCGGCTTCACCCTCGCCGATGCTGGCGGCGAGTCCGCCCCTGCGGCTGCCAAGGAGGAGACGCCCAAGTCCGACGCTGCCCCCACCCCGGCCCCGACGTCCGCCCCCGAGCCCGAGGAGACCGGATTTGGCGGCAAGCTCGAGCCCGCTCTCAACCGTGAGCCCAACATTTCGGCTGCGGCCAAGAGGATCGCTATTGAGAAGGGCGTTTCGTTGTCCGGCCTGAAGGGAACCGGCTCGGGCGGCAAGATTACGGAGGAGGATGTCAAGAAGGCATCGTCTGCACCCGCTGCTGGCGCTGCTGCGCCTGCCGGTGCTCTCTACGAGGACATCCCCATCAGCGGTATGCGCAAGACCATCGCCTCCCGCCTCAAGGAGTCCGTGTCCGAGAATCCCCACTACTTCGTCACCTCCAGCTTGTCCGTCACCAAGCTGCTCAAGCTCCGCCAGGCTCTGAACAGCACCTCGGAAGGCAAGTACAAGCTCTCGGTCAACGACTTCCTGATCAAGGCCATCGCCGTCGCCTCCAGGAAGGTTCCGGCCGTCAACAGCTCGTGGCGTGACGGTTTCATCCGCCAGTTCAACACCGTCGACGTCTCCGTCGCTGTGTCGACCCCCAGCGGCCTGATCACCCCCATCGTCAAGGGTGTCGAGGGCAAGGGCCTCGAGGGTATCTCTTCCGCCGTCAAGGAGCTCGCCAAGAAGGCCCGTGACAACAAGCTCAAGCCGGAGGAGTACCAGGGCGGCACCATCAGCATCTCCAACATGGGCATGAACCCGGCCGTCGAGCGCTTCACCGCCGTCATCAACCCCCCGCAGGCGGCCATCCTCGCCGTCGGCAGCACCAAGAAGGTTGCTATCCCGGCCGAGTCCGAGGACGGCACCACCGGCATCGAGTGGGACGACCAGATCGTCGTCACCGGCAGCTTCGACCACAAGGTCGTCGACGGCGCGGTCGGCGCCGAGTGGATGCGCGAGTTCAAGAAGGCCATCGAGAACCCTCTCGAGCTCCTTCTCTAAAACAAGAAACAAAATCTCTTCTCTCTCCAACAGTCACGAGCGTGTATGTGTGAATATGGCAACAGGCGTAGCGTAGGAGCGGGCGTGGCAAAGCAATATTGGTAGTTTGGGCTAGGTTCTCTATCGGACCTTATAGAGTTGGTGGACATGGGAAACATCCGGCGCAGTCAGGAAGGGGGTAGGCGGGCGGGGGAGGTTACTTGTGGGCGAAGGAAGGAGGTTTTCCATCAAGGCCGGTACGCCGAACGAGAAAAAAGGGTCGGACATCATGATATTTTGGCCCTCCATTTGGCAATCAGGCGCGGCACGGCGGCGGACTGCTGGGATGGGTGGCTTCCGGACAAGGGAATTGGGGTTGGGGAAGGGCAGGGCCGACGCTCCACCAGGGCTCTGGCATCATCTCAAATGTGCTGGGTGATGTGGCATCTTTGCGCGTCTCTTTGTCATTTGTACATTGACCTCATATTTAATCGCGTTCAGGGTTGTTTAAATCGAGCATGGAGTTTTTGGCCAGGTCTCGTTATGCTCATAACCTGAATATCTCTCTGCGTACCATGCGTACGGATAGATAGATAATGGGGGATGGGATCAACCTTCTCTTGAATGAGGTCAATGTTAGATATTTTCCGCTTTCCACGTGAGGTTGTCATCAGTTCTGCTGTTTCCCGTTGTATGTGTGGGAAGATAAAATATCATGTCATTAAATACGCGAGACTGTGGGTATTATGTTAATGCCTCGTCACAGCCAAGTCCCCCAACATTTGACTAATACTCGACGTTAGTCATTTACACAAACATAACCTGAGTAATCAGCATGGCGTCAGGAGTTTATCCTCAGAAAAAACATCTCGTCGAAAGCAAAGCTGAAAAATAATGGCGACGGAACTTATAATAATTACAAAATGAACCAGCCATAGTGATTGTTTCCTAAATCAAGAAAACGAGCATACACCGCAAATACACTAACGCTAACTAATTCCAAACACCCCCTCATCTGTTTGCCGTCCCGGCAAAAACACACTAGCACACCTTGTAATGCACTCCTTACCGGCAAGAGACAGTCTAATTTCCACTCCTGTAACCGGCCGGCCGTTCCGTGACATCGATTCGGACCCTGGCTACATGAATAGGATCACCAGGCTGGCTGCAAGCCCGAACATGTCCGAAAAGCAACAGATGAAGGACAAACGAATAAAGTTGCCGGACCCAAGATCTTACGGACCAGCGAGTCAGATGGGGGGTAATTTTCTGCCGCCCCGTGCTGCGCCGCTGTGGCAGACCTTATTTTATCCATTTTCTTTAACCCCCCGAAGGAGGATGACAATCAGTGTCGTAAACACCGGGCCCGAATGCCCCGTTTCTTCCCGCATGGGGAAAGCAGGGCGGAAGCGGAAGCGACCCAACGGTGATAAGCTGGGCGGCCTGGGTGTAGTAAGAAGCACCCCTGAAAAATAGAACACCTCGACCTCGCCTTCCTTTTGCTTGGGAATGTAACAATGCCAAGCAAAGCATCAGACAAATGCCCCGACAGAGCTTGATGAGAGTCTTGCAACTCGAAGTCAAGCCACACCGAAATGATGAATAACCCCTTGTTTCTCACACGTCACTCAAACCAACCCCTGTACTATGTACACTACAGTACGAACTCGTGGACACGACTCGACGGCAAGACGGTCCCTCAGCTGCGCGATCCTCGCTCTCAGGTCTGACGGATCACTCCGCAAAGTCCGCTCGTCCGCTCGTCCCTGGCGAACCGGATGCCCTGGAGCGGTTTGTTGGAGCGGTTTGTTGGACCGAACAAGAGATGAAGCCGGACTTGGGAGGGGAAATCGGCCCAGTTGGTTGTCTGCTGTGGAACACCGCAGCGGCAGCATGCACGACGGCTGGTGGGAAATATTTGTCTTTGGGGCTCTTTTTTTTCCCTTTATCTCCGAAATTCCCGGCAGACACAGGCCCGGGGCCTTTTGGCCAATGTCCGGTCCCGTGGTGTTCGCTCGATCCATCAATGCCACAAAGCCGACAGGTTCGTTTGCTTCTCCGGGGGAATACTAACCGGATTTGACATACGAGCGTGTCAACGAGAAGCGGGGTTCTTTTTCACTGCTCCTTCAACCTTCGGCCCATGACCACATCGTCAGCAGCGGCCCCAAGTCCAAAAGTTTGCCTTTGTCTTGCCTTGCGGGCGCGCTGCACATTTTGTTGTGCCACTTCATTGGCTTCAGCTGATGTCTAGCGGTTCGGACCTTCCCCCGAACCCGATGCAGGCGGGTTGCACAAATCCAGGACAAGATCGGGTGATCGAGTCTCAGCGCCCAGACCGCCGAGACGCCACCAAGCCGGGCGTTGTTTGTACTTTGCTTTTTCACCCTCCGAGCAAGTGCCGTTGCATGAGATCGGTGACTGCACTTCGCGAAATATGGTAATAACTTTCCCATCTTGTCGAGGCTCCTGTTCTCCCGTCTGCTGACGGCTGGGAGGCATTATTGAATTTGTTGTCAAGTCACCCAGCCAAGGTCGATCCGGAGTAATCGGGAGTTCGGACGAACATGGTTAAAAATCTTGGTAACGACCTCCAGCTCGGGTCCGGTCAGGCAAGCATTGCGAGATATGTCCAAGTTCGGGCGGCTGTAGCCATCCGCAAGCTGAATGGGGTACGGCTGCCTGTGTTTGGCGAAATGCAAGATTGGTTGGCAAATGATGAGAGATTGGGTGAGATTGGGAATCTTCAAACGCGACGCCAGGTCCCTGTCTCTCCATCGTCGTTTGTGTCGACAACCCCTGACCTCTGTGAAAACCCAGTCGGTCGGCGGCGGAGATAATGGGCCCACTGGTGTCAACCCACCAACCTTGTCGCCGAACCCCCGCCGCGAGCCGACACCGTTGAGTTCTTTTTGGGGATATCCGTCGACGCACAGGCTCTGAGGCACCTAGCGGGACCTTCCGAGAGGGATCGAAGGAGGGGGGATTACTATGCAGTCCACTGTTTGGCCGCCGATGAGGGAAAGCCAGGCTGCAAGTCAGCGGCGGTAACTCATCCCAGCTTCGCGGACTGACCTTTCGCCCGCTGACGGGTCCAAACCGGACGAGAGACCCCACGCCGTTGCGGCATGAGCAGCGCCTGGCGCCGGAGGGGTACGGGATCCCTTGTGCTGTTGGACCTTGCTGTTGGACCTTGGTGCAACGGGTACCGGAACGGAATGAGACCGTCAAGGAGAGGGTTTCAAGTTGTCGACGAGTCAAATTCCGCACTTTCACATTTGTGGCCTGTTGCCCATAATTCGGTTCTGGGTAAAATGGCCGCCCACGAGTGAATTTGACCTGCCACGTTCCCCGCGGAAGGGTCGACCAATACCCGTAATTTTTGTGCCCGACGTTAGCCCGGAAAAGGCAAGTGTCGGTGATTAGCCTTCCCAGCCCCCGCATTCCGTCCGAGATGCCGATCTGAGGGAAGCCAATCGCCTCGTGGGCAGGTGCAAGCGCACGACGTTGGGGGCGAGCGAAAAGCCGCGGAGTTGAAGGGAGCGCGGAAAAGTGGATTCCTGCAGGGCACATCCCTCGCATTTCACGTTGCGCTCAGCCGGCCGGTCCCTTCGGTTGCTGCTGTCGCTCACTGCTTCCCTTCCGCTCGGGACGGCCAGAGGCAAGCGAGACTGGGGCCGAAGAGCACTGACGCGATCGCCCGAGAATCACGCACCTTCCATCTTCCAATCCAGCGTTCTATTCCTGAGCCCTTGGTATCTTCCAACACGCTCCTTCCTCTCGAAGCCGTACGCCGGTTCGCACCGTCCTTTCTGCATGTTCGTGGAGACTGCCGTTCCTTCGCCCCGCACAGCTCGGTACGTCGGGACGTTATAGGTAAGCTGCCTTGGCTCCCGTCTTCCAGGGAGGTACCTGCAAGTCGCGGATTTTGGACATTGCGCCCACTCACAGACTTCGAGGCCTCCTTCCTGGCCTGCCCGTTTCTCTCGCGGGATCGAACACCAAAAATCAACGACTGACCCTTCCCCCCAGGGCTCGCTCGTGCCCGCCAGCCCGCGGTCGTTGTAGGCTTCTGTTGGACTACCGAGAGCCTCCATCTTGGAGGTCCGGCTTGCGCGCGTGCGCGCGTGGACGGACGGACTATGGACGTGGATATGGCGACCGACTCTGCGCAACCCGCGCCCGCGCCATCAGCACCACCAGCACCGACGGCTCCAGCTGCTACGGTTCCGACGGTGCCTTCTACAGCCGCCTCGGCTGGGAGCCCTGGAACTCTCAAGCTCGGCGAGCCTCGGCGGCGCAACCGGCCAGCGCTCTCGTGTATCCAGTGCAGAACGCGCAAGATTCGCTGCGATCGCAACGAGCCATGTGCAAGCTGCATGAAGTCCAAGATCGTCAATTGCACCTATGAAGAGGCGCGCCGGCCTAAGCCGCGGCTCTGGCGGCTCTCGCCGGCCCCGGCAGGCGGCCCCCACCCCGAACTCTCCCCGACATCTGCCGACGAGCGTTCGGGCGCTGGGTCTGCGTTTGCCTTCCGGGACTTGGCGGTACCTATGCCATCCTCGGGCCCGAATGCCTCATGCGGTAGTTCAACCACCGCACCACTCGGCAAGAGCCCCGAGTCCATCTCCGCTGCTAGCCCACGTTCCATACCACCAGCGCATCACCATGGGCCAGATTCCGGGTCTGTCACAACGGGCCCGCTTGGGAATACAGCGGCCCTGGCCGAACGTGTGCGCCAGCTCGAGCAGCAGCTGGCCGACGCATTGAAACGACCAGATCAAGGCTCGCCGTCGTCCCGCTCAGCCCATACCACCACATCTCTGGACCATGCACTTCCATCCCGACCCTCTCGCCCCGACTCGTTAATGAACGGGGAGAAGCTTGTACGTACCATTCCTCTTGTTCTCTAACTCTAATGGCAAGGTAATACGAATGAGGGCGTGGCCTGGACGAATCGATCCTGCTACTCCTCTTTGTCTGTGCTCCGTTGTACTTTTGCCCATGCCGCTCTGGACCTTAAGCCGTACAGTGTCTCGGGCGACGCATTTGACGAGCTGTCAGGCTGTCCGGCTAACTGGCTAACTGGCCGACAGTTCCCTCTTCTGTTCAATGTCGCGGACCGCATTGAATCCGACAAGAGCTCGGATGCCTACTTTCTGCTGCAGAAGTGCAAGGGTCTGGGCAACGCCGTCTTGACGACGAGGAGTGCAAGATCCGTTCGACCGCAGCTTGGCAACGAGATTCCTGACGAGAAGACCGCTCGTTTGTTAGTGGATGCATATTTCAGAACATTCGAAAGTGTTTACCGCATTATCCACCGACCAACGTTCTGGGAAGGTTATCGGAGGTACTGGGAGAATCCCAGCGAGGCTGACACAACTTTTGTCGTCCTGATGCAGCTCTGTATGGCTATTGGGACATGCTTTCAGGACGAGGTGGTCAGTTTACGCCGGCTGGCTACCCAATGGATACACGAAGCCCAGGTCTGGCTCGTTTCGCCCATTGAAAAGTGTCTCGTCAGCTTCGCCGGTGTCCAGGTCATGTGTATGCTTCACATAGCCAGAGAGACCTGTGGGGTTGAAAGTGACATGGTTTGGATAAGCGCTGGTTCACTATTCCGGACAGCCATGTTCCTCGGCCTTCACCGCGATCCCGATAATTTGCCCAACATGTCCGTGTACGGTGCGGAACTGCGACGGCGCGTATGGGCAACTGTCCTGGAGATTGTGCTACAGTCCAGCTTGGATTCAGGAGCACCCCCTCTCATGAATTTGTCCGATTTTGACACTCGCCCACCCTCAAACTACGATGACGATCAACTCACCGAAAACGCAAAGTTCCCCTCGATACCTCGCCCTCCAAACGCATTCACTCATAGCACGGTTCAGATCGCCCTCATGCGCTCGTTTCCGATACGGCTAGCGGTTGCCCAACACGTCAATCACTTCACCTCGCCTGGCACGTTCGAGGAGACGTTGAAATGGAACACTGAGCTGACCAACGCCTGCCGTGCTCTATCCGCCACGTTCCAACCATTCTACGACCCCGCAGGGATTCTTCCCAAACGCTTGTCACTGTTTCAACTACGTCTCGCAGAACACATGGTGCATCGTTTCTTCCTCGCGCTCAACTATCCCTGGCTTTGGTCGGCGCACAACAACCCCACGTACTACTTCGCACGCAAGATGTGCGTCGAGACGTCATTGAAACTCTATCGGGCCATATCAACGGGCTCTCCAGCAGGCGACTCGGGGACTGCCAGCCAGTTCGACGACTTCACACGACTTGCCACTTGCGCGTATGGCGCGTTCCGATCTGTTCCTACGCTGGCTGTCCTCACTATCTGTCTTGAGCTCTTGTGGCAAGTCCAAGAAGATAGGTCATTCAGGCAGACGATGAACATGGACCATTCGCTCGAGCGGCCAGCAGCCCCAAGCAACGACTCAGATGTCAACAACTCCGTAGGCATGGGCATTGGGAGTGGCGCCGCCCCGCGACAGGAGCTACTGGAGGCTGTCAAATATTCGATCGGGTGGAACGAGCGGCGCATCCGATGTGGGGAGACTAATGTCAAGGGGTATCTTCTCTTCTCTGCTCTCCTCTGCCAGGCACAAGCTCTGCAGCGCGGTGCGTCGGATGTGGAAGCGGAGCGGTTAGTGCTGGCCACCATTGGCGACGAACTGAACCGTAGCTTTCTTCTGCTTCAAGACGCGGCGAGTTTTGACCCGGCGTTTACGGCAAGCGGCGGGGAATCAACACGCGAGATGAATTCCGGTTGGGGTGTCGGCTCAGGACCGGATGACATAGTAAGACAGGCTTCCTTTCTGCTTCTCAAATACATGCTAACTTGCGTTAGATACGAGCACGTGGATTCAACTCCATATTCAACATTCATGATGCCGACTTCTTCCTCGGCAGTTAAGGTCAGGGGCGGGCGAGCCAATGATTATTGCAACTTTTCCGCATAACGTTATACCCACACCCATGCATCACATCCCATAAAATTTACAGATACCCCCAAACCGGACGCCTCGGGGCGCCTAGTGTAGTATTTAGAAGAGCAGGATGACCGGTGGGCTCACCAGTTGAAGGTGGCCCTCAATTTTGGAGACATATCCCTGAACCTGGTGTTCACCGTTGGAAATGCCGTGGACTATCATTGTAGACGGCTGGTGGGCGGACCAGCCACGTAGTAACGGCGCACCAGGCCTGTGACCGTAAATGCAATTCAGCAAACAAAGAGATGACATCCTAAGATGTCGAAAGTTCGATCGACTTGGTCATGTTCGACCCTCCCAATTTTCTCGAGTACCGTCCGCAGAATATCGTTGGCTGGATGTCATCTGGGTACCGTATCGTTCCCGATATGTCCTAGAGTACCCATGTCGGCGGCACGAGAGCTGGTTGAAAGGGCTTTTATGTTATGAAAGCCGTCGACGTCCATTCTTCTTAAGAGTCTAATGGGCCGTCAGAGGTTCAAGTAGTTCACCCATGGATAGTTAACCCTGTGCGCGGTTACAGTGCAACCACGATTTGCATTAAGAATGTAATCATGTACAAACATACCCGACTTCTCGCGGGTTTTGGTTGTTCATTCTCGTTTTACCTCACTATATTCTAGCTGGGTGTACAGAGCGCTGGTCATAATCACAGTTTATTTTGAATGAGTAATTACAAGTAACAATAAAGTGCGTCCCGATAGGTGAAAAGACGGGTTATGATGATTGATTAGCACGCTCACAGATTCCCCTTCTTCAAATCAAGTGTTAAAAATCGTCGGTTGAACCGGCCTCGTCCTCCGACCGTTATGAGAAGAAATGATACCGCCGTGCCTCCGTGAATGTATTGACTCCCAGGCATGCAACCGGGACTGTTTGCCCCTATTGCTGGCTTCCCTCTTAGAAATCGAAGTGTCTGATGCGGCTGTTTTTGATGACCGGCGTAGACTTGAACTCTGCCCATGTTCCGGTTCTTGTTGGGGAAGTGGGATATATCGTATGGTAACCACCGTTATTATTTCTTTACTTTTGTGCTGGAGTTGTTCCACCGGAGCTTCGTCCGGTGGTATCCCCCCTTCTGAATCCGGATCCGGGCTCGTGGGTGTGACGGTGTGAGAAAGCGGACTGGATGGCCCGGGATGTCGCTCAAACGTACACCCGGGGTAATCCATACTCCTGGCTGATAATCGGCTCAGACGCTCGTCAAAGATTGCGAGTGCGTGGGTCGGCGTGGGTGCGGGTGTGATGGATTTGGAGTTGGCCTGGTGTGGTGCTGCCCGTGATGGGGCGGCTGGTGTTGTGGGGGACGGGATGGCGGGGTGAGCGTCGGTTGCGGGTGGGAGGAGCCATTGTGTTAGGAGGAGTAGTTGTAGGAGCATGGTGTATGGTGTGTTGTTTCAAGTTGTGAAGGGGGTCATTTTGACCGGCGTGGGGTGAGGATGTTGAATGAGGGGAAGTTGACGGTTGACGTTGATGTTTGGCGGGGTAGCTGCTGAACCGAGCACGCGGGTGATAAATACTACGCCAATTGAAGCATTTGTAGATCCGATGGGACTCTGTGACACAACAACGCGAGGCAAGGCGAGGTGATCGGCGAGAGCTGAGAGAATGGAGCCGTATTGGACACCAAACCCCTTTATAGATGTAGATAATTCCATAATCACCCTACGAGAGGCCTTGACATCTGTGGGGGGGGGGCAGCTAAATCTAGAGCATATTTATATAATCGGTTTGAGAAAAACAGTAGAAAAAAACATTTCATCTCTCAAAATCATGAATGCTCACATTCTGAGCAGTTAGTGGTCAACCCAATTGCCGTTGTTACGGCGAAACCCGGATAATTGATCTAAACCTCATATCATAGTTGGTGACAACCGTCCGGGAAATAGTTTATTAAGTCCTTGTGGAACCCGTATCTCCTACCCTCGTTCGGAATCTTTCTTGGGGTTATACCTTCCGGTTTGGAAGCTGGGGACCGGGAAAGCGCATCACTTGGCCAGCCACTCCCGAGAATGTGCCTTCTATTTTTGGGTCGTTGTCATACCCATAATTACCCTCGGGGCAACTACGGGCAAGACATCCCGTCCATGTCCCTCTTGCTTGCCGAAAGAAAAACAATTCCACCGGCTGTTTCCCACCTCGAGTTTGACGCCTGCGCCTTCTAGGACATGTAAGGGGAGTCCGATTGTGCAGGATTCATCCCTATTTTCTCGTTTAACTTCAAAGACCTCGTCCTGATACTTTTTGGAGACGGGACGGACACCTCATGTTCCGCGAGTGCCCCTGAAAAATGGCCGGAATGGACGACGCACGGAAGCCGTTGGCACCAATTCTTTCGGCATGAGCCAGAGCCAAATCCGGGCTCGGAACGGCCGCCATGGAATTTAGCCACCCAATGGCTGAGCTACCCTTCTTGGCTGACTTGCCGGTTTTGCGACGCTTTCCTCAACACCGAACGCCTGGCTGAACTCCGATGCTACGTTGTCCCCTTTCCTGTCCCACCAAGGTTAGAAGGAATGCAAACGAAAAGCATTCTTCTTCTTCTACGTCCGCTAGTTTGTTCGTCTCCCATATGCCATGTCCCACGGAATGCATCGCCGTGGCGGGGGGGCCAATAAATTTACGTTTCGGAGCCAAACGCGCCATTACCCTTAACCCGGTTTCCGGGTCGGAAGCCCAGCTCGCTAATCTGGACACCTTTTTATAACCGCGCGCCGACGGGTTTGACTCGACGACATTGAGAAAGCGGTGTCTCTGCGTTCCGTCGTTTGCATTCGAACCCCCGCAGTATTTGGGCTCCTCACGCTGAACGGAAAACAAAGCTGCTCACCATCTCGGTATACATCTACCTAAACCCCTTCAACCTCGGCGCGGCGTTGAATCTAATCGCCATGGAGATCCTGTCGATTTTACTCTTTCTGTCGGGTTTGGCACCTGTTTGTGCCTCTCCGGTCGCCCCGTTAGACCCTCAGTTAGAGGCAAGGGGCTTTGTCACTGGCCGAGAGCCTCTGGACATTGGAGCACCGGATGACGCTGGGTCGCCAAACGCGGATCCCGATGCGGGATGCACGACGACGCTGACGGAAACTTTGGAATGCTCGTGGGACGGGACCACCACGGAGTACCCGTCGACAACCACGCTGTTCCGGTCGATCGACTGCAACGGGTGTGACAACGTGTCCGTCTCCCGGGAAATCCATTACTGCCCGAACCAAAGCATCATTGCCACCCTGTACCCAGTGAGCCCCAGCACCACCTGGAGCACTGTCTGCCAGACGTCTGCCTCAGTCGGCGTACGAAGCACAGCACACGCCCCAGCCGCAACGACCACCGTTGTCCCTGAGCATCACGCAGCACTGCCAGTCATCCCAACGCCCACCCCAGCACCGCTCGCAAGGAAGCGCTCGCAACATTGAGAGTTATAAGGCGAGCCGCCCCCTTCATGGGCTCAAGACCCATCGCGTTGGAGATGAAACAGCCTGAATGCTAGGCTCGACGAGCCTTGATTGTCTGACTGGCAATGATCTCAGAGGGTGGTTATGGCGGTTGTTGGCTGACGGTTGGCGTGGCGCTGGCGGGGAAGCGGTTGGGGGATATTTCAGGGAGCAACGACGCTGCCCGGAGAGGATCGTGAGCGGTGGGTGTGAGGGTCCAGTGCGTGGGAGGAATAATATGGAGGCTTTCAGCTGTATGATCAAGGAAGCTTGTCTGGCGTGTTATAGAAGGGCTTTTTCTCTTTTCCTTTTTTTCTTTTCTTTCTTACCTTGAAACATCGCGCCTCTTCAGGTGCACTGGAATGAGATTGGGCAGAAGAGGGTTCTGGAGCTAGTGTCCGGAGGTAAACGCGGGTGTGGGTCGAAAAACATGGGAGACACGTGAGGGAGGGTTGCCCGGCTTTTTGGGGTCTTGCTCGCAAAAGTTCACTGTTGTAAATTCCCTTGCAGGAGAATACGATAGCTCGGTTTTGAACTCTGCCTTTGCTTTTTTTCCTTCTTTTATCCTCGATCCTTGGCAACAACTTTTTGGAGGGCAGAGTGGTTGTGTGGTGTGGTGATCTCACTCCCCACTCAACATCGCTCCACCACGAATTGATCATGTGGGTCTGTGATGGGCACTTCTTTCCCCTTTTGGACCGCTCCCCCGGTACCCACTCGCCCCACTTTGACATCAGGACGACCAATTCTTGGACTCGATTTTCGACGCGAAGAGTCCCAACTGACGACCTGACCCGCAGTGCAAGCCTTCATTCAACATTGCCGGAGACACCGCCGGCCCGATCTCCCCAAAGCAAGCGGGCGTATGAATGCAGCCGGGAGAGGGTCTGTCTAACAAAGAGGCGATGCGATAATGGACAAGAACGGTAAAACCTTCAATGGCCTCTCACAGCCCCCTCCCACCTCTCCAGCACGCGGCCCCCCCAAGAAAAAGGTACGCCGGGAGCCTCCCAGCCATCCCAAGAGCTGGAAACTACGCGATGATGCGGAGTGGGCGTCGTCGCACTCGCCTCGGTCCGGCTCAACATCATTGATGCCGTCGCCTTCTGCGCCTACGGCCCGGGGCCAGGCGGATTATTCCGGCCAGGACATGACGTCGTCAAGGACAACGACGACGTGGACGACACACTTGAGAGTAAACCACCACAGCAGCTCGGCAATTACACGATTCGGCCCAATCCGGCCGCGTCCGCGGCACCATCGGGGCCGGAACTCAAGATCCGGGGTCGGTCGACTGTTCCCCAGCATCCGCACCATGGTTATCAGACTCATCAGAGTCATCAAAATCTTGACCCCCCTCCTCGTCACCCCCAGCATAAAACGGAGGCGGACGACGATGCGCCACCGGCATTCAAGGATCACAGGAGGATGTTCTTCAACGCCATCGAAGGGATCTATTCTCACCTGGATGACATCGAACCGGCGTTTGTGGATTTCAACCTCCACTACAAACACCCGGCCGTACGTGCGGCTGGGCGGATTCGGGGGCAGTTGAACCGGCTGCACGACTCGTATCGATTTCTCGACGAGGAGCTCGGGGAGGCAGGCCGCGAGCTGGCACAGTTTGCGGCTCGGGATGACGACTTCCGGAGGGACCTGGAGGAGGCTGGGGCGATCGATTTCAAGCTCAAATGTGCCAAGCATGATCTTGCGGAGGAGGTTGAGAAGCTCCGGTCTGCTGCGGGGAAGCCGGATACGAAGCTGGAGGAGTTGAAGCGGGAGATGGAGGATCTCCGTGGGACCCACGATAGGCTCTTGGAGGCGCATCGGAGCCTTCACGAGACGATTGCGAAGGAAGGGGCTGAGAAGTTGTTGCTGGAGGGTGACCTGCAGAAGCGCAATGGGGACCTGGGGGAGGCGACGAAAGAGAACAGCAGGCTGCAGGCGGTGGTTGAGGAGAGGGACGAGGACATACGGGAGCTTAAAGCGAGCGGGGTCGAGCTGGAGACACTGGCCGAGCAGAGACAGAGGGAGATCGCGGAGGCAAAGGAAGAGCGCATCAGGTTACAGGATCTCATTCGCGAAAAGGAGGCCCGGATCTCTCTTCTCACGACACAACCCATCACACCAGTATCACCTTTGGCTGCTTGGCAAGGGGGGCAAGGGGGTCAGTTTCCTCTTCCAAGCGGATCGGCCTTTCCGATGCCACGATTAGAAGCAACACAACCGTCTCCTGCTGGGAGAGAGACCTCTCCGGCCCCGTAAATTAAACAAGAAGCGTCCGAGTCGGCCTCAATGGTTGCGGTGCCCCCTCCGCAGGTGACAGCAGCCCCGAATGAGGAACCGACGGACTGGGCCCGAGGAGTACGGTGCTTGACGAATGGGGCGGCGGTTGTATTGGGGCGAGTGTTCAATATTGGGCCTGGCAACGTTGAGGACAACAAGGTGTTGACTCACTTTCTCGTCGGCCTTGGGGGCGCCTTAACGGTGGGGGCGCCTTAACGGAGATTCACGTGGAGGAACCGGTCGAGTCGAGCACCTGGACGCTTGACGAACCATGGATGGATGGTATCACGGCGAGGTTTAGCCTTGTATGATCTACGACCTACCATTGAAGGGCAACTTGCACAGCTGTGCCTGCTTTCCCCCTTTCCATCGGCCACCAGCGCTGTGCGCTCTGATCTCAACACAGACGCCGACATTTTTTACCGTATTTGCTCGCTTTTCAGACGCCTTACTTCTCCGCATCCAGACACACCACCGTCACTGGGGGCAAAGCGGGCGTTTGTCGAGGCACTATTTATATATGCCCGCGCCCTGGAGTTGCATATTTCGACTGCGACCGGGCTAGCAGCACCCACATTTACGCCGACACCTCGTACCGTTTTGTTGGGCATAATGCTGTGTGAGTTGTGCCGGAAATGGACTGACTCCTTTCCCCAAGCCTTTCCTCCTGGCCATGCCGGCCCTGGTCTTGACGTGGCTGCCCTCCTGGGACAGGGGTTGTTGGGACAGAGCGGAGTTGGCGTGGATGGCCTCAGGCGTCAGAGTATCCTTAGCCAGCCCCTGGGGCTACCGCACCAACAGCAAATCGGCTGCCTCGGCAGTCTGGCTGGCCTGTTGAACAAACCGCTGGTCGGTGATATCAGGGATACCCAAACACTGCGTGAGAAGCTGGCCGAGGAATGCGGTGACGGGTTCTGCTTGTTCTCCACAAGCACCGTCCGCGGAACTCCTATGTCCAGCCCTGGGCCTACCCAAGGGGGCTTAAACGCACGGGATTCACCCTCACCCAAGGAGCTCGGCCTCCTCCACTGCGGCAGCAGCAACAACAGCGACGACCCCTTCTTCCTGATGATCGACTTTGAAGCGCGCACTCTCCGCGCGGTGGACTGTCGGCTAGCAGGAATGCTGCCGAACCTGGCAGAACCGAGGAAACTCGATTTGATCGTTGCCAGGGAGGGTTCTGCGGGCAGTGGTGGCAGCGGCAGCGGGCAGCAGGAAGAAGAGGAGTTGTTCCGGCTGGAGGCGGCACCGAAGCATGTTGCGGCGTTTTGGGTGCGGTATGCTATGGGGGATGATTAAGGGGAAGGGTTGGGTTGGCGTTGGCGTTGTGTTTTAGTACTTCTCGCTCATCGGCTGGCTTGTCAGTGCTTGTTGCTTGTACATTGCTTGCTGGGTGGTTATTGCTTATCTGGGGAGAACGCGGCTTCCTGGTTGGCGTCTAGGGCATGATGGTGATGTATGGGAGGCTTTTGGCCAGAGCCGGGGGAGTTATATATCGGTTGTTTGTGGGTGGTTGGTGTTGAGCGAGCATTTGTTAAGTTTGGGTCGGCAGACTGTAATACACATGGCCGTCTGGCAATGTAAATACGCCTTGTCCTTTGCGCTTTGTCTGGGTTCCGTTCCATATTGCTTGTTGTCGTGGTTGTGGTAGTAAGTGGGAGGAGCTACCGGTGGCGTTGTGTCTGTTGCACCTGCCTTTATTGACTCTGCATTATCGGTATCTGTCGGCGATCCTGTATTGGATCGTTCTTGCTTCTTCCCCCTTCCACGCAACTGTTTGTTTCCCACAGCCCCTCCCTTCAGGTCAGTCAGTCATCTCGCCCGGATTGGAGATTGGATTGGATACTGACACCCTTTTCTACCCATCCCTTGTTTTGTTTTGTTCCCACCCTTCTAACATCCTTTGCTTTGTATTTTGTATTCCTCGATACTCAACACTCAACGCTAGACAGACGCCTGCAGAGACCCCTCCCCTACGAAATGTGAGGGGTGATATTCTTGAGTGGTTTGCGAACAAGATGGGGGCGAATAATACTACTGCGACGAAGGGTAGTGGGGGGGATTTTGGGGGGAGGATTGAGAAGTTGGGGGTGGTTGGAGATGAGGCCGCTAGCAGGGAGGGGGGTACTAACAAGGGCG
The DNA here is from genome assembly GCA_020726445.1 of Chaetomium sp. MPI-SDFR-AT-0129. NCBI lineage: Eukaryota > Fungi > Ascomycota > Sordariomycetes > Sordariales > Chaetomiaceae > Chaetomium > Chaetomium sp. MPI-SDFR-AT-0129. The sequence continues at coordinate 391,121 of JAGJXA010000011.1, read as the reverse complement.
ATGATGGTGTAGGGGCTGGTAATGGGGGGGTTGATCATGAGGGGGTTGGTGGGGAGGTTGACAACAGGGAGGCCGACAACACGGGGCTGGGAAATGGGGAGGTGGTCAGCGATAACGTTGAGAAGAAGGAGATGGACAGCAAGGTTGACAACGAAGTCGAGACCAGCAAGACGAACATCAACGGGGATAGCGTCGATAAGGTACACATTGGCAACGAGGCCGGCATCAACACCGAGGTCGAGACCAACAAAGCGAACATCAACCCCGTCGATGAGACACAGAAGGGAGACCACGCCGAGAAAAGAGCAGACACGGACCAAGTCGACGCGGCAACGGAGGCAAACATAGAGGAAGACATCAGTAACGCAGCAGCAGCTTTGCTCAGTTTGTACGCATCTGAGCCCTGGGCAGAGGCGGTCTCCAGGCCGGTAAAGGCTGACACGGGCCAGGCTGCGGCTGTCAGCAAGGCGGACGTCAAAATGAGCATGGCAACACCCCGTACCATGCCGGATAATGATGTGGCCACATTACTGACAGAGCAGATGCTCAACTGGGACGCATTTGGAGCGGCCGAAGCCACGGCAGCCAACCTCAACGAACAACTACGTATAAGCAACAAACACGAGTCTGAGTCGGGGGTTGAGCCGGAAAGGCCCATGATGTCGTTGAGCAACCCGAACTGGCCAGAGATAATGGAAAAGGTCGACGGGGTCACGGTGTTCAAGCAGCCGCCGCGCATGCCGGTGTACGACGACCCCGGGCTCTGCAAGTGGCTTCTCAGCAACATCGCGGCCTCGGTACCGTTGGAGATCAAGCGGTCTTCTCTCATCACACCCAACACCTGCATCCACCAAGAGAGCGACGGACCGACCAGGAGCGAGCACTACCACACCAAGGAGTTCCGGCACACGGGGGACGACTGCACCGTGGGCACGCACTCGGGTCTGTTTCTATCGGACGCCGATGAGGGGTTTGGGGGGCTGCGGGCCGGGGAGGAGATCTACAACGCGGCACCGGTGATGTGGGCGGTTTCGTCCCATACGCACCCGTCCATCTGCAATTTTTGCTTTGGGGACCAAGACGAGGAGCGGGCGATGGGTGGGCAACCACGGACGCGGGGGCCGGTCTTGCTCTGCGCGAAGTGCAAGGTCGCGCGGTTCTGTTCCCGGGTATCTCTCCTTCCCCCTTCTTCTTCCTTCTTCTCCCTTCTGCTCTCTTCTTCTCTCTTCCACTCTCTTCCGCTCTCTCTTCCACTCTCTCTTCCACTCTCTTCCACTCTCTCTTTCTATCTGCCGAGATACTAACGCGACATAGGACTGCCAAAAAAAAGCCTGGGAGGACTGGCACAAGGACGAGTGCGGTCTGCTCCGGGAGCGACCCGGGATGGGTCTCGTGGAGCTTCTGGTGTGCCGACTGCTCTTTTGGCAACAACGCAAAATCCTGCGTGTGGGCGAGTCGACGTGTCTGCAACGCATGGGGGGCAACTTTGAGAAGTGGCTGGCGGAGCCCGGCTCGGCCAAGCGACTGGAGACCTCGGCGTTGGAGATCTGGAAGGCCGTGGGGGAAGAGGGGCCGCTTTCGCTGCCGTGGCGGCTTCTGCGGGTTGTATGTTTCTCTTTTTTTCTTCTTTTTCTTTTCTCACGTCTTTGTGTGTTTTTGAGACCGCTGCTTTACCCGTGGCTGACGTTTCAGTTACCTTGCAACGTCCTCCCACTGAGGACGCCGAGCAAGAACACGATGGTGGGGCTCGTGCTGGAGCTGGTCGGCGCGCAGATCAACCACTCGTGCGATCCCAACGCCTTCATGATCTTCGAGGGCGGCGAGATCCGGGTCCGGTCGCTGCGGGACATCGCGCCGGGCGAGGAGATCACGGTGTGCTATAGCGACCCTATCGGCAACACCATGGAGAGGCTGAATCGGCTGCTGTTGCATCACGCCTTTTCCTGTCGTTGTATGTTCCTTTCCCCTAGACCTCCAGAAACCAAGGCTGTGATGTACTGAGATAAGTTCAGGCTCCCGTTGCTCGCTCGACCTGCACGCCCAACGGACAGTCTGCAACACCCCCGACTGCGTGAGCCGCTTCTACCAAGCCCAGGTCGACATGTTCGTCGCCCTGCGGCAATACCTGAAAGCGTCCCACTACTCGGCCGACAGCGGCTGGGTTCGGCAGGACGTAGCTACCCTCGAGGCCCGCCTCGATGTCATCCGCGCGTCCGTCGCGCTGTCCCCCGCCGGCCACCCCTGGCCCGACGATCTGGAGCCGGTGCCGGAGATGCACCAAAAACTGGCCATGTTGTACCTTGAGCAAGGCAATCCTCTACCCGCCCTGCGCTGCGCCCTGAGGGGCTGTATGTTGCGCTTCCACCGCCACGGCCCCGAGTGGATCAACTCTATGCGCGACGTCATGATGCCCGTGTTGTTAACAGTCGGGGCTGTGCCGGCTGATGCATCGGCGTTTCAGCGCGATCCCAGCTGGGACCTGACGCCGACGGACATCCAGACAGTCACGTACGGGTATATACATGAGGTAGCACGGGAAGCGCAGACCGCATTTGGAATGGACTCGGAGTATGCGGGGAGCTTGGTGCGGCTCATGATCGCCCTGTTCTCGGTAGAACGCAATCGCATTCGCATTCCGGGAGGTGATCCCAAGGGGTTACAGAATGATAAAAACCAGAAGGGGAAACGGAAGAGGCGCAGGGCGGGGGATAATGCGGCAAAGGATTCATCATCAGTATCGGCGGGACGTACTGGGTTGAGGATTTGGACGAGGAGTTTTGTGGAGGAGGAGTATGAGCCAGCTCAGAGGAAGCTGTTGGCCTGGGCTGGGGTGCCGCTGGATTATGGGGTGAAAATGACGGTTTCTGGGAATGAGCAGGGAGAGGGAGCGGGTTTCGCAGAGGCCCCCTGAGAGAAAGTGAAAGGGGGGCTTGAAGGGGAAGGGTTACAAGGAGCAGGGTGAAGACGTGCTGGATGGCGAGGGAGTTCAGTAGAGGGAGAGTTGGGGATTACTTTTGAGGTATGGTGTCCCAAACTGGGGGTGTGAGCGTGAGGGCATTCATTGTAGGTTTATTCGGTACGCTGTCAGGAACAGCTGGGTGTGACAGTCAGGGGTGGATTCTTGGTATACTTAGAGGGTAAAAGTAATCAGGGGTAACAAGCGTTTGTTTATTTTCTTCTTCTTGGTTCGAACTGCCACAGTGGGTCAAAATTTGTCAATTGTTTTAAACACTGACCCCTTGCATCCTCACCCATTTCAAAATACGATTTTGAGGACATTTTATTGTGGTATTGCGGCATTTGTTGCACTTCTATCTGTTCAGACGCAGGCATAGTAAGGAGGTACGGTCCGAGCCGGCCCGAAACGGTCTGTATCAGACCAATCGGGCGAGTAATCATTTGATACAAATAGAGAGGGTAACATCATATCATTTTCTAACTCTCCTACAGGTGACCGGCCTAGGCTGTGGTTAAGGGGTTCTATCCCCCATTGGTGGCATACTCAGCCGTTAGACTGGCTGAGCGTCCATTCGCTACCGCATTGTAGTCATCTTGATTTGGTCGGGGGCTTTAGGGATATACCGAGCGAGCCCGAAAAACTTCAGTGAAGAACATGAAATCACAACGAGTAATTACACGAACGGTTACCTCGATGGAACGATCTGGCCCGTGATCTGATTGTTTACAAGGCCCCCCCAAGAACGAGTGATTATATGTAGTACCTCAGTTTCGAGGTAGCGACTCTATAACTTGCCCGTGCTTTACAATATAATCTCAGTACACGCACCCGTGATCCCTCTTTAGACATGTCGTGTCACCTGACGACCCAGTCGCCTCTTCTTATCACAGCCTGCATGCATATAAATTACCCCGCGCACTACCCCGCTACCAAAAAGAAGACGAGGGAATTCCATCATTTCCATCGGTGGCTACAGCCCCAAGACTCGGATTAAAAGGCGCCAGCTACATCAATCATGCCAGTCATCGTAGAATCGCAAGACCACGCTTTGAAGTGGGCTTCCCAATTAGTAATACCCCTTCCCTAAATTTTACGTATCTATCTATCTGTTTAGGTTGTTTTCCGTAACTTACCAAAGGCAGGCGGGAGTGCCAACGGATGATCTCGAAGTCAGCACTGAACAAGACGAGGACACAGTGGCTATCTATATAGAGGCGGGCGAAGACGATCTGTTGAATGGAACGGAACACAGCTGGCTGTTTCTTCCCCACGAGGATCTAGAACCAGGCTTAGGTGGAGCGGACGCTGTGACCAAGTATATTCGGAGGAAGGATTCATAGATAGCTGAGTGAAACCAAGGCCGTGTGAGGGACCATCAGGGGCTGGGGTCTACTTGTTTATTTGTGGGAGAGCGACACGAGGGTTGGAGGTCTTTATGGCGTTTTCTTTTCGGGTACGGAAACAATCATTTGATAGTTGATACACTAGATAATCCCCGGCGCCCACTTTGCCGCCGGACAATCCTTATCCGCCACCCTCTCCACAACCTCTTCCTCCTCACCATCTCTCTTCTCACCCTCCCCCTCACTATCCTCACCACCCCCCTCCTGCGCCATAATCAACGCCCACAGCACATCCCCCGACTCGCTGCCACCACGAAAATCCGCCTCGTGCACGACAAACCCATCTTCCTCGAGGGCCCGACGCGCGGTGGTCTCGGTCATGAGCATAGCCCAGATCTCGAGAAAGGCCAGGGGGATTTCGATCTGGTGCGTGATGAGGTAGTGTCGGGCTGCGATGCCGGAGCAGTGGGGGGAGAATGTGTATTTGGGTTTGTTGTATGTGGGTTTCTCGTCTGTGGCCGGCGTGTCTGGGTCAGAAACAGAAACAGGAACAGGAACCAACAACCGTTCCCTCAACAGCCGATCCCCAACCAACAGCCACGGCAGATTCTCCAACAACCACGCCCACACGCGCCGCACAAAGAACAGCGCGGCGTGGTGCAGCATGTCCTGGCGTAATCGCTCCGCCTCGCCGCGAGCGAAGTGGGCCGACGCCGGGTCCTGGAACTCGTCGAGGGCGGCATCGGCGAGCAGGGCAACGAGGTGCCGCATGGAGATGGCGGTGTGGCGGGTGCGTCGGCGCCAGAGGGTGGTGGCGGGGAGGATGAGGGAGGGGTCGATTCTGCGGGAATTCTTCTGGCTGTTGTCGTTCACCTTCTTGTCATGGCCAGACCCATCACGACCAGACTCACCCCTCATGTTAACATGCACATCACTAACCCCCCCATCCCCCTCCCCCTTAACTTTCGCACCACCCCCCCACGTCCTCTCCCTCTGACTCTCCCACTCCCCCACCGCCTCCTCCCACGTCGGTTCCCCCGGCAACTCCCTCGCCAACACCCTCACCAACGGATTCCCCCCCTCCCGCATAACCTCCTCCACCTGCCCGGCCCCTCTAGCCCTCACCTCCCCAAACACACCCACCCCTTTCTGGATCAACACTTCCACCGTGCTAACAGCCCCACACTCTGCTGCGCGCCCGACCGCTTCAGCCATCCATCTCGTTCCGGTCCATTCTTCTTCTTCTTCCTCTTGTCCTTGTTGTTTCCCCGGCTCCCCTCCTCCCCCTTGTTTATGTTGTCCCTGACTTTGACCTTGATAACCTCGATAATCAAACTTAACCCTCCCCCGTCCCCTCCCCCCCTCCAACATAACCTCCAAAACCCTCTCCACCACAACCGGCTGCACCCACGGATCCCCACACAACTTAACCAACACCCTTCTATAATCCGTCTCAGGCGGGGGCGGTAACCGACGGGTTAAACGATCCACCACCGCCGGCGACCGGGCCTGGGTTTCGAGCAAGGTGAGATACAACTCGGTGGGATCGCCAAAGACGCGGGATGAAGTGTCGCAGTCGTGCAGGTGGAGGAGGCAGGAGAGATGGCCGGTTTGGAGGGCGGTGGTGCGGGCGGTGGTGTAGAGGCGGTTGGGGGAGTAGGGGATTAGGGGTTTGTTTTGTTTTTGTTCTCCTTTTTCGGCTTTGACGCGGTTGGGGTTAGGGTTAGGGTTGGTGGAGGTGGGTTTGTTGTCTTTGTTGGTGGAAGATGAGGGACCCGGCACCCGATCAGCCCAGTCAAGCAACCCCTCCATGCAATCAACAGCATCATTCATCACCGCCCACTCCAGTAGCACATGTAGACCGTCCCCCGACGTGTTCCAGAGGAGTTTCCCATTCGGCGACTCATCGTCCTTCTCAAACTTGGCCAGGCGAAGTGCCTCTTCAAGACCCGCGCGGTCGTTCGACTGGACCAACTCCCGAAGCGGGTTCTCGCTGTCGAGAAACGGAAGGGTGCGGATCTTGTGACGCCGTTCATGATCGACGGGCTGGTTGGGGGTGAGCTGCGTGGGGGCTGCGGGAGACATGTTGGGAACTGACTAAGATGAGGTTGTATCGGAGAGACGTGTAGGTCGTATGACAGGCAAAGCGAAGCAAATCGCAAGGGATACGGTGACGGGAGGCGATCAGATTTAACATACGCAGGACCATTATCCAATTGACGAAAACAGCATCCATTGTAGCAAATTATCTATTTGCCGAGAAACACCCAGTGGAACCTTTGTCACCAACAAAGCATTGAAGCAAACACACCCGCATTGTCCACCGGAATCGTCAACTCAGATAGCACAAACACAACAGACAGCAAACACGACCAGTCCCGAGAAAAGACTTTACTGCCCCCGGACGAGAGCAGCACCCAGCGCGGCCGGCTGCTCCAGGATGACCGACGGCCCGGCCACCACTGACTGCTTGGTCGGCGCCCCAGGCTCATTGGCCACCAGCGCAACCATCACGCCCCGCCCCTCAAACGCCTTCGGGATCGTGACCGAGATCGGCTGCTCCGGAAACTTGCTGGTGTCGAGCGGGACACTGATGTTGCGCATCCCGTGGAAGAACACGGCGTAGTACTTCTCATCAGGGTCAAACTCCGGCTGGTTGTCCTTGTCGGTAAAGGCCAACTTGATCGTGGAACCCGGCGTGAGGCTCTTGGTATCCGGGGCCGCCGACAGCGCCGGGAGCAGCTGTCGAGGGTACGGGTACTCCGGGTTCTCGGGAGGGCAGCTGCCCGGGACGACGAGATTGTGTGTGCTGTAGAGGATCTGGTTGGCGTAGGGGAACGTCGTCTCTGTGGGGCCGCCGAACGGGCTCTCCTTCCAGAGCTGTGTCAGTGCCCAAACTTCGTGTCGAGCTTCAGTCTGAGACACGGCCGCGATGGCCCCGTGGCTCCAGTCCAGCTTGGCGTCCTGAACGAGCCCCGTGAGGAAGGCCATGCTGGAGATCTCGAGGACGGTCATGAAGGCGAGGTACGAGAGCGGATCGGCTATCGGGAAGTTGTATTGGCAGCGGCCCGGCTTGAGCGAAGTTGGAGAGATGGCGTTTTGGAAGATGCGCAGGTGGCCGGCTTCGTTGTTGCGGATCTCCTTGAGGCGTTGGCGTGTGTCTTTGGGCATGCCCGCCTTGACAAAGTCCTCGTCCGAGAACCGCTCGATGCCTTGCTGGTAGAACTCAAAGATAATCCACTCCGCTGCGAGCAGGTTTTGCCACACCACGTCGTCTTCTCCCGGTGGGCCATCCTCCGTCGGGAAGATCGGGTCCGTGACGTTGCCTGGGAACGGCCGGTCGTCGCCCCAGTAGCTGCTGTAGAGGTCTGACTCGCCCGGGATCGGGCCGTAGTTGGGGTCCGCCAGCCGCTGCGCTTCGCCCGAGTAATGCCGCGGGACGCCCAGGGACGTGGTGTCCTCGGCAGCCGTGGCATCGGTGAACCGGGGGAGGCCGAACCACCGCCCGTGCGACAGGGCGGAAAGTAGAATCGCTTGGTAAGAGAACTTCATGGTTCAGTAGGTGGGCGGATAACGCTGATGAATGGGCGATGTTGTGGGAGAATAAACCAAGACTACGACGGAACCGAAGATTTAAGTCAGGTAGTGTTCGGGGTGTGCTCCCAAACCCAATTTGGAAGGAACGGATGAGCTCCGAGGTCTGGAACATGGATCTTGACTTCCAAAGAAGCGGGTTCGAGGGCAGTTGGCAGGAGTGGTGCACCTAATTGCAAAACTCTGCCCGAAGCTCACCATCTTGCCGAATGTCAATGAAGTATGGTCCAACATCAACCTGCGTTGTACTGTCTAGGTAAGATGACAGAAGGAAACACAAGAAAGGCCTCACAACAGTGTCTAAATATTCAATGCACGCCAAATTCTGACTCTGAAGTACTGACTGACGCTTTGACAATGCCCAACTTTGGGAAGTCGCCGTGGGCATGAGTTCTAGGCCTCCGCATCGTCAACTCTGGCAAGTGCAACCGACACATGGCCACAACCTGCTCCTCTCGGGTTCATGGTTTGGACTGTGAATAGTTCCTTCCTCTCCCAATCAAAACCCACACTTCGCAAGCTAGCACGAATCAATCGTTTCCGCCGAGCTGTCAACAATCATGTTCGAAACCGACTTCGTGTCTCGCATGCATCTAAAATGAACCGCTGAGATCGCCGCTCTGTTCCGCCCCCACTCCTCCAATATCTTATGGAATCGCATTCGACATGTTCTTCGTCATCATCGCGGCACTCGTGCTGCCCATCTTCCTCATTTACCGCCACTTTTCTCCCCGAGACGACAAGAAACAGCGCTATGCCGAAGAAGCCAGACGACGGGGCTGTGCCCCAGCGCCGGTCATGCGCAAGAAGGGCTTCCTCGGCTTCGGACATCTGCTGGACGGTCTCAAGGCCAGCCGGCAGGAGAGAGGACCACAGCATGTAATCGAGGCCATCGACGGCGAGATGGGCCCCGACGTCCACACCGTGATTGTCCCCATCTCCGACTACGAACTCATCGTGTCCCGCGACCCCGCCAACATCCAAGCCGTGCTCGCCACAAACGCCGCCGACTAGGACGTCAGCGAGCACCGCACGGCCAGCTGGAAGCCCATGTTCGGCCTCGGCATCTTCACATCCCGCGGCGAGCAGTGGAAGCAGTCACGCGCCCTCGTCAGGCCGCAGTTTGCCACCGACCAGATCAACGACCTCGAGCTGTACGAGCGCCATGTTCAGCAGCTGTTTGCCGCCATCGACAAGCACCAAAACCGGGAGCACAATGAGGGCTTCACACACCCGTTCGACCTGCAACCCCTGTTCTACAACATGGCGCTCGACGTCATGACCGAAATGCTTTACGGCCACTCGGTGCACTCCCAGGACCCCTCGGAGCGCGTCGAGCTGCCGTCTCTCCCCGGATACGACCCGCCCGACCGTGAACGCATTGGATACCACATGGATGGGGGTAAGGCTTGGATCGAGATCCGCGGCGCGTTTTGGAAATATCGCTGGCTCCTGCCGCCTTGGTGGTTCAACGAACACTGTGCTGCCATTCACAAGTATGCCGAGTGGTTCGTGCAATTGCGGTTGCAACAGGGAGAGAAGTACATGGACGGACTGCGACACCAGAGCGGCCGGCCCAACAGCGACCGCTTCGTTCTGCTGAACGAGCTCGCCCACGTGACGCAGGACCCAGTAGAACTCCGCAGCCAGACCCTCAACGTTCTTACCGCGGGCCGGGATACCACGGCGGCCCTGCTGGGATGGATTTTCTACTTTTTGTCGCGCCATCGTGACGTCTGGGTGAGATTGCGCTGCGAGATCATCCTCATCTATGGCCCGTACCAGGAAGATGACCCGGGCGTCACCTTTCGGCAACTTCGCGACGGCCTACATTACCTGACAGCGGTGATCAACGAGACTCTCCGTATGGCGCCCGTGGTGCCCCTCAACGATCGTATCTCGCTGCGCGACACCGTGCTGCCCCGCGGTGGAGGGCCAAATCGAGATGAGCCTGTGTTTGTGCCGGAGGGGACCCAGATCTTGATTCCAACGTATGCCCTGGGGCAGCGGCCGGACATCTGGGGCCCGGATGCCGATCAATACAGGCCGGAGAGGTGGCTGGAGAATGGCGGGCGCAAGTTTGGGTTTGAGTATGTGCCGTTTGGTGGCGGAGCCCGGCAGTGTCTCGGACGTAAGTAAAAATGCCCTTTCTAAGAGTTTAAATGGCGGGTGTTAACGACCGGTGCAGAACAACTGGCGCGCATCAAAGCATCGTACGTGGTCATCCGCATGCTGCAGCGGTATGATGCCATCCTGAGCGCAGAGTACCCGCCGGACGCCCCGATACGGTTCCACCACACGATTGAGAACCGGAGTGGTAGTGGCGTGCAAGTGAGGGTGCACGATTCTACCTGGGATGATAGTTCTTGAGGTTTGAAAGCAAGGAAATAGCGGAGAAGGAGTAAGGTCAGCGATGGGGTGGTTTGCTTTGAACATAGCGGATATTGGTTGCAGACATAAAAGAAGTACCATCAACCCCCAGTTCCCATTAGCGCGGGGATACTGTGTCAATCTTATGTTGACAGCTCCATGTGTAACTGCAGGTCCTGACCATGGGCCATGTCATGTCGGATGCAGAGTTCTATGGTGTTCCCTCTGAATCACAGGCCCTCCCCTGTCAGGTTCCCAGTCTATTGAATTCTTGGGCGGAGTCCAATCTAACGAGAAGTTTGAGCCAGCTTATACAACTTGCTTAGTTGGCTCTGAAATAACTAGTTAATCTGGAGATACCGGACCTGGAAGAGAAGATGGAAGTTAATCGAGGCTTGTCCAGCGTGTGTCGCTCCACAGCAGTTCCACGAACTCAGCCTGGTTGCTTGTCTCCACGCGGCACTTCTAAACGAACACTTATATCAGAGTCAGTTCATCGGTTGTTTCGTAGTGTGATGTTATTCCTCCTCACCATGTCCTCATGTTCCTCGCTGGAAATACAAAAAAAAAGTGCAGCATCGTCCGATGTGGCAGCTGGCACGCCAGAAACAAAGTCCCACGCCAGACGGGCGGCATATATGTACAACTGCTACAGTACTCGCAATGGTGCTGCCCCGTATTTCATCTGGGCTAGGGGGTGGGCGGGTAGGCATCCATGGCTTCAGTGAGAGGAATCTGGATCAACAGCAAGCAAGGCATTGGTGGCAAAGAATTGTAGATTCAGATGCCCTCTCTCACCGAAGCTGGTTGAAGAAGAACAGACAAACTATTGTATCAATTATCCACCAGAGACCCCCCGGCCGTACAAGGAAAGGTGAGTTGCCGCGTGACAGAATTCCTCCATTCCAACGGTACCCATGCCCATTCTCCCCGTGAAGAGTGCGCGAATGTCCACTTGCTCCTTTACGCGGGAAATCATCCCCCCCGGGGGCCCCCCGTTCGTGAGTCTGGATAATTAGACGTTAGCGGGCTGGTTCGTGTATTCGTGGACTGTGGTGGTTAATTTACTTTGATCTCCTTGGGGGACTGCGATTTCCAACTGTTGTAGTTGTTGTTGTCGAATTTGAACCGGGCATGTGAGATGGCCCAGTTGGGCTTCTCGGATTCATGGCCGTTGATTATGTGGTCTGGGATCGGCAGTTTCTCGGTCTTGTTCATAAAGCGTAGCATCGACACTCTTTGAAGGTCCGAGCCTCCTTCCACATCGGCCCCATGTCGACCTCCCATTTCGGGTGATCCTTGATCATGTTGCGTTCGATCACCTGTCTGGGATCGGGAGACTGCCCGGTGTTGCCGTTAGTAATTGAATATGGCTGTGAAAAGCTCTGTTGAAAGGGGGGTTGATGTCATCAATCTCGTACATATTTAAGTCTGGTAAACACCGTAAGCATGTCTGAGCCCCAAGAGGCGTGTGGAAGGCTCTGTGAGATGCGGCGGGTGGGTGGGAAGCTCTGTGAAATGCAAAGAGGTGGATGTGTTGAAATCTCTGGGAGACACGGTGGGTGAGGCCACCGTTAAAGACTTGGTGACTCGGTGGGTGTGTAGAAGGCTCGGAAGGTGCGTACAGCCAGAAAAAGGAGGGACGTTTGTCGACCGCCGCGCCAAATAGAGAAGGAACACTGGCGACAACCCACATATTCGAGTCACAAACATCATACCGAGAACCTCATCAGGAAGCTATGATCCAATCAGGCTGCCGAGTTGCAAATGAAAGTGCCGATTTTTGTTGATTCTTGCCGAGTCTGGGGACGCCCCGTTGAGGGACAATTACCTAATATTTATTCGGGCTGGGTCTGGTAAATAAGACCGGGTGGGGCCGGCCGGATCCGTCCGGACTCCGCTCCGGGCCCGGGCCCGGGCCCGGGAGTGGAGCCCAGACCTGCACAAGCCCGTATGTGCACACAAAGGACGGAGGGACATCAGGATATAAGAAACCCTCCCTAAGGGGCTGCCTTATGTATTTCTCTTCTCTCCACGCTTTCTCAACAAGATAATAAAACGGCTATCTACATTCCGCCATAGGGCCAGTTCCTCACATTTACTCTTGTTATCCTAAGTGTTCATGATAAACAGCTTGCTGCCTTAGAGCTGTTAGCAGTTAATTAATCGAGCGTCTGGGGATACTGGGATAATTTGTCAGGTTCTAGAAGTTAATGCTGGGTATCTTCTCCCTGGTCTTGAATCTAGTTAGTCTGTAGAATTCCAGATTTACCGAGCGAACAGGAGGAAAGCAGGTAAACAGCTACTGGCAAATGGTAAACCGTAAAGGGAACGTTGGGGATGTTATCCGGGCCGTTACCTTTCTAGGAACAGCCTAAAAGCTCGTTGCGCCGTATTAACATGAAAACCGACACTGGAGTAGATGTCGACCTTGTTGTCGAGGAACTTGATCCAGAACTTGGAGGACATGAAGGACACGTCGGCGGTGGCGTTCGATTCGCGCGTCCTCTCGTCGGCACCACCGTGGTCTTGATGGGTAGCCTTGACTTCGGTGTTGACCTCGGGGTGGTGATGTTCGTTATGGTGTTTCCTTTCCTGACAAAGTTCTTAGGGTCAGGTGGGGATCAAGGAGCTCGTTTGGGCATCAAGCCTTTGGGCAGGCTCTGTCAATGTCGATCGGGCGGGTGTCGCGAATCGCCGATGTCAGGTGGACAGGGGTGCTTAAGAGCCGCAAGTGGGGCCGTGGTGGCCTCCACTCGCTGTGGCCAAAAAAAGCGGCACACTAAAACAGATAGCTCAGGTCCAATCCATTAACATTCGATAAACTCTGAAAAAACTTTGATTGGTTTACTCTTTTTCGTCTTTTTTCACTTACTGGATTTATTCATTTTTGGTCTTTTTCACTTTTGTATTCGTAGTATCCGTAGGAAAGTAAGTTATCCATGGACTTGGTCTGCCGCTTTTTTTGGCCAGAGCGGGGTGTCCTCCACTCCCGCCTTGGCCGCGAATCGGGACGAGCCTTGCGCGTTGACGATCGTGACGAGCCGTGCGGGATGGGACGCCCTGCGCATAAGCGTGGACGACGCATGCCACCTGTCGCAGATCCCTTCCAACCTTGACAGTTGACGCTTCCAACAGTTGACACCTGAGTGGCAAGAGTGGGCGACCCAAAGGACGAGGACGGACTCGGAGTGGCTTGCGGTAATGCAAACTACTGGCTTTGAGGTTGTGACCCAGCCCTGTCGAAAGGTTGCTAACGTTCTTGACTGTCTGGATGTGGTTGTACGGCATTCGGGTGAGCATGATGTCGCCCTGCAGGGCAGCCCCCGGTCGAGGATTTGGCCGAGGGAGTGCAGTTCTCCTCGGGGACCCTGGCGAGGTTGACATGCACTCATGCAGCGCGTTATTTCTATTGTCTTTGAGAGGGGCATTCATGGCTGCCAGTCAACTCAGCTTCTCAGTCACTCTGTCGAGCTAAGGATGTATCTGTTCGCAGATGTCGGAAGCTCCCCGTAATCGGGCAACGAGCGACCGTGCGAAATTTGGTTGGCCATAGATAAAGAAGTTTGCAAGGCCTTGTTTTAACTGTTGACATCCAGAAAAAGCCGTCGAGCCAATGATGCTCCGTGCGTCGAGATGCCCAACTTGGGTTGGGTTGTAGCCCATTACTATGCCTTCGCTTAGAGGCTACGGTAGTAGTACCTCCCGTATCTAGCGCCGACACGTCGCAAGCCGCTGCGCGGTGTGTTTACACTTCAAATACCTTCCCTCAGCGGTCGCTGCAGATCTTTGCTTCCCACCGTGTCTTGCTAATATCTCGGAAAGTCTCAAGCTACCTTTCAAAGCCTACCTCATCCAAAATGGCGCGTAACCTTGCGTTCCTCATCTTTCTTTCCTACTTCGCCACCGTTGGCCGGCCATTACCACTAGAACCCGGTAACCCAGAGCCCACCTATGCATACGTCCCCAATCCCACGGGACGTGGCACGATCGGCGTTCTTTATACGTGTCTCCTAACACTGGGTCTTTGCCTCTGGACAGCTCTGTACCCTGACGTTGCCTTTTGTAGAGGTTCTTGGATGTACGGACCGACTTACAAGGTGGCCTGGATGGTGTGTGCCATCATCTTCCCCGAATTCGTGGTGTGCTGCGCTGCATCCCAATTCTTCCAAGCGAGGGCTCTGCACAAGGATTGGGAGGAGTACTGGCAAAAGCGACGTGACCCCAAACGGCAGAAGTGGTTGGGGCTCGAGGGTGCGTTTTTGGTCGTCATGGGAGGGTACAAGATCACCTGTCCAGTAACTCGTTCGCCGGATGGTTGCACCTGCCGCGAGGCCATGGACAGCGGACAGCCCGTTCGCCGCATCCTCACGCCAGCGGGCCTAAGGAAGTTGTTTGCGCTGGAGGACGGCGCGTTCCTTTCGAAACTCGTCGAGTCAGGGGTCCTTAATGAAACTCACTTTGACCACCGTCACGTCTCGGACAAGGGCAAGGCCAACTATGACGCCAAGCTGCTGACCGCGGCGCAAATCTTGTGGATCGTGGTGCAGTGGATAGCGCGAGAACTTGACGGGCTGGCCGTTACGCTGCTGGAGGTGCATGTGTTGATCGGTAGGCTCTCGGATTGTTGTTCACAGCTGGATGCTCTCTTCTAACGGCGGTTCAGGCATTCCATACACCCTGATCGCCTACTTCTTCTGGTGGTCTAAGCCACTTGATGTCAGCATGCCAATTGTCCTGCCAATCTGCCACCACCTGCCTCCTGACAGCGACACCCTTGGCGAGTGGCGCCTTTCAGAGTTGCAGTCTTGTGTCGACCTGGATGCACGAGACAGCGGTCCGTTACGGCACGAACAGCTGATGCGGGCCCGCCGGGCCAGCTCATCCCTCCTGAGTGTCATTAACCGCGCCTACTACGACTTTGCATGGTATTTCGATCAGCGAGCTGAGTTGCTGACAGCTCTCATGGCCGTGGTAAACGGGTGCCTACATGCCACTGCGTGGACGTCTCACTTTCCCACCACGGTTGAGCGAACCCTCTGGCGAGCGGCTTGCCTTAGTGTCGGTATCGGGCCAATGGTGATCTGCGTCATAGTCTGGGGGAGAGATCTCGAGTGCCGTGTGCTCCAGTTCCTGTACCGTCTGGCGACTAGGGATGTCAAGACAGCTAAGCACTTCGCCAACGAGGCCGTCGAAGTTTGGGCGCTGGTCGCTCGTCCCTCAAACGTCGAGACAAGTGCTGGAAATGGGAACAGTGTGAGAGGACTGCCCGCGGCCTGGCCAACCTGGTTCCGGCATCTCGTCGTTCTTGCCCTGCTTGCTTTGGGTTGGATCTATACGATGTCCATGATGTACTTCGTCGTGGAGGCCTTCATCAGCCTACGCAGCATCCAGGCGTCAGCGTACCAGACGGTGGATTGGACACAATACTGGCCTCATTTCTAGCCATGGCTAACTTTACTCCTGAGTCTGCACCTTGATTGTCGTCATGCTTTCCCTGACGACATTGCAACGCAAAGCAGATTAGTTTCACCGAGTCTGTTGAATGCATTGGCTTTGTACTCCTTGCGAGACCCCCCGCCGCTCTTCATCCTCTTTCCCTCGGTGTGCGGGGTCGTGGGTATTGGCCGCGCCGGGACGGGGCTGATATTTCCAGGCGCGCAGACATCCCTGCGAGGTGGGATGTGGGTGTTGAAATCTCTGCGACATTTGGTCGGGGGGTTAAAGTGTCTGTAGGTGCGTTGAAGGCTCGTTCGGAAGGTGCGTACGGCCAAGGGCGGCAGGAACGTTTATCAACCACCCCGCCAAAAACAGAAGGAACACTCCAACAATGTACTATGTGCATCTTAGAAACTCATCTGGAAGCTACGATCCAATTACCTTGAGTTTATGTGCTGTTGTGTCCGCTTGTTGTGGATTGAGACCTTGGTCGTGCTTCCTTCTCCTTCTCCCCATCTTTTTCTTCAGCTGGGGGAGCAATGATTATTAACGGTCAAGAAAAGAAACTAAGGGTTGCTGGTCTCTCCATTGACCTTCATCCCTGGGAAACATGTTGGTAACGTAGTATTAATTATGTTACGTCTGGCTCAATACAACAGTGATGTAGGGACATAACAGCTGAAAAGGAAAATGAAGGATGAAGCGGCTGGCCCCCAATGCCGCCAGGGAGCCTCTGACCAAACACCACTCTGAAACGGCCGCCCAGCGGGTGTACGGCACCAGAGCAAACACCAGGATGTGCGCTGCGGGATCCCGGCTGAGAACAAAGAACGCGACACATGCGATTTCAAGAAACGCAAGGCACGATGGTATGTTTGTCTTTCCAAGGGCGATCGGGCCGATCGGCTTCGCGTCCGTTTCTCGTGATGTTCGTTCTTTTCGGTTTTTGTGTTTTCCTTCCGAAGTTTTATTTTTTCTTTTCGATCTTGAGCTTTTGATCCACCAGCGGCGGCATCGTCAAGTTGGCCGTGCACGATGCGATTTCTCTCGCCATTCACAACATGCCTCGTCCAGGCACTGCTCGCTAGTCAAGCCCAAGCAATCGCCATCGTGACACCGCCACCGCCACTCCCGACTCGGGATCCCGAAAGCCAACACCAACACCAACACCACGACGCCCGTGCCCTCGTCGAGACCAGCACCTGCGGCTATTCTAACGGCGACCCGGCACACCCGCTGACTGCACCGGCCGGGTACAACTGCCGCGTCGACACGGCCCGGGGCGTTTGGGGATTCTGCCCGGCCACGGTGGGCGCTGACGTGCAAAAGTGCGATTTGCCGGTGTACTGTTTTGATCAACTGGGGTGTGAGACGGGATGTGGCGATCCGAAGGTGACGGGGTCGGGGAAGGTTTTGGCGTGGTAAGTCTTTTCTTCCCGGCGATTATTACCTGTGGAGGACGGCCACTGATGTAGACTTATACAGCAACCAAGGGGCAAATCGCTTTTGCTCCGTCGCAGCGTTAATCGTTGGGACGTCAAGCCAGACGTTTTTCACTTTCGGCTGTGCTATATCGCAGATGGCGGATGAGTACTATGTCACGCCCACGGCGCCGCTGACCACGACTAGCGAGACGCCGCAAGTATCTACAGCTAAGCCATCGGTGATACGTTCGTCACAGTCGCCAGGGAGGAACCCGGATGCGACACCGGGGTCACCAACACCCTTACCATCGAATCCGAGTCCGAGTTCGACTGGTTCACCCAGACCAAGCACCGCGACCTCATCACGACAAAGTCCCTCCAATCCTCTAACAAACCCCAGCAAAACAACTACAGCCATCTCAACATCAAACCCCAATTCCTCAACTCAATCCAACAACCCCTTCACTACAACCGCCCCCAGCGACACCCCCAATCCTCAAACCACGCCCAACATTGACAACACTGACAACACCCCCGACAACAGCCCCAACATCCCCGCCCTAGTAGGCGGCACCCTAGGTGGCCTAGCCCTCATCCTCAGCTCAGTAATAGCCTACCTCTGTCTCCGACAACGGCGTTTATTCGCTTTCCACAGTAAGCCCCCAAACCCAGACGGGGCAGGTGGACCAGGTCAAACAAAGAACCCAACAGCCGCAATGCTAGAGACGGTGGAGCTGAGACGGGAGTTGGAAGATACGGGGATTGGAGCTGGGAGGAGGGAGGTGGGTGAGTTACCGGGGAATTACGAGAGGGCTGTGGAGTTGGGGCCGGGGAGGACGAGGAGCGAGTTACCCGCTGAGAGGTACAGTCGGGGGATGGAAATGGAGGTTGGGAGGGGGGTTGAGAGGGAGACTAGGAGGGAGATTGGGAGGTGGAGTTGGGAAGAGGGAGGGGGTAGATGTAATAAGGGTAGGGGCAGTAAGGGGACTGAAGGGACGGATGGGCTTGCGTGGGTGGGGAGGTATTTGAGTTAATTCATTGGGTGGGTGAGCATTTAGGGGGTTGTAAGTGCCTGTCGGTTGATATTTTCCTTTTTTCTTAATTCCTAGTTTGTTCCCTTTTTGACGGTCTCTTTCGTGGACAGGTATTAATTCTTGACTTGGGTTTATTTCACAATTTTCCCCCATCCTATTTTGCTATGATTATCGGGCTTCTTAGCGCGTCACTGCGCGTGCGTTAGGTTTCATTAGCAGGCATCTTACATCACCAGCCGACAGCTGATTTAGGTTCTGATCATCACCTCATGTCATCCGAGCGTGAGAGGTGCAGATATGATGCATGACATGTAATTACAGACTACAGTACACCCACATATCCGCCTGACGTATGTACATACATGAGATAAATGGCAAGGAAAAAACCTTACGGGCCGTCAAATTATTATAAAGAGCCTGAACAAGACCCTCCTTGGGCACTCTCAAATCTTCACTCATCAAGCGATCAACGTACCTGACCCATCACATCCTCATCACACAACACCAGTGAAAACCACAGACTCGACGCAATGCAGGACCACCGTGACGCACCCGACCAAGCCACGGCAGCCGACGCGCCCGACCCCGCCGCCATGGCCAACCCCGTCGCGTCTCCGTCCACCGAGCCGCCAGTGGAGGACTACCTCACCGACATCGACACCCGGTGCGGTCTCTTCGACCACTTCCGCGCGCGATGCGGGCACGCCGACAAGTGCCCCAGTGCCGCGGTGTTCGCCGTGTTCATGGTCGCCCCCGTGGAGGAACTGCGCACTTTCCTGCAGGACCGGTTCAATGGTTCGCGGCCTGGCTCTGAGGTGTCTCTCCTCTTGGAAATCATTCCGGAGGGGATCAAAGCTTGTACGTGTCTACGATTTTTACAAATCCGCCTTTTGGTGGTTACTATCAATTACCCTGCTGGCCGTTCTCTCGTTATTAATTACCTAACAAAAATAGACGTCACCGACGCCCCCCCCGTCGAGGAGAAAGCTCTCGACGGGCAGAAATGCGTGTTCTCCAACACGCCCACCAACGCCCACCTGACCAGCCTCCTCCCGCCCTCAAACATATTCCATCGGATGAGATACCACATGCTCAACGAAGTGCTGGAAAACTTCTGGGGGCCCAACAAGGCGGCCGCCTGGCGCAAGATGTTCCACGATAGAAACATCCACCCCGCGGCCAACGGAATCCCCATGAGCCGCCTATACGACTACCTCTTCCGCCAGGCTTACTTCGCCCTCAAACCCTTGCGCGAAACCCCCGAGGGCGTGGTCGTGCAGTGGCATTGGCTCACGCGAAGCCGCCTGTTGCCCGACATCCCGTGCTACGACACGTATGGTACCTTTCGGCAGGCGCAGCTGATGGAGCGGCGGAGCGAGTGTTGCCCGGGTAGTGGGAAAGCCTGGCAGATCCGCAACGGCCAGACGTTCCTCCTCTGCGCGGGGGACTCGGACTCGGACAACAGACCGAGCTGGGCGCTGCTGGAGATGCAGTGGGATTTTCAGCGGGTGGTGGCGATTTGTGGGGCGGGTGATCAGCATGAGGGGTTTGGGGAGTACAGTGCCAGGACGAGATTATACAATCCAGGTGCTAGGAGGAGGATTGGGATGCTTTGGGTACGGTGGTTGGGAGACAGGGGGATTGAGTTATCGGATCTCGACTAGGTAATTCCCTTGAAGACCTAACTAATACGCGAAACTTGCAACGGAAGTTGCGAGACGGAAAGATCAAAGGGGACTGGATGAGAAGCAGGAGGAAACTTGCGAAACGGGAACGGAGAGAAAAGGAAAGCCGGAAAGAGAAGCGTCGAGAACTTGAGAAGGACAAAGTTGTGGTGGTGACACAGCCACAGAATACGCCACGTATGTGGCGCACGGGCTCAAAGTGTAATTACCATATCATTAATTACCCTGTGATCGTATTTCGCCATAATTACATCGTTTTCCGTTATGCATTTCTCTTCTAATTAACTTGCACTCTGATGCATACATCACAGTTTCTCTCATTCTCTGTTCATTCGCTTCTCCAAGTGTGAGGAAAGGAACACCAATAAAAGGACTCAAACATATCAGTTACCGTTTGTTACGCAATTTGCCCTCTAACTCGCGAACAATGCGCCTGGGCGGCCCCGAAACCCGTCAGGTGATTACCGAATTAACAAACCTCAAAATGGAACTGAGGCACAGATTGCGATTAATTAGGGGCGGTTTATGCAACCACAGCCAATTCCCCCCATCTCATTCACGCGAACAGACGTGTTGTCTCTCAGCCAGCCAGGTCACCTTGTCTTGCTCGGTCTTAATTGATACCTCAGGACTCAAGGTTTTAATTCTCCAGCTCAGTCCGTCCAACGTAGCGCCGGGCCGCCCAACACGGTCACGGTCACGCCCACCAACAAATCCACCAACCCACCAACACACCCAATTACCAACACACCACACAGCACAATACAGTACAACATGACACAACACAGCATAACGTTAATCTAGAACGGAGACAAGGAAAAAAAAGCCGATCCCGTGCCCCCTGGTCGGGACCGCCAAGCCACGTGCAAACACGAATCGCGCGCGCTTGACCTGACCAGGCGCGTCGCGTAGGTTTGCTTTGCCGCGCTTCTCTCCGCGTTCATTTCATGTCGGTGTGGTCGGGCAGTGGCCGGTTGTTCACGGGGTATGGTAGCGGCTTGATAGAGCCAGGTGATGTATAAAGGGGTGTTTTGGGATCTGTTCGTTTTGATGGGTTGGTTTCGTCCCAGTTGCGCTTTTTCTTGCTGGCAAGAGGTTTGAGTTCTGCGTTACCGGACGACTCACGAGACACGTCAATTACAACCGTATCACGACAACACATCGCCCACCCACTCATCAGAACCCATTCCTCAACACCCATTTCTCAACGCTCAACCCACCACTAATATTCACAATTCCCCCACAACCCACTCACCCACAAACCAAACCGAACCAAACTACCCAGCAACCAACCCAAACCCCCAAATCCCCTCATCTAAGAAACTCAAAACATAAAGATATTGAAGAAAGAAAGAATGTGCCGCCGCTACACAGATTACCACCTCTGCGGCCATCCCTACCGCGACCGCAACCTGCGCACCACCCGCCTCGTGCCCTGCTCGCACTACAACCCTTCCCACGCCTGCCACCGCCGCCTGCCTGTCCACGCGGAACGGGGGTATACATACGATTCTGTTTGTCCTAGTTGTCATGATGGAGGGGTTGGAGCGGGGGATGTTGGGGGGAGTAAGCATGTGAGGTGGGCTGATCTGGGGTCTTCTTCGTCTTCATCGTTAGGGTCGGGGTCAGGGTCATGGTATCGGTCGTCGTCGTCGTCCGGGTTAGGGTCGTCGGGGTCAGGGTCGTGGTCGAGCTTGGGGACCTTCGGGTCGGGCACTTGGTATAGGTCGTCATCATCTTCAAGATCGTCTCGGTCACCGCCACGGACACGTACCAGCGAGCTAGACGTGAACCTAGATTGGGATTGGGATAGAGGACGGAGCCGGTATCGCAGTGGGACAGGGAGAGACAGAAACAGAGAGAGAGACGGACTGGATGTGAAGGTGCGGTGGTCGCCGCATCACGATAAGGATGATGATTACGATATCACGGCAAGCTACAGCAGGGACGGTACCCGCTGGTGGGACTGTGGGCTGGGGACGTCGTGGCAGTCGAAGTCGTGGTCGGGGTCACGGCCGCGGTCGTATGGGGGTAAGGGGTCTGCGGGGTTGGGGGATTGGGATTGGTATTGGGATGGGGGTGATTCGTGGGGGGCTAAGGTGAGGTATCGGTCGCGGTGGTTGTGAAATGTTTGAGGGGTTGGGTTATTGCTTTCTGGGGGTTACTTTTATGGGGTTTATCGTGGTGTGGTTAATTGTTTCCGTGTTAAGGACAGTCATTTCCAGTGTTGTTTTAATTGTTTCATTTGTTGGCAGTTTCAGCGTTGTTTTATTTTATTCGCTAGCTGGCCTAGGATTGGTGAGAATTACAGTGCTATTTCATCAAGAACTGACCAAGTGGCATGTGAGCAAATTCAGGGTTGTTCTTGCGGTTTGGTCGAAGTGACATTGTTGAGAAGGCATGACTGGGAGACAGTAATCAAGTAATAGGGGTTAATTAGGCTTGATACTATTAACGAGTAAATTATATGAGAGTTTAAACGTAAGAGCCAGCAAAGCTTGAAAACTCTTGTAAATCACACAATCTTGAAGGCTTAATCAAGAGCAGAGTCAAATTACTCGACTGTATCTCAGAGTCGATCAACACCATGCGGCTGGAATCTCTTCTCTCTCTACCCACTCTCTCAATTGCTCAACCCAACACACACTCACAAACCCACCTCCACACTACCACCCTCCCTTATGGCACCCTCTCCTACTGGGGCATCCCCGGCCCAGAGAGTCCTACCTGGGACTGGAACTGGAACTCGAACCTCAACACTACCACTCACAACCGTCCTTTACACCACCCCTCCAATCACCAAGCCCGACACCCCACCCAGCACTGCGGCGCCAACATAGTGTACTGCAACGACACTTCTGCCCACCCAGCGCCAGCCCCAACCTGCAGCCACCTCCTCACCGTCCTCTCCGAAACTCAACACCAGGCCATCGATCCCAACACCCGGGCTGTGTACCTCACCACCCCGCGGCTGGCATCCAAGACCTACAAGAACAACAATATCAACCACCACGGCACCGCCGACACCCTCAGTAGAGATACCAAGGTCAAAGAAGAAGAAGAAGACACCTGCGTCCTATCATGGCACACCCGCGTTCCCGGACTGGTGAACGGGCATTTGGTCGAAGCGGCGGTTGACACGCTGCTGCTGTGTCATGAGGGGGGCCAGGTGGCGGGGTATGCGACGGCGGTGAGTCTGAACGGGGTGTGTACTGTTGAGTGTTTGTCGGGCGGGGCGGAGTGTTTTTTTGGGTGGTGATATTTACTCACTTACTGCCCGTGTACTTCGTATGGATGTGAGTTGGAGCTCGGGGGTTTTGGGGTTAGGGTTGTGTTGTTAGGGTTTCGGATTCATGGTGAGGTGTACGTAGGGTTAGGGTTGGGATGTTGGCGAGGTTGGCTCGAGTTGGGATTCAGCATGTGATGGATTCGGGTTAGGGTTGGGTGTTATCTTGGTCGCTGGATCATGTGCTACGATTGAGAGAGAATTATTCGTCGTCAGTTAATAGTTTGTTATAGACAATTCATGCAAATGCCCTATTTCCGCGCTTCCCGCTGTAAATCCACCTTCCCCAACTGCTTCCGCTCGAAGCTCCGTCTGAGACACTTCGCAACTCCGACTCTGATCTGAAGCACAGACATCGCCGTCCGACACGCCGCCGAAGCACATCGGCGACCAACGGTAACTACCTTAGTCTTACTAACGAGTTATACCCAACTCAGTTTGACAGAACCCACTCCCGGAGTTGCGAGCCGATTCCCCATCCCGCAACCCGTAAGTCTCGAGACAGAAAGACAAAAAAACGGAAAACGGAAACCCGCAGAAGAAGTTTTCACATCGCATCCTCCCGCAGTCAGACCCAGCCAGTCCTGTTGACAGCTGCCGCGCTGTGGCCTCGTCATTGGTGTGACGGGCGCAAGTCCACAGAGTCAACTTGTCTCTGGTAGTGAGACCCGGTAGTTCGTAGATCAATCAGATCGACGAGACGTTTGCAGTGATTGCGACTCAACAGACGGCGAATGAGCGTTGGGTGTCTCACTGTCGTTGTTTTGTTTGGTCTGCGGTCTGCGGTTTGGGCTTTTCCGAGGGATGACTTGAGGATGACGAACTATCGTTATCATTTGATGTAGGCTAGTCCGATGATGAGCATGTGTGAGGTTCCCGTCGAGCATTTGCCCGTCTCAAGCCAACGTGCATGCCTAGACTTTGTCTAACTAGTTCGAGTTGACTATCAACTTGTCTCTCGTTGATGATGAACGTAATGTTTCTCCTTTCGTTAACTAGTTAACTCATTCCTCAACCAGAGCCAACGCCGTCGCTTCGCATTCCTTGTCTGTTTGGCTGACTGTCTGTCTCGTCCGGTTGTCCGAATGCGGCTTCCCGACGGCAGACTGTGTCTGAATGGGCATTTTTAGGAGGGTTGTTGACTCTCTTTTTTTTTTCTCTTGGCTCGACAGACTGAATCAGGAAATGCAAATGCGGTGCTTTGACCACCTGTCAGCGGCTGTGACCTGAAAATCTCAGGGTTCAACCCTGGCTCTGGGCCCTGGCTTACCTGGCTTGGGTGCTTGGGCAATGGGCTGCCGGCACTGGGCAGCTTGGGCTGGCTGGGCTGGGCTGGTCCAAGCACTCCTTGACCTGGACCTGGACCTTGTCCTGGTTCAGGACCCTGAGCCTGAAGTTCGAACCGAGGGTTGTTGGTTGTTGGTGGGACGAAGACAGGAAATGAGGTGATTCTTTGAAGGAGCAATGTGATGGCGGGGAGTTTCAGGGAGTTTTGGGAAAGCCTGCGAAATGGTTGTTGACAGCAAGAGGAGCAAAACATCTTGTACTTGTTGATATTCCACTTTTTGATACAGATTAGTGTACAGAGTACCGAGTCTGCGAATAATTTGGAGCTGTCAAATGCTTTCTTGGTACCGTGGCGGCCCGCGCCGGGATGACGTGCGACGTCCAAAGGAGTATTGATTGCGGCCAGAGGCTGGCTGAGCCAAGACGGGCGGATGATGGGCCGACCCCGGACTTGAACCTCAACCTCAAGTCAACGTCAAGTAAACAGTTTCTCCAGTTCTTCGGAGTATACTGGACATAGTATACAATGAATGTATTGCGCCGACGAGCGGCAGATTAAGCCAAATATCCACCAAATGCTAACTAGATGCTGAAGAAGTCAAAGTACAAGTATAACCCAATATGCCCGCTCAAAGATACCGGTAATAAACGAAGGAATAATCAGCTGCCGCTGTAAAAACCAAACCGGTCATGGTATCATCCCTTCCGTCTCGTTCCCTTTCACTCTCTTTCGCTCTCTCGGTCCCTCTCCTTTTCTCTCTGTCTGTCTCTGTGTGCGTGTGTATGTCTCTCTCCGAGAGCCTAAACAAACTCCGTCCCCGTAACCCTCAAAAACTCCCCAATAGTATGCAACCACACCCGTCTCACCAAATCCTCCTCCCTCAACCGTCTAACCGCCTCCTCCCCCTTGGCCTCCGCATCCAACCCCACCGAATACACCCCACTCCCCTGTCTCGCATCACTCCCCCGCGCCACATTCACCCCGCTCCC
Source organism: Chaetomium sp. MPI-SDFR-AT-0129 (assembly GCA_020726445.1). NCBI lineage: Eukaryota > Fungi > Ascomycota > Sordariomycetes > Sordariales > Chaetomiaceae > Chaetomium > Chaetomium sp. MPI-SDFR-AT-0129. The sequence goes on along the minus strand of JAGJXA010000011.1, from coordinate 365,710 downwards.
TTCCACCAACACCACCCCCGCCGTCCCATTCCCCCCAGCACTCAACACACTATTCCCCGTAGCCGTCGACGCAGTCGACATCCCACCGGTACTGTTATTCCTCCCTCCCCATCCCCGACTCCGAGCCGGAAACCGCCCGCTGGTAGCCACGAATAGTTGCCTCTCCCCCGCTTCCGCAAGCGACGACACCACGGACGCGCTGCTCCCACTCGTGCTGGAAACCATCTTATTCAGCATCGACCTCATCAATCCCACCCCTCCTGACCCTGAAGCACCAGCTGCGGCAGCGGCTGCCTTGGCGACCTTCCCCCCCTTGCGGAGTTCGCGGCCGACGTGGGTGGAGCGGACGAAACCGGGGAAAGTGTGTACGAAGGAGACGTCGGGGGCTTCGAGGGCGAGGGATTCGAGGGCGAGGGTTGTCATGGAGGCTGTGTGGGCGCGGAGGTGGGCTAGGTGGGAGGCGTGGTGTTTGGGGTTGTTTAGCGGGGATGAACTTGTTCCACCGCTGCTGCTCGTTGGGGATGGGCGGGGAGGTGAGCTGGTGCTCGCTCTGGGATTGTTGTCCTCGCTGGGTCGGGATACAGGGACAGGAAAATCGGGATCGAAAGGGGGCGGGTCGTAGTAGGTTGCTGCTGCGGGCGGCGGGGTGGGCGGGCAAGTGCGGGAGGATAGGGGCAGGCCGAGGGACCGGCCTTGGAGGTCGCCTACGGAGACGGCGCCTTCCTTTGTGCCGCCGAAGACGGTGACCACGCGCCGGAGGAAGGGGGCTTTTTGTAGCAGGGGGAGCAGGTTGACGATGAGGCGGATGCGGGAGTAGTAGTTGAGGGCTGTGGGGTAGTAGAGGTGTTCGGGGGTTTCTGTTTTTGTTAGTATCTTTGTGATGTTCATGGTCAAGATAAGGGGGAAATAAAACGCAAAGAAAATAAATACCCTTCCCCGTCACCATCGTCCCAGCAGTCAAAAACAACAGATTAATCACCCCCTCATGCCCCTTCAGCTCATAGCACACCTCGTCCACCGTCTGCAAGAGCGACAAATCCGCCTGCAAGAAATGGTACTGCCCTCTGGGGTTGATGGCGGCTAGCTCGTTGGTGATGCGCACGGCGGCACGCTCGGAGCGGCCGAGGAAGTAGATGCGCGGCTGCACGGCGTGTTTGGCCAGCTCCTTCATGGTCGCCTCGCCGATGCCGCTTGTGCCGCCGACGAAGACGGCTACGAGGCCGGCGGGCAGACACTCTGGGATGCGGGCGTTGGAGGCCCGCATCTGCTCGAGTGTGACCATTTTGGAGGCTCTTGTGGTACTCTTGCGATACTCTGGCCGACTGGAAAAGAGCCGTGAAGGGAGAGTGAAGTGAGAAGGAATCCAGAAGGAATCGAGAACGGGGCCAAGTCTGAGTTCTGTCTCGATCCGGACCAAGGGATGACGGGTTCCAAGTTGTCGGGTGACTGACTCCAGGCGTTGCGTGATGCCAATGTTGAGTGATCACAAGATATCACAAGATGTTGTTCGAGTCCGGAGTAGAGATATCCGGAGTCGTTGATATTGGTGTGCAGCCTAAAGGCAAAGGAGACAAGGGGGCAGGTCCCCGACTGGTGGAGGGCGCGCGGGGGTCAAAAGGAACGCAGAAAGGACCCGACGTCTGCATACGAAAGGAAGGGAAAGGGGGCAACGGCCCGGAGATACCATCCGGAGCTGCAGGCCGCCCCCCGATCATCAGCCTGACAACCTGACAACCTGGCGGCCGGTCAGAAATATGATACGGCTGTTATTTAGCGATGCGCCTGATGGCTGACTACACTAGTTACATTAGTGCATGCAACAGCGATCTGGCACCGTCACAGCTGCAAGATCGGAAATGGGGTCTGTGATGGGGAATCTGTACTGTCAAAACTCCAGTTCAAACTGTGGGACTCGACCTCTCTCTGCGTACTGGACACGGCAGCCTACCGGACCGAGACCTTTCGGCTGTCCCAAACCGTCTTCCTCGCTTCTGTTTCCCGTCTCCTACAATACTCCACAGTCCTCACGACACCCGACCTTCGCATTCTCAAAAGACCCGAAATCAAGGACCGCGACGCGTCAACCCAAAACAGCCCAACCCGGCTGGACATTTGCTGCGGCTAGTGTAGTTCGACATGAAATGACAGGACCGGCCAAGAGGAAGAGAAGTGCCCGAGGAAGCAACAAAGACAAGACATGGAAAAGCTCGGACTTGCACACTTGCAGGCCTGCACTGCAGCGCACCATCAGCGCCTTCCCTGATCGACAGCGCCCTGGCAAGCCGTTCTGAGATCCTCTCAGGGGTCCCCTTGAACCCCCCAGTCTAGCAGTGGCCAGGCCCACCCCACGGCTGGTCGGCATGGCCTCTCATTGGCGGATTTGCTGTCTAGCCGAATGCGCCTTCTGCTGGAGCTGGAGAAACTGGAGACCGGAACCCCGGCGCACTGCAACTTCTGCAACCTGTCTGCAAGTCTGCAAGTCTGCAAGTGCTGTGTTGCTGCTGTCAGTGCTGTGTCAGCCACGGGTGAGAGTGACAGCCCCGCTGGGACTCCACAGGGCAGATGTGACATGCACGAGCGAGGGAAAGAAGAAAAGTGTGTGGTAACAAAAGGATTAATCGGGGAAAAGGAGAGAAGAATCAACAAAAAAACCGGGGAATAGTAGCAGAAAAAGGAAAGAATGGCTCAGACAGGTAAATTTAGGGTTTGGCTTTTGACGCCCATCGTCATCTGTACGACTCAGCTGCCGGCGTATGCTGTCTCACGGCCGGCGGTCTCGATCGTGGCTGCAATTCGGGATTCAGCCATTTCGGGGGGCTTTTTATCAACCCTTTCGGGGGGGGCGCTGTTACTCTGTTATTCCAGGGATGTCGGGGCGCGGGCTTCTGTGATGCGGATTCCAGGGATTTTCGGATACGCAAGGCCTGGAAAATACGCCCATACGCCCCCAGCTGCGGGAAGCGCTGCGGGACGAATCCTTCCCTTCCCCTTCATTTCCGCTGCTGACGACAGGCTTGGACGAAAATAAATTTGGAATTTGGAATACCCTCCTCCCCAGAAAAAAACAAAAGAAAAGAACCAAAAAAGTCTCCGGCTCGCGTCATCTGTCATCCCTTGCTAAGTGCAACCGTCGACCCCGGGTTCCTCGGTTGCCTCACTGGCTAAGGGTTCCCAGCACACACTAACAACCAACAGCCAAAATAAACCCACTTCCCCAAATCACCGCAAGACATCGCAAGACATCGCAAGACATAGCAAGACATACTGACACAGTGACACAGCCAACAACATGGCTAGTCTCCAATCCAATGCACAGGTAACTAATGCAATGCACTGCAGAGTTATGCTCTCCTCAGCCAACCGGCTCAACTCCTCCCAGACAGCAGAGAGCACTGTCAAGCCCCCGAAGCCTCAGTCACTCACTCACGACGGGATAACGCAGGCCGCAGAAAGGTCACATCACAGACCTCGTTGCTTATCAAGGTATTAGGGTGCAGTTACAGTCCTGTGTACGGTACGAGAGAAGTAGTGTAATAAGTGGCTGCGCCTTGTGTGACACAAGCGGGCGCGGGAAGCTGTCAATCCCGCGATTTGTGTTCTGGTCGGGGCGTACAACGGTGATGGACTTGATGGGCCTGACGGGTGGTTGCTTGCAGGTTGTCCCGAGGGCAAGCAAACTGCTTCGGCACAGTATCCGTCTTCCTTTTCGGGGGGTTTTGGGGGGTAATTTCTTTTGTTGCTATTTTCTCTTCTGTCATTCTTCCCGCTCTGTGTTCCCTTCCTCCATCCCTTCTTGAAATGAGGTATTCCTCCCTTCTTGAATGAGTTACGGATCTTTTTGTGACTTCTCTCGCTTTCGCTTGAACCCCCACTGTGCCCTGGAAGCTCTCCCGCTGCCCTGCTCGGCCCTGTGCTGTGATGTTACACTGGTGGATTTCCCTTCCCTGCCCAGCCTGCCAAGTGTATCCGTACATAGTGTAGTGTACTATGGTAAGGCTTGCTACACCAGGCATGCATCAAATTCTCAACCCCTCCAAGCATTCTCACTGCCACTGCGGTCACTGTGATGGGTGCATGTCACTGCAAGAAAGAGAAACAAACCCCCTGTGGTTCGGAAACCCCAGCCAGAAGCAGACAGGCGAAGACGGGCAAATCCGCTCTGCTTGCAGTTGGCTTGCGGCCGGCTTGCAGCTGGCTTGCAGCGGGGTTACAGAGGGGTTACAGAGGGCCCGCGCGGGCTTGCAGCCACTTGGGGCAGGCCTGCAGGGGAAGCTTGGTCGGCCAGGGAAGCTTGGAGCGGATTGAGTGGAGGGTAACACTGGAAGTGACACTGGGGGTGACCCTGAGGGTGAAAGTGGGAGGTTGCCTTGCAGGGCTTGACAGGGCTGGTGTAAAATCATAGCGCACGGCGGCCGGCAGGGCAAGGTAGAGGTGGTGACACGGATTTGGGGCATTTGAAATTGGGAATTGGGTAATGGGCATTGGGTAATGAGGGTTTGTTTCGTTCGTTTTTCTTCACGATTACTTGTTGGTTTGGCATTCCAGCAGCCTTTTCACAGGTTGCAGAAACTTTGCAGACGGGTGGCAGACGGACTCTGCAGCCGGGTGTTCGCATCCTGCACATCCGCCCCTGGCCGCTAATGCAAGTGTTATTCGCGGCGTTTGCAGATCGCCCTGATCTGCGCCGTCCCGCGGGGAGTGCCGGATTGGGCTTGGCTTGGCTGTTGGTCGGCTGTTGGTCGAGACGGGAAAAGGTGCTGTTGGTTGGGGATGGGAAATGGTGGGAGAAGGGGAAATGAGGGAAAGGAGAAAAGAGAAGTGAGAGAGGGAGAGAGTGAAGTGCGGGGAAGGACAAACTCAACTCCAAACCCCATGCCAACTCCCTCGAAGAACTGATCACGATGGTAACCATCTTCCAGCTTGTATCGTGTCATACCAAAAACACCACGCAGATGCACCTCATCACAGACAATCCGCCGCATCAAGACACCTGACGACGCGCATCTCGCATTCCGGTGTCAGATTCGCGAGTGTGATGCGGAAGCGCGAAACAGAGACGCAAGAATCGGATGCCCAGCCGAATCTTCAGCTCCCAACTCCGCAAGAGTCTTCAACAAATGGAATCTTCAACATCAAATGCAACAGCTGAAGAGGACAAATGAATGGCTGAAAGGCTGTCCTCGGTGGCCGAGGCCCGAGGAGGAGAACAAGTTGGTTGTTGGTTGATCCCCCGGCTTCACCTTGATCCCCCCATCTCGTTCCTTTCGTTCCCCGGACTCATTCCGCCCGGCCCGCCGGGGGTCGGACTTTCTTTACTCTCGTCTTTTGTGCAAGGCCGGACCCCGATCAGCGCTGAACCCGACTCGCCGAAATGTTGAAGTGGGGCCGAGATCCGACCGGCCCCGCTGGCTCCACAGGCCCGTAGTTCGGAGTTTCTCGAACGGAGTGCGGCGAGTCGGACGAGTCGGACTGGGTTGGTGGGCCGGGTTGTGGGCCCCACTTGGCGACCCAGGACCCTGGGACCAGGGCGTAGATGGGATTGGCTGGTTTTTTGGACTGCGTTTTCGTCGATTTTCGGGTGGCCATCGTTGTGAGTTTTTTTGGTTGCGCGTTTTGCGTTCATTTCTTGTTGAAGAGAAGCAGCGCAGGTTACACAGCGGCTTCTGAGTTATTTCTTTATTTCTCAATTGAGGGGTAAATTACCTCGTGAGATAAGAAAGCTGACGATAATTCGACAGCAGCAAAGGTTGACTCAATTCACGAAGTCAAACTCCGGCTGACCGTCGACCGCGGACCGACCGATCTCCATGTTCACCGTCCCCACTTTCCCGGCCCCAGCTGAAGCCGATCTCCAACAACAAACCCACCTCGGAGTTAACCCCTGGTGAACTAACATCCCCCGGAGTATCTCCCACCATTTCAGCCTCTTCCCTTGTTTCTCCTTCCCCGGACTCCAGCAACTTGTCGATTCTTGGCTTTTATTTTATGTTTGTTGGTCCGATGGGTTGATGGGGTTGTCCACAGCTAGACTCGTTGGTTGCACAGCCAGCCACAACTAAAACATTCACCACGGAATGGAGTTAGCAGAAGAGCCTGCGATGTTGGTAGCGAGAACAGATCTGGGGACAAACACAGCTGAAGAGGGTGATCGACCGGGCCGAAATGGAGACGTGATGAGTTGACAGTGACTGTGAACAGTTGCCGGCCGGGTTTGTGTTTGGGTTTGAGATATCGCATGGCTTGACCAGCTGGACTCGTGGGAGGAGGGTATCCATCCACTTGCAGGATCGAAGTTCCCACGCTGTCTATCCGTCTGTCTGTGTGTCTGTCTCTCTGTCAAATCCCCCCCACGAACCCTGTCACACAGCCAGCTAGTCAGTTTGTCCGCTCGTCCGGGCATACCTCCGTTCATGGTCGGGAGGTCGGCTGATAGACCGAGAACGGGCGGATTTCGCGGTTGTTGTTTGTTACTCTCTTCCTGGTCGGTCGGTTGACCTTGCGAACATCCCCCCCACCCATGTCCGCCGGATCTTTCTTGTCACCCACCCCGCTTCTGCCATCTCGCTTGTTGGGTGGGTGATTTTTTCTTGTGTCCCCTTGTTCCCCTTGTAGTATCTCCGCATGTGGGTGTGATCGAGATCCGGCGCAAGCAAGCGAATGTGATAAGGTGGGATCGCGCCCGGAGTGCATGTGCTTGCTTTTACTCTTCTTTACACTACTCGGTTTACTCGAGTTACTTATAACTGGACCCGCCGTGGACTTTGAGCGGATTCTTTGAGTTGAACTTGAGTTATCCTGGTTTTTGTCGACTTCTTGACTGGAGTTGTCGCGCTTGGAATACGCTCCGTGGGTCCACTCCGCGCCAGTCTGTTTCCGGCATTACTTCTTAATCACTCTTCTCTCGCCATCACACTCTCACCTGGATCTTTACCTGGACCTTTACCTGGACTTTTACCCGGTCGACTCACCTTACCTCCCACTTTACTTACTTTAATTGATACCCATCTGATCCTCACCTCAACCTTCCCGAACAACCCGACACACACATTTACAGATACAGACACACACACCCACAATGGACCCCATCGCGATCATCGGCATGAGCTGCCGGTTCGCCGGGGACGTCGACACGCCGGCGAAACTGTGGGAGCTCTTAGCCGAGGGGCGCAGCGCGTGGTCGCCGATTCCTGAGGAGCGGTTCAATGCTGCTGGGTTTCAGCACCCGAATACTGAGAAGTTGAATGCGGTAGGTTTTACTCGCGGGGTGTTTTATTGAAGTGGGAGGGAAATACTGACAGTGGTGATTAGACCAACGTGGTGGGCGGGCACTTTTTGAAGGAGGATATTGGGCTGTTTGATGCGAATTTTTTTAATTTGTCGGCTGAGACGGCGGCGGTAAGTTTACTCGCTCTCTTCGAGGTTACTTCCTCTTGTTTGATGCGTTGACTGACAAGAGTAGGCGCTTGATCCCCAGTTTCGGCTGCAGCTAGAGTCCACATACGAGGCGCTAGAGAGCGGTATGTTTTCCCTTCTCTCTTTGTTTCTCTCTTTGAGTACGGATAGATACTGACCCGTCTAGCCGGCCTCACATTACAATCCGTCGCAGGCAGCGACACCTCCGTCTTCGCCGGCTCCTTCTTCCGCGACTACCACGAGACGCAAATCCGCGAACCCGACTCCCTCCCCCGCTTCCTCCTCATGGGCACGGGCGCAGCCATGGCGTCCAACCGCCTCTCCCACTTCTTCGACCTCCGCGGGCCCAGCATGTCCATCGACACGGGCTGTTCCACCACGCTAACCGCTCTGCACCAGGGGTGTCAGAGCCTCCGCGCGGCGGAGTGCGGCATGTCGATTGTGGGGGGCGCGAATGTGATGTTTAACCCGGATATGTTTCTGGCTATGTCGTCGATGACGCTTATTTCGCGGGATGGGAAGTCATATGCTTTTGATCATCGCGCGTCGGGGTATGGAAGGGGCGAGGGGACCGCGGTGGTGGTGCTTAAGCGGTTGGCGGATGCGCTGCGGGATGGAGATCCGGTGCGGGCTATTATTCGGGATACTGGGTTGAACCAGGATGGTAAGACCGAGACTATCACCACCCCCTCTGGCGAGGCGCAGGAGGCGCTGGTGCGGGAATGCTACCGGCGTGCGGGTCTCGATCCGGCGCAGACGGCGTACTTTGAAGCGCACGGCACGGGCACGCCGACGGGTGACCCGATCGAGGTGGGGGCGATCGCGAAGGTGTTTACCCCTGAGGGGAGAGCACCGGGGGAGGCCGGGAAATTGAGGATCGGATCGGTCAAGACGAATATCGGACATACGGAGACGGCGAGCGGGTTGGCGGCGATTATTAAGGTGGCGCTGGCGCTGGAGCACGGGCAGATTCCGCCGAGTGTGAATTTTGAGAGGCCGAATCCGAAGCTGAGGTTGGGGGAGTGGGGGTTGAAGGTGCCGACTTCGTTGGAAGCGTGGCCGGAAACCGCCTCGAGTCAGGGGGGTGTTCAGGGAGGGGTGAAGAGGGCGTCGATTAATAATTTTGGGTATGGCGGGACGAATGCCCATGTTATTATGGAGTCGCTGGATTCGTATCTTTCGTCCAACACCAACGGAACCCTCACAAACGGTCACACCAACGGCGTCAACGGTCACTCTCTCACCAACGGCATCAACGGCCATGCTCAGCCCAACGGCTACACCAACGGGAACACCATCAACGGTCACAACCGCAAAGACAGCGGCATCTCCATCTCCTCCGACTCCCCAGAAACTCCAGAGACCATCCACCCCCACCTCTTCACCCTCTCCGGCAAAGACGAGCGCGCCACCACCCTGATCGCCACCAACCTCGCCACCCACCTCTCCACCCTCCCTCCTTTCCCCACACCACAAGACGAGAGCGTGTTCTTGTCTAACCTCGCACACACTCTCAACCACAGAAGAACTCAATTCCCCTGGATCTCCACCTTCTCCGCTTCCTCGCTCTCGTCCCTGGTTAAAACCCTGCAAAGTGGCCGGGTGAAGCCTGTCAAGAGGGAGGGTGCGGGAGAGAAGGGGGTCAAAAGGATCGGATTTGTGTATACGGGCCAGGGAGCGCAGTGGTGGGCGATGGGACGGGAACTGGTGGATGTGTATCCTGTTTTTGAGGGGGTTTTGGGGGAGTGTACGGAGGTGCTGAGGGGGTTGGGGGTGGAGTGGGGTGTTGTTGGTCAGTTACTCTCTCATATTTCCTTCCTACCTTTCCAGTTCTGGGTTTTGGGAGTGATAGGGGGTGTTGACTTACTTCCGGATTGGGGAGTTTGTTTACCCCCCTTTCCACTTCCCCTTATCATCACCTTTCCTCGATTATTTTTTCCCTTCTCTCTTGTTACATCTGCTAACGCACAGTTTAGAGGAACTATCCCGCGACGCAACCACCACCCGCGTCAACCAACTCGAATACTCCACCCCCGTCTGCGTCGCCGTGCAAATCGCTCTGACAATCCTCCTCCGCACCTTCGGCATCCACCCCACCGCGGTAACCTCCCACTCCTCTGGCGAAATCGCCGCTGCCTACGCCGCCGGCGCCCTCGACCTCCCGTCCGCCATGACCATCGCCTACGCCCGTGGCGGTATGGCGTCCGAGGGGAGCAAGTCCTCCGTCCTCAAAGGCGGGATGATTGCCGTCGGCCTGGGCGCGGAAGAAGGGAAGAAATGGCTTCCCAAAATCAAGGCGGGGAAGGTGGTTCTCGCGTGTGAGAATAGCCCGAGTAGTATTACGGTGTCGGGAGATGTGGATGGGATTGAGGAGTTGGAGGCTACGCTCAAGAAGGAGAATGTGTTTGCGCGGCGGCTGAAGGTGGATGCCGCGTGGCATTCGCATCATATGGAGGCTGTTGCGGACGCTTATTACGCTGCGATGGATGGGAAGATCCGCCCGGCGAGCGAGAAATTGACGGTCGCGTTCTCCTCGCCTGCGACGGGGACGAGGCTGGGGGATATCGCTGAGATTGGTGCGCCGGGACACTGGGTGCGCAGTTTGACGGGCCCCGTGCGGTTCGTCGAGGCGTTTACTAGCATGGTGTTTGATGGGAAGTCGGAGGAACCCGCAGTGGATATGGTCATTGAAGTTGGCCCGCACGCTGCGCTGTCCGGTCCGATCCAGGATATCCTCGGTTTGCCCGTGTTCGAAGGGACCACTATCCCCTATGCGAGCTGTCTGGTCCGCAAAAAACACGCCGTCGAGACCATGCACGCTTTGGTGTCGACCCTCATCCAGAAAAGCTATCCCTCTTTGGACTTGGCGGCGGTCAACTTTCCCCTGGGAACCACCGGTCTGCGCGTGCTGCACGACCTCCCGCCGTACCCGTGGAACCACTCCACACGGCATTGGATCGAGCCGCGGGCTAACAAGGCTTTGCGCGCGAGAAAGGGGGCACCCCATGATTTGCTTGGTGCCTTAGTGCCCGGGACGAACATGGCCTCGCCGACGTGGCGGCACTTTGTGCGCATCAACGAGCTGCCGTGGGTCAGGGACCATGTGGTGCAGGGGGATGTGATTTACCCGGCGGCGGGGTATCTCAGTATGGCTATCGAGGGTGCAGCTTTCGTTGCTCACACCCAAACCCCAGAGAAGGTGGTCAAAGGGTACCGGCTGAGGGACGTGGAGATCACCAGCGCGTTGGTGGTGCCCGAGACGAGCGAGGGGATTGAAGTCCAACTGTCCCTGCGGCCGTGTACCCGGGCGTTGGATACCGTTGGGTGGACCGAGTTTGTGGTCAGCTCGGTCACCCTCGAGAGCAAGTGGACGGAGCACTGTCGGGGGTTGATCCGGGTGGAATACTCCCCCAAGACTAAGACGGTTACCCAGCCCACACAAGACTCCGCCTACCGCGTGCGCATCTCCCCCAAGGACATCTACGCCGGCCTGCAATCCGGCGGGATCAACCACGGCCCGGTGTTCCAAAACATCACCTCCATCCGCGCCCGGCACAACCAGTCGGTGACTGCCTTTGTCGTCGCTGACGCGGCAGCCACCATGCCCAAGGGCCATCAACACCCGCACGTCGTCCACCCGACGACTCTGGACTCCGTCTTCCAAGCCGCCTACACCGCTTTACCCGGTGCCGGCAACCCCGGCAAGGACACCCCCAAAGTCCCGCGGTCATTCAAGTCCCTCTGGATATCAAGCGATATCTCCTCTGTCCCAGGCACCGCTCTCAAAGCCTTCACCGCTTTGGAGCAAGTCAACTCCCAGACCATGACCACCTCCATCACCGTGGCCCCCGCTTCCCAAGGGACTGCAGTGATAACGCTGAGTAAATTCACCTGCCAATCAATCGGCACCCCCCCTTCCCCCTTACCAGCCCACCACCACCAAAAATTCACCACCACCACCTGGACCCCCTCCACCTCCCACCTCACCCCTTCCTTCCTCCAAACCCACCTCGGCACCCCCATCTCCTCCACCGAATCCGCTCAACTCATCGATCTCCGCCGGGCTTGTCTCATCTACATCACCCACGCCCTGTCGGGACTCACGACGGCGGATGTCAAGAAACTGGAGTGGTTCCAGCGCAAGTTTTATTTGTGGATGCAATTGCAGGTTGAGTTGGCAAGGACCAACCGGCTAGCTCCAGACAGCCAGCTCTGGCTTGCTCAAGCCGTAGCCGCACCTACCAACCCGAAACTCCTCGCGGAACAGCAGGCGTTCTTGAAGAGGGTCGAAAGTGACAGCACAAACGGGGAGATTGTCTCCCGCTTGGGGGAGCAGATCGTCTCTATCCTCCGCGGGGAGGTGACAGCGTTGCAGGTGATGTTGGAAGATGGCCTGTTGTCGCGGTATTATCTGACAGGTCTCAAATGGGCCAGAGCGAATGGGAAACTGGCCAAGTTGGTGGCGTTGCATGCTGCGCAACACCCCCGGGCGAAGATCTTGGAGATTGGCGGGGGGACGGGGGGGGCGACTACCCAAGTCCTTCGGGAACTGGCTGCTCTCCCAGGAGGGGGAGTAGGCGAAGGCGTGGGATCATACGACTTTACAGATGTTTCCTCCGGTTTCTTCGAGGCAGCGAGAGACAAATTCCGGGACTGGGACGGGGTGATGCGGTACCGGAAGTTGGATGTGGAACAGGGGGCGGCGGAGCAGGGGTTTGAAGAGGGGAGTTATGATGTGGTGATTGCGTGTCAGGTGTTGCATGCGACGGCGTCGATGGAGAGGACGATGGGGAATGTGAGAAGGTTGTTGAAACCGGGGGGGAAGTTGTTTGTGATGGAGACGACGAGGGATCAGATTGATGTGCAGTTTGTGTTTGGGTTTTTGGCGGGGTGGTGGTTGAGTACGTTCTCGCTTTCATTACCCCTATTCTCATATCCTCTTGATGTTGACATATTGCCTATTTGGGTAATATGTTGACTTCGCATCCTTACTTCCCCGGAATCTCTACTTTGACGGGATTTACTGACAGACAATAGGCGAAGAAGAAGAACGCAAATTCTCCCCCTCCCTCAGCATCCCCATGTGGGACTCCGTTCTCCAGCGCACCGGCTTCCGCGGCGTCGAAGCCGAAGTCCACGACTGCGACGACGAAGACCTCTACTCCTTCAGCATCATGACCTCCACCGCGACTCCCCCGCGTCCCAAATTCGACTTCGACATTTCCCTCGTCACAGTCGGAGACGACGTCCCAGCCGACTGGCTCGACCAGCTCCGTCTCTCCATCGGTTTGTTGACTTGGACAGTCCCAACAGTCGGCACCCTCGAATCAGCCGCGCAGAGCCCACTCGAAGAAGACACCAACAAAGTCACACTGTTAATCGACTCCCCCACCCACCCTGTCCTAGCCGCCCCGAGCCCAGCCTTGTTCGCCGGGATCCAAGCAGTGTGCACGCGCTCCCGCGGCGTCCTGTGGTTGACCCACGGTGGCGGACCGGCGAATACCAATCCACTTGCGAGTCTTGCGCCGGGGTTCCTGCGTGCCCTACGACAAGAATACCGCGGGAAGCCGCTGGGGACGCTGGATCTTGATGCGGCACGGGGGATGTTTAGCGAGGGGAGTGTGGCGGCTGTGACGGGGTTGTTTAAGACGTTCTTTTCTGAACCTGTTGATGGGACGGTGGGGAGGGATTTCGAGTTTGCGGAGAAGGAGGGGGTGGTGTATGTTCCGCGACTGGTTAAGGACCGTGAGCGCAACGCGCGGGTGTATGCCCCCCCGGCTTCGGACGCCCCGGTCACCCCGGAAGAAGCAGAGGAAGAACACCTCGAACCCTACCTCCAACCCACCCGCCCGCTCCACCTGGACCTCACCACGCTCAAATTCACCGACGACCCTTTCGCAACCGTCCCACTACCAGACGATTTCATCGAACTCGACCCGCGGGCCTTTTCCTTCCCCTCTCTGGGACCCAACGGAACGACCGACGTAGCAGGCCTCATCGCCCGCGCCAGTCCAACAGCCGCAGCGATGGGTCTCCGCGTCGGCGAGCGCGTTTTGGCACTCCTCCCTCCTTCTTCGTCTGGGTCTGCCGCAGAGACAAAGTATGCTAGTCGGCCGCGCACGCACTGGTCCACTGTCGTCCCGTTGCCTGCGAATCTCTCTCTGTCTACGGCTGCAGCGCTGCCGACGGCGTATACCACTGCTTATCTCGCGGTGTATGACATTGCCCGACTCCAGCCGGGTGAGAGCGTGTTGGTTCACGAACTGGGCTCAACCTCCACTTCAGGTGTTATCAGCGTCGGCCTCGCAGCCGTGCAGTTAGCCCAACGCGTCGGGGCAGAGGTCTATGTTACCGTTTCGTCGGAGGAGGAAGCGCTGTTTGTGCAGACGAAACTCGGTATCAAACCCGAGCGGGTATTCACTTCCCCCCCTGCAGACGACACAGACGAGTTTGTCGAGCGAGTGAGAGAAGTAAGCGGCGGAGAAGGAGTAGACATAGTCCTCACCACCCTGCCAGGTCCAGCCCTTCAAACCGGCCTCGCGTGCCTCGCGCCCTTGGGGAGATTGGTGGATGTCTCACCCGGAGAAGACGCCGCTGCGAACAAGACACTGGCGATGGAGGCTTTCAGCCGGGGTGTTACGGTGTCCCGGGTGGATGTCCCGGCGTTGGTGGCGAGACGGCCGATGCAGGTGAATAGGGTGTTGAAGCAGGTTGTGAGGTTGGTTGGGACGGGGGAGATTGGACCTATTGAACCCGTTGAAACTCTTTCGTTGAGTGAGGTGGTTAAGGGGGTGACAGAGACAGATGCGGTGGTTCTTGTTGGGCCGGAGACTGTCGTGCCGGTGAGTTCTTCCTTTTCATCATTTACCCTTCCCTTCTTATCATCCGTTACTAACAGAACAGACCACCAAACCCACACAAAAAACCACCATCCGCCCCGACGCCACCTACCTCATCATCGGCGGCTTCGGCGGCATCGGCCGGTCCATCGCCCACTGGCTGGCCGCCCACGGCGCCCGCCATCTTTTGGTATTGTCTCGCAGCAGCGGCGGCAGCGCGGGAAAGGCCCAGCTGGCCAGCTTGCAGGAAGAGCTGGCCGCGGCCGGACACAAGGAGGTCAACGTGTCCGCAGTGTCGTGCGATATTTCGCGCATGGATGAGTTGAGTCGCGTGCTGGATGCGCATGTGTTGGCGCGGAAGCCGCCTATTAAGGGGGTTATTCATGGTGGGATGGAGTTACAAGTACGTCGCTTAACCTTCTGACTTTCCCCCCTTTTTTCGACTTTTTTCCTTTTTTTCCTTTTTTTTCCTTTTTACTGACTTAAGATAATTTAGGACGCCGTCTTCGAACACATGACCCCCCAAACCCACGCCGCCGCCCTCGCCCCCAAGCTCCTCGGCACCCACAACCTGCACACCTACTTCTCCCGCCCCACCGACCTCGACTTCCTGATCCTCCTCTCCTCCCTCGTCGGCGTCGTCGGTTTCGCCTCCCAAGCCAACTACGCCGCCGCCGGCGCCTACCAGGACGCCCTCGCTTCCCACCGCACTTCCCCCGCCGGCGGCAGTCTACCCTGTGTGGCGCTGGATTTGGGGATTGTGAAATCGGTCGGGTATTTGGCGGATGATGACCGGGAGGGGCTGGGGAAGACGATTGAGAAGTTGAGGTATCATGGGTTTACGGCGCTGAGTGAGGAGGATGTGTTGGGGGCGGTGGCGGAGGCGGTTAGGGATCCGATGGCGGGATGTTTAAGTTTGGGACTTAACACCGGGCCGACGAAGGGGGATATGTCGGGGTCGCCGATGGTTACGGATCTACGGTTTGCTGGACTCGCCTACCAACAACCTGCTGCGACGTCTTCATCTACTACGACCTCCTCCGGCTCAGCTACCGACCTGGCCGCTTTACTCTCCGGCTCGGGATCCCCCGAGGAAGCCGCCGGTCACGTAACAACGGCGCTCGCGCAGAAACTGACGGATATCTTTATGCTTGGGGAAGGTGAGGTGGTGCCGGGCAAGTCGCCGGCGGATTACGGTGTGGACTCGCTGGTGGCTGTGGAGTTGCGCAACATGCTGGCGCTCAAGGCTGGCGCGGACTTGTCCATTTTTGAGATTATGCAGAGTGGGAGTTTGACGGAGTTGGGCGGGAAGGTGGCGGCTAAGAGTCGGTTTGTGGGGGCATAGTCACGGACTCACGATGATAATACGGGAGATGGGATAATGTGGATGGTCTAATGCTTGTTATTTTGCGATGACTTTACTCTACGGATAGTATCTGCTTTGAGTGTTTGGAGTTGTACTGTTTTCACGTTTGGTTTGATAGCGATGCTTGTTGTTGGCTTTTCTCTCTTAGTTGCGAATTAAATTAACTTAGTTGTTTGGTTGGCTTAACTGGTTACTCTCAATTGCTCTCTGAATCGATTATGATTATTGCTTCTGCCGCCTGCGAGCTGCTTGCCAATCTCAGTTGATTTGAGTTCCCGTTCTTGGCTGTCCTGCTGGCATCCTCTGATTGGGTACCGTTACGGGGGAACAGCACTATCCAAGATCGACACGCCTCCTTGCTAGCGACATGTTAGCGCAGGATCTCGCCGAAAGTCGGAATATCCTCAAGGCTCAGGACAGATTGTAGTTGACTGATCTCGAATTCTAAGTAACCCCCGGGACTTGTTCTTACTCTCAGAGGAATGACATCCATTTGATAAGCTACGAGTGACAGTCGAGTGTTCAACTCCCACAACTACAAAAGTACATAGTACCTCTCTTGCTAATCTCTGGGACGGCACCGATCGCTGCAAGCGCTGATCCGATCCTGTGATTGGCCGCTTCCGCCAGCCACCGCCCAAGCGACCCCTCCTCGCCCACCACAAAGGAAAGGATCGTCACAATGGTCCGATCTCGACTGTCGCTCAACTCGTTGAAGATCAGGCCAAGACAGCCTCGCTCCGTTACCTACTCGCCCAAGCCTCCGTTATCACTCCGTTTTTTTGACTCACAAACTTCCTGATTCCTCTGTCCCCTTGTCACTCTCAACTCCCAGCCCAGCTGAATCATCCACACCAGCCACGCTCATCACAGCCTCAATCTCGGTGTAACACTCTCGAAGCTATCACCGTAGTACAGAACTATCCGGGACATTCTGGGAATCGAGGAGTCTAGGACAGGAAAACACTTCCGAGCCCGGTGTGATATCCCTCTGTGCAGCTGTCTGTGAAACCGTCTGTACAACCCTCGCCAATCTGTACAACCGTGATCATCCGCACGACCATGTAATCACCCGTACAGAACCGTCGTTCCTGCTGGTTCCCGCTGGTTCCCGCTGCTTCCTGCTGTCCTACCTCGCTCGCCTCGCCCGCCTGCGGCCTCGCTACCGGCTGCCTGGGCTTCAGGTTATGCCGTCCTACGCTGTCCTACGCTACACATTGTGGGGGCTGACGTGTTTGTGTGACGTTGTGAGTATTTCTGGGTGCCGGTGTTCGGTGCTGTGAGTTTGGTGTGCTGTGAATGTTGGTGTTCGGGTGTGGATTATGGTGTGGTTAGTGTGCCCAGAACAGGATTCATTTTAGTGTGAGGGATCCGGATTAGGACCTATGTGAAGTACAGCATTCGATAGCGCTCACTGTCTACCCACTACCTGTCTTGAGAATTGATCTGCTATTTGTCACCCTGTGGCAAATCCCGTCAGCCGGCAAAAAAGCCCGACCGTATGGAAGCAGCCTCTCACCCACACACATCAACCACACACATCAACCATCACACTCACCATCACGGCCATCACAACCATCACAGGCACACACATTACAATCCTTTATCTGCTCCCCTTCCCCCCTCCGGATCACCAGTCCGGATGATCCGAACTCTAAGGCAGCCGCTACCCCCCACCATCACACTCCCTCGCTCTCGTAAGCCCTAGACAGCTGAATGTGAAACATTTCTTCCCACCTTGCGTTCTCCTCGCCAGACCTCGGGGAACTTCGGTAGACCTTGGCAGACTACACCTCGCGGCCGAGGTGAGGGGCTATTTTGGGCATCGAATTCTGGGTTTCTCGCCGTCGGGTCGTATTTACTTCCGGCGAACTTTGAATGACAAATACTAGGTACTGGGGGTATGAGCGCTAAGCATGTGGAGAACTACACTGCTGATCCCTCACGTACCAGTGCCACAATTAGTAGTCGGGCAGAAGGAACTTGTATCGGCAAGGGAGTTTTGTTCGACCTATTCGAATAATGCAGAGATCTGTCTGGCCATGGCGACTGAACTCCATGTTTGGACAACAGTGTACTGCGGGAGGCGTAGTATTGGATGCCCCAAGTGTCGAGGGTGCACAATTCGGGACTGCCAGGTGAGTACCGTTCCCTGAGCTTTGGACAACGGCATCTGGGATCACCATATCTTCAGGCGCGCCTAAAGGCCCTCGTTTCCCCTAGAATTTGTAAAGAAATATTACAACCTCGGCGTCACCCAAACCATCTCTCTCCCGTTCCCACTCCCAACGCCAGCGCCCCAAGTTGAAGGACAACATCTTCCCGGTGATCTACGCCCAGTACTGGGAAAACTGGAACCGTCTGTGGCTTGTCTCCGGCAACCGGGACCCGCTACGGCCATATTCTCTCCGGGTCGGTGCAGGCGGAAAACTTGACGGTGAGCCTTAATCCCCGAGTCACCTCCTCTCATGACTGACCGAGTTCCTAGGGCCACTTACACCGGCGGTACGGTCCCATGTCATGGCCAACTCCGAAGGCGTTTTCCGCATGCAGCTATCACGTGCACCCACACGTGCACAGGCCGAGGGTCACCGAGGCCACAACGGGCCCAGCCCGTCACATTAGTCGTCTAGCATTGTGAGTTGTTGAGAAAATCAGTGTTGGGTAGAGAAGTAGTCTGGTGTGAGGCAAAGTGTTCCACTCGCTGATAAGATACATTCCGGTAAATTTTCGGAAGGCGGAGGTGCAAAAACAACACAAGGACCTCCCGATCATCCCTTCAAATTCTTAAAAGATCCCCCACTTGACATCTACGTGCCCCTGTTGAGGTTGCTAATACAGAGTATCACTCCCGAGCCGCCTATCCTGCCTTGCTCCTGTCCCATGACCGGAAAGCTCGCTCGACGCTGCCCACGGGGGCGTGATGAAGCCCGGTGCACGGATGTTGAGGTCGAACATCCCCATCAAGCGTGCCCCTGGTGGCGCCGGGTTTCCGGCTGTTCTGTTTCCATGTGTCGACAGAGCCGATGATTATGTCCTTCTTGGTGATGCCGCCAAAAAGGAGGAGACTCGATGCCAAGTGCCCCCATTGATGAGCTTCCCGTCCGACATGATTTGCATATAGACTGTAGCGAGGCCGCCCAGACCTTCCTCGGCTATCTAGCAGGCCCGGGCAGAGTCATAGATGTCCTTTACGTAGACAGGGAGGAGGCGGACGTGGGGGGCGAGTACGGGCCTCGTGACTCCCCCGCCGACATGCTGAAAGAGTATTTTATCTAAGAGATAGGTAGGACAGATATAGAGGAGGATGCGAGGGCGCAGATTTAAAAAGTGTAGAGGCGGTTTAGTCTTGAGGAGGGCAGTCGTGGTTTGTGAGAGGTTGGGGGTCACTGCCAGTCAGTCCCTTTCCTGTAGATGCCTGCAGGCACTCCCAGGAACCGCAAGCTTGGTACGCCGGAAGCTCGAGGTGCACTTGGTTCACCTGGTGTTCAATATCGCCAATTTCTGGCCATGGTTCCGCTGCTTGTGTCTTGATTGCTCTTCTCCTCTACTCGGCGTTCCTAGCAGGTGTGGCCCTGCCACACGCTACGTAGGAGAGAAGGGGGGGAAAGTAAATGAGAGGAAGAAGGGGTCAAAGGGAAGCAGATCCATCCAGCCCGGCCTCTCCTAACCAGCCCTCACAAGAAACACCCCGGCCGTCTTAGGTATTCATCTCTTCGTGCGAGTGAACTAGAAGTCATTGGTGATCTTGAGCGGGGTTACCTCGTGAGGCTTCTAGGCTGCCAATCTCTTCCTTATGGGTCTCGCCCGGTACTCGGCCAGCCTCTTCTGGACGGCTGGGTTCTTCGCTGCCGTCTTGGTGGCGCCTGTGGTAACTGGGGGCCTCCCGCCCGTGATTGCTGTAGGAGCAACCTAAGGCGTCGAGCCTCGTATAGAGCTAGTGGCAATGGGACGTGAAGTAGTCGAAGCCACGGGATACGAAGGAAGCGTACTCGTGGGTTTTCTTGACTATATTATGCCGAGGTATGATGATGATGGTATGTACAAGGCGTCAGTTCACGTTGGAAAGGGACGCCGAAGCGGACAGGATTCCCACTGCAACAATCAGCCGAACGGCATCTCAGCGACAGACCCGTCTGTCCTACGGCGACGACGCGTCGTAGATCATCAAGGATAATCCCATTGGGAACGGCCTTTGATTCGTTCCGCGCTTCGTTTAACACGGTCTGCGCCGGCAACATTCTCGTCCATGTCGCCGCACTCTCGCCGAAGTGATAAGCAACAAGAAGTAAACTTGATTCGCCAGTCGGCAAAGGTATCGTCCGGCCGCTCTGCGGTAGCGCCCGTACACCGACGCTGACGCCGTCTAGAACCTGAGTCGAGGTGGGTGTTGAAATGGGCAGGGCTGAAATGGAACTGTGACTGAAGACCGCGCTGATTCCCGTGAGCCCCGGCACTGACACGGGCCGAAAAGCGGCGGCTAGCTCGCTTGCCTGTTGGTCGCCCAAGTGAAAGTTTGTGGCTGTGCTTTGGGGCCGAAACCGTCGCGGCTTCCGCCTTCGAAGCACAGTCGCCAAACTCGTGAACCCAGCGCACCACGGACAAGCCCAGCGCGACCTTGAATATACACCACGCACGCATTCCCTCACTCGCGAGCGCAGGAAGTTGGCGGATGGATAGATAGGATACAGGCACTGGTCACCAGATGAGGCCACGAGCCAATGAGCCGTTTTCGTATCGAGACAGTCGTCAATAAGCGCCTTGAACACTTGAACTGGCACCACCCGTTTGTTGTGTTAGGCTGGTGGGGCCTTTATGCCTTGCCCCTACCACCACTTGTCCAGTGCAGCCAGCCCACTGCCTTTTCCTCCACACACACACACACACACACACACACACACACACACACACGCACCACCACGGCAATAGACCTCTATTGCGCACCGTCTTCTTGCACCTCCATTATGCTGTCACACTTTCCTTGTCCTGTCCTAGCCCTTTCCCATTTAAGGGAAATCTACCCGGCAAGGTCTGTGAAACTGATCGTGGTAACGCCAATGGTCCTGCCATGTGCCTGACAAAAGCATCGCAGCAACCCTTCATCAGATCGGAAATCTACGCAGACTCCGTACTCAAGGCCGTACTTCATCCCAGTCGCCGTTGTCTCTGTCCTGAATCTCGACATGTCGACGTTGGTAAAATCCACACTGATAGTGCCGATTTGTGCGATCCCTACAGGTAATCAGGTACCGAGCCGTCAGTGACTGTCTTCAAGGCCAATCCAAGGTGAGGTAATAGAATTACCAGGGTCGTCTAGACGCTCGGGAGCCAGATCGAGGTGGCACGAGTACAGCGTCACGTTAAAGACATATGAGCTACCTGGCCACCAAGTTCTTCTTACTGCGGCCGTTCGGCGTGTTGAGTCGGAAAGCTCCGCACCCTATTATCCTCCGTTGTTAGGCATCAATATTATTCACAGGATCATTGATTCCGGTAACCAGGGAAGTTGAACGTGTGACAACGCACCTTTCCGATCATCCATTGTATGCGCCCAGAACAATAGGTGACACCCCAGTCAACGTAGGCGTGTTTCCTATCATCTATACCCGGCCGGAACGGCAGCGCGCATTTGAAGCCGTAATGACGACGGCAGATCAGCACGCGCGGCATTGCTCTCTCAAGACCCCTAATCGCAGCGCCCCGAACCACAGCGGCTTGGCTGGCATAGAGTTGTCAGGACCAAAATGTGGGTCGTTAAGTTCGAGGGAGGTAGGGGTAGAGAGATAAAATACCAAAAATGAAAAAGAAAAAGAATAACGTTAAGAAAAGAAAAGAAGAAGAAAAGTAAAGAAAAAAAGGGGAAAATAAAATAAGAAATGAAAAGGAAGAAGAAGAAGAAAATAAAGAAAAGAGAGAGTCAAAGGGGAGAAAAAGCAGAAAAAGGAATTGAAAGGGAAAAGAAGATGAAAAGGAAACAAGATCAAAAGGAAAAGAAGATAAAAAAAGAAGACGAAAAGGAGAAGAAAGACGGAGGGAAAATAAGGGGGGGTTATTACCAGAAATTAGGCCGGATGCATTTGATCCGGCCGTTAATAGCGCACCAAGCGTCTAATTCCCGCTTCAGGTAGTCAGAGTTTCCGAAGCCGCCAACAAGAACGATCGACTGTAGGCTCGTCAATCTCTAGGTGTCTGCTCGCCTGAACAGCAGAAAGTCTCGGTTGTCGGCTTTAACTTGCGTTGATCCGCTTGCCCTTGGTGTGGGAAATATGGCTGACCTGCTGGCCGACGAGGCGAAGGATATCCTCGACGACCGGGTCAAACAATTCCTTCATGTCGGCTCTGTGACAAGAGGTAATAATAGTGAGCCATAATAAGCTATGGCTGTTGACGACTTGGGGGGGATTCACCTCGACAAGGTCACAGCCGCTTCATCCTCGTCGTAGTGCTCCTCGGCGAAGTCCCCTTGCAGGTCGATGGGGTAGATATCGAACGTGTCGTTCTCTGAGGTGCCAAAGCTCTGCTTCGCCTTCTCGAACGACGCCATGAACTCGCTCCCAGGGCTTTTTCGCCTAGGCGGGACGTTTTCGAAGGCGGCCCCGAACCGTCGCGTCATCAGGTTGAGGAAATTCCGATCAATGTACGTTGAACCGCATTTACCACCTTTTCAGTGTGTCAGTGGGTTGATTCTAGCAATATGTTTAGGGGACTCGGGCAGCGCCATACCGACGCCGACACAAATCTCGTCGAACTCGATAGATGGAAACGTTTTCCTGATGGTGTAGGTCGTGATATCCACAGTCCCCCCTCCGCAGTCGAGAATGAGAACGTTGTCCCCAGCCTGCCAGAATTAGGACACTAAACGTCAGATGATTCAATTGCAAAAGGGCTGCGAGGCCTCACCTTGACGGCATTCACAGACCCAGGGCGGAGGTCCTTCCTCAGTGCCGCTATCGCTGCTGCTTCGGGCTCGGCGATCATCCGGATTTCATCGAAAGGACGCGAGCCGAAGCCGGCCGCCTTGGCCGCCTCCCACGTCGTCGAACGCGCCTTGTCGGCCCAGATGGCCGGCACGGTGAGGTAGCACTCGATGGGGGTCATGTCGAAGACCTCGGGCGTCATGCGCATCTTCAGGTTGTCGACGACGAAGCGGTAGACCTCGGTCAAAAAGTCCTGGCACACCATCTGGGCGTCCTTTCCGCGTGGGAGATGAAACAGCGCCGAACCCGTGGCGTTGCGCAGCGACGGGTCGTCGAACTCGCTCGTCTCGGCCGACGTGTCCAGCAGGAGCTTCGTCCAGGAGCAGGATGCCATGCCCCGCCGCACCTCATAGCCCCAGTGGTTGCGGCTGACGCCTCGATTCTCGGCTCCGTAGGCGATGACGGTGGGTGTCTTCCAGTTGCCCTCCACGGGCCGTCCGTCGCCGGGCCAAGTCCGGAACACGTCGATGTCGTCGATGCTTGTCTTGTCCGACGTCACGTAGCTGACGCCTGTGTGTAGGTCTGTTGTTAGGCAGGGCGGCCCCTTGGCAGAAGAGCGCTGTTGCGGCGGCTGGCGAATCCTCAAACCACACATACTGGTAACTTACCCGTGAAAGTGGTCCCATAGTCTACCCCGAGGATAATCTTCAGTCTGTCGGCCTGGCGGCCGTCGTCGAAATGGTCGCCATCGGGTGCGTCGGCCACCATGTTGGAGCACAGTTTGGAGAGTGGGTATGGAACGGGAAGTCGGGAGGCGCGCGGATACAGGTGTGATATGTCTCTCCTCGGTCGATCAGCTTAAACAGAGGCCAGGGCTCAAAGTTAGTTGTCTTGTAAAGCTGGCAAACGGGAGGGCTTGCCGGATCAGGCTCGGGCGGGGTATGCTTGGTAGGCCTCCATGCATGTCGTCTGCATGTTTCGTTGTTGGTACCCCGGAGGCCCAGTCACGTCCAATCACATGCAATCATATACGCCAACGGCCCGAAGCGAGGCAAGCGTTCGGCTGGGTGCAGGTGATGGGGGTGCTGAACGCGCCTGGCACCAATCCTCATGCTCCTCAACCATTTTCCCCGGCCCTACACACACCACCAGGCTTACCACGTCCCAAGTTCCCAACGGATTAACACTTGGTTCTCGACACAGCACCGTCTCGCTGCCTGCCTTTCCTTCTTCAACTACTCCAAGACAGACGGCTAAGAATGGACGAGGAACTTCGGGACCAAGACAGCGCCGTCTCGGGCAATTCCGCGCAGGCAGCTCATGCCAGCAGACACCCCAGGCGGACCGAGGACCGAGACAGAGAGACCCGGTACGGAAGAGCAAGAGGATTTCCATGGTTTGGGCGGCTCATGAGCTGGGATGAGTCGGAAGATCAACCCCCTCGGGACGAGGCCGTGATCCGCGAGCTGCAGAGCCAGGTCCGGAGTGCAGAATCCCGGATTCGCCGCCTGCAAAACGAGGTCCAAGAGGCACACGACGAAGCCCAAAAGGCACGTAGCCAAGTCCAACAAGTATGGAGCCAACTCCGCGTCGAACAGGACGCAAACCGGGGGCTCCGTCAAGCAGCCCAGTCGATCCAATCGGAGCGCGACAGCTTGAGCGTCGGCATCAAGAAGCAGGAGGCGCAGATCCGCCAAGTCCGGGCCCTGGCATTCGAGGGTATCGGAGGCGACTCGTGGGCGGCGGGCGACGACGGCACGGCCCGAGCCGACCTGGAGAACCTGCACACCCGCTTAAAGAGCTGGGCGAAGAAGTACGCGGTCAACGACATGAGCGAGGTACTCAAGGGGCTGGATCCTGACGAGCACATTTCCTTCATCCAGCTCCTGGCCCCGGTCGTCCGACTCCGTGCTGGGACGCGAAACTCCATGGAACATCTCGAATCGACATCCATGAAGAAGAAGTCGCCTGCTATGTGCCTCCAGGGGCTGCTCGCGTACCATGTGTACGCCAAAATCATCGGCCGGCCGTTTTTTTGCTCTCGGTGACGCTGCCGAGGCACTACATAGTGTGTACATGGCAATCCAGCAAGGTGAGATGAGATATCATCAAAGGGGGGGTCCCACTTGGCTCACACTACTACTATCAAACAAAGTCAACGAACGTGAGTCCCATCTCTGGCGCTCCAAAACCCTCCGTCTCCTCTCCGCCCCGCCGTCCAACGCGCAGCCAGGGGACGGACGGCCCAGCTACAGCGCCGCTCAAAAGACAGTCTGCCGCAACTTGGCCATCGACTTCTACACCAGCCCCGCCCAGCACCTCATCAAGCCACCAACACAACCGGGCGGGGACGCACAAGAACAGGACAACGCATGCTTAACTGACCTCGAAGCAATCAGTCAACACGCAGGCGAGCTGTCCTCGCGGCTGTGGTCCCGGCGGACGGCGCTGCGCGTCAAGTCGCTGGCCGAGCTCAAGGACGAGCGGTTTGTGGCCCGTTCCGAGCTCATGAAAGCGCACCCGCTGCATCGGCTGTATGAAGACGATGACGAGTGTGACGGCTGGTTGGTGGGGGTTGTGACGCACCCGGCGGTCCTTGGGTTTGGGAGTGGCGATGGGAGGGACTATACCGCGCCGCGCGTGTGGATGAAGGCCGAGGTGTGGCTGGCTAAGGATATTTGAGGAGTAAGTGAATGAGCTGTAGTTTCTTGACAATTGGGCAATACCATGAAGGAAACCGCCTCCTAGAATTTCCAGGGGTGCTCCAATGTGCAAGTTGGGCCCACCCCTCCTCCCCCCCTTTTTTGTTTGATGCCACCCCGCAACCTTATGCCCAGGATGTTGTAGGTACACATGATAGGGACCTCTTCAACCTAAAGCAATTGCATTCCCACAAGCAGATTGTTCAACTACTATTTACTCATCCGTCAAGTAAATAACTCGAGAGGGTAAAAAAACAAAAGCCGAGCCACCGGGATGCAACAGGGGTTGAGGTTAACACACAAACGACAGTCCTATCGCCTCTCTCACACACACAACTACCGCAACCCCCCCCCCCCCCCAAGAAGCAAGCCGAACACGGTCGAGAAGCTTCTGTTGCGCATCAGCGAGAGACCAGTGGGCGATCAGGTAGTCAAAGCCATTCTGCATTCGGCAGCCGCCGTGTGTTGTGTGGAGACGCCGTCGACCATCTTGGTGAGTCTGCAAGGTATTGGGTATATTTCCACGATCAAGTTGGTTCCAGAGATTACCAATCTCGACGTTAAAGGTTCAGTCCTCGGTCACTGGCGTTGATGAGGCGGCAGCGGACCTTTTCCGCAACTAGTAGGAATTCACTGTGCGAAAGTTGTGGTCGATATTGACTACCCTATCCTCATCAACCGGACGGATTCTGTCGACATGTCGGCACAGGGGGGAGGGATGGAACTGGGCCGAGCAAATAAAGAAGTGAGTCTCTTGGAAAGCGGGCCATGGAGAGCAGTATCTGGTGAATTACATGAGCTAACGCGCGGATATGTCGGTACTGATAATACTCTTTGTCGTGGACTAGATAATCCAGGGTTTTCCCAAGCAACGTACCTTGCGTTGATGAGGGGCTCTCGTGCAGATGAACGGTTCCCCAGTGCCGAATGGTTGCAGTCTGCCGGCAGTGGGATCTGATAAAGCGGAACAGGGTCGTACTGCGGTTCCTGGCGCACTTCCATGGCGAGTTGGGCCTAGTAACCTACCCGCATGTGATCATGACCGTCTTTTAATCCTTCATTGCTACCGGAAATGCACTTGATGCACTTGGGGCCTGAGTAACGTGGCATGGGTACCACACTTGGAATGGAAGTGAAAGTGTGAAGCGGGAGCAGGTTTAGAATAGGAGCTCCGTTCGACTCAAGTCAGTTGACCATGAACTTCTCGGCTCTGAAAGTCCGTTTGCAGTTGAATCAAGCAATAATTAGTTTTCCATTGAGTCCTGGAACAATGAGTGCTGACAACGTCGACGTGAGCCAAACTGGATACAAATATTTAGATGACTATCTGATAACGCCCCCAAACCTCCATCCAGCTCTATACGGGTTGATCAACTGCTAGAGCCTTCTCCTCCGAAGGCCCGCCCCCACCCTATCGGAGAGTTTACACGTGCACCTACCTGCTACCTCCTACCTCCTGCATGATACATGGTGCCCAAATCGCTGCTCAATCACCCAACAGTCACCAACTACTGTAGCCAGACCATGCCTTGACACTACCATCGGCCGACGGGGAGTAACATGAGAGTTCGTCACGAGAACTGCGGCCAAAAGGAGTCTGTATGTCCAGGTGCAGGTGACAGCCTTTCTCACGTCCATCTACTGCACTCTACCAGCTCATCTTCCCCTAAGAGTAGCAATCAAGCGCAGCCTCGGAGATAACTCCCCTATCCTAGCCCGCATCTGTCGTCCGAACTGTGCCCATGTGCAGGTGCAGGTGCATCATGCACTCCTTGCTACATCCGCCCGTCCATTTCCCCTGAACTTGACCCAGCGATTGTGGGGGCGCACAAGATAAGTAAGTCCGGCAAGATGCAAACCGCGTCCAGTGCAAAGCGCGAAGCGCGTATACGCGTTCCTCTTTAAGGGGAACGAGAAAGTAGGGGTAGTAACCGGGCGCGTACTGCACACTGCACAGTAAAATCACAGGAAGTCGACAGGAGGTCGTCAAGCTGGTAACGTTGCAAAGAGGGCCGACGGCAACTTCTAGTGTGGTTGGATTTTGTTACCTTAGTTAGGTAACCCGCCTAGTTAGTTAGTTCGCGGGTGTGTGAGTGGGTGCCTCGTCGACGCATAGCACAACCCTCACTCCTTTGGGGCCCTCCTTTAGGCCTTTGAGGTCGGGTCTGTCCGCTGGTCTTGGCCACCACAGAGGCGGAAGCCGGGCATAGTAGTGGCGACGGCGCAAGCCCCTGAATTGTGCCTCGGTGATTTCATCTTTTTGCCATTCCTCTACTTGGGCTCAGCAGCCAGCCTGCGCGCCGGACCGACGGCTTGAAAGCCTGAAGGTAGGTACGAATACCACGCTGCGATTCCAAATCTCTCCCTTCCGGCATGCCTATTTCCGTTGCAGTGTATCGCCCCCAGCTCCAGCTGTGTCGGCGAAGGAACCAACAACGGAAATCCACTTTTCGCAGGCGACCAGGCCCGTTGTGTCCGGTCTCCGGGGCCAACAATCCATTTCCATTTCGCATGCCCCTCCTTCAATCTGTCGGGGCCCCCAATCAGACCTTCCCAAATGAAGCAGCGGTTCGGTTCCTGACTGGTGAAGGTGGGATGTAACCCTGGGTGCGTGCTGGAAAGGAACTTTGTCGGAGGTGGGCTGTTGGTCGGGTCGTCAGGAATGAAGTGGGCGGAATGGAATCGGAGAGGGGAGAAAGGGAGAAAAAAGAAGGAAAGGAAAAAAGAGAGGAAAATATAGAATATTCGACATCACGGCTGATCGCGTCAACTTATAACTTGTTTTTCCCGCCTCGTATTTCCAAAGCTCGTATTGTCCATCCCCAACCTCTTCTCTCGGTTGATCGGTTCAACACGACACATGCATTTTCCCGATGCCAAATCCTACATCCACTGCCCTGAAGAACACTGGTCTGCGCGGAATGAAATCATCACCCTCCGGCCCGGCTCCCAAAATCCCCATTCCCCTCCCAACCGAGACAGCCACCCCTGAGGCGATCCAACCTGACACCCAAGCATGACCCGATTGAGGAACCCATCCCGTGAGGATGCTCCCTCGGGATGGCACCAAGCTGGCGAATCAGAGTGGGTTTTTTTGACCCCCATTTTTTCGAGGGGAGCTTGAGCCCCACTTCTGTACAGAATAAAGAAGACAATACAAGATAAATGAAGCCATCAGGAGTGTAAAACAAGGGTTAAAACAGTTATACTGGACCTTTGTGCATAATGGGGCATAGTGTAGCTATTCCAGTCATAAATTCCAAAATATCGTTAGACTTTATGCCATGACGAAGAACTCAACTCAAGATATCGATTTCGGTGCACCCTTTTTTGGCCAGACGCCCCCCACTTGCCCGATTCCCCCAAGTCGATTTAGAGATCTGACCTTCCGCATCGGGCAACCCCCCAGAAGGGGACCACATCGGCTCGTGGCGGGTGCCTGGTGATCTGGCAGTCGGCGAGGGGCGGGGCGCATGTCAGTGCCGTATGCGGGGTTTCTTGGTTTTGGACTCTTCACTAATGTAGTGTAGGTTTGGATTTGGAGGTTTTGATTGATGCTAACTTTTAGGGTGTGGGAGATGAGAGTGTGTGTTGTTTCATCCATTTGAGCAGCTTATTGGCTCTGGGTTTCGACCATTGTCACGGGCCTGGCTCAGCAGCCGATATGAGAGGGACTGGTTCAGCTTGGTAGGTGCGATAACGATTAGGTTTTGTGGTGGTGGTGGTGGTCGCAGATGCAAAGGGAGGTTGCATTCTGAGGAGATGACCTTTTTGGTCTTTTGGTGCGTGAACTGGGGAGGTTATCCCCGCAGTTGGGTGTCTTTGGCCCTCGTTCCCCTAATGAGTTCAGAAAATACACTCTTCCGTGGAACTTTCTTAATTCCATGATCGACCGTGGCAAAGGGTCATTTCGGGGGCCGCCGAGTGTCAGCCAGAAAAGTGACCTGTCCAGATGGCCATCTCGCCTGTCAGGCACCACCCTACCATCTGAAGTAACCTGCTTGCTTGCATGCGGGGCGCGGAGGATGCCGGTGGATGACACGGTTGGTTCATGGTGGTAAGGACACGCGCAGGAGATGTCAGGTCAGGCGTGCACTCCTTTGACATAACAAAAAAAAAGGAAGGAAAATAACAAAAAAACAGGGGAAAATAAAAAAAGCCCGGAATATTCCCCAGAAAGCCTAGATGGTTCCCCAGAGACAAAACGACGCCTCCACATCCGCGGCAACGTTGCCGAAGTGGCCAGGCCGGGTCAGGGGGCCCACGAGAGGATACACGCCGGGATAAGGCCGTCGGCCGTTGGCGAATGGCCGCCTACCCGGGCCAGATAGCGGGATCATGGTCGTGGTTGGTTCCCTGTCAAGCGCTTGGAGGTTGACTTCGAGGCTCTTGAGTTTAACGTTGAATGAAGGTGGGATGGGTGGGATGGTGACCAAATTCCCCGACCGAGGAACGGAACGCGTGAGCGGGTGTCTGAGAGGGCGCGCATGAGGACATGATACCGGGTGCAAGATGCGGTCCTGTCCTGAGGACACATATGGACGGGCCGGGTATATTAAGAGTCGTCGCTCCGGATGGGATGTTCTTTCTTTTCTGGGATTCAGGCTATCATCGTCAACCCGGTTGTTGATTCTACGGTGCATCCTTTCACACTTGTATATTCTTGTTACATTCTCACTCTCCTTGACAACTTCACACCATGGTCCTCTCCTTCACCAAAGCCGCGCTGGCCGCGCTGTCGCTATGCGGTCTTGCTCAGGCCTCGCCGTTGCCGTCGGCCCAGACGGAGGTCGAGGCCCGGCAGTCGTCGGGGTACAAGAACATGGTGTACTTTACCAACTGGTAAGCTCATGTTTGTCTAAGGTTTCATATGAACACCACTAACAAGACTAGGGGTATCTACGGCCGCAACTACCAGCCTGCCCAGCTGCCGGCATCTCAGCTCACCCACATCCTGTACTCCTTCGCCAACCTCCAGTCTTCCGGCCAGGTCGTCCTGTCTGACACCTACGCCGACCTCGAGAAGCACTACCCTGATGACTGTATGTCCGCTGTTCAGTGATCTTGGAAATATTAACCGGTACGAACATGGTAATAGCCTGGAACGACGTAGGCAACAACGTCTACGGCTGCGCGAAACAACTCTTCCTCCTCAAAAAGTCCAACCGCCAACTCAAAACCCTCCTCTCCATCGGCGGCTGGACCTACTCGACCACCTTCCCAGCCGCCGCCAGCACCGACGCCACCCGCGCCCTCTTCGCCTCCTCCGCCGTGCGCCTCCTCGCCGACCTCGGCTTCGACGGCATCGACATCGACTGGGAATACCCCTCCGACTCCACCCAAGGCGCCAACTTCGTCGCCCTCCTCAAGGCCGTCCGCTCCGCCCTCGACGACTACGCCTCCCAGCACGCCCCCGGCCACCACTTCCTCCTCACCATCGCCACCCCGGCCGGTCCCGCCAACTACGCCAACTACCGCTTCCCCGAGATCGCTGCCCTAGTGGACTCCTTCAACCTCATGGCCTACGACTACGCCGGCAGCTGGTCCAACGTCTCCTCCCACCAAGCCAACATCTACCCTTCCTCTTCCGCCCCCGATACCACCCCTTACTCCACCGACAAGGCAGTCAGCGATTACATCGCGGCCGGGGTCCCCGCATCCAAAATCGTCCTCGGCATGCCCATCTACGGCCGGTCCTTCGAAGCCACCGGCGGGCTGGGCAAGACCTACACGGGCATCGGCACCGGCACCTGGGAAGCAGGCGTATGGGACTACAAGGACCTGCCGAAGTCCGGAGCCACGGTGCAGGTGGATAGTGCCGCGGGGGCGTCGTATAGCTATGATGCGGGGAGTCAGGAGCTGATTAGTTTTGATACGCCCGAGATGATTGGGACGAAGGTGGCGTATTTGAAGCAGAAGGGGTTGGGCGGGAGTATGTTTTGGGAGGCGTCGGCGGATAAGCAGGGCGGGGATAGTTTGATTGGGACGAGCTTTGGGGCGTTGGGGGGCGTGGAGGCGGAGCAGAATTGGTTGGATTATCCGGATAGTCAGTATGATAATCTGAAGAAGCAGTTTGCCTAGGGGGAAGCAGAGGGATCAGGTCAGAGGGAGATGGATCAGGGAAGAGGACGTCACGATCACGATCTGACGGTGTGAGGGTTGGGTTGTTGGAGTCACCGACCGGCGGGTTCTTACCTTCGCTTGATTCCCATTTTTTGTATATTTTCTCTTCTTTTCTATTCTCTGTCTTTATTTCCGTGTGTTTTTACTTTCATCCTTCACTTCTTGTTCATACTAGGGCGGGTATCACTCGTTCACTTTACACTTCATGTACATACTCATTCGTTTAGCCTGGTCTGAAGCAGCCAGGTTGTCAATATACGCTTCACATCTGTATAATCATGTCACGGGACAGCCCCCTGACTCAAACCCCCCGAGACCCATCGCGAGCAAACAAACCACAACCCTTGCTGCTCGCCCTGTCTCCGATCTCCACCCCGATCGGTTCGAGAGGCTCGGAATCGACTCCGCCATCTCCCTGACATGATGATCCCGTGCTGGGCAACACCCCAATTGTCGACGTTGATGAGTCTGTCGTATCCGACCCAATCAGTCCATCTTGTGTTGAATGTTGTAAAGTCCTCACCGATGACCAAACCGGGATCCAACGCCACGATCGATTGATACTCTGCACAGTGCTGAATGCAGCTAGAATCGCATTGTTTGCCCTTTCGATCCCCCTTTACCAAGGGTTTCCAATGACCACGGGTCATCTCTACGTGTAAACCCCAAACCCATCGAGATCTGACCCGAACAACGCAAACAACACATTGTATTCGTACCCCCATGCCCTGCAAGCACCCGCAGGTACCCGCCCCTTGAGATCCTCCCGTTTGTTTGTCCATCCCGTGACTTTACGTCGCACAACCGCGTTCCCGTGCCGGACGCCCGGAGATTCCAGGGTACCTTACCTCTGTACGCATTAGTTACACACCGACCGGAAATTTAGGTATTTTTTTCTTTGTCCGTCCCGTCTTTTCCCGTCCTCGCACAACAGCCATGCAGGTCGGCGGCCAGGCTGGTCCCGTTACCAGGACCGCGGTACCGACTACCAAGACACGGGATAATTAATAGAAAGAGTGATGGAATGGGGTTTAGGGGGTTTGGCGAGATGCATTCCCGTTTCCCGTGCCGTTAACGGTTGGGTGTAACGGGCGGGAGGGGGAACAAAGAAGAAAGAACTTGCGCGTTCGTGGTGTTTTTAGCGGGCGTAGTAGAGGGGATTAGTTCAAATGTAGCGACAACAATCGGAGTCAACCCCGATTCAACTCTCCAATGCGGTCTGTGTATTCCAAATTCCCCGATGCAGGCGGAGATCGCGATGACAGGCAGCTGTCCGACATAGCGCCAGACTAACTAGGATATCCCGCATGTCGTGCAGTGTGCGATCCCATCCGGCCGACGATGCCGCGAAGCTTGTCGGCGCTGTGCCCGTCTAATGCCGGGGTATTCGTACTACAACCATCACAATAAGAATAAGGTCAACACCAGAGCCACCTCAGCTGACCCGACCCTGAATCTCGTTCGTGCTCCAATTGCCATGACCCCAGTGTGTGTGCGCCCTACCCATAATAGACCGCAACGCCCCCCTCCCAGAATCCCAAAAATCCCTATTTCAGCCCGATGCCCCCCGAAAATCCAGCACCAGCCCACCTCGCGTCGTACAACACAAGGGTCAGCGATCCGAGCTATCTCATCACATTCCAGCCGCTGCGGTACCACAAACCAGGCAGTAACGCTACGGCATGAGCAGAACAAGGCCACCCACCCAGAACCAAGGCATCGGGTCGGTTTTCTGTGTGATGTGGCATCTCGCTTTCTTTTTGTGGCTGTCCCTGATATTGTGTGATAACATGGGTGGGTGGGTTGGTACATAAGCCTTGGGGGCTTGTGACGTGACGTGACGTTATGGATGGTGGTGAAGGACCCGAGACAAGTCACCGAGGGCTTCTTTAGGGTGTGTTTTTTTTTTGTTTCTTTTCAGCTGTGGAGGGGTTCGAACTTGGAAGGGATGGAGAGGACGGTGTCCTTTTCTGGAAATTTGTTCCGTGTCATTGTGACGGATTTGGATGAAGTCAGTGGCGCAAGTCTTGTTTCTACGTTAATTTGACCTAAGATCACGATGGGTTCTAGTGGCTGAGAGGGAGGTTAGGGCAGTGTCAAGATTCGCCTGGAAAACAACAGATGGCATTGAAGGAGTGTCGAATCTCAACCATTGATTACATAATTGGTAGGTAATTAACACACACAAAGAGGACTTAGCCCTCGTGCCATTAAGGCTGCGGCAAAATAGACTCTCTATAACAATTGGAATTGAATAATAATCCGGAGCTTGTATATCGCGCCTTGAATTGTTGATTGATCACTTGATGCTGGACGTCACAGTCTCCTTTTCACCCTACACTACCAACCTTGTACTTTCCACTGCAAGCTAGAGGTCAGTGTCAAACCAGGCTGCTGTACTCTCAACACCATCAAATTCATGACACACGTAGCCCTCAGCAAGTATCAGCCACCACCTCGTCGAAAGGAGATAGCGGGCTGTGCAGCGTCTTCCGGAGTCGCCGGGCCACTGGGTGTTAACTTCCGTGCGAGGTATTGAATTCATGTTGGACCTCTAAACGTAGTTGGCTGTCTCACTGTGCTTTCGCAAACATTTTACGACCCCCTAAGCCCGTCATTCGCTGGATCCCGAGCTCTTCACATGCCTCCTTTGAGTCGCCGCCGAGTTCCCGGCGATTCCAAGTTATAGTGTGTGACGGAGGTTCGAGATTTTCAGGGAAGCCGGGCGGAGCAGTAAAGCTGGTTGACACGGCTATCACGGAATGCGGAATCCCGCGGGTGAGGCTTGGTTTACTCGATCACCAAGTATACTCGGAAGAAATGATGTATCTTTGACCCAGGATAATGGTGGGCATGATTTCAGTTTGCTTTTGAGGACCTGTAGAGAATGAACGAGTGCCTAGCCTCTGTGAAGTCCAAGTATCTCGCCAAGGGAGAGGAAGTCGCCACAAAGCTGGGCACAAGTTCGTCCGGCCAGGTGCCCGGCATTGATAGTAATTACCTAATTCCCTGGAGATGTGACCTCAAGAAGGGACCTTCCTCGAGTCGCGGGGTTCCACGGAACCTCTCAGAAACCGATGAAGAGTGGCTCATGCAGCGGAGATCTCCGTGATCTCAGCTCGTCTCCATTTTATAAGTGATTCCTCGGACCGGTTTAGCTATGTCTGTCGCAGGCATGGTCATTTCGAGCGACAGGGCCGGAAAACTCTCTCCATGGCTACTCATCTCACTCTCACACAAGAATGAAGCGGAGGTCAACGTCACAGGAACAACACCCTCAAGAAGACGACGAGAACCTTCCGGGGCCGCTAAGAACAGCATCACGGTCATTGGAGTTGTGGGGTGAAACAAAGATTCAGATTCCTCGCGCGTTCACTGGATGGATGTTAGTTGGGCACAGACCCGAGGCTTTTGCATATGTTTGCCTCTATCCGTAACCACTGGGTTAACTTTTCCGACTGAAACCCACTGCAGAACGTCAGGTGAATACTATTAGTAGCCTTAAAAATGGTCAAACTGAGACCTACGTAGTTGTACATGTACAACCCAAGGCTGTCATTCCACGCAATTCATACCAAAATAACCGTCAGGGTGCGTGCCCGCTGAGTCATCTTTCGGTTCCCAAATCTGTTGCATTTTTTCAACTGAGCTGCGGATCAAACCGGCGAGGAGGGTTGACAGCAGGTAACACGACAGTCTCTGTCCAGTCGAAGCAGAGAACTTTTGCTTGTTGTCGTGTATCGTGTCACTTGACCTTCCAGTTTCTCGAAGACAGCGAACCTGACAGTTGGCGGGGCTGGCGTTTTTGCCGATGTAACACGGGGACCGACCGAGCGGTTTCTTTCATGTGCTCGTTTCGCTAGTGGGTCGCGGCGGCCAGTTGGGACTTGACAATCCCACCTTGGCCCCTTCAACGCGCAGAAAATCAATCTCGCCATGCAAAGGCAAGGAGAGCGGAAGATGCGGTGAGCGGTGGCAGAGAGGCCAACGAGGGGTTTTTCAAAGCAGTTGGAAGAAAAGTCGCCGTTGGCGATTTGATCAGGGCACTTCAGGGCCAGGTTCCCGAGAAAACCCTAGCTCAACGGCTTCAACCCCCCGTCTGTCCTGCTTCGTGGTCTTTGCGAACGAATCACCAGGCATGGCCGTACCGAATACTACCTTGTGAGTTGGACGCCCGAATAGCGTCGCCTTTGAGAATGCAGGCCCTGATGCATACCCCTGAGGAAGGCGGGGCCACTTGCTGCAGGTCAACCAACATCCTCGGTGCTCGGTGGAGGAAGGAGATGTTTTTTGCCTCGTCGTAAGCAAAATATTATGGACTCGGGGGAACTGTGGCTTGTCCGATGGCGGAGAAGGGCAGAAGTGGCGTCGTGCGGGAAATGGCAGGTTCTCCAGGCTGTTTTAGCCCCCATGGTCCATCCCGTCCGGTTTCGATTCTGGGACAGCGGATTGGACGGACCGGAGAATTCCAACGACGCGCGCCAACTCTAATCACGACCAAAACGGCTATGTGGCTGCTGAGCTTACCGAGTGGGAGGGCGATTCAGCAGCTTGTGCGACACAGCGTGGGCGGGATTCCTCCACGCAATTAGTTGCGACACGCAAAAAGTTGGAAGGAAAGATCGGCGCATTTTTTTTCTGCAGCAAGGTGCATGAACCCACCAACCCAACTGCAGGCGCGCTGCACGGGGAAAGAGGAAGGAGTCGCCTGGGGCGTGAGAGCGTGGTTCCCCTCGTTCCAGTGCGTGGCCAAAGTTTGGGTCGATGTGCCATCTCTGTGTGGTGTGAGGAGAGGGGGTCTGCTGGTTGATGAGGCAGAGCAGGCGAGGCGATAACGTGAATGTGAATTACGGAAGATAACGAACGCGGGCAACGCCGGCTTGCAGGGCGCGGCTCTTTTGCGGCGTCGTATTTCCGAACCGTCATACTATTTGTAGAGTCTTCATCTCTTCAGCTGTTCTTTTGCCACGATGCGTTCTTCAGCGAGTGGATTCTTGATGGATTGCCGCGTGGGTGGAAATTGTTAACATGGCGAGCAACATTGTGGGAGTGAGGGTGTCCTGGTAAGCCCTCCGAACTGCAAGGGGTTTCCCCTCAATCCATCCATGGCGGTGAAGGGGGCCTGGCGTTATTTGCAGGGGATCGGCAACGGCGACTTACGGACCGGGGCATGGCCGAGGTCGTCCGCTGGACGGTCGCTGTCCACGCCGGCCAGTTACGTTGAGAAACGGACAGGGCGCGGGGCTCGGCCTTCTGCCCGGCATCCTTGGTTGGGTGTTTTGCCCTGGGTCGTTCACAGAAAGAGTCAAGAGAGAGAAAAGTTTCCCCTAACGGGCAGCAGCAGGCGACGTTTTCTGTTTTGCGTGTTACGTGTTGGACATTGGCTCAGATTCGGTTGGCAGTGTACCTGCAGCCAATGGTTGCAGCCATCGTCAATTGCACGGCCCGCCTGGGCGTTTTCTGTCTCGTTATGGGCACGGCGCAGGACCAGACGGACGGGTGCGGGAGGCACCTTCCAGCCAAGTGTGGGGCTAGGTTCTTGTGGGCATGCAAGATAGATTGGGTGGGTCAGCCAAGCAAGCCACCAAGCTAGTCTCAAGAGCAGTTCGTGGTGGCTCGTCTGATGGAGACCCTCCAGTTTTGGCAATGCTGTGCAGAACAGGTCTTGTATCACGACAGCAGAAAGCTGAATGCGGTAGCCCGGGGGGGAAAAGATATCCGATTGTGGGTGGTGGTTTGCCTTTTGGCCAGCTTGGGCGAAGAACGGGGTCGTTGAGACAGCATTCGAGTGCGCAATCGAGCTTCCCGCTTTGGGATGTACCAGGATCAAGGATTTGTCCGGATCAATCCCGGTTGCCGATCGGCCGCTAACAATGGGAGCGTGGGGCGAGCATGGGCCGGGTTCAACCAGTTTGGGTCGGGCATTGCACCACGACTTCCTTTCCTATCCCGAGAACGCGAGGGCAGAACCAACATGCAGGAAGGAGCCTCAGGCAGTTGCAAACCGAACGAGGAAAGAAGGAGACCGGCGAGAGCCATTTTCCGTTGCATCGGACGACGGTTCGTCCGCAAGGTCACTATCGGAGGCAGGAACAACCGGAGGGTGCCCCTTGAAGAGCTAAGGGCAGGTACCATGGTGAGCGTGGCTGCTCCGGAGATTTTTGGGAACGATGCAAATTTGGCGAAATCGTGAGTGACTGAGCATGGCGATCGCAGCGCATCATGCCGGGTTCCTCGCCGTCAGCAGAATCTCCTCCAGCGCGTCACAACGGCAGGTGTCACGGCTCAACCAGCATGCTCAGCACTCACCTCCCCACCACTTCCAAGGACCGCCGGAACTGCCGGTCGTCTCATGGTCCCACCACGCCCATGTTGACTTGTGGTTCTCATGTGGAGCCCGAGCAGATCGATGCGGATGACGGGATGGGTCCGATGGGCCGGGGCGGCGCTGGGATTGGGAACCACGAACGGCTCATGGCATAGCCGGGGAAAAGGGTACTCTGCACTCGCTTTGGACGCTCTGGAGTGGGAGGTTCGATCGGGGGAGGGGCGATTCTCTGGCCCAGAACGCCGAAAAGCCATGATGCTGACCATGAGAGACAACGAGGGGTACCAAGTACCAGGGATGGTCGTGGGTGTTCGCGTGTGTCCCCCCATGTCCTGGTTACCCATGTTCCATTCCGTTCCCCCCCCCCCCCCCCAAAACTTAACCCTCACGACCCGCAGAAAATTGCCCTGGGTTTGCGAAACTGCGGAATGCCAGCCACCTTTCGCCTCGCCCCAGCTGTTGGCCACACAACCCGAAATCAAACCGAACAGGGAAGGAAACCTGCGGCGCCGCCCGGCGGAAACCTGACGTGCTTAACCCGTGGGCTTGTCCCCGAAACCCTGCAGAACGAGGACAGGGAGCAGATCCCCTCATGCCAGATTTATAGTCTGGCGAACCCTGCAAGGTTCGCGCAATCCAGACCCGGTCCGTCCCTCCCGCACTTGTGTCTAAAACTCATCCACGGAAAAAGTGTCAAGTTTCAAGTGTCCGAATCATCGACCGACCATCGCCATCTCGGGGCTCTTCATGGCCGGCCACAGGCGAACAGCAAGCAGTCACGCTGGGGTTGGCGGCTCCGGTCAGCCCAGACAGTTGCCCGGCTCGGCGTGCGAAGAGTGTCGCAAGCGCAAGTTGCGATGTAAGCATCACTCCAACCGGCACTACAGAAACAGATGAAAGGCGCACGAGGCGGCAGCGATCCTACGTGTTGAGACAGCAGATGGCGCTCACCAAAAGGGTTGGCGTGCGTTGCTGTTCGTCAGATTTTTGATGCTGACTTGAAAACTTCAACCTTTAGGCGACCGACAGCGCCCACAGTGCGGGACCTGCGCCGACGCCGGTATCGTGTGTGAGGTCAACAACAACAGACTAGCTAGAGGGCCGAAGAAAGGTGACTTGAAGGCGCTTCGCAGTCGAATAGGTGAGTCGCTCACCCCTCCATCACGCTAAATCCCGACAACCCTCGGTGCGCATTTGGAGTAAGTTCAGGCACTAACATAAAACCCCGCGCGACAGTCGCATTAGAGCGACGCCTCAGTCTCGATCACGGCGTCGAAGCCTTGACGCTTCTGACAGACGACTCGACCCTGGCGACAACAACAGCGGACAACCGAGCGACCACATCGGGATCAGAAGGAGGCTCCCCGCCACTAGTATCACCATGTCAGAATCCGATGGGCTGGGACAGTGAGATGCACGTCAAGGTTCCTCCATTAACCCCGACCTCCGCGCCTCTCAGCTTCTCGACATTCAAGTTTCCGCCGACCCCTCCATCACCAGTAGCAGGCACATTCGTTGATGACTTGATGCGGGCAGACCTGTAAGAAAGATCTCATTTTATCTCAGTTTCAGACATGCCACGAGTCGTATGTTTCGGTCTCATCGCGCTAACGACACGTCACCTGCCAATAGCGATCAGCTGTACTTTGACAGAGTCCATCCCAATGTCCCGATATTCAACCAGTCTCGATACTTTGCGAGGGCGCGCCAAACGCCCCCCTTGGACCGGCCCACCTACATGCTCAGCCTCCAGTACGCCATGTGGACCCTAGCCATGGCGATGTCGTCTCAGTTTGAAAGCTCCCGCGAGCCGCTGTACAAGGAGACGCGACAGATGCTCGAAGCTCTTGATTTGGCCGATGACGATCTGCAGCCAGTGCGGATTGAGCAGATACAAGCCTGGCTTCTTGTGGCGTTTTACGAACTAGCGCGCGCCAGCTATCGTCGCGCTTCAATCAGCGCCGGGAGAGCGTTCCGGCTCGTTCAGCTAGCGCGGCTACACGAGGTCGACAGCCCATCCAACCCGACGGAGGAAGAGGATCCTGTGGTCAAGGAGGAAAAGAGGAGGACGTTCTGGGTGGCGTATTGTCTGGACCGGTTTATATCAATGAAGAGCCGTGGGCCTCTGACTCTGGCCGAGGAAGTGGTACGTCAACTCCCGTTCTTTTTTGCTTTTTCGTCGCGTGGACGATTCTCATGGATCCCACGTGGGTATTCCGTAACGGTGACTAACCCACGATGGCGTGATGATAGGTGTGTACCCGGCTACCGTCCCCGGAGCTGGCCTTTCAAAGCGGTCATCCCATACCGGGTTGCTTTTTGCCCGAGGCTATCGCGTCGGGAGAACACAACTTTCTTTCTCCACTCGCTGAGGCCGCTATCGTGGTTACAGTTTGTGCTCGTCCGCTTGCCCACAGTCAGGCGGCTGATGTAGAACGGGCGCTTGGGAACCAGTCGCT
The DNA here is from genome assembly GCA_020726445.1 of Chaetomium sp. MPI-SDFR-AT-0129. NCBI lineage: Eukaryota > Fungi > Ascomycota > Sordariomycetes > Sordariales > Chaetomiaceae > Chaetomium > Chaetomium sp. MPI-SDFR-AT-0129. Next base: position 325,563 of record JAGJXA010000011.1, on the reverse strand, counting down.
TGATTTTTGGCTCCGCCACGAATGGCTGGACAGCATGTTGACGCGGACTCTCGACTCTCTGTCGATCAATACCCCCGTTGTCTCGGCTATGGCAGACCCGATGGTCTTTTTTGCCTTCATGATCGCCCACGCAACGACGATTTCACTCTGCCAAATCGCCGAGTCGACGGGGATAGACGGGAACTGCCGGCCGACGCTGATTGAGTATCAAAATCGGGCGATGCGGGCAGCGCGGGAGATCGCGAGAATGACCAAGGCGCACGAACACATTGGGTACTTCAAGGTGAGACATCTCCCCCAACTGACACAAGAACTGTGTTGGGCGAAACATCACAGACACACCCCCACCCAAGGATGCCCCTCCGTCAATCGTGTGAGCTGTCACCATACGAACCACGAGGCTAATGCAAGGATCCAATGGCAGGCCCACATATTCATGCCTCTGGCGGTGTCTCTCGGGGCGTCACACCTCGCTGCTGACCGTAAACGCCGCGTCGGTGAACGGTACTCGTACCATCCCAGCCAGGGCTTAGATGCCGAGACCGAGTCAGCGCTGGACGGTGAGCTCGAGACCTGCATGGATGCGTTGCGGAAGATGCAGAGTTTCAACCATTTGGCGAGGGAGCACTTGTCGATTTTGGAGTCGCAGGAGTTTGTTTTTGTCGGCGGTGTCTGAGCGTCATTTTTATTTTTCATTTTCTCCTGGTTTTTCCCACGTACATGCGATATACCCAGTTTATTTATTTTTATTATCTATTTTTCTTCTTCTTTTTTTTCATTCTCAGCTCTTACGCATATTTATTATCTTTTTAGTTACTCTTCTATCCCCTTTTGCCCAGCTCATTTTGGGTTTCCTTGGCTTCCCTTGGTACCCCATTTTCATTCATTCGGGGTTTCGGTTCCTGGGACTAGAACAGGGGTATGGCGCTCTACGCACATTCCATCGCTAGAACGTCAGGTATTTATGATTGACGAGGAGGACATATAGACCCGACGGCGCTCGGGTCGGAACTCGGCATAGCCTGGAAATCCGAAAGGCGGGCCCGGGCGCGAGATGGCACGACACGGAAGCGGACGGCAAGGAAAGGTCGTCCGATGGCTCCGACAAATGAAATGCTGGATCGGATACCGTTTTAGGAAAGAGAGCATGGGCTCCGCTGGGCTACGCGTGGCCGAGGGCGGGGTCTTATTCAGCAAAGGACATACCTCCAGTAACCTGCATACAGGATGAGTAGGAACTTACGTCTTAGAAAGAGATGATTAAACTCAACTTGGGTTCGTTCGCTATGCTCGGGCTGTGAATTTGATGCCTGAGTGGGGTGCGCACTGCAGCTAGATGCCTGTTGATGATGCGTTAAGACCCGTGGACGTTCGGAGCTCGGCATTGAATAGATGCGACTAACTGTGAACGTTTGTCATCCACAATAGGTGAGGGGAAAGACGATAAATACCGGTCGACTAGCCAGTTCATGTTAGCATCCCACCATCACCAATTTCAATCACCTGCTTCTACGTATTCCATCCACGCAGAACCACCTTACATCACTCCCAACATGTCTACCCCCGAAGAGATCCAGGCCGCCAAGGCGTACGTGACGTCTTCCATTCTCCCGTCCCACTTACCCCTCGGGAGTCCTGTGGTAATTCATCAAGTAACCCTTTTGACTAACATCCCCCACAGCAAATACGCCGGCCGTCCCCGCGAAGAAATCGCCATCCTCTACGACTACGAACTCGCCAACGCCCCGGGCAAGTCCATCGTCGGCCTGGACCTGCGCTACGCCCCCGGTGGCTGGAGCCCGCCGCACAGGCACGCGGGCGCGCAGGCGGTCGCCTATGTCCTCGAGGGCGAGTTCCTCAGCGGGATGAATGGGAACCCGCCCAAGGTGTACAAGCCCGGCGAGAAGTTTGTGGAGTTGCCCGGTTGCCATCATACTGTGTCGGATAATGCGAGCATGACGGAGCCGATGCGGGCGATTGTGGTGTTGATTGTGGATACGGTGGTGTTGAAGGGAGAGAAGGGGTATGCGGCGTTGACGGAGATTGATGAGGGGTGGGAGTAGATGTGGGTGTGAGCATGATGGTGGGATTGAAAAATGGCAAATAGATAACGAGGCTAAATAGTCGTGGAATAGACGCAACTCTGTATAAATCGTACAATATGGTCCCAAGATCTGCGGTATGTGTGCCTAGAGTTTCCCCTCCACCTTCTTTTCCTTCTCCGTCTTCTCTTTCTGCGGATTGCCTGTTTCATTAACCCCCTTCTCCTCGGTCTTCTCCCCATTCTCTGCATCCCCAGTTGCCTCTACTTCCTCAGTCGCCTCTGCCTTCTCACCCATCTCAGTCGGAACAACCCCCTCCTCAAACAACGTCGGCTCTAACTCCACCATTCTCTCCCTCGCCTGCCCAACCATCTCCCGCAACGCATCGCGATTCGCCTCAAACAACCGGAACCCCAGCTTCTCCTCCTCCACCGCGCCATCATCCAACGCCTGCGCAATCTCGGCGAACCGATCCCCCCACTGCCGCCACAGGTTCGGCCCGTTGCCATCCGCCCAGCGCTTCCAGTGGTGCATCCGATGAAACGGCAACTGGTTGCGCACACAATTTTCGTCAATGGTCGCACCGGCGAGCAGGATATACTGCGCGGCAGCCATGACGTGGCAATCGAGCTTTGTGGGTAGGTGGGATGGGTACCCCGGTTGCAGGGCCATGGCGATGGAGTAGCCGATGCGGGGAAAGCCGTGGACGTAGAGGCTGTTGATGAAGCCAGCACTGGTACAGCGGGCGTTCAAGGCGGCTGCGCTGACCCAGCGGGCGCAATCGGCGTGAAATTCGGCCAGGTCGAACTCGTTGGTGAGGTTGTAGGTCTCAATGTGGGGTTCTGTGGGGAGGGAGGGTTAGCATTTTAGAAAGGGGAAAGAAAAGAAAGCAAAAACAGAAACTTGAGAAAAGCAGGGCAGAAGGGGTATGATAAACTCACCTGAAGTCGGCATGGCGTGAGAGAGCTCGAAGCCAAACAAAACCTCATTGCTCCAGATCTCCGAGTCGAACCACGAGAACTCATCTTGCTGCAGGGCTGTATTAGCAATATGTTTGACAAGACCGCAATGCAAGCGCCCAAGACACTGTGGTGTGTCAACAAAACCGGAACACTGAGAACGTACCACGAAAACCTTAGCAGTGCGGCCAGGCAGATCTCGGAGCGCCTGAAGTAGCTCGAAGACCTTCGTCTGCACCGGATCATCGTATGGAACCAAGAACGCGGCCTCAAACAGCTCGTCGTAAAACACGCACAAGTAGCCCGTCCAGCCCTTGTGTGTCTTGCGGAACCCATCGAACCGGGGTAGGTATACCTCCTCGTACAGGTTGTCAAACCGCAGGGCCATTTCGGCGGGGGTCGGGCCGCCACCCTCCTCGTAGCCACACAATTCGGGGAGGAAATACTCCTTGAGCATGCCCGTGATCTTGAACACAATGTCGTCGCGTTCGGGGTTGCGCAGAACCGAGTCCAAATGGGGGCGCAATTCAGGGAGCACCTCATACCCCTCGTCGTAGAGTTTTTCATCGGGAAGGAGGTCGAGGGTTGCCATGTCTGGTGTTGAGTTGTGCGCGTGTAAAGTGAAGCAGTTTTGGAACAAGATGTCAATGTAGTAAGAAAGCAGGCGGGAAGTGTGTGCGGAGAGCGAAGGAACCCTGTGGCGATGGTGGAATTTGAGGAATAAACTCTCTACTTTTGAATGAATTGCAAAATGCCTTTCGATTGATCGAATCTGGAAGCAGAAAAAGGCAGAAAATAGTAACTGAGCAACCAAGGGGGGCTTTTCTGTTGGTGAACCATCTTTCATTCTGAGAAACGAGGAGCACACCAAGTAGAGGAGGTAATTACCTATGATTGGCTGAACCTGGTCAGTATTTCTGCAGTTGGTTCTGCACTGCTACAGTCCCACACGAGTGGGGCTAGAACTAAACTCCAAAAGGTGTGTCAGAGCATCACGGCGGGTAATTAGCCGCTGGATACAAGCAAGGTCTGCGCAGACTGCGCTATGAAAGTCCGAGCCCCCAAGCGGCTACGCGCCGACGCGCCGACGCTGAGACAAAGCAGGCCAGGTTAGGCCACACTTGAAAGCCAGTCACATCATTTTGGAACGGTTCTAGGACTCTACGACCATGAACGTCGGGGTTACATTGCATGAGTTCATGCACGTTGGTCATCGTTCTGACACACCTTACCCGTTTATCTTGTAGCCCGGCGGCTTGGGTCTTTGCGCCGAGCCAGGGTTCCATTGAGATGCCCTCGGGAAAGCAACCAGCTGCGTCTCTAACCCTAAGGAACATGTGGTGGATAGTGTGAGCCTTGCCGCGCTGCGGCTATTTCAGGAGATGGCATCATTGGCATGCAGTTTAGGCGCTGGGTCTAGACATCAAATGCCCCATATTCTTTTTCGGTTTGGCGCCCGCACTGTGCTATTGGCGGCCCCAAGGCACAACCTGTCAGTCGTTGTGGCCCGGAGCCGTAGCGTGAGGACCAATACCAATGGAAACTCCTGGCTTTTCAGGCGTTTCGTGGTGAGTGACGTTCCATTCTGGCTCCATGCCTCAGCAAGGCGGCTGTCTGAAACGAGCGTGCCTTACTGTGTGATGTGCAAGCAGTAAGTGGGAAGCAGAGAGCCTGCCCAGATATTGCGGCCCACAAGTGATGAAGTGCCCTCGAGGAGCTACCATAGTAACGGCCAAGCCAGTCATACCTCGTGTTTGGTCAGGAAACTTGATAAAGGGGGTCGGCTTCCTTACTCCTTCAGACCATGACTGGTCAACTTGCAGACGTTTGTTCCTCTCCCAAACCTGACGTCCCTCTTATTGCCTTGAATCTCTGAGTGTATCAGTAAAAGGCCTGACTCTTGGGATCTGAGTGGTACAAGATCCCATCGAACTGCACATCCTCTACTTCAGACAATACCTTACCTTACTTTCGACCACTCAAACCTACACGATGGGCTGCGGCGACTCCAAGCTTGAACTAAACCCGGGCGATATTTCTGGCGCTGAAGGGCCACGCCCGGTTGCGGATGTTCCTCGCCCGCGAGTACCCAACGACAAAGTCAACTCGGCGAACACACCCGCTGGATTTGTAAGGTCCCTTTCTCCCCTTTCCGTTTCCTTTCTGTAATTACGACCTTAGTCAACATACTAACCTTGTACCCCCTGAACTATAGCAATATAATACTCCCCGCGGCAACCTCCAAATGGACCGCGTCAACCAAATCGTCCAGAACGCCCCCGGCGCACCCGCCCACGGCCTAGGCCGAGGAGTATTCCCCAAACACTACCGCAATCAAGAAGGCCCACGGGACAACCCCCACCACAACTTGAGCGGTTTTGAGTCCGGCCGCCCCGGACAGGACCCGGGCGACCCCCGCGACGGCAGGTTGTATGAGTACCCCGTCAAGACCATGGCCCAGCCGCAGCCGCTGAAGAACACATTTGACTATACCCGGCGGGCCGCCACGCTGGCCCAGACCATACGAGCTACACGGCCAGACGATGAGGACTTCCGTGATCCGACGCGTGAGCCGCCGAATGACCCCGGGGCACTGCGGGCGGTGACGAATAAGGATGGGCAGGTCATGGGCGTGGTTTATCATCCGGAGGGAAACAGGAACGGGTATGAGCGCGCTAGGATTGAGCCGTTGGATGCGCAGGGTCGGGGGGAGCAGGCACGGTATAGGGATCAGCAGCTCGCCTCGTCGTCAACTTGGCCGCGGCGAGGGCCGGAGTCGTCAGTTCCGCAGTAATGTCGTCGAGTGGGATGTGGAGCTGGCGTTGGAGGTTGTATTTTGTGTCACCTTACTTAGGGCCCGGTGCTGTGTTTTGGTTTTGGAAGGCTGGCCTTGTATCTTATGCCTCGTAAGCAGGTGAGTGTTTGGGTAATCAATCTGCTGTTCTTTTCGTTGTCAAACAGGTGCGGATTTATATTGCAAGGGCCTTCACAGCCCGTCCTTCGCGGTCAGTGTAAATGTAGGATGCAGAATCACTCTTCCATGGCCATTGAAGCAACACTTGATCGGCAACCACGGGTGACGGATTCCGAGTCACACTCGCCCGGTGCCTTCCATCCGAACTCACTTTCCGTTCCTTCCTCGAAACATCCACAATCCCCCCATATAACCCCCTTGCGCGGAGTTCCTGCCACCGACCCTCCCAAGAGCCAAACACACCGGTGGATTGGCTCAGCGGCATTGGGAGTAGGTCCGGCCCCGCCACTACCGTCGTAAATCGAAGTGGTCCCGGGTTCGATTCCCGGGACCAGCGAAGTAAAAGCCCCTTGATGGGCTTTTCGTAACCACCGACCGCTATCCCTCCGGATGGGAATAGGGTTCGGTGGTGAGCTTTTTGTTCTTTTCTCATAATAGTCATAACTTAGAATTATTGAAGTAAACCGAGACCTAAATTTTAATCCGCTGATTGGTTTCCTTAATCCCAGTCATCTATGTGTCATCATCGACTTTTTGGGTTGGGCTTGGAAAAATGACGAGTACGACAATCTTGCTACAAACGTTACCATAACTCGAGATAACCTCATTACTGGATAGAAACTAGAGTCAAAATTCCGGCCGCGGGTCAGAGACGAGGTGGTGATTTGAAACATTGTTCACGAGATCGAAAAGTGACCAATGTGTAAATCCAACATATGATAAATTAATGAATTAACATTTATAAGTAGTCATGTAAATTTCGGAGAGTGCTTTGAGGATAATGGCACTGCCATAAGTGAGTCCAGGTTACCTGACCTAGGATCTTAAAATTCTAAGCGCACTCCTCTTAGGTGGCACCGGGAATGAAAAATGGCTGACACCGGATCTCATAAAGCAGGACAGAACAAGAAGTTCTCAATTCTCAATCAAGAAGGAACATTCCAAGTTCGGTGAAAGTTCGGCCAGCACAGTCATCCGGCCAGCTGCAGGGGTCTTGGGTGCCCCACTTTATTTTGGGAATCCTTGGGTCAGGTTGGACCCCGCGACCTCGACAATCGGCATCATCCGAACAACAACAACAACTACGCCAAAATGTCGAAAGAACAGTTGTTCCAGCTGCTCCCGATGCCCGATGACGGGCTCCAGCAGGTCCTCGAATATGCAGCGACACTCTCCAAAGCCGAGGCGGCTGAGCACTTCATCAACATGCTGGGCGACTCGCCGCAGGTGATCGACTTCATCTCCACCTTCAACGCTCGTCGCAGCGACCCCAAGCCCGCTCCCGTTCCAGCGCCGACTCCGTCCCGAACACCAGTGACCGCGCCCAGTTCCGCGCAAACATCTGACGCCGATGCCGTACCCAAGAATCGCCGCGGGCCGAAGAAGAAGAAGGCCGCAATCCACACACCACCTCCACGACAGGTGGCTTCGTTCGAGCTCGCGCCCGGGACGGTGTATAACAAGAAGGGCCAGCAGGATGACTACATGTCTGGGAGGTCGGGGGCTTCCACGCCGTCGAACAGTACTGGGAACCACCGAAGCAATCTTGCACCACCCAAATCCGCGACACCCCCTCCACAGCCATCGAAACCCCCATCTGCAGGGCCAGGCACGCTGGTGTCCGATCTGGGCAAGCCCAAACCGAAATCCAACCCTGTCTCCCGCACATCCACACCCGGGCCATCCTCCGCCTCGCGCAATGCGCCACCTAGTGGACCAACAACAACAAAGATCTCCATCACAGGTGGCGTACCAATGCACGGCACATCGACCGCCTTGACGGATCTCGACCAAGCCATCCGCCAGCTCGAAATCACCACCAACCCCTCCTTGGCCCCGAACAACAACAACGACCCCTCCGCCCTCGCCGCCCGCCGCTGCAACTGCGTTGCGACCCGCCACCCCCTCCTCGAAGCCGCGCCCAACTGCACCAACTGCGGCAAAGTAATCTGCATCAAAGAAGGCTTGGGGCCTTGCACCTTCTGCCACACCCCACTTCTCAGCGCATCCGAGATCCAACACATGATCCGCGAGCTGCGCGCCGAGCGCGGCCGCGAGAAACAAGCATTAGACCGCGAAGCCCACAAGCGTAGCACAGAAGCGTCACGCAAGAACAAGCCGTTTTCGCGACCTGGGGTGGACGACAAGGCCGACCTGACGGTGGCCGAGGCCATGGCGCTGCAGCATCGTGACCGCCTGCTGGGGTTCCAGGCGCAGAACGCGCGGCGGACGACGGTGCGGGACGAGGCGGCGGATTTTGATGTTGCGGATGCTGGGGGGATGTGGGCCAGTGCGGAGGAGAGGGCGTTGGCGTTGAAGCGGCAGCAGAAGTTGTTAAGGGAGATGGAGTGGAATGCGAAGCCCGAGTATGAGAAGCGGCAGCAGGTGGTGAGTATTGATTTGTCTGGGAGGAAAGTGTTCAAGAAGATGGCAAAGATCGAGAGGCCAGCGAGTCCGCGGGAGGACGAGCCGGTTGAGGATGATCATACCACGGCGGAAGGGGCTCTGGAACCAACGGGGACAGGCGGTGGTCACGGTGGCGCATTCAGCAAGAACCCGCTGCTTGGTGGGCTCATACGGCCGGTCTACGAGGTCAATGGGAAAGAGGCCGAGTTGGAGGGCCGCAAAGACAGAGCCACACGGTGGAGGAGAGTGCAGGATGACCGGGATGACAATGAGGCCGTCATTCTGGATGGGGGGGTTTATGGGAGGGGGACTGAGGGCGTTGTAGGGGGTGGTGATGAGCCTGCGTGTGGGTAGTCTTGACTCGATCATTTTGACTTGATCATCTCGGTTGGATATTTTCCGGTTCTAAAGACAAACCCAATCGGCATGGCGGTTACCCGATCATGGGATAGCGAAATGCCATCTTTTCCTTTCTTAGCTGTCGAGGTTGGCTTGCCCGACTTCAGATGGGTGTTCAAGGGGATGTTGTGGGGGCGGCTAGTGGGGCCGGCTTGGCGTCCAAATGGTACTCCGGAGCAGAATCCCGTCTTGAGCACCTTAACACTTGCATCTGCACATCAAAGAAAAGGGCGTTTCCATCGCTTCAGCTCTAACCTCTACCAAAAGCTGTGGTCATACATGCGAAGCTCAGCTTGGGATATCCCACCTTCGGACCTCTTTGGTAAAACCGAACGGCAAGCTCCACAGGTCTTGGCAGGTCCCAGTCCGACCTGCAGGGATCACCACACCCAAACGCGTCAAGGGCTCCACTCACTCACTGCAGCATGCTGCAAGCCGAAGCTTCAACACCACCTGAGCACTTGCAGCGTTCCAGGGCAGTGCGGAGCAAGCTCCCGAAACCAAAACAATAACCCGACCTTACTGTACCTCTCTTCTCACCTCTTTCATTCACCTTTCTCGAATTGAAACCCGTTCCCGCCCAATGCTTCACCGCGACCATCTCTGTCCTCCCGCGACGTCTATATCCAGAGCATTAACGTGTGACATCACCTGAACGTGTTTTTTTCTCTTTTCCTTTTTTAGGTACATAAACCGACACGACACGACGGAAAAGGGTACGTACCCCGCCATTGTTCCACGCGTTTCCACCTCCGAGTCCGACCAAACGACCATTTCGAGACGCGATTTCCAGCCGGATTGTTTCAACACGCGCGAACGAACCGGAATTCGAAGGCTAGTTATCGATCTGGGACACACGATGACCAGATAATTTATTATCCACGATTTTCCCCCGTGCCAAGCCAAGCGCGTGTGTTTCGTCAACCGTGACTTGGTCTTCAACAATTCTGGTCTTCAATTCTCATGTTTTGAAGCTGAAGGACGACAAAGATTCCCAAGTTTTCGATGCGACATCCATTGATTCCTCTGTTTAATTACGACGCGCACCACGCCGACGCGTGATGCCCACGACACATGTGGAGCCGGGCTCGGACCCGCTGCTGCAGGAGATCGCGACGGGACTGTGGAAGTCGAAGAAGGTGGTTGTTATTACGGGGGCGGGGATTAGTACCAATTCGGGGATTCCGGTATGCTGATACCTTTGTCTTTACTTCTTGGAGTTTAATTGTTCGCGGTATCTATCTTGGGGACGGAAGTGTTTTACGCGCTGTGCTGACTGTATGCTTCGTGCAGGACTTCCGCTCCGAGAATGGACTGTACTCGTTGATCCAGGCGCAGTTTGACGCGGCCGACGCCAACAATAACAACGCCTCGCAAGGAGCGGAGAGGGGAGAAGGCAGTGACAGTGACGGGCCGGATGCTGGGGCGGAACAACGCCCTGCTAAGAGGCAGAGGCGGACATATGACAGTTCACCCGGCGTGCCGTTCCCTGGACTACGGCAGGCTAACGTGAAGGAGGTGCCGCCGAAAGTCGAGGAGCGGGAGCAGGAGGAGGTCCCGGCGGTAGTGGTCGACCGGGCTGGGGAGGACCAGGCGTCACAGGCAGTGCAGGATACGATTGTCGTGGGAGATATCAGCAAGGCGGCCGGGGCATGTTCTACGACACCATTGACGAAATCCCTACCAAGGCCAGGGCCTGCGAGAGAAGGAGAGGGAAATGCCGCTGCCGGGCTTAGTCCGATGCAGTCCTCCCCGCCTGCCGGGTTCTTCAGCACCCCTCCACCCAACTCCCGATTACGACCTCCGCATCTCATCGAGACCCTCCCCGGCAGCTCCTCCCCGCTTTCTTCACCACCCGCGATCGTGTACGACCCGTACCAAACCTCGACACCAAGTTGTCCCTCCACACAGGACAGCGACGAAGCACAGTCCTCCCGATCTGACAGCGAGGAGCCGTCGTCGGTCACCACGCCGCTTCTCTCTTCCTCCCAAAATTCGTTTAGCGGCGCCTCCAAAAACACCCTCCCCGTCATGAAAGGCCGCGACCTGTTTGACGCGCAAATTTGGTCTTGTCCCATACGGACGTCGGTGTTCTACGCGTTTGTGTCGGCGCTGCGCGAGAAGGTGCGTACGGCCGAGCCGACGACCAGTCACCGGTTTGTGAGTGTGCTGCGGGACAGCCGGAAGTTGGTGCGGTGTTATACCCAGAACATCGACCAACTGGAGGAGCGGGTTGGACTCAGCACGTCGTTGGACCTAGGCGCTGGGAGCCGGTACCGGTTTTCGGTGCGCGCCGGGCGGAAGGGGGCTCAGGGGTCGTTGCAGACGGAGAAATCACAGTCACAGTCACAGGGCGAACCGAGTGCAGATGACGGGAAGGATATCCCCAGCGCCAGCCAGGCCTCGCAAACAGCCCTCGAATCCAAAGTCGACGACGAACCACCATCATCTGCCCCTCCAGCATCGCAATCCCAACAACCCGCCGCAGCGCCCGGCCCCAACCGCGGTGTGGAGTGCGTGTGTCTGCACGGCTCGCTGGCCGAGCTCCGCTGCTTCGTCTGCGCCCGCACCGCGTCCTGGGAGGGCGACGCCCGGCTATCGGACACCCTTGCTGGCCGTCAGCCCGACTGCCCTCACTGCGCAGGCGCGACAGCAGCTCGAGAAGAACGCGGCAAGCGAGCGCTAGGCGTCGGCAAGCTCCGGCCTGATATCGTGCTCTACGGCGAGGAACACCCGCACTCCCACCTCATCAGCCCGTTGGTCCAGCATGATCTTTCCCTCGGCCCGGACATGCTCCTCATCCTGGGCACCAGTCTGCGCGTGCACGGCCTGAAGGTGCTGGTCCGCGAGTTTGCCAAGGCGGTACATGATCGGGGAGGAAAGGTCGTGTTTGTAAATTTCACCAAGCCGCCGGAGAGCGTGTGGTCGGATATCATTGACTACTGGGTGCAGTGGGACTGTGACGCGTGGGTGGATGACTTGCAGGTGCGGAAACCGGCGTTGTGGTTGCCGCCTGGGACGGTCCTGCCGGAGGAGGAGAAGGAGAAGACCAAGCCGAAGGGATCGCGGCGACAAAGCGGCGAGAAGGGATCGAAAAAGAATAGGGTTAGTGATGGTGTTGCCGTCGCTGGTGGTATTGCTGGTGTCCCGAAGGAGGAAAGCGTGATCACGGTCGCATCCGTATCATCCGATGCGGTCGTATCCGATCACGGGCCATTACCGTCCGTTGTCGTCGCAGCAACAACCATTCCAACAATACCAGGGCCGGGGACGGGACCGGGGACGGGACCGGGGCTAGACGAGCCGGGGGCAATGATGCCCTGCAAGGAAGAAATGCCACAGCCGCCCCCGGCTCTCCCGCCACCTCATTCTGAGCCCCAGACTCAGGGTCCAGCCCAGCCTCGAACTCTGGCCCAAACACAAGAAATGCCAGCAGCGCAACTGCAAGGACAAGTGCAGAACGAGTCCGTGCCCCGTAAGAAGGCGGTGAAAGCGCGCAAGCAACCTAAGGAACCAAAAGAACCGAAAAAGCCGAGAGAACCTAAAGTGAGCCCCGACGCGAAACGCCCGTCGTCGGTTCGCGACCACAAACAGAACGGCGCTTATCTCGTGTGCAAGATCATGGACGACCTGCGGCGGCTTTCGGGAGAAGACGGTCAACCAGCGTGGTCTTCTGCTGCTGCTGCGTCGGCTACACCATCGCCGGTGCAGCCCGTCAAGAAGCGTAGGGGTCGGCCGAGGAAGTCGGCCCCGGCTTTGTTGGATGGCGCGGTTGCTAATGCCAATACTGCTCCGGTCACTGCTACTCCGGTCAGTGCTGCCGACCAACCGCGCAATGCGGCGGCCTTGCCGCGTCCTGACGTCGCCGGGTTCGCCTCGTCCCCGGTTCGTGACACGGCCATGGAGAATGTGCCTGGGTCCGATCAAGGCGGCATGTCCATCTCCGCTGCTGTCAAGAGCAGGAAGCGGAAGCAGACTGTGTGGCGCATGGTTCGTGGAGTGGAAACGCGCGTTGTGTTGGAGAATGAGACGGTGCCAGCGCCCGCATCAGCACCAATACCTCTAGCACTGCCAATACCAGTACCAGCACCAGCAGTGGAAGCACAAGTACCACCAACATCCGCTTTGGCGCACACACCGGCCATCTCCCGGCCTACACATCCCACGCCTGTCCCGGAAGACCGACGACTCCCTTCACCAACGCCGACAATACTGCAACAACCGCCCCGATACACCCCCGACGGCAGTTACGCCCACCTTCAACCATTCCCCACAGTCTCTGACCGACCGGCATCCGCCCTGGACATGGCCATCGACGCTGGCTTCCGCGAAACAGACCGGCTTATTGCGCAGCTGTCGCGGCCTGCCACGCCGGCCCAGCTACGTTTGGCCCCGTTGCTGGGGGATGGGCCCGAAAACCGAGTGCCACCAGAATTCACCCAGCGAGGACAGAAGAGACCTTCTCTGCCGATGGACCAAGCCCACTATCCACACCACGACTACCAACCCCGACCCACAACCGCTTCCAGGCCTGCCCCGCTAGAACCGAAGCTGGCGTCCCCCGGCCCGCGGAAACTGAGTATCTCGTCCAATGTCGGCAGTCCGGTTGCGCCAACGCCGGGGCGGGATCGAAGCGGGAGTGGGCGGGCTCAGGCAATGCCACAGCAAGGTCAAGGATATGGGGACGGTCATGGACCGTTCTTCATGAGTGACCCGCTGGCGAGCTGGTTGGGGTACCCGCCGTATTGGTTGCAGCAGGAACTGCAGGGTGGACAGATGCAAGGCAGTCAACTGCAAGGCGGGCAGGCTGGTGTTCATGGGTATCCGCAGTATGGCCAGCGGCAGCATAGCCAAGGACAGCAAGGACAGTACGGGCAACCTGGGCCACACGGGCAACATGGACACTCGGGACCAAGCCAAGAACAGGCACAATACGCGCAGCACGGCCAGCACTCGGGAGTCGGCGCGCTGTTGCAGGCCCATGAGCAGATGGTTAGCCAGAGTCGCCCGTCTAGCCAGGGGCAGGCACACCATCCTGCTGAGATGCAACAGCAGCATCACTACCAAGCACCACCGCATGGCTACCATCAGGCACAACACCATCCGTCTTATCCTCCAACGTACCACCAACACCATATTCCTCAACAGGGTCAACATGCGCCACATCCCACGTCGAACCCGACACAGCATCCTACATCACATCCCACATCTCATCCAACATACACAACACATCCGCAGCCACACTCACTTTCCCAACAGCAGCAAAAACAACTCCAACAACTCGATTCAGCATTACCTTCCCCCTCTGGAGCCCCACGCTCGCCCTGGTGTCCAGATGAACAGCTGCGCAAGGAACAAGAGGCGGCTATGATGTTGTCGGCTTTACGTGGGAGCGGGAGTGTACCTGGGACTCCTCGCGTTGCTAACGTCAAGAGCGGGAGTGGGAAGGGCGGGAAGGGTAAAGCTGCGAGGGGTGTCTAAAAAGCTGTCAAGCGTAGTAAGGCAGCCGAGGGTGGGCAGCCTGTCTGGCTGGGAGGGTTGGAGTATTCCTCAAGAATGAGCGCAGGCGTGTTCACAAGAGTGGAAGCTTGCAGTGGTGGCGGGTGGTGTATGCTGCTGGAGTTGGGTCTGTCTCCCACACCGGGTTGATGCAACACTCCGAGAGGTGTTGTGCTCTCCACTGTGAGCTGTGCCATGAGCTGTGGGGATAACAAAAGCAAGTGCTAGCTGTATCGCTGGTTGCAGCTGCTCATCCCCAGGTCAGTTCACCGGACGTTGTGAGCATACATACTCGGTGTTTCGAGGTATTTGACGGCTAGCATGTGAGGGAGTTTCTTGAAGCTTGACTGTCTGATGTGGCCGGACAGTTTGGCTGGGTACGTTTTACAGACGAGCTGGTTTTGGGGCTGGGGTCGGGTTTGTACCCACGGTGCATTGATGAGGAGTGTCTTTTGGGATTTGAGTTCTTGGGTTAGGTTACGGCGTTGGGATTCATTCTGGTTTTGGGTGTTTAGATGCGGAGGAGTATTGATTGTTGGGGTTGTCAGTGGGCAACGGTCAATAGAGCGGTTGGAGTCGTGGCACGGTCACTTCTTGTTCCTCTTGTGACATGATACACTATGGGGTTGTTGGATAGCCTCACCACTCAACCTCCCCCCGATGGGGTCGTTTTAAATGACAACTAACCATGTGAAGGATCAGATCTTCCTCCCTCCATACTAGTCCATTTTGGTGCTTTTAATTTAAGTCACGGGTCCGCTGTTGGCTTTCCTGAAATTCTTCCACAGGCATCAAAAGCAAGAAAGGCATAGCCACCTTCACACTCAAACACACTTTCATCTTCATCACTACTTTAAAAGACTTCAACGGGAACCACCCCGGCCACCCACGCCGGCAGTATGGGAAAGCCCCCGAAGCAGCCCGAGCCCCTACGCGCACAACCCTCACGCGTTGAGAAGTCCCGTCCCACACAGAAAGATACCCGCAATCTCCCGTCGTGGTACCTGCGCCTT
This sequence comes from Chaetomium sp. MPI-SDFR-AT-0129, assembly GCA_020726445.1. Classification (NCBI taxonomy): domain Eukaryota; kingdom Fungi; phylum Ascomycota; class Sordariomycetes; order Sordariales; family Chaetomiaceae; genus Chaetomium; species Chaetomium sp. MPI-SDFR-AT-0129. The sequence continues at coordinate 310,271 of JAGJXA010000011.1, read as the reverse complement.
CTCGCATTCAGCTACCAAGGGGACCGAGAAGTGCATCCCTGGGACTTTGACGAGGACCTCTCAGAGCTGGAGGAACAAGATGATGGTTCCAAACAGGAGAAGGAAAATGATTGCGAATGCGGCGGGCACGACCCCGAGTGTGGGTGCCAATTTTTAAGCGACAGCGATATGGATGAAGATGGGAGGTCCGAAAGGTCATACGATGGTTCGGACGCCGATTACTACTACGAGCTGAAAGAAGAGCGCGAGGACAGGAAGCACGAGTTGCACTGGGACAAGTTGCGCTAACGGAGGGAGAGAAAAGAACGGCGAGATCTGGAGAAGGCCAAAGAAGCCGAGGTTCGCGCTGTGTTCAAAGCCGTGAAACGGGCCAAGAAGAAAGCCGAGAGACCTCTTATCGACTCACTTGCGGATTCAACGTTCAGGCTGTTCTGCACCGACCACGTCGACCATTTTTACGCAGATTTCTATGCGATTAAGGAGGTTCGGTTTCGCCCCCCTCACAACGAGGACAAGCCTCATCTGGAAGAACTGAAACTCGACACCACACCTGGCTTGATATACGGCCAGGTTTACCTCGACGTCAATGCCTGTTTCGGCTTTGGGCCGTTTCACCCCCCGAAACGTGCAAGCCGGAAACCCGTCAAGCTAAAGTGCTGCAACGGGGCAAAAGGCGAAGTGTCGTTGAAATTTCTCGGCAACGGCTACGTGAAGCTGAGGGTGCCCCGTGAGTTGGTGTTCATGGGCCATCGCCAGGCAAACCTCCCAACTCCCCCGCCGAAAACCCCGGAAGTGTTTAAATTCGTCGGCATCTGGGACGATCCGAGGAGGAGGTGGAACGAGCGGTAACACTATCGGACAGGCCATTGTCCCGTGAAACCTGCTTTGAGATGAACCATCCAGTGGGGTCTTGGAAGCAGTCGTGGCTCCAATAGCCTGCATTCGGAAAAAGTTGCGTTGATTATATAGTACAATTCTTTACCTTGTTCTGCTCGGCTCTGCATTCGGTTCGCACAGGGGGTAGAGGGGGTAGCTAATCATTCAAGGTTATCCCTAGGGGTGGAAACGAGTATCTTGTCAGCTTTCTTTAATCAAGTTGTAATATCAACGGAAGTTCCTTTATAGAGAGATGCGGATACCGTGGGATGGGGGTGACTTCAGGTAGTTGGGAAGAAATGAGGACGATGGCCTAACAGTTACAAAACATACATAAGTTCATTTCCGTTATAGAGTTTACTGAGCCGGGGCTAGAATAGGTTTATTTCCTTGGAGGCTCTGCGAGATTCGGGAGATGCCTATGTGATGCGGTTGGTAGGTGGGAGGCTCTGCGAGATGCGGTTCCTATTTGGGAGACTCTGCGAGATGTGGCGGATATGGCGAAAACTCTGCAAGATAGGAGGTGGTATGTTGAAGGCTTGGAAAGTCCGTGAATGGCGCTTTCTTCGCCTTAATATCTACCTTTATAAGCCATTGAGTTGCCATTCGAACGGTTTGTGGAAAAGGAGCCGTGTCTCCGTGATTGAACGGCTAGCTGAATAAGCGGCTCGAAGGCTGCTAAGCTGTTAACGGTATCAGCCGTTCATGAGCGGCTCACACCGTGAGCGGCTTGTTCTGAGGAACGTTTGGACGCGGGAGCCACTTGGCGAGTGGTTGTCCATTGGCTCCTGATCCATGAGCGGAAAAATATCCGCTCCTCAGACCCCCTTACTCCGTAAAGAAGCACCACTACACCGCCCAACTGGTCTGAGCTCCTGAGATAAGTCGGGGTGGGGTGCCTTGAGGCGGGGGGTGAGAAGTAATTAACAAACGGCTCAAATACGATCCCAAGGAGTCTCAGTGGGGGGAAGCGCTCTTAGAATGGAATCATTTAGGAATCATACGTACAGTGTTGGGCGGCGTGGCGGTGCTTGTCGCACTCACCCCACCCTCTGATCCGACCAATCAGAGGACGTATAGGGGAGACCGCGAACACTGAAGCCACACTGTGGCGCATCAGCACTCGAAAACCCGGCTGTGATTGGGAGATAAGTCCAGCCACATGACCAAATTGGGGCCCCATTCCTTTACCTGGGCTGTGTTTGGGCTTCGTATTCCATCCTACGGAACAACTGTCAACTGCTTGTACCACCAACCATGGCACACGCCATTGGAGGCCCGTTACACATCCGCCGCTCAAGAGGCCAGAAACGTAGACCAAATCCCATTATTCTCACAAGGTGCTCCTGAGTCTCTAAATTTAGCGCTTTCCCCTGGTGATCGCCCCCGGTATACGCGTCTGCGCGTATGGTGATGGGTTTCGGTCTCGATGGCTGTTCCTACATTAGGAAGGGTGATTTGGAATTTGGATTTGAGTCGCTCCAGATGGATTGAACCCCAGAGGTCGCCGCCCCCGACTCAAACGCAGGCCGGGTCGCGTCACGGTGGGCTAGGGAATAGGGGCTAGTCTGACGATGGCGATGAGCAGAGGATGAGAATCGCTCAACCTGAGACAACCTCGCCGAACCATGAATACCGTCCGTTTGAACTTGACGAGAACCATAACAAGCATATAAGGGCCAAGTCGCCATCTACCAGGAGAACTGAGTTAGACCATCAACAGTTCAACACACTTCGCCCTCAGCACAATCTGCCTTGCGTTTTCCCCTCCACATCCGACAAGTTCACCATCGTTCGCTCTCTTGGGCCCATTCGCTGCCTTTACAAAAGACTCGTTGCCCTACTCATATCCAAACACCCAAGTAAGTTCGATTCCGAGACCCCCTCGGCATTCTCCCCAATATTGACAAGTAGCAGGGAAACTATACAAGATGCCTCGCGGAAGCAGCGGTGGATCCCGGTCGTCTGGCGGCAGTTCTGGCAGCGGGTACCTCCGCCCCGATCCATATTGCGACTATTGCCGCGGCCGCGGCACGTACACGGCCAATGTGACCGAGGAGTCACCCTGCAGCACGTGCAGCGGCAGCGGCTCGGTGACAACCTCTGTCCCATGCACCTGTTATAAAGGGAAAACAGGACCTGGACGCAATGCACCGAAATGCCCCCGTTGCCGTGGGTCGCAGACTCTTGCGTCGTCGAGCCCGTGCAACCGCTGCGCGGGCCTCGGAGTCAGGCGCCGGACTGTTTCAAAGCAGGTCAAGTGCGACTGCGCGGGATATTATTGATGGTTGGTAGCGGGTTGGGGAGTTCTCGTCTTGGTGTTGGGTTCGTTATAGGCTGGTCTTATAGGGTTTCCCTACCCAGTACGTAGACTTGGCGCTCGGAAGGAGGGTTGTCCTGTAGCTAGCTGGGCTAGAGGTTTAGGAAGATCTGGTACCTTTGAATAGAATTCACCTTTAGCTGGTCTAAATATTTTAAACGGCGCATGTGCCTGGCAGTTTGGAATATCACTGTGATTTAGCTAGCGCGCATCTTGGAATTGGGTGTATAACTACGGTACTACAGCATCCTCTAACTCTCTGGGCGGCCAACCCGATCTAACGACCTAGTCTAGGGGTGGCCCTCTTCGGGCTCGTATTGTTGTAGCGCGAACGTTGAAAGACCCTCAAGTCTCGCCCAAGCCTCTGGTGGAACCCGTAGCTTTACCCATTCCGCCGCTTCAGGACAATCCCTTACAAATCTCAGTAGCTCCTCAGTTAAGCCTAGGTTACCAAGCAACGTTTCGTAGAGTATCCATCGCTTTACGCGTATCTCCTCGGTACGGGATTTGTAACGCCTTGGGGGTGGCTGCTTAGGGTACTCCTGAACAAGGACCCGGTTGACCCGTTGGAATGGATAATGCCGGAGCTCACGACGCACCCTACTAGGGATCGGGTCCTGTACCAATATACTGCCGGAGTTAGTTAAATCGCCACGGTGGTAGGTAACTTAAGAGATGAAGACAAACAATTCTGTTCCGGTCCATTGATACCATACAATCGGCGGGTCTGGCGGCGGACTCTCATCCGGGCCGTGGTGGTCGACAAGGAACCAGCACTCGACGTTGTCCAGGGCAAAGTGGCATTGGTAGTTCCAGTGGCGCTCGCGGGATTGGTCGAGCTCGCGCTGCCAGACGTGCTGGCAGATCAGGCTCAGCATGGCATCCTCTCTCTCCGCAACGCCGGTAGACTTATCGCCGGGAACGAGGTGCGTTCGGGTCTGCACTAATACCCGGACGGGATTGTCAAGATGGGGCGTGTTGGCGGTATTAGCGGTAGCGGTAGCGGCGGCCTCGGTCGAGGTGGGGTCCGCCATATTGGGAGCGTCCATAGAATGAATATCAACGCGATGATTTCGGATTGGGAGTCTTGCGAGTTCTGCTTGTTCTCGGCAATGCACTACGTATCGTGAAGTCTGCCGAGTTGGGAGAAATGGGTGCCGAAGATGCAGCTTAATTCGGTAATTACCTACCTACCAAGGTACCTCCTTTACCTAAATACGGATAAAAGTGGGCGTAAAGATGGTGCTGACTGCTTGACTTGGTTCCCACCTGGCCAATGAGTTAAGGCTTGTCTAAAATTAGCCGTTCGTTGCACGAAGTTGGGTTGTCATCGACTCTCGTAGGAGCGAGGGAGCGTCCAACAAGCCAACAAGCCACCGCCAGATAGGTGCAAGCTGATTGGATTGGCACCAGCTCGAAGAGTTCCAAAACCGTCTGCTGGATGACGCATCTCCTTTTCAGTCACAGAATAGCCCTCCTGCGTGAACCTCACGTGAAGTACGTACAGGCTGCAGTCGGCATTCTTTCACACATAAACACGAAAGCGGCCATTTGCCAAGACGGAAAGAGGGGGGTGTTATAAACGAGTTTGGTTGGCCCAGACAACAAGGCGACATGAGATTCACACCACAGCAAACGTCGGAAAACGGAAATTGAAAACGGAGTGGTGAAAACTGAGCGTAAACGCGTTCCCTGCCGTTTCAATCGTCAGAAAACGACCCAGCATATGACCTACACTGAGTCAGGAACTCGACCCAAAATGAAAGCGAAATACGAGTTCCAGATTCACGTTCTCGGCCTCCCTACAATAACGATATCTTATTATCTTCGTTGTTGTTCAAAGGGGACGGTGTTTTGTCCTCAGAGCGACCGCTTCTGGACCCTTTTGAGCAGATAACGGAGATTTATTTGTACAAGGACGCCCCCATGAGCCGGTCCTAGTTTGACGAACTAGAGTTCGTTCTCAACTGCTCGTAACCGCGCCGTGATTAACCCAGTGCTTGTTTGATATCCTAGAATGGGATCTCTCCAGTCCAGGTGCGAGATAGGATGATGCAAGGTAGGATGATGCAGCCTCGGGACACGACGAGCTGGAGCTTGGCGTATAGGAGACGCCCCTTGTTGTTTCGTCGAGTGGCTACGGATTGACGGTCGCCAGAGTTGAGCAGGACTTGAAAGGTGAAAGGAAGCTGGGCTTTGTCTGACCGTTAGCTTTACCTTGACTCGGCTTTACCTGACCAATGTGCTTTGCCAATGTGAAGAGGCCCTTAGCAAACATCGACACGGTAAGTGTGTTGTTGGTCGCGTGATGAATCAGTGCGTGGATTGGGCCGAGTCCAGCTTTAAACAATTAAGTGTGTGGTTGAATCGGTTTGGATCATATCAGCGTTTCCGTAAGCGCCAGACAGAGCCAAAATTTGCGCCCGAGGTCATGGAAGCGGTGGCCAAAGGAGAAGCCCGCCACATGCTTTCTGAACGTGATCCTAACCCCGACCCTCCATTGTTTGCACGTGAAAAATTGAAAGCGCTAAATGTGGCCTGCGGATATGGTCATGCTGATCCAGTCCTCCATCAATCTTTTTTTCTCTTTGTTTTCAGGGTGATACGCCCCAGATTTCGTTTCAGATTTCGCCGCATTTACTGCACTACCCACCTCTTAGAACAAGCGCTGCATGGTATGGAGTTTGCGTGGTACGGTGGCTGGGCGATGAAGCTAAGAGGTGCGCGTCGGGACACGAAAGACATCAATCTTCTCGTCTAAGTGGAATGCTCTCTATTATCAGCCATGATGCGTCTTGTTGAATTGTGCTCGACAAGAGCATTCATGGAGACCAACTCTAACTTTGAACAGGGCGATTCTGTCGTACTATCACGTTGGAGAAATGCAAGAGCGATCGTTTGTCGATGTTGCGGAGGGGGGCCAGGTTGTAGCTGCAAATGTTTTGGCTACCGGTAAGTTTCAAGGATCTGGGCCATGGACCCTCTCGCCTACATGTCTAGGAAAAAGGGGTGGGCGACAAATCGCATCTATAACTGCAGAGACGTAGCTGATGATTTCAACGTTTCTTGACCTCCCCTTCTAATCTCACAGCAGAAGAATCGACGGAAGAAATCGCCCCCGCCATCAAGACCCCACTGGGAAAGCCTGCACGGGTGATCCATTTCAAACGGCAAGTCGAATACAAGTTTCCGATTTGGATGAAATACAGAAAGCTATCGGATTTTGAAGATCTTACGTATCTCTTCCTGAGATATCGTTACCACATCAAAGATGTGAGCCGCCGCTGGAACCTTGCGGGCCGGAAAGAGTTTTATGAGCTCTACAAGGCTCATGACAAAAACGAGGAGAGAGTCAGGTACGTGAAGCGAGACCTTAAGATCGGGTCTTAAAGCGATTATATTCTATGGAAGCGGGAACGGCAACAGATTCGGGATGAGGTGAGATGGAGATGATATCGGGGTTGGTCACAGTCAGCCGGACCATCAGGCCGAATACTTAGGGGAATCATTGAACTTCATTCATAATAAAGCTCTCGTGTTTCAGTTGGATCAGTAATTACACGGCGCTGGGTTGCCCGAGGTAAACTATAATGAGTTTGGCGCTTTCGAGGACGCGTAGGGTCAATAATTAAGTTGATTATGTTGAGACAACAAGAGCAGCAGGGTTCAAGCGGTGTTGCAGTGAACTGACCAGAAAATCATCACATCAAATACGTCCTTAAATAATCTAATAAGATGGACAACTAATTAATTACGTTTTATAAGAGACTGTTAATTGCCATCTTTCGATAGAACAGGAAAGAACAGTTCCGTCTGACGATCGGTTGCCTTGAGGACTAGCTTGAGCGTTGACGACAACTGCATGTTGGGGGCTCTTTCCTCCAAGGGGAATATTGCTCTTGATTGTTTGGCACCTAAGTAAGGAGTGTCTTCTTGGCTTCAACATAGCGCCATCATTGGAAAATAGTGGCGGTGGGTTGAGTGTCTGAGAGCCTGCGCTAAATACCTTACTTAGCTGAGGGCCATGAGACCAAATGAGTCTGAACACTCTGGGTCCTTCGACTCTATCACTAATTGAGAATTCCTTTTTTATCAAATGAAACGGCTCAGAAAGTAGCTTCCGGACCACTCGGAAGAAGTAATGGTTCCTATAGGTATTCGGTGAGACCTGCATATGCCTGCGTCCGCCTAAACGTGCAGCTTGATTGGACTCAAAATTAGGGGCAGTTGCGGCCCCTCCCGAACCGCTTCTTGCAGCCCAAAAGCCTGAGACTGCCCAATGGATCGTTGTGGGACCTACGAGTCAACTACAACAATGAACAAACTTCCAAAGCCGTATTTGTTAGTATCCTTACACTGGAAATCTGGTCGTTGTTAATCACGGGGGTGAAGTACACAGAATCAACTTTCGGCTTCCACTTAATTACAGACTTGCAGTATCGACATGCGACTGATCGAGACCTCAACCCTACGCCTTGTCAGCAAGTATGACGGCGCTGTTCCTCCCTACGCCATCCTCTCCCACACCTGGGGGACCGACGAAGAGGAAGTCAACTTGCAGGAGTGGCAAAGCTTGCCCGGCGGGATACACGGTAGCCGGCTCGACCGCCAGCTGACCAAAAGGCATCCCGTTGCCAAGAAGAAAGGGTTTGCCAAAATCCGAGACGCGGCGCGCCTGGCAGAATTGGAGGGCTACCAGTACCTCTGGGTCGACACCTGCTGCATCGACAAGACGTCGAGCGCGGAGCTCTCGGAGGCCATCAACAGCATGTTCCGGTGGTACCGCAACGCGGCCGTGTGCTATGCCTTGCTCAGTGACGTCGACTACGAGCTGCCTCCGGACGCCGCCCGGTCCCCGGGCGATTCAGAAAAGACGATACCGTATGGGTACGCACCACCGGCGCTCATGAAGGCTATCATGTCCAGCAGATGGTTTAAGCGTGGTTGGACCCTGCAGGAGCTGATCGCCCCCAAGGACGTCTTCTTCTACTCTAAACAATGGTTTCCTTTAGGTTCGAAGCGGCGCGGTACACGAGACATGGTGAATCCTGAGGTAATCAGCGACATTACGGAGATTGACCTCCATGTACTGCAGAGCCTCGTTGAGTTGGAGGATGTCAGCGTTGCGAGTCGGTAATAATCCTTCCCCACCCTTCGCGTCGCCCTACTCCGGAGAAGAGCTAGCAGACTAATTCGTTTCTTTCAACTTCCAAGCATGAGATGGGCGGCGAACCGTGACACTACGCGAGTTGAAGACAAGGCATATTGCCTGATGGGTATCTTCGGCGTCAACATGCCTCTGCTCTATGGCGAGGGCGATCGCGCCTTCATCCGGCTCCAGGAAGAGATCTTGAAGTGTAAGTGGCGGTTCGCCCCTCGTCCCCAGCCCCGTGGACCGTGGGCGTTCTGTATGTATTCCATGATTTTGGGTATAATAAGGTATTGAAGCAAGTGTGGCAGCAACCGACGACCAGTCGATCTTCGCTTGGAAATGTCCCATGGGGCATCCACTCCAGTTCCAGTTGTCCGGTCTACTGGCTTCTAGCCCTTCCTTCTTTGCGGCTACAGGACTGCACCCTAGGATGTTACAGCCTCTTCCGCGGGATCCATCCCGAGTTAGTGCTCCGTCCTCCATGACCAACGCCGGCCTCCATGTCCGCCTTCTCCTCAAGACCATCGATCCCGTGGGCGGGCTCGACAAGAAGATTGATGAAACCAGCCGGGAGGTATACGGCGTCCTCGGATGTGCCCCGTACATCATGGACGGTGTATCCTACAGGCCGGCTATCTCCCTAACATCGCTCGGTGGCGACCAATATGCCCGCGCATATCCAGACAGAATGCTCGGACTTGATGACAGATCACTGGCAAACATGCAACCCGGAGAAGGCTTTCAATATATTTACGTGAAGCAATTATCCGCCCCCAGACTGCCCGAAATCACGCTAGGCCCCTTCACCTTCAAGCCTCGCCCTCCGCCCTTTTCCGAAACCCCCGTCAAAATTCTGGCCGCCTATCCGCCCGACGCTTGGGATGAGTCGGCCTTGACGCTAAGGCCGACGGTGACGCTCTCCAACACCGTGCTCGGTGCATTCAGATACTCGTTGGCCTCCCTAGACGGGCGACTGGGAGATGCGGTTGACGTCTTGGTTGGACTGCGGCCGGGGATTCAAGGCCCGCGGATGGTCTGGTGTGCCCAGCAGAAGGCGTTCGCGGGGCATGACCTGGAAGACGCCGCGATCGACTTCAACGGCGTCACCATCACGCACACGGTGGGCGCGATCCCCGAAGACTATCACCTCCTCTTCAACGTTATCGCTAAGGTTGAGACCATGCGGATGCCTACTCGAAGTACGGTTCATCTCAGTCTCTCCGAATATCGCGAAGGATCTCGAGAAGTCTTTTTTGGCAGCGGGCATTCCAAACCCCTCAGGGATTTTGAGCTCGAGTCAGACCGAAACAAAATAATATTTACGCCCATGGGCCCTTCCCTGCAGGATGCTCAGCCAGTCGTTATCGACGAGTCATGGGATACTGGTCTTGGATTCGGCCTCGTTGAGAAATCGCAAGCGAGGCTCTGGACAGGGATCCGGGTCATGGCGAAAGAACAGCCGAAGGCGGAAGGGAAGCCGGGCGATCCGAATGTCCTATCACAGGACTACTGGTCGCTGCGCCATCTCGTTGCATCATTACCACAGCCGGTTGAGATCCGCTTGGAAGACGACCCACAGTCGGGGGATGGCGGTGACTACGGGATGCATGTCCAGCGGTATTTCTCCCTCCTTCTCACCCAGGCGTGCGCCCGGAATGACATGGATTCGGCCACCGAGCTGCTTAGGAGCCCCCTGAGCAACGCCACGGTGGAAGTGCAGACATGCCTACAGACCTTACAGGTAGGGCGACCGTCGTGGCATTCTGCCTTTCGAAAGTTCCGGCCCATCCATTGGGCTGTGTTGCTGGGCCACCGGGACATCCTGAGACTTTTGCTTGCGCATGGCGCCGATGTCCTCAGTACCACGGGCACGCGCGTATCTGCCATCCACCTGGCTGTCATCATGGGCCGCATAGAGCTTCTGCAAGACTTGTTGGCAGCGGTTCCGGAGAACTGGGAGAAAACGAAACCAGACTGGTTTGAGACGACGGGTGCCATGGAACCCCTGGCGCACTTGGTGGCCTCCTACATCACCTCCCATGCGGTGGCGGGATTGCTCGAGAGTTTTATGCGAACAGCTAAAGGGTCTGATTCTCGCGAAGCCGCCGTCTTGTGCACCAACGCGCTCTACAACACGCTACACGAAACCCCCCTACACCGAGCAGCAGCGAACGGCAACCTGGCCGCGGCCAAGGCGATCCTAGCGCTGGCGCAGATGGCGAGGACCGATGTCGACGCCAAGGACTACCGCGGCCGAACACCATTCTGGCACGCCGCTGCATCCGGCGCTCACGACATTGCTGAGCTTCTCCTGCATCACGGCGCCGATCGCACCGTGCGCGACGATAAGGGTTGGACCCCCTTCCATGCGGGTTGTCGGGGCGGCCACGCTCGAATTGTGCAGCTGCTCCTGGACCATGACGATGACGGCGCAGGCTTGCGCAGCCTAACATCAGAGGGGTCCCCATTCATCACAGTGTTTCACCTCGCCTTGTTCTCCGGCGACGCAGACACGCTGCGTATCCTCCTTACCTGCGGTCTTGTTAAGGACCCAAACCAAGGGTTCCCATGGTTCAGCCTCTCTTTCACCCCTCTCCACGTCGCGGTGTCGAACGGCTGGCTCGGCTGTGTCCAGGTGCTCTGCGAAGCAGGTTGTGCAATAACGGAGGTACAGACCTATGGGGGGTTCGTGGATGGCCTCATCGTGGAACCCCAGGGCCTTCGACCCGTACCAATTCGCGTGCCTAGCGGTACCAGGCACACAAAAATAAGTCTGCGTGAATTGGCTGGTTTCTACGACCATAGGGCCATCGTTGATTACATGACTGAGCGAGGCATTGGAGGCCCCCCACCGGAGCGGAGCAGCCGGAAGAGTGAAAGACTTGAGGAATTTCGCGGTGTGCCTGAACAATAATTATCAATTGTGCGGACCTTGGAAGAATTGCTCCGACATCTTGGTGACGAATATCTCAAGGGATTGATTTTCTGTCATCAATTAATGACGCTCGCTAAAAGGTTGGATGCCGTTGATCTTCACCGTCAGGTCTCTCAGCTCTCTTTCTCTTGTTTATATGTAACTGATTATGAGCTATCTCAGTTCCTCCAGTCAGACGGTATGTGTTTACATCCCAATTACTTATACGGTCTCGATACCTAGATACCGGCGCAAGGGATTTTGTGAAGTGGTGATCTTTCAATTATATCATCAGCCGAATCAGGAAGTGATGGAATAAACGCCTCTTTACCTTGCGAAGCGCGCGCGAACGCCGTAATACGGCGGCTAATAATTGATTGTGGATTGTTGTGGGCCCCATGCTTAGACATAGAATCGATGACGACAAGGGGTCGCCGTGATGACCGCATCACGGGCTCACAATCCAACACATCACCCAAGACTAGCTTCACGAAAAGTGGGAAACACTACCTTCAAATCGTAGTACTAACCATATCAATGGAATATTTCATGTCGCAAGAAGAGCACGAGCGAAGGCTTGAGCACGAACGAGCGGAACAAGAAGAACGGGTACAAAAGTTACAACAGAATAGCAACAACCAGCAGCACCCAATCCCACCTCCAGCACAGCTTCAACAACAACTACAAAATCAACAACATGGCCAGCTCGTCAACCCCTCCCAAACCCATCCGCGAAAAGAACCACCCGCCCATGATCCTCAACCCACACAAGCGAGTCCCACTGCTCAGGACCGCCACGCACCAGCCATCGCCGGAACCAACACTGCCCATCACCAACACCAAACACCGCCCTAATGAGCCCGGTACAAAGCCCCAGACTTCCCACTCCGAGCCCACCACCAAACCCAAAAACCAAGCCTCCATCTTCTTTATCGGTACAGCCACCACCATCATAACCTACACCCCCCCAACCCCCCAACCCCCCCTCCGCCTCCTAACAGACCCCAACTTCCTCCACGCCCACTCCCACATCCACCTCGGCCCGGGCATAACCGCCCAACGTCTCACCAACCCCGCAGTCCCCGACCTCGCTTCCCTACCCCTCATGGACGCCATTTTATTGTCTCACTACCATGAGGATCACTTCGATCGGGAGGTTCAGGCGAAACTGAGTCGGGATGTACCTATTGTTACGACGCCCCATGCGCGGGGGTGTTTGGTTGATATTGAGGAGAAAAATGGGGGGGAGGGGTTTAGACGGGTTTGGGGGGTGGATTTTTTTGAGGGGGTTATGATGGTTCCTGATGATGCTGGTGTGGAGGGGGCTGGGTGTGAAGGGGGAAGGGGGGCGATACGGGTGACGGGGATGCCGGGGAAACATGTCCCGCCTGGTGTGGTGGGTGTTGCGAATGAGTTGGTGAAGACGGTGCCGCCTACGAATGGGTGGTTGGTTGAGTTGGGGAGGACGACACATCAGCCGAAGATCACGGTCACGGGGGAGGTCAAGGGAGAGATAGGTCCCGGGATGGTGGAGGAAGGATTTGAAACGGGATACCGGATTTACATCTCGGGCGATACACTCATGGTGGATGAACTGAAGGAGATTCCAAAAAGGTTACAAGGAGACAAGATTGATTTGATGCTGGTGCATCTCGGGGGCACGACGATTCCGGGGCCCAAGATGCCGCTGTTGATGGTTACGATGGATGGAGTGCAGGGGGTGCAGTTGATGAAATTGGTGGAACCGGACGTGACGGTGCCGATTCATTATGATGATTACGATGTGTTTTGTTCGCCGCTGGAGGATTTTAGGAAGGAGGTGGAGGCTGCTGGGTTGGGGGGGAAGGTGGTGTATCTTGATCGGGGAGAGGAGTACAAGTTTGAGTTCTAAATAATTAATTAGGTTCATGATTCCCGCGGCTCACCCATCATTTCATGATCCTTTCCGTGCACGTGTGATAGGGCCGAGCCGTTAAATAATTCCCTGTCATTCTTTCCTTCCTTCTGGGGGAGAGCGGAAAATTTTCCATGTGATTTTGACAACGCAAATAAGTTGAGGAAGGTACGAAGGTAAGGTGAAGGCAACGAGGTCAATGTGGGATGCCTGTGGTTTCATTCTTGGTTGACATAATCAAACACCGGAGTTTCATGACAGAGGAAGAAAATCGTTGGCTTTTGATTCTTTTTAAATGCGATGGTTAATTAGTTGTGCAAGTATTGTTTGCGACGAGATCCTCCGGGAAGTGTAATTCGCTCTTTTGTAACTACATTAAATAGGTACAATGGAATGAAAATGGTGTTAACATCGGCCGGCCAACATCCGTTCACCACGGAAAGTCGCCTTTGCCCGCTATGAACCGTTTCTCGGGGTGGTTCCGGACCCAAGAAATGATATCCCCTGCGGCTGCTCTTGTGTTCTCATGGTCGTAGTAGTAAGTCATCTTGAACCCGTAAATTAACCCGTCGATTCCCGCCTCGCCAAGCAGTTTGTCAACGTAATACCCTTGGCCGGCTGCACTTGTCCATCCGAAGACCTTGCCGTACTCGTTCGACTGGGCGGCCATCCGAAGTTCGGTGCAGGTGTAGTATCGATTCTCGTGACCATTGCCGAACTGAAAGGGGAGGTTGTAGTATCCGTACGACATGACCTTCTTAGATCGGGCCTCGGGTCCCTTCGCGAATGCCGGCGCGACATCTTCCACTCTCCCGTTGAGATTGATCGCCTCTTCATTAATGAGATTGTCCCGGATTCTGACGTAGGCCTTGGATGTTGCGTCGTAAAACCCATAGAGGATCCTGATCCCCACTGAAGCGAGATGCTTTCGCGCCAAGTCACGAAGTCCATCGATGGAGGAATGGCGCGACTCGGCACTTTGCGGGTCCCAGTGGTCCGGATCTTTTTTGATATCCAGCCACACAAACAAAATTGTCTTGCCGGCGTCGTGTTGTTGGCGGATTCGAGTGAACATAGCCTCGGCCGTGTCGCCCCACGAGGCGGGCCCCCCGTCGTGGTCCGCGTACCAGCCGTCGCTCCAGGCCGTCATGTCGATCTCGAGAGCATTGGCCCCGTGACTGAGGGCATCGTTCACCCCCTGAACAGTCAACACTCGGTGGGCGATCATGTAGAATGGTTGTGCGGATGTGGTTGAGATATTGCGCTCCATGATCGCGGCTCGAGTAATTAAACGATGAAGGTTTGAAGGCTTAGATGGTTGTAACCAAAAGAAGTACTAATTATTGTAGCCTCCAGTTGGGCGCAGAACTGGGACTTAAGATCATGGTGGTGATGTTGTGTTGGACGGGACTTAAACAAGCGCGCTTGGTGCCTTTTAACTTTCGAGTTGGGTGCGACTGTGGCCCTTTTCTCCAAGGAGGAGGGACCTCCGTTAGGTTGAGGCCGCTTGCGTTGGTTGGCTATCTGTGTGAATCTGTCGACCGCCTTACTTCGGCCGTCATCGGCCATCGTTCTGCTTGTTGATAATTCTGTGCGCGGCGTGGACGTTCACCATTGATTGCCACACCCACACGTCAAACATATCCATCATGATACGTTCCACGTTTAGCCCGCCTCTGATATCTGTCGCGGTCGCCTAATTAGCCAACCAGATCCTTTGGAGGCTTTCCTGATCCCGCGGTTACCGTGTGAGATGTGGCGAAAAGGGTGTGGAAGAGGTTTGTCAAGTTGTCCGGGAGGTGTCAAAAGAGATCGCAAAATGGAGAGGGGCTCCGACGAGTTGGGCAGCAGCAACGGGAGAGGCGAGCGGAACTCGCCGTGGAGAGGGTCTCAGGGCGTCTGAATAGGGAGATCCGAGAGAACGTTGGCGGCCCCGGCACTAACCCGACGGTCTCTGCAAGGTATCGCCAGGGAAAAGCGAAGAAGGCCTGTGATGATAGGGTGGCCTCGCGGGCCCAGATTCTTGACTGTGAGCCGCAATTACTGCCTGATCTCTAGGCAACGCACTTTTACCAGTGTTGGGAGTGGCGGCACGCATGCCATTTCCTGCCGAGGACTGTGGACTGTTGGGTTAATGTGCGCGGTACGCGCGGTTCATTCCACAACACGGCCAAAGCCCAAAACCGCCCCACAAAACTTCTTTTTCCCCTAACGTTACCATATGCGCCAACGATACCCAAATATTCTATCCCACTTTAATTTTATGACTCAAGCCCTAACCATAATGGTTTTTTGCTTGTTATTTTAACAATGCAAGGAAGTTGAGAAAGGTACAAAGCACAGATCTTCACTCCCTTACTGTCGTTGCTCCGATAGGGAACTCGAAAAAGAGGTCAACGCAACGACGTGTTCGAGGTTCACCGTCAACACAACTCAAAAAAACCACCTTAACCTTCGCCATGGAGAAGGGAGTAATACCGACGTCGAGTCAGGGAAAAATCCATTTGTCCCATCCGCACACTGTATCCCAAATCCCGAAACCAATAACGCTGATAGTCATACAAACACACCCGAAGGACCAAAAAGACCGATCCTAAAAACCTTCCCTAACACCCAAAGACCCAACCAAAACACGGCCAATCCTTCAGCAGCCATGCACCTCAAAAGAAGAAGACGCCTTCATTCCCCGCTTAGCTGGGACAAAATGTTTAAGGCCGCTGCATAGGAGCCTGCGGCTTGTACCCCTGCTTAGCAGCCAGACGCACATCACGGCGGATCTCGAGCTCCTTCTGCTGCTGGATGAGCGCGCAGCACGGGCAGCAACCGTTGATGATGAAGTCACAGCAGGCGTTGGATTCGATCTCGGCGATCTTGCGGATCTGCCTGCGCTGGAAGCAACCAAAGAGCACGCTGAAGCCGCTGCATAGACACCACGCACAGCCGACGGTGCCGCACTTGTCGGGGTCCCTCTGGTCCGGGTCCTCGATCAGCTCGGCGGTTTGGTTGGCCACTGGGGGAGGTGTTAGTTGTTTTGCCTCACGTTTGTTTGTCCGTGTTTGTTTGAGGGAACTTGGAAGGAGGGAGTAGACGGTTACGTACAGATACAGGGGACGAAGCAACCAACCAGGCAGTGGCCGCCGCTCATGAAGTCGCAGAGACCAGTCTGCCACTCGCCCTTCTTGATCTCAGTGTGAGACATTGTTGTTGTAAAGTAAGATAAACTTTGACTGATAGGGGTTAAACAGAAACTGTGTGGGACGTGGCGTCTTCGAAAGGAGTGACGAAGATAGCGAGATGAACAACACTAAGGAATGTGATGGGATGATAATGAATGAAGCTGAAGAGCAGTGGAACGTCTGGTCTCAACGGCAGCTCGAAGCATTTTTAATGCCTCTCGGCACACGTGCTATGTAACACCAAAGATCTTGTACCCCATATTGGAGGATGGCCGTGGATGGGACGGTGCTGGCCTGGAGGAGAAAGCGGCCCGCCTCAGGCTGTGGTCCCAAACCGAGCTGGAGGTCGTGGGGTCCGAATTGAGATTCGGCCGTGGGATGAATCTTGGTTCTGTGTTGAGACGTTGACGGCACATGTGCGAGAGATACTGTGTCTGCACGTCGTTGGACTTCAACTCTGTAATTATCCTCCCCTGCAATCCTTTCATCGTAACTACCACAATCATCCCACAGCCGTGATAACTAATTACTGGACAAGTCATTGGGAAATCCTAAAATCTCTAAATCCAAGCCTCAACCTACATGCACTCCGAAAATC
Organism: Chaetomium sp. MPI-SDFR-AT-0129; assembly: GCA_020726445.1. NCBI lineage: Eukaryota > Fungi > Ascomycota > Sordariomycetes > Sordariales > Chaetomiaceae > Chaetomium > Chaetomium sp. MPI-SDFR-AT-0129. The sequence goes on along the minus strand of JAGJXA010000011.1, from coordinate 293,341 downwards.
CACCGTGGATCGCCTGATACCTATCCAGCACGGCACAGCAAATCCGGTTGTTGGCCATGCTCGGCGGGGGCCAAGACCCAACTATGCGGCCCGGCCGCGTGGGAGCCACCTTTTCCAGGTTTGGGTCGAGTCCGACATGGAATCAAATAGCCTCGCAAATCATTTTCTCCCGCAATCTCCTAATTCGTCCAAACTGGCCCCCAAAAAATACTCAAAACCGTGGTTGGTTGGTAGGGCTGAGACGGCCAAGTTGAAACAACACGACCCGTGTGCGGTTGTAGGGCTGAAAATGGCAACGGTTCGATAATTAATGATTAATGGATTGTTTCCTATTATTTGCAGGGGTTTTATTTCATGACATTGCTGGAGTGCGATCCAACGGATTGTGAGGTTCTTGGGAAGTTGGGGATTCTTGACATTCTCGCAACCCGTGGGATGTCCCTGCATCCTCGATTTTGATACCATTGCAATCCCACCAAATTGACGCGAGCCAACTTGATCCTTTAATACCCTCCGCCACCATCCACATCCGCATCCCGCAACGCACCCACTGATTCACTGTACATACACCCACCACAACCACAAGCACCATCAAAACCCAGCGACCGACCCAGCAACCAACCTAGCAAGATCCAACAACCGACCCAAATACCGGCCCAAATCCCGACCTATGTAGACACCAACCCAAATCCCAACCTAGCCCCCAACCATCCCAAACCCTCCCACACTCCAACACGGCGGCCACAAACAACACTGAGCACATACTACTCCAACCCACGGCCGCCCCATCCTGGCCGTTTCATAGCGTCGTCCGACCTGTTTACAATCCCCGACCCCGCCGCCCGGCCAAGATCCCCGCGATCCAAGTAGCCAAGGAGCCAAGGGGGGCCAAGGGGGGCCAAGGAGAGCCAAGGAGAGCCAAGGTTGCGCGCCGTTGTGTGCCGTAAGCCGGGAGGATAGCCGGGAGGGCGGGTTTGAGGTTGGGGTTGGGGTTGAGGCTGGGGTCGATTGAATGTTATGGCCTGAATCGGAAGTATCTTATTTGGGGGACGTTTTTCTTTGTTGGTAGACTGTTGTTCGGTGTACATGGATCGTGATATCATCTCTATACTGCTGAGGGAAATAACGTTTGCTATGGATCAAATGATTGAATGGGATCGATTACTCCTCGAGTTTTGTTGTGAGAGGCACAACGGTCGGGTACGGTCCCTCGCGAAGAGTGCGGTGTTGAGGAAAGAACACCTTTACAATATGGGTGTTAATTTTCGCGTTTTCAACTCAACCGCTCAAAACTCGGATTCAGATTGAAGATCAATCAATATTTCGGTATTGATCTCAGGACCTCCGACCAGTTGTAGGCGGTAAGGAAGTGCTCGCCGTACCGGACCACGCACTCTGGGCCTACTTAGGGGGCTTTTCGCTTGACTGGTAATTGTGGTTTATTGGGTTCCTGCCGTCCTGAGGCTACAGAAGGACGCCGTTGAACATTCCCCATCTCGTTCGTAAACACGACTGTGTAGCGACCTGATCTTTTTTCCAATTCTGGTTGGCCGTAACTAGGTATTGGATTAAAAGCGGCCACAAAGGTTGCTGAATTGGGCGACCTCCCAACCATTGTTGATGTGGCAAAAATTGAACCTTACCAGATTTTGTCTCCATTTACCGGAACAAGAGTTGCGATTATCGAAGGCGATTACTCTACACTCTGAAGCCATGGCCTGGCTGAAGCGAATGTTGAAGCTGCAATCAACCTCCCAAGCGCTGGGTAGGTTTGTACGGAGCGCTGCTCAACACCTGGGTAAGAGTACGCAACGCTTGGGAAAAGGTACTCAACACCTGAAAAGGGAAACGCGACACCTGGGAACGCCTAGGCGGTTTCTGCGGTATATTCTCACGCTCCCCCACTGGACACCCTTACTCTAACGATTTGTGCTTCCTCAGAGTCTTCGTCTGTTTTTGGAATTCGCACCTCGCCGGGCAAGGGCCTGGGGGTATTTGCGACCAAGGACATACCTCGCAATGCCGACATCATGCGTGATCCTCCCGCCTTCCAAACCTGGAAGGGTGAAGACCTGGTAGAGCGACACCGGAGATTCATTATGCTTCCTGTTACGACACGACAGAACATCCTGAAACTCTCGGACGGTAAACCCGTCTTAGATTATCATGCGATAGTCTACGCCAAGTACCCGAGGAATAACAAGTACGAGAAGGAATCTATCATCGAGATCTTCAAGCTGGAGGATATCATCGATACAAACGCCTTCACCATCGCCCATGGCACTAACTTGACTGCTGAGCTCTTTCTGAATGGCTGCCGAATCAACCACTCGTGTATTCCGAACGTCGACCAGGTAGACAACGAAGGTACCGGTGACCTAGTAATGCGTGCCAACCGGGATATCAATCCTGGCGAAGAGATCACGACTTCCTACATTATGCGTGCTGCACCTCGCGAGATCCGGCAGCGCGAGCTCTCCGGACGCTGGGGTTTCACCTGCCAGTGTCCAGCATGCGACCTTGGTCACCCATTCAGTCGCTCTCACGAACAGCGCCTGAACGCTCTTCTTCGAATCTACTTGAACTCCGCCTGCTATTTGGGCGATGACGGCCGGTTGAAGAGGCCCGGGACATGGTCCTACGCGGCGCTCGAGCGAGTTGCGGACAGTTTCAAGCGACGGACAGAGCTGCTCACCCAGCACCATTCGCTACGGTCATTTACTCGCGATGTGTATGTAGTCAGCCCCAGATTGGTTTGAGCTTCCCAATATACTAACCATTGCTAGATACCTAGGTGCGTTCGAAGTTGCCATCGCCAAGTATAAGCTGAGGCGGGTTAGGTCCGATCTCAAGGAAGCTCTGAAGCTGTTGCACTTGACCATCCAAGCGGAAAGAATATATTTTGGGGAGGCTATTGCCCGGTCGCATGAGGAACTCTACGCCAAACTTGAGAAAGGCGACATCTCGGGGGTATGACTACTTCCAGGCTGCGACAATTAGTAGTGGGGAGAGAGGTCACGGTTCGATTGTTGTAGAAACATGTAATGTCAGCCCAAAAAAGCCAGCTTCGGGCTAGGGAATGTAAGGAAACGTTCCAATCACAGCATGGACATGTTCCGTGTTCACCAACAAACTAATGTCGCAAATGTACCGCCTTCGTTCCCCGCACTTCGCTGAACATATACCCGTTAAGATGGATCGCAATAATCCAGCATGATACATACAATAGGAGCCAGTTGCCTCCTAGTTTGTTCTCATCCCGATCCTCCCGGGAAAACACGTAGTCGATCCTGCTGATCAATGTCAACGGGCTCGCGGCGACTGCGGCGGCCTGAGGAGTCAATCCTTACGAAAGCGGCTTTTGTGGAATACACTGGTGAAACCATGTACATTTAACCTAACTCTCTGTGCTTGGGCCGGGGCGGAGCCAACTGCACAAGAGTGGCCTGTTAACAAGGAATAAACCACAAGATGTAAAATCTACGAATACCATTCCCTCAAATGTCAAGACTTCACCCGTTCACTATGAGGGACTGAACCCAGTTCCCTATCCTGAACCCATCAAGACCGACGGGCATCCATCCCACAAACTGTCCTCCAAGTGACGGAACAACAAAATAAGAGCAAAACCAGCGATCAAAGAATTATCACAATACCAAATACAATACAGCATGCTGCCACAATCCGAAAGTCCTCCAATCCATCATGACCTTGGGAATAACAGCACGTTCGGGTCGCGCTGCGGGTTGCTTAGTCCTTGGGCGCAAACATGGCGCTCAATTTGGTGAGCGTCGCCTCAGCCGACGTCGCCTTGCCCATCTCGTCCTTGATCGTGTCGTAGACCTTGCTCTCCACGTCTTTGCGAATGACGCTCTCCATGGTCGTGCGGCTCGAGTACATCTGCTTCACAAGACTCACAAGCTTGCTCATCATCTCCTCCTCCATCTCGTTGACAATTTGTTGGTGCAGCTCCTGAACGATTTGATCGCGGAGCTCGTTCCAGATCTCGTCTTTTTTCTGCATCATGTCCTCTTTCAAGCACTCTAGGATCTCTGACTTCATCTTGTACATTTTCTCGTCGTGCGAGGACTTTTTCTCGTGGTGCAAGGACTTGTTCTCCTCGTGGCTAGTGATCTCAGTTGGGGTGTGCTTGACAAGATTGTTGATCACATTCTTGATGTCGACATTCTCGATCGTGTCGGCATCCTTGATCGGCGACTTCGGGGTCGCAACCTCGTTTTCGTTCTCATGATCGATGGCCACAGCGGTGACGGAAGAAGCTTTCGCGCTGTCGGAAACCCCAGCGACGGAAGAGGGTTTGGTGGCGGAGTACATCTTTGATGTGGAAGAAGTCTTCGTGGCCGAAGAACGGAGCATGGCGTTCCACCAGCCGTCGCAGTCGTCAATTACACTGTTGTTGGGGTTTTCAGTCTCTGCAGCTCTAATATTCTCATCCACCGAAGTAGTCTCGGTGGTAATGATCTTGTTTTCCGCGATAATGACAGTGTCAATCATGTTGCGCTCCACAGTGGAGGTATTGTTGTCCGCCGTAAGCTTGAAGTCTGACATGGTCGCGTTTCCGGTGGTGGTATTTTGTTCGGTGGTAGATTTCTCGACGATGGCGGAGTTGTTGTTGCCGGTAAATCCGTGCTCGACCATGATGTCGTTTTCAATGGCAGAATTTTGCTCGATGGTTGTGTTTTGCGCGGTGATGATCTTGGGGGAAGCGGCGACGATTTCGTCGATGTGAATTGTTTTGCCCGGAACAGTCTTTGTTTCGGGGAGGGTCGCGTGTTGCGCGTTTGTGTTGTTCGGGGAAGGAGTGGTAATGTTGTGAGCACAAAGAACGGGAATGTTGGTGGGTCGAGGTTTGTAAGTTGCCTGGAAGGCAGGAGCGGAATTTATCATGGCGTTCCACCAACCATGGCCGTCGTCAATGCTGCGAATGTTGGCCTTTGTCGCCTGAATCTCGGGCTTCTCGGAGACACCTGCCTGGCTGGCAATGTCAGGTTGTATCTCATCGATGATGCCGGGCTCTTCGACTGGCTCAGGTTCTGCGGTTATCTCTTGCCCAGTGATCTCTTCGAGGTTGTTGTTTGAGGAGTTTGATATAATAGGCTCTTGAGTCATCTGTATGTCAAGGACGGGCGAAGTAGGCGATGAGGCCGCCTCGGAGGTAGAAGCACCCATCACCTTGTTCCACCAGGCTGTGCTGAAATCAACTTCCTCGATTGCAGCCGGTTCTTGCGCTTCGGTCCTATTGGGGTTGATCGGGGCATTAGAACCGCTTTCCTCAACACCGGAGGGGGGACTAGGCGCGTCTTCAAAGGTTGTTGTAGGGTTGAACGGAGTCTCTTGCGCAATTCCGGTGCCAATGGGATCGGCCGTGGTATCTGAAGAACTAGAAATGGTGGCGTTCTTCTTCTTGTTGAGAGTGGGCATTGCAGCGGCCCACCAATTCGTCGCGTAATCACTAGGCGGCTGTGTGTTGAGAGTTTTCGGGCCGATGGAAGTGATAGAATCGTTGGCGACCTCGGCCGCAGGAGAGGAGCGAGTGATCTCGGTGATCTCGGCGTTCTCAGGGTGGTTCTCAGTGATGTTTGTCTGTTCCAAATGGGTTAGCATTGATTGATTACATCACAAGAAACAACCGGGTGATGGTGCGGTCAGCGAAAATACTCACACATTGGGCATCATCCGATGCAGTAATATGAGTTTCGTTGGCGCCAATGCGCTCCAGCTGGGGGCTGGGAGGAGTCTCAAGGTCGCTAGAAACAGCGTGAATATTGTTGGTGTTCTCAGCAGAAGGAGACTCGTTGATGGCCGCGGTAGTTTCAGCGGCGCTGTTCTCGAGTTTTGTAGGGTAAACATTGGTAATGCCGACATTCTTGGAAACGGTGGGAATGTCAGCGATGTTAGTGCCGGTGGAACTGCACATATGAATGGGAGTTTCGGTGGTGTTTGCCACGGGAGAAGTCCCGATGAAACTGCCGCTTTGCGGAGTGTTGTCGTTGATCTTCGCGGACTTGGTGATGACATCGCTCTTGGGAGAGGTAATAGGGTTCTTGGCCGTTTTAGTCAAGACAGTAGAACGATTCATCATGGCAGCCCACCAGCCATTGGCATCGTCAATGTCAGCGACTCCATTTTCGGTGGACTTGACCTCTGGGACAAAGGTCTGGACGTCGACAGTGTTGGCGACAGTGTTGGCGAAAGTGGAAGCGACATTTGCTGCATTGTCGCAGGCTTCGCCGTTCTCGGCGGTCTCTGACTTGCTCTCAATGTTATCTGACAATTTTGGGATAATTTGAACATCGGGAGAAGCCTCAGAGATGTTGCAAGTCTTCGTAATGGTAGAAGTGCTCACGGCAGCAGCCCACCAGGCATCAATATCGTCAAGGTTAGCGACATTTGGCTCAGCGGCTGTGAGCTTGGGAGAACTGGTCGGGATGTCGACACTTTTGGTGGCAGGAGGGTTGGCGATCGTGGCAGTTTCGCAAGTATGGTCGTTCTCGATTTTTTGAACGGCCTCGTTCTCCTCGATCTCGTCGACCTCCTCGATGGTCTCCAGTCCCCAAATTTGTTCAATCTCCTCGGGATAGCCAAGGCTCTCAAGCTCTTCCGACATGTCCGCGGCAATCTGAAGCTCGGGGGAGACCGCGGCGACGTTAGGGGGGTCAGGCGCTGCGGTCATTCCCATAAGAGCAGCCCACCAGCTATTGGTGTCGTCGATGCTAGCGATACCTGAGTTGGCAGCGTCGGTCCTGAAAGACAGGGCAGAAGCGCCAGAACCAAAGGACGCGTCGGAAACGATGGACGCATCACAAGCGATGGAAGCATCATCCTCGTCGGGGGCGGTAGAAATTTCGGCCGCGACAGGAACTTCCGAAATGGAAGGAGGGGGTGTGGTGTTTGGGACCGGAGGTGTGCCCATCACGGCGGCCCACCAAGCAGCACCGTCATCGATGTTGGCGACACCCGAGTTGTTGCTGTTGGCGTCATTGTAGTCGGTGGAATCATCGACTTGGTCGAAATTGTTGCGGTCCTCGATTTCATGGTTGAGAGTGATCTTGCTGAGAGCCGATGCGCGAGAAAGTGTGGAAGTTTTGTCAACCTCCACCTGATCGCCAACCTCGGAAGTAGACTTGCCCGCGTTGCTAGGAGCGTGCCTCGACAGATGAAGTTTGCAGCCAGTCATTTTGATAGAACCGGAGCCCGCAGCGCTGTTCGAAGGGACTTTCTCGGAAACGGCAACGATAGAACGGGCCGATGAAGTGACCTTGGAATGAATGGAAGAAGATCGGTTCGAGCGAACGGGTGTGGGGTTGTTGTTGTTGGACTCAGCAACGAGGTAGACTTGACTGGTCTCAGGCGTCACTAGTGGAAGCGCGACGCGAGAAGAAGTCGCAGGGTCGACATGAACGACTTGGCCGGCCTTGCTGCACAGCTCGTGGATCGGGCGCAGGTTCTCAGAGTTCCGCTTGAACGTGGCAGAATGAACCATGTTGGGGTGCATCATGACAATTTCGCCAATTCGGGCGCGGGTAAGAGCAACGCAAAGCCGGTTAGGATTGTCGAGGAACTTGGTCGATCTGTCTTTGACCAAGTCGAGGAACACAAAATCGGCTTCATGGCCCTGGACGACGTCGACGGTACGCGTCTCGACGCGCTTCTGGGCCCAAGCGGGAAGCTTCTTGATTTCCTTCTTGTACTCATGAAAGGCTTTCTTGTACGGAGAGATGACGAGGATGGTGCCCGGTTGGTCGCGCTCCGCGTGCTTGAACTCGGGGTCGAGAAGCAACTCGTTGATGCGCTCCATGACCCAAGTCATGTGACTAGGGTTCCAGGCGGAAGTGCCGTCGCGGCTCTCAGGACCACAGTTCTTCAAGTGGACGAGAAGGCGCGGGGTGGTGCAGGGTTTTCCGTCCTTGAACTGGCCGAGATAGCTCTGCATGTGCGTGACGGAGGCCGGGGTGCTCTCGTTGCCACTGATCATCTTGCCGTCGTACCACATGACGGAAGCGAGTTGCTCCAAGCCGCCAAAGGCGCGATGGTTCATGAGAAGTTCGTGACGAATGACGCCGGCAGCAGCGGCGCGCTCCATCATCGAGGTCTGCATCTGCTCCTTGAACGGGTTCTCATCATCATCGCCAGCAGATCCGACGAAAGGGATAGTTTGGCGATGATCGCCGCAGAAAATGTACGCGATGGGCTCAAAGTTGGCGACCGCGATAAGGTTGGTGAGTTCGCGAGCGTGAGGCGCTTCGTCAAAGTACACCAGGTCGGGCTTGAACATGCCCTTGAAGTGGTTGCTGGCAGCAACCGGGGTGGTGGCGATGAAGTCGGCATTTTCGAGCGTGTCGCGGTAAAGGTGATAGAGCAGACACCGGAAACGGAACGGGACAATCTCGGCCTCTTCCCAGAGGTCGGTGTTGAGGTATTCAGTCAAGCCCTCGTACTGGGTGCTCTTGAACTTGTCGTAGTGCTCCCACGCCGCCTCGTCGAGAGTGAGCGCTTGGCAGGTGCGTCGGGGGTCGTCAGTCCCCATGAGCTTGGCCGTCTCGAGAAAGCCCTTGCTGAAGTCGACCGGCACCGCGTCGCCGGAACCCGCGTCCTCCACCGAGTTCAGCCTGTCGCTGGAAGAAATCTCGGAACCCCACCCCTTCATGCGGATGCAAACCTTGTTCATGCCGAGCTCCTTGTAGGTGGCAACCATGCGGTTGGCCACGTCGTCAACTGGGGCGTTCATGTCGACGATGAAGAGAACCTTGGCAGAGCGCCTGGTGGGCTTCCCCTTGATCATGACCGGTCTGGGCAGTGGTTGAGACTGCGCCATGGCGATCGTGAAAATGTTGAAGTGGGTTTTACCCGCTCCGGGGCCACCAGGGAGGATGCAAATGCCACACTCGAGGTGGCGAAACCCCTCGAGGTAGGCGGCCTTCTGCTGCGGGTTGAGCCGCGCAAACTTCTTTTCCAATGGAGATCCAGGCCAGGTCAGATCATCCATGGCACCCTTCAGGTGCGGGATCTGCTGGTGGAGGTCGACAAAGAACTCCGGGTCACGCAACGTGACGAAATACTTGAAAGCGAGCGTCTGCTGCTCGCTGGCGTTGGCGAAGCGGCCCCACAAATGGTCGAGCGCGCCGAGCTCGGAGTTCTTTGTCGCCTCGGAGGCGACGAGGAGGAAGTTGACGAGAACCGAGTTCTCATTGGTGAGGGCGACCTCGCGGTCGCAAGAGGTGGTGTCGACGGTGTCGTCGGTGTTGTCATCGGCCTCGGCGGCCGGAAAGTCGAGGAGGGTCCGAACACCCTGGTGGGCGTCGGCGATCGACGAAGTCACCTTGAAATAGGTGAGCTTCTCGGAGGGGTTGGCGGCGGTTCGGAGAGCGGCGGCCGGGGTCTCGAGACGGCGAGCGTCCCAGAAACGGGTGAAGTTATCGTCGCCCAAGGCGACTCGGAGCTTCGCGGGCTCCCCCAGTTGCGGCATCGAGCCCTCGCCGCCCTGGCCAGGACGGACCACGACGAGGTACTCGACGCGCTTGCTTGTCTTCCTGGTCGTCGAAACGAACCAGGATTGGAACTGGAGGTTCCGCTTGTTGGTCTCCTCAACCAACTTCTGATTTCCGAGGAATTCAGCTTCCGTGCCACCGCGGTGGCGACGGGCAAACTCTTCAACGCCCGCGAAGGCGAGAAGGCGAGACACAGCAGGAGCCATGGGGTCGTAAAAACAGCCGAAGCTGTTGGTCGGGGTTGGGTGGTTTTTTTTTGTCGTTTAAAAACGACGGTCGCTGTTGAATGTGTGAAGAGATGGTATTAGTAAATTTACACTCGTTTCTGAAACAATGGAAGTGTATGCCCAAGGGCAGCAAATCCGGCCACTGGCGAGATGTTGCAAATGCTGGGCTGAGCCAAAAAGACACAAAATTCCTGATGCCCATCGCGTCTCGATTTTCGAAACCAGTCACTCGCGGGGTACGGCGACTTCACCTATTTTCGCCTCATGGCGCCCTTCGCGGCGGAAAGGAAGTCCAAAGGCACTTGATGATATTAAGGGCATCAAGGAGAATCTAGAACCCATATGAAACACATCACGGGCGGGGGAGGTCGACATTGAGGGTTGTGAGCTTGCACGTACCTTGGCTGCTTGGTTTGTGGTTGAAGAGGAAATCGGAAGCAGCGACCGCGAGCGAAAAGAAAAGTATCAGTACTATTGGGGCCGGGTAGGTTTGTTGCCTCAGTCATGCCTTCCTTCCCAAAAGAATTCAGAGACGCGTTTCCGAGAGGGACAATAGCACATGAATAGGAAGGAGCGCCAGGTAACAACGCCTTGTCGAGGCCAGGAGAAATTATCACTTTGCAAAGACTTTTATAGGGTCCGAAACACGCTATTCAGACCGATGAACAACTGTATTGTTCACTCTACTTGTAGCGTGTTTATTGCCCAGTTGTGTATTAATTATCCGATGCTACCTGGGACGAAATAATTGCCAGACCAAGGGATCGAATGACACGTTTTGGGGGAAACAATTCATATCGTAATTGTCTGTAAGGATTGTCAAACTACACTCAGAGTTTCCGTGTAGGTCAAACATTGGATTAGTCAAAACAGGTTCAAGCCGAAAAAAGGGCTGGCTGCCCATTGTGACCGCTTTAAACCGTACCTAATTACTACGGTCCAAAGGTAGCAACGGTTCAACAGGTCGTGGAAACACCAGCCGCTTTTGGAGGGCCAGGTAATTAGTCATTAGACTAATTGACTGCGGAATACCAACTTGCTAAAGGCAACGGAAGTCCAAGGAAACGTCAACCATGTACATAGTAGTTAAGCGAATGTAGTTGATTCAAGTGGTATCTAATAATATGTCGCATGTCCAAGAAAGTTAAGTCATGACTATTCCCTTCATCCGAATCGCTGAAAACAAGAAGCGTAATCCGTCATAAGTCTTCATCATCATGAACACGCCCAATAACCCAACCCCAATACCAATACCACATAATTACTTCCCGAACCTTAATTACCTAATACGCAACCCCAGGCTGCTGTCCCTTCCCCTTCTCTCCCTGCTGAGGCCCATCTTCCGCCCGATTCTTGCGACGCCGATTCCGCAAGAAAGCCGCCGCAAACGCCCCAATAACACTCAACAACGTCAAAATCAGCGAATACAACCCCACCAAAAACGCCAGAATCTCCGACGTCTCATGAAGCGGTGGCCGCGCAAAATCCAGCGGCGTGTTGTTGTTCGGCCCTTGCCGCGAGACGGTCAACTCAGCACACACAATCGTGATCACCAACAGCACCGCAAGCAGCACAGCCCAGGGCACATTCCACAGACTAAACCGCGCAGGCGCCGTCGTCCGGCTGCGGTACCGGTGCTGGAACGAGCGGGTCTCGCTGTGGTGCAGGCAAGCGAGGATCTCCTGGGTGTGACGGCCGCGCGCCTTCTGGGAATACCCCCTCGAAGCGCGCGGATCTTGTGCGTACGCCGTCGCGGGGCCGTCCTCTGCTTCGGCCGTGCTGTCGTTGTTGTGGGGCTTCCGCTTCGTCCACGGTCGGAGGCCGACGGCGGCGGGGCCGATGACGCTGACGACGAGGATTAAGAGGCCCAGGGCGGTGGTGACCACGGCCACGAGACAGACGCCGACGGTCCAGACGCGTAGAAAGGTGGTGAAGCCGGCGTCGGCGAAGGGTTTCTTGGGCGCGAAGACGAAGTACACGGTGGGTACGTTGTCGCAGGCGCCCGAGGACTTGTTGCCGTTGTGTAGGAGGGGCCAGTTGAGCGCGGCGGTGCCGAACATAAAGGCGGACCAGATCAATAGGCCGATGGCCGCGGTTAGCTGGTCTTTGTAGCTCGTGGTGAGGAGGAAATGGCGGAGGGATTGCTTCGGGGCTCTGGCGCGGCGCTTGATGCGCAGTTCCTCAGAGGCAATGAGAGCCACTTCTTGTTCGGTGGCCCGGGCCTCGGCGATGGATTGTTGCGAGTGGACGAGAGCGGCGACGTAGAGATCGCGGAGCTTGTCGATATCGGCGCGGGTCGGGGCGGCGGCGATTTCTTCGATCAGCTCGGTGTTGTAGACTGTGGTGACAGCGCCGCCATCGATCTGAACATCCTCGCTGTGCCGGCCGTCGTCGAGCTCGACTTGCTCATGCCAGTGTGAGACATAGTGTTGGACAGCGTGGCTGAGAGCGGCCTGCGCGGAATCGTGGTCGCGCTCTGCCTCTTCCGCTGCGGCATGGAGAGCAAATGCTTTGAGGACGTCCGCATAGGCGCGGGCGCGCGCAACGTCGAGATCCGTGACAATCGCCCGTCGATAGCGCTGGAGTCGTTCTTGGTACTCGGCATCGGCCTTTGGCTGGTCTTTACCGTCCACAACGAGCGCTTGGCGGAACAAGACGGTGAGCACGAAGTACACCGGGTACCAGAGAACGAGCTGGATCAGGACAGCGTAGTCGATGATGATGAGGTTGTAGTCCACTACGTTCAGGAACATAGCCGTGAAGAGAGACAGAGTTAGGATGCCCCATGCGCCGTGCCAGAATCGGAACTGCTTGTCGACGCCGAACAAGATAGCGAGAATAGCAGCGGCGTAGAGCAGGTAGAATCCGATTCGGATTCCGGCGCCGATGAGCATCTGGTCACCGAAGATGTGACATGGTTGGAACGAGGTCACCGCGCTCATCTCGCCGCTGCCGACGAAGCCGGTGCTCGTAACACCCACGAAGTACCCCATCGTTGCGGTGTCCCTTTCAGGGAGATTTCTCGATTGTTGTTGTTCAGAGTGTGTAGTCCAGTGTTCGACGACTCGTATCACAATCAAAGGGAAAGCAGTGTTAGAGGGATTTCAAGGTCAAGTGAAGTCGTGGAAGAAGAGATACCTGGCAGGAAAAGCCAGCGTTTGCATGAGGGCCGCCGGACTCGACATGGATTTGGAGATGTTCCAAATGGCATGGCGGTAAGGATCAACAAGTGCAAACAGGGCTGTCTGCAAAGCGACGACAATTGCCGACGCCATGCTTAAAGGCTGTCACCCATTCTCCAACCAGCGGGCCTCAACTGAGTCAAACTTTTCCTGTCTTCCGGTATTGACAACGCGCAAATGTGACATCTGCGGCCCAATGCGGCCTCGATGCAACGCCCAGTCCGCAATGCGCAATGACGAACGCCGACTAGAGGGCTCAAAGTGGTGACGGCTGTCAATGAGTCGCATGCGCCAGCGTCGTGATTGGGCATCGACGATAAAAGTCAGTCGCAGTTCCGCATTGAGTGGCTGGTCGCCCGACGGCTGCGTGCCCAACGAGGTTAACCTTTCCTGCAGGGCCGGGTAGCCGGGGCCCGATGCGCCAGCCTTGGGTGGATGGACAACTCACCGCTCAACGAGGGGGCGGGGGGAGCGACAGCTCACAGCTCACCACCATTGGAGCTGCGGGAATGTGGTTGGCTCCGGTTCTAGCGGGGTTGCAAAATTCGGGGCTGGCTGCTACCAGGTTCGAGATTGTCGATTTTTTTTCTGTTCCAGCCCATCACATCGCGCCACGGGCTTGGGCCGGCCGGAAACGGCAGGAACGATGGCTTGGGCCAGGAACGGGGCAACGCGGCCGTGGCCTGGGGTTCCCTCAAAGAATGGAGGACACCCGGCCGGGAAAGAAGGTTCCTTCCTGTTCTTGAAAGCCAATTCTCAGGTCATAGCTCTCCAATCGGCCTTCAATTCAACTTTTGGTTTATCATCCCGAGTGAGACTGTGAAAGCCGGAGGCAACAACGCCAAAATGCAAAGATCCGGAATTGTGGGAGTGGCACTCCACCTTCTGGCCCTGGGGTCGGCCCACGACGTCAAATTCTCAAGATGGAATGCCCCGGAAGCTGATTTCGCTGCGAACGGTGTTTACCGTCGTCAGTCAACACCACCAGGATACCATCCCGAGTTTGGCTCCTGTGGGAGTGGCACAACCTGCGAAAACGCATGCGGTGCGAATTGGGAGTCTTGTCAGGCATCCACCGGTCTTTCCTTGTTTTGCTACAACAAGGTGGATTTGGGCCAGTCGTGCTGCGAAAACGGATCTGGGCGTAAGTGGTTGTTGTGCAACACTATCGAGAAGAGTCGACTGACACGTTTACAGGAGCCTGTGACAAGGGCTTCTATTGTGCTTGGCAAGAATTTGGGGGGAGAGTTTGGTGCTGTGAGGATGTAAGTTCAGTCAATTGATATCCCTCGAGACTTCCAGACTGACCATTCCAAAGGGCCAAAGTCTAGAGGAGTGCGGTTTACCGCAGGATGCTATTACCTCAAAGCAGCCAACATCCACAGCCGGCACCCCATCCACTTCACAGGAAGGTGGCCCATCCACTTCACAAGAAGGCGGCCCATCCTCAAGCGCAAAACCCACCGGATCAACCACTGGCACGGGCGGTTTCCCAACAACCGACTCCCACTGCCCGGCTGAAACCGTGACGAAGACTGTCGTATCCACCGTTCTGGTCGCAGCTACCACGGTGACGGTTACGGAGGCGGGCAGCGGATGTTCGACTGGGCCTCACTCGTCCCATAGCACAGCATCCTCTGGGGCCTCATACAGCAGCTGGGCACCAACCACGATCACGGGCCCGCCTGTCTCGTCTGCGACCTACTCCTCCTGGCCACCGGTATGTCCGACGAAATATCATAAATTCTTTGTCCATTCCACTAACCTAGAAACAGGCCAATAATACGTCGACAAGCTCGATCGCGACTGCTGGGGCTAGTGGCCTGACGGTTAACGGCCTGGGCCTGGCTGCGGCTCTCCTAGCTCTCTGGGTGTAGGCCAAAGTATGATATCAGACTATGAGGATGAGTTCTGGTAATGAGTGATGAGTAATTTGGATTTAATAAGGCAGTTAGATAATACCCCGGTGTTGGTTTGAGAAATTTAGCTTCTGTTGGTTATCCCCAAGTTCTCCGTAGCCGTAATGTGGCGTATTCCTGATAGCATGGCGGGAGGTAATTACTCTGGCCGATGTGATTTCTCCTCGATCATTACACATGCAGCGCTAATCGGGCGGCATTGGTCGAACAAATGTAACCAGTGGTTACAACGATGGTTACAGTTCGGTTATGCAACCTGACCCTGGCCCATATCTCTGGGTATCTCTATACCCAAACCCATATGAACCCAAACCCATATGAACCCAAACCCATATGAACCCAAACCATTATGGGTACCCAAATGGGTTGTGGGTTGCATTTGGGTCATACCCACCCGGGTACCCACCGGTAATCTCCGCGTCGACATCCTCCTCTTTGATGAAGCTGAGAAGTCGTGAGTTCTAGAATCTCCGTCACAAAGGATCGTCTGGGGTGTCGAATCATTTTACTTCTCTCCTTATACAAAATGAAACGCTTCCATGGGTTCTAGGACAAAGGCGTGGTTGGGATGTATGCATCACCTAGGACGGAGTATTGAAGCTAGGAGGGACGGCTTCTCTTCCCGAAAATATTGCAAATCAAGATCGAAACCTCCAAATACACAGCATGGGACTGCTGGCGGTTCTCATGTGCCTGGTCCTAATTCTCGCAGTTAAATGGATCTCGCGGTCACGTACTGAGCAAGGCCAGCCACGCCAGCACCAAATTCCAAATGAAAGTCCGGTATCAAATAACACACACCCACGGGAGCTAGGAAGCGATACACTTCACTCCAGCGCCGATGCTGATCCTCAGAGTCCAACCCAATCTAATGCCGAGCCCCATCACGATACACGGAGATCCCAAGTCGGCGGTGCCGAAAGGACCGTCAGGTTTTACATTTGCGCCGACGGGCATCTCTGGAGAGCAGACCCCAGCGAAAGCGGGAGGTTCGTCTTGATCCAACGATCCAATTCAGCCCGTTCGTCGCCCCGTTCAGTGGGCTTGTCCCGTCGTCCGCCCTTAGGGCCGCCCTTCTCAATTTTCAACCCACCTGCCCCGCCATCAACGCAGCAGCTCATCTCCGCGCCTCTTCAACCCATATCTCCGGGTCTCCCAATTCACCCAACAGAAACGGGCAGACAGACCGGAACGTCTAGCCCGGAAGCATCAGAACAAACATCCCAGCCGAACGTGAATGGCGGTCGCCGGTACCACCCTTACCGACCCACCCGTCCCTCTCCGCCCCGACATCGCGTCTCCCCTCGACCATCCAGGATATCCCCTACCCGCCGCAGCCCTCCACGCCACCACAGACACCGATATTCCCCCCCACGATCAAGAGCCTCCCCACCGTCGAGAAGAAGAAGACGCCTAACCCCACCACCAACCCTAACCCGCTCCGTAGCCCGCACAACTTCCCTTACCCCAAGAGCTCACACAACCCAGACAGTCCACGCCCTCACAACGCTCGCTACCAGACCACACCGTCATACGTACCCCAGAAACATAAGAGCAGGGGCAAAAAACTCGCACACTTCACTCCGTGCCGCGGCAGCGGTCGCGGTGCACAGTGTCGGGCGGTATCTGCGTGCGAGTTTGGTGGCGGGGTTGGTGAGGGTTAGTGAGGCGATGGAGAGGAGGGCCAGGGAGAGGGCGGAGAGGCCTTGACAGGCATTTATTACGAGATAATTAAGGCTTGGTTGGTGTTTTTATGTCGGTTTGGTTTGGGTGTTGGTTTTTTTGTCATTGGCAAATTTAGGGTTAGGGTTTGACGTATCCGAAATACCAGGTGGAGTTCGCGGCTGACTTTCCTGGGATTTGAACCTTTTTCAATCTCAGCTTTTGATCCGTCTGAATGCGCCTCGTTGAGAGGGCATCGGCGTCCCGATGCTTGGTATAATCACTGTGCCCTGACTTTATATTTGGCGAGTTTCATTTGCCCTGTCGATTTCCACCGCCATGACCGCGTCTTTGTGGACAGTTGGTTCCAATTCGGGCCAGCACTGCCGTCGTAAAATCATAAAGGACAATCACAAACGTGTAGAACACCACGGGTCAAACACGTAAACACGCAAACAACGAGTCGGAATCGAGAGGCACCCCGCCTAACCATCACCGATTGATTCACCTTTCCTGGTGTAATTAAACTTCCTCAAGCCAAGGCCTGGGTGCTACAGGCGAGGCAAGTCATGCGACCATGCGACCGGTCCTACGGTTGACTCGCACCCGGAGGGACCTGTATAACACTGACAAACATAGATACCGGCCGGGCCTAGACTGCAAAGGGAAGATCAAAGTGCATTTCCGGGGTAAACCAACTACCACGGTAACTGTGAATCTCATCGAGCGGAGCAACATGACCGACTCCGACCAAGATGCCAAGACCGCTGCATACAATGATACAACGTGGCAACAACGGCGCATCTCGATTCCACACGCAAGATACGAGATGCTGCTATTAATTACAACACGGAACACGGAGCTTCTAGCGCGATCGATAATATCGAAGCAGGAACCAGACCGCGGCTGATTTATGAGGCGGACCAATGGCAGGGCTGACTGAAATGTCTCCTGACGGGCCCTAACGGGCGAGAACTCGGGTGAGTTGGGTCCGGGGTCGCGGCTGAATAGCAAATAAGTGAAAAAGGGCGCGGCCCCCACCCGCAGCCGTGGTTGGAGTGTGGGAGGGAAGGATGAGTATATATTGCCGAGGCTGACCTGGGGTTGTTTCCGGGATGGGTTTATATTGTGCTTGAGAGAGTGTTCTAAAATGGGATGCGCGAAGTGAGGTTCTACGAAGGGATGACAGGGGCGCGAGGATAACGGGCTCGTATAAGACTGGAATTGGAACCTGCTTGATCTAGTTTCGTGACGAGCCGCGATAGTGAGCGACTCGGGCCTAACTCCAGGACACCATGCGAACCTCAATCTTCACCCTCTTGCTAGCACCATTGGCGCAGGCCGCGTCCTCGGTCATCCTCGAAGAAACAAAAGCCATCCCGTCTGGATGGACCTTTCTCGGCAACGCCAACGCGTCAGACACACTCACGCTCTTTGTCGCGCTCCACGAACCGGGTATTGACGCGCTTAAGAGCAAACTTCACGCTCGCCAGCAACCAGGCCACCCTTCGTTTGGGAAACATCTCAGTCGCGAGGAAGTCAATGAGCACCGCGAACCATCGGAGAGTATCCGGCGCAAGGTGTCGACATGGTTGAAGTCTGGGGGTGTCCAGGAGATTCAGGACCAGGGAAGTCTGCTTAGTTTTGAGGCGACGGCAAAGACGGTTAAGACGTTGTTTCAGGCGGATTTGGGGTACTATAGGCATGAGGATAGTGGCCGCCCGCCGGTGTTGAGGGCGCGGTCATACAGTTTGCCGGCGTCATTACGGGAGTCGATCAGTTTTGTGCATCCGCTGGCGAGTTTCATGCCGCCGAGGGTTGGTAAAAGCGAGAGGGAATCTGGACAGAGCACGGCCACCACGCAGCAGCAGGGAAATGCCGCCGTGCTTAAGGCGGCCACAGCTGGCGATGAGCCCGAGGAAACATCAACAGACGAGGTCTGCACATCCACCACCCTCACTACCTCAACCCGGACCAAAGCCACCACCACATCCCCCACGCTCTGGTTCCCTAGCGACCCCGACCCCTCCAACCCCTTCCCCAACGAACCCTGCCTAGTCGCCACCGTCCCCGACTGCATCAAACAACTCTACAACATCAGCTACACCCCCACCAACACCTCCGCCCCCTCTCCCGTCCGCCTCGGCGTAGCCGGCTTCCTGGAACAATACATCCTCCACTCCGACGTCTCCTCCTTCCTAACCACCCTCGCCCCGACCCTCCCCCCAACCTACAACTTCACCATCTCCCTCCACCACAACGCCACCAACCCGCAAGACTCCCCCCACCACGCCGGCCTCGAAGCCTCCCTCGACATCCAATACGCCCTCGCCCTCGGCTACCCGACCAACGTAATCTACTACCTCACCGGCGGCCGCTCCACGCAACTCGACCCGGCAACCGGAACCGTCCTCCCCATCTCCCAAACAGACAACGAACCCTTCCTCGAACTCCTCACCGACCTTCTCGCTCTCCCGGATACTTCCATCCCCCACATCCTCAGCATCAGCTACGCCGACGACGAACCCTCCGTCCCGCGTGCCTATGCCGAGCGGGTATGTGATCTCTTTGCTGCGCTTACCGCGCGGGGGACTACTATCCTCGCTGCTACAGGCGATGGCGGGGCCGCAGGAACGGGGAGATCCCAGTGTTTCGACCGGGAGACGCAGCAGAGACGGCTAGTGCCGACTTTCCCCGCGGGGTGTCCCTACGTCACTGCTGTCGGAGCAACAGAGAATGAATCCCCGCCGTTGAAGGGGGCTGTTTTCAGCGCGGGGGGTTTCAGTGAGTATTTCGCTCGACCGGACTGGCAGAATCAGGCGGTGGGGGAGTATCTCGCCGGGACGGGGAATGTGACGGTGCCCGCGGTGGAATTGTTTAATTACACTGGAAGAGCCGTGCCGGATATTAGTGCCATTGGAGCTGGGTTTCAGATAGTGATGGGGGGTGGACCGGCGCAGGTGTTAGGGACGAGTGCGAGCACGCCGGTGATGGCGGCGATGGTGGCATTGGTGAATGATGCGAGGATGAGGGAGGGAAGGGGGAGTTTGGGGTGGTTGAATCCGAGGTTGTATGAGTTGGCGGGCAAGGGGGAACTTGGGTTGAGGGATGTGGTGGAGGGGGAGAGTGCCGGGTGTAGGTTTCCTGGGCAGGTGGCGTTGTCGGAGGGATGGAAGGCTGGGGAGGGGTTTGATTTGGTTACGGGGTTGGGGGTGTTGGGGGATTTTGGGGTTTTCTTGGGGGCCTTGATGGAGGATTGATGGGGGACTCAGTAAATGTAAACAGATTACCGGATGTAGGCACAAAGTAAACAAACACCACAATTCACATCCACAGACCATTTATTTCCCTCAGTATCTAATCAAGTATCACTGTACCCGAAGCTATTTCACAGGCACCATCAACCGATCCACATCCGGCCCCCACCCCCCATCAATCCCCTCAATAACAATCTCATTCGCATCCCCCTTCTTCAACTGCGCATGCAGCGTACTACTCGCCGGATCCCCCGTCGCCTGCAAAAACGCCACCTTCCTCCCGCCATCCCCATTCACCCTGACATTCGCATACCTCGCCCCCGTATCCCCATTCAAAAACTTAATCCGAATCGTCGTCAACCCGTCAATATCACTATGCACCCCGCTAAACTTCACACTGCCCGGGTTATCCGGCCCGCCGATATACCCCGCGGCTGTACCCCCTGAGCATTTCCCGCAGCTGACGGATTTGGCCTGGCCGCCGTAGACGGCCTTTTCGGCTTCGTAGGAGTTTTCAGCGGGCGGGGATTGCCAGGCTGCGAAGTTGGTGGTCGGGACCCAGGAGACGAAGTTCTTCATGGTTACTGAGGTGCCGGAGATGGTGAGGGGTAGCCAGATGTAGGTGGAGGCCGGGAGGTTGGAGGAGATCCAGCGGTCGCCGAAGTAGAGGGCTGTGGAGTCGCTGGTTTTGAGGATGTAGGTTGTTTGGGAGTTGTAGGTCTTTACTCAGTCAGTCAGTCAGTGAGTTATTCAGGGGTTAATTCCAGAGGAGATCACAAACATTGGTCCCGCTATCAGCAAACTTCTTCCAGCTTGCCCAGCCGCTGCTCAAGCTTGTGGAGGTCGTGTACTGGTTGTCATTGGCGTCCCACCCTGTCATCATGCTGGCAAACAGGTAGTATGTGCTCCCTAGCTTGACCATCGCCGGCGCTTCCACGCGGTTTCCACCCGAGAGTTGCCACGAGAACACGTCGGTTGTCGGCTCGGTGAAGTCGTCTGAGAGGGCCACGATGCGGAGGCCGTAGTTGCGCTGTCGTTGTTACCTAGTCATTAGTTTCCACGCCAGTCATTACCACAGGAGTAGAGAACGTACGTCTTCAGTGAGCAGGTATCCCTTCCCGTCGTCGTCCTTGAACAGGTTCATATCCCGACTTTCGCGACCCAGTCTACACAGTCAATTAGCACACCCCCTTTGACACCAAACCCTCTCTTTCCCTCGAGAAAGGCATCAGAACTCACGGCTGAAAACTCCTCAAATACTGATAAGCCCCACAAACACTATCCCCCGTCGCAACCGCGACCCTCGCCTCTCCATAACTACTACTATCCATATGCATCCAGAGCACATACTTCCCCGTCTTATCATTGAACAATACCTTCGGCCGCTCCACGACCCGATTGGGCCCCAGGTCGCCCGACGCCTGGCGCGTCAGCAGCGCGCCCACGTAGGTCCATTGCACGAGGTCGGTCGACGAATAGCAGTTGACGTTGGTGAAGGCGCTGCCGCCCGCTTTGTCCTCGCCAATGAGGTAGTAGGTGCCGTTTACTTCGATGAGGCCGGCGCCGTGCGCTTGGAGGTGTTGGCCGTCGGGCTGGAGAGTACTCGTTAATTAGGGATTTAATTCGGAATTTATCTCCGATTTTGTTCTTTTTTTCTCGGGGTTCTATTTTTTGTTTTTGTTTTTAGGGGAGGAAAAGATGAAAAAAAACTCACCGTCGTCCAAGTCCCACCCGGCACAACTTGCAACGATGCCGTCGCAACGTGCGACAACAGCCCCGCGAGGGCGATCCGCAGAAAGCGCATCGTGTTCGATCACTACGCAAACAAAAACAAACAATGCCGAGTTGACGAGAACCCGGTCATCACAGCAGGGTACCTGGGCAGTCGCCGATCATATATTTCATCACCCCCCCATCCTTTCCGCTTTCTCTCTGCTACATTGCTTCAAATGCCCGGTTCTCGTCTTCCCTGAGGGGTACCGCTGTGGCACTGACCAGAGCCATTGGTGGACAAATTGGGTGTTTCCGGGGGTATTCGAGGGGAATAATATAACTTTTGGAAACCCCGGGCTTGAATCCCCCGCTGTTTAACATAATTTCCAGCGGGCGAATACCATGCTGGCTGTCGAAAGGGGTGTGCCTCTCCGGCCCGGGGCCGCGGTCCGGTCGATTTAACCGGCTGGCGTTGGTACTTAGGTTGACGGTCCGATACGGTCTGATGCAGCCCGTTTCGGGCTGTCAGCTGAGCAGCGACTGACGGCTCAACATGAACCTTGGACACCAGCCAGCAGGAGATACCTCAAAGGCTGCGGGGAAAAAAACATACAATGCGGAAGCCTGTTGCGGTGTGAGGAAGAGACAGGACCCGAAGCACAGAGGCTAGAGCGCTGCGCCAGTTCTCTGCACACTCGGCTTCCGTACAGGAGGGCATCTAGTGTAAGCAGAGAAATAACCACCTGGTTCTTGGAGTCGTCGTACTGCACTATGATTCAGAGCGGACCGGAAGAACAAGTATCTGGCATGTATTTTCCAGTACCGAACTACCGTACACGTCTGTGAAGTCAACCTTGTGATGAAATCATGGAACTGTGCAATGACTAAAAAAATGCCCTCTCCTCCTCGTCCTGCGAAAGCACTCGCAACTGTTTATGTGAAAACTCAGGACTGAAATCTCGCGGAACCCTTGCATTTTCCATCGGCCATCAAGTCTGCTACCATTGAAATGAATTCCTCTCTTGTCCCGTGCGCAAGGTTCATGCGGGCTAGTAAATGTAAACGATGGAATGAGACTCGTTGTCATTCATCAAGCAGGTCCAACACACCGAGGAGGGCAGCAGCATAATCTTGGCGCCGGCGCCAGCGGCTTGCTCCGCACGCTGAGCGAGGTAGGCCGTCACAGCAAGCCTCGCTAGCCAGTTTCCGTGGACTCGCACTACAGCTAAGCCAGACTGGCACTCGCGGAGCTGGTCCCAGTTACTGATCGACTTCAGCGAGGCCCATTGTGGCGGCTCCGAGACAGTAGCATGGCCGCATGGTGACTGCTTTGGCGACCACGCATGGATGTGTGGGCTCTTCAACGCGGCCACGACATCGACGTCACCGATCCAGCGGCCCGCGTCCCGGACGGAGACAACCGACTCCATCTTGGTCAAGTGTACGTCCTGGTTGCCCTGTGAGTCGGCCAAGTCCATCGACCGTCCCCACTGCGTAAAGCTGAGATGCATCGAAGTCGAGGCGAACAAGTCGGTCGGCTGGCCGTCAAAGCTACCCATGTCCTCGACTACTCTCCAGGCCGTATCGTCCAGGGAAGCCGTCATGGGATCTTTCACGGATGAAAAAATTACCAACCCCGGCCGCCCTATATTGCCGAGTATACGCGTGATGCTCCGGGACTCATCTGCCCTCGTCGCGAAGGGATCGCGAAGAAGCTAGAGTAAAGCGTTAAACTAGGGCAAGGTTGCGAATATGACATTGAACACGACCAACGACTCACCTCATTTGGTACGTAGAGGGAACTCCCAAAGGAGATACCAGCTGTATTGTCATCCAGCTCATTGTGCCCAATATCGTAACCACTAATAAAATATGCCAAAATGGAAAAGGCTTCCTTAACGGGTACTGTCCAAGGGTCCGAGACTAGCCTAGAACAATACACGAACCAGTCGAAATTCCTGCTGCTCTCAGAGTTCTCGCCCATGTGAGCGTTACCGGCGAGCCGAGAGACTAGGGGTGCAGAAGCCAGCTGGTCCAGAGCTGGAACTGTCATCGGCTTTATCTGGTTCCAAGGTGGAAGGGTTACCCAGCCCCCAGTTGCAACGATTTCCCGGTCCGACGGTGGAAGGTTTACCTGATCCCAACCCGGAACGAGTCCCTGGTCCTGAGGCGGAAACGTTTCCCGGAAAGCCTGGATCCAATCCGTGGCCCACTTTGCATCCTGAGGATTTTTCAGTAACGTTCTGACGCTAATTATTGGCTCCGGGAAGAGTTGAAGACAAGAGAGCGCATGGTGGAAGGGTGCAAGCCAGGGTGCCATGGGATCATCAGGCAAGGTGAATATATCGAGGCGGATTATGCGATGCTGTAGCGCCCAGGTGAGGTCTTCGAGCGAAAACTCTGTTACATCAATGTCGTAAAAGGGGCCACTTGGAACAAAAATCGCCGCCGTGATATCGCCGAAAAGGGGCCTGAAAGTTTTCCCCCCGGCAGTGACAAACGGCTCTAGATTGTTGCCACTAAACCCCCGGCGCCTGGGTAAATCTGGCTCGGCGTCCCCTCCCCCTAATGACGGAAAGAGAGGGATAAGCCCAAAATGATGATGATCTGCAAGTGTGTACCGGATTATGGCAGGGCCGTCCTGTAGGCCCGAGAACCTGGGGGCAATTCGCCTGAGGGCAGCAATCCTCTCTTCAGGGCCTAGCAGGGCAGATAAGAACGTGCTCGAGTCGAGGATACCAAAGAAGGGCCGGGTGACCGTCATTTTCTTGTAATGAGCACGCGGCATAGGTCCGTACTTCGGCCTATTTCTCCCGAGGGTGATAAAAGGCCGAAATTCGTCCTCATTGCCAGCGTAGTCCTCGGAGGTTTTGTGGAGAAGAAGCATCGCCGCAATCCAGGTGCGTATCCGTTCGTATCCAACTCCCCGCTGTACAGCCTCACCACCACGGCTCAGAGCCAGAAGGTCCTGTACCACGTTGCGCGCAATGTCTCCAAGAACATGGATAACCTTTTGATCATCCGCGGGCGGCGTGTTCCACGTGCGCAGAAGACACCCGACCAAGGCGAACCTGAACTCGTCGGCAGTAAGCCGTGATGAATCGGCCCGCAAAGTTGTAGTGGCTGGCACGGATTTGCCGTAGTATCGAAGTTTCGAGAGGGAGAGCGCCCAGGTGACCCCCGAGCTGGGCGTCGTGGCGGATGGTGAGCAGCCCAGTGTCAGGATTCCGCCCGGCGGAACTAGGTCATCATTCATCTTCACTTCGACATTGCGCCGGCTAAACACATGAATTTCGGGGTACAAGTGCCACGCCGTCAGTCCAACAATTGCGGAGCCATCGCTGACCTCTTGGGGTATGCCAGAGAGGAGGTTGTCCATGACCGTGACAGCTCTCACCCAAGCCCCGATAACATTGGTTGTGAGACATCGCTCGCCTCCCCCCACCGATAACTCGATGTTTTCAAGAATCAGTCG
Organism: Chaetomium sp. MPI-SDFR-AT-0129; assembly: GCA_020726445.1. Classification (NCBI taxonomy): domain Eukaryota; kingdom Fungi; phylum Ascomycota; class Sordariomycetes; order Sordariales; family Chaetomiaceae; genus Chaetomium; species Chaetomium sp. MPI-SDFR-AT-0129. Next base: position 268,397 of record JAGJXA010000011.1, on the reverse strand, counting down.
AAACTGTGTCTGCTCCTTTGACTTGACGGAGTTGGCGACTTCCAACCACGCACGAGCGCTGGCATCCCACTCGGCCAGCTGCTGACGTGGTATCTCAGCTTGGGCAGCAGCGGCGGCCGTTGCAAATGGCACCGCTCCACCCCCATCAACCTCCACCACAATCTCATGGCGCCTCCCTTCCACAATTTCGACCCATATGGAGGTCGCCTCGGGTGCATCCCAAACCGAGGCGAGCATGCACGCCAAGAGGTGAACTTGGATCGCGTCGCCATCAGCGCCATTGGGAGATGATGTCGCGGCTGCCCACATTGAGGTGGCGTCAACGCCTGTGTACTGCGAAAATACGGAGGCGAAATGGGCCTTGGATACTTTGCTCGTGGCCTGCGTGGCGATCTCCGAGGCTCGTTTCCCGTACGATGCGACAAGGGCAGGTGTTTTAGGACAGACACCCGCGAAGAGCGCAGCTAGCCGACGCGCCGTTATGTGGCTCTTTCCATCCTCCGCGTCACGCTTTCTCCGGTCGGAGAGTAGCTGCCCAACCGGTTGAAACTCCTTGGGCGCTTCGTACTTGACGATGCTGAAGTCAAACTTGATGTTCGCGGCCGCAACGGTGACCTCATTCGTAACCGATGCTAGAGCGGCCTGGAGACGCCCCACCGCCTGGTCCATAACGACGGGAGTATACCGACCGCCGTTTCCAGGTTGCTCAAAGATATAATAACAGAGAAAGGAAGATAAAAGAGATCGTTCCGTTGGCAACTCGAATGCACGAGAGGTTTCTCACCTCATGCAAAGAAGCTGAAAGATGCAAAGATTACATTGATGCCCAACTTGAGGGAAAGAGTGACGAAAGCCTGTCAGGCAGACACCGACGTGCAGTTAAGCCATTGTCGAGATACAGCCTGGTGAGGGGCAGAGCCCGGCCGCGATTGAGCTCATGGCGCAACTGCACCTGCGATAGGCTCGCACCGTCTTCCCTCGGCAAAACGGCAAGGTCTAAGCCACTTCGCCCTATTTAACTGGAAGAGCAATACAATGTTGAGGTCCGCAGCTGCATTTCGCGCAGCTAGCTATCGGGGAGTGGAGCTTGAGAATGTGGTTAGATCCCACACACTACGGTCTGTGGATATAACGACCGGCCAGGGAACGACCATGCCTGCCTATCCACGCACCGTATATGCCTTTTTACTCTTCGCTCTTCGCTTTCGGGAGTGACAGAGTATAATCAGGTGTTCGTGCCGCTCTCTGTGGCGCCTACTCCCAGGCCGGGGCTTGGAGATCGTCACGCTGCGCATCGATCGTTCATGGATGTTGAGAACTTTATTCGGTCAGAAATGCAACGGGCCGGGACAAGATGCGATCATTGCGATGTGGCTGTTCCCGTCCTAGTCATATCAGCAAGTCGAAAGACCCGAGGCAGGATTGATGCGCCCCGCCTCGTGACTGCCTCCTGAAGGGCCTCCTACGTAGAGTACACCACCGGCTACTATAAGGCAGGTGAGTTGGAGCGCAGAACCGCTTAGCTTAGTGAATGCCAAGAAGGCACGACTTTTAGCTTAAAAAACAGAAAGGCAAAAACATACAACACCGGGGATTCCCCAGTCGTCACCGACCTGAGTACTAGTCCGGCGATCAGTAGGTTGACTCGGGGAGAGCGGACGGGATCCCGTGTTTTCTGCTGTCTATGGTCGTATGTGGTAGGAGGTGTGGGAAATGGTAATGATAAGTGCTTGGTCCAACCTTCGTTGCAAGTGGTCTTTGTGGTGCACAAGGTGGGCAGCGAGTTGCCAACAGTATTGCGTTTCGCCTTTGACTCTCATGGTGCTTTCAAATACAGAACGTACTAGAACAGCCACAGAAAGTAATTAGTTAGTTTCGATTCTAAAAACATATTATTGTTGTCGCTCAAGGGCCCCCCAGGTCGTCCAGTTTCCATTGAAGCCACGCCTTAAAAGACTCCCTAACGCCGCCTCTCCTTTCCCCAACGCTATAATCCTCCAGCAGTTCCATGACCGCGTAACCGTAATATGCCGCCTCATCACTTCCTGGCACCTTGACAAGAACCTGCGCCGATTCTCTTTGAGGCCAACCCCGGTCGTTCCGCACCGCAATCCGGTCCGCCAGCGGTGCCAGTCTCATCCGAAGTGCAGCGGGGAGCTTACCTTTCCTATCACAGCACGCATCAATCAGCTCCTTAGCCACACGATATCGTCCCTCGTGGTTGAACGCCATATGCTCAAACACAAACATATAAATACACTCAAGCCGGTGCCTCAGCGCCGTATCCCCTAGCGCTTTATACTCCCGCTTCGGCAACCCCCTTGCCCCGGGACCCAACAACAAACACGACACCAAGTCCTCCTCACCGCCCTTTATGCTTGCATATTCCGCCGCCTCCTCCACTTTAGCCTGCACATACCGAAACACCCCAAACTCAGCCGCCAGCCCAACAAACCCAAACTGATCCGCCGACCCCCGCTTCACTTTGGCCCAGTGCGCAACATGCGGCACCATAGTAGTCGTCACAAACCTCAACCCCTTAAACACACCCTCAATCCTATCCAGCGCCTCCACCAACCGATTATGCGGATCCCGCACCACCCGGCCAGCATGATAAAACGCCTCCAGCATCCACCCCCACGTATTCGCGTACGATTCCCACGACCCGGGCTGGGCTCCCTCCAACCGATTCCGCTGCGCGGCTGGATCGGTGGTCGCGCTGCGGGAGATGGCGCGTAGCAGGCCGAGGTGGGGATCAAAGTCGTGGCCTGCGTGGGCTTCCATGTCCGGCCAGAAGGTGTCGAGCCACTCTTTGGTGGTGCGGTGCAGATAGTTGACGTGATGGGCGTGGTGGGTGAGTTCGAGGAGGCCCATGGTGCGGCTGGCGAGTTTGCGGCGGAGGACTTGGAGGATGCGTCGGGGGTTGTCTTCAGGGGGGTTATGGCGGTCGGCGAGCCAGAGGATGTACGGTTCCATGCCGGAGGGGAGGGCGATTTTGTTGGTTTTGAGGTTGAGTTGGGGTGAGTTGGTGTAGGCGCGGAAGAGGAGGAGGAGGCGGGAACCGGCGCGTTGGTAGCTGGGTTTGACGCGGCGCCAGAGGTTTTCGTAGAGCTTGGAGAGGTCTTCGGGAAGGCTGTCGACTAGGTGCTCGAGGTGGATGAGCGTGGTGCCGTCGGTGAGGGAGTTGAGCACGGCTTTCATGACCAGGGAAACCCAGAGGAAAACGCCGCAGGCTCGTTCTACGACTTTCGAGAGGAGTTCGTCGGCTTCGGTTGGGTAGGCGTCTTTGAGTTCCATGAAGGCGACGTTTTCGTGTGCCACGCCCTGGACAAAGGTTTTTAGATCGGTTTCGGTGAGGACCTCCATCCTGAGCTGTGGACAGGACACAAAGGCATCCCGGAAGTCGTTCCATGGACGGCTGCTCGCGCATACCTTGAATCCGGGTTGACTGTGAAACTGCCTGATGAGGTCGATGAGCCTCGAGTGGTCACCGGCGAACTCGTCCAGCCCGTCGACAAAAATGGCAAGGTTAAAGTTTCGTTCGGGCAGTGTGGCCAGGGCACCGACACTCTCAAAAAGTTCCTCCCAAGTCCATGGTGGGAGATGTTGCAACGAAGCGGCGCCAAAGATCTTTTGCATGGCCCATCGTCCTGGGAATAGCCGCGGCGCGATTTCAGGGGCTTGTTGGACGACTTGGTACAAGAGGGTTCGCAAAAGCCCAACCTGGGACTTTTGGAGCTCGCTCCCAGCATCCCACGAGTAGAACATAGCCGTGAGCACCTTCTTATCACCTCCCCATTCTGCGAGATGCGACAAAGTGGCGGGCTGGTTGACGAGGTGCTTGATCAAAGTCGACTTGCCCGACCCGGGTTTGCCCGTGATCCAATAAATGTTCTCCGAGTCTGCTCTAAGCCAGTCGGGAAAGCTGCTCCACAGAGGTTGAGGGTCAGAACCCTCGGATTGCCGAGGTTCCTTTTGTAGCACCCACTGGAAGGTGTTTCTGTATGCTTCCGGGATCGCCTGGAGTCGCCTGTCCAAAGCAGCAAAGTGAAGCGTACTAAGGAGACCGTCCAGGTACAAGGGATCATGAGCGTCGGGGTCCACGCTGACAGATGTGGTTTGGTTGAGGTCCACACGGCTATTCTTTTGGTGGTAGATGAATAATGAATGGGCTTCCGCCGAGGGTTCGACTTCTGCCTGGTCCCGAGATTGTAGTTGCTGAATAAGGGCTTGGTGTTTTGTAGTCTCGGTTGCTACTCCGGTTGCTGGCACTTCGCCTGTGGCTGACCGCTCCCTGTCTTAAGTTTTAGTCACGGCGGATTTCTTCTCCGAAGTCTCAACACAGGATCGGTCCGATCAGAGGGAGGGACTCATACCAGAGGTCGGAAACCATTGCAAACATTAGTTTCTCTCTGGAATCAGACAGCCTCTTCTGGCTATCTTTGATGGACTTTTCATTCCACACCAGCTTGAAAGCGTCGCCGATGGCGTCGAGGACTGACTGTGTCGTTTGGTCTTGGACATGTTTCCCAAGCGCAGCCGAAATCTCCTGACTGGCTGCCACACAACGGCGGGATTCTTTAAGAAGTGCGGCTTCCGTGATTGAGAGTGGTCGGTTTAAGCCCATCAAAAGTTGGGCCTTTTCTTCAATCGCTTTGCCGCGTGCTGCTAATCCCTGAGAGTCTTCGAATAGCTCGTTCACTTCGACCCGCGCCGCGGATGGTCCCCCATGGCGCGAGTCGAAAGCTACGGTAAGCAGCCGCGACCCAAAATCCAAAAATTGGACGGTTGATGCCGCTATTGACAAGATAGTCAGGGGGTCCATCTCGACGGCGTCGACGGCGTTGAGCGCTTCGCTTGGGCGTGAGTTGTCGGGTTAGGCACCGCAAAAGTGATGAAGTTTGTTGTCAGCAGCAGAAAGCCCAGGCTAACTAGCTGTTCGCCATTGGGAATGGCCGCAATGGCGCAGCACTGCAACTCTATCCGAATGGGAATGGACATGGTCGTCCTGCAACCGTGATTTGGTGGCTGAAGCGGGGCTGAGATGCTCGCATGAGCAGTAATTCAACCCATCGAGATCATCGTTTCCAATCGGTTCTTGGAGCCATGATCAATTGGAAATCACCGTATTTCAAAACACGGGGAAAATCTTGGAAGTGCGTAGTATGAAAAAATATCAACAAGACAATGCAACCATCATGATGTTAATGACGCGCATTACATACCAACGTCCTTGCTAATCAATAGGTAATTACCGAGAACTTCGCACTTATTTCATGATGATACATGGCGCGTAAATTCATGGAAATTACCTATCAATACTTTGCGTTACACAATGTTCTTGAGGCGTGAGAAAGTCTAACAAAGAGAGAAGGTGACGGTAGTCTGGGTTGCTACCTTACGTACCTTACGTACCCATGCTCGCTACGGAGTAAAGATGGCCAAAAAAAAGCGGCAGACAAAACATCAAGGCCCATCTCCCTTGAGACGCGTAATGGGTTTGGTATCAAGAAATTTTCAGTTACAAGGATTCAAGCCTGACACAAATCATAGCAGGAGGCGTGGTTCCTTCATATTATCCGTATCTCGAACCCGTCGCTATCATCCTCGCCCTCTTCATCCTGCTCCTCGTCATCTGACTCGACATAGCCTCCCCTGAATATTTTACCTTTTTGGTCATCTCTTTCCACGACCAGTTTAAGTTCCGACTTAAACAGCTTTTTGCAAAAGTAAACCCCACTCATAAACACCACGACCCCATCACTGTGGTCATGTATTTCGGCGGCGAGGTCGCCTTTGCTAGAGGACCAGGAACTCGATGGCGTCAGCGTCACCACGCCCGGTACAGTAGCCCCTATACCGATTTCCACTGTAGACGACTTGGAAGACATGACCGCGACGCCGCTTCGATTGGTTGTGTACGTTTTGCTCACAACCCAGATCCCATGTCTCTCTGCAATCTCCTTGTGCCGCCTCAACATCTCGGCCCGATTGGCCTTCATCCATCTCACGACAGCCGACTCATTGCCGACACGGTGCCTCAGGACGGGGTTCTGCGTTGTGAGAACGGCGCCTTCGTCGCTCTCACAGGTGAAAGACAGGGTGACCGAGGGCGATATCGGGGACGCCACGCTGGGTGAGAAAGAGGGCTGTCAGAGCAAAAGGCTAGGCATTTGCGGGTAACTGGGGTCGTTCTTACTTAGCCGCGAGCTCGCCCCCTATCTGTCGTGAGACGACTGATTTGGATTTCTTCGGCCCCCATGTCAAGCTCATGGGCTTCTCATGCTCGCTTCGGATTTGATCGCCCGGGCCGGGCGCTGTCCATCCATCCTTGGTGAGACTGTCTTGGTCGATCGTGAGATCAAGGAGGAGACGCCAATCACCGTCTGAATCGAAATAGCCACAGCAGCCCGGATACAATTCCTGTGCCGTCACCTTCTTGTACAGGGCCCATCCGTAGGGGTGATCTTGGAGAAGTCGGGCGTAAACCCGGTCGAGGCGTGCGTTATTCGGCATCCTGATGTGGTGGATGGGGCAACGCTTGAAGGCGAAAGTTAACTTCGCGCGTGAATGTGTACATACACGGGGAGCTGATAGCTACAGAAAAGGCTATTAGGAGAAGGTAGGTGTTGCCATATGCTGCCCCTGGAAGCCTCGCGCGCGTAGGCGAGATCCGTGAGGGGATAATAATACTGTATGTATCCTTTTGGTCTTCGTCCCTCGAGGTAAGCGCCGATGTGGGGTAACACAGCCACGACAACTAAGGTCGTGGCTGGGGCCCTCCGGGCCGCTCTGCGATTCGTCAGCGTCTGGTCCAAAGTACACAGCACTGCTGCTTTCGTTATTGCGAGGAACCGAGGGCATTTCCAGGACACAACATCAGCTCTAGTCTAGTTTCTTGGACTGAATGTCTCACTTTGTCCGTCTCACAGGGGCTAGCGAAGAACACAGCGTGTAGAGATCCGTGACACCATCTCTTCCAATTCATCGGCGAATGCTCATCAAAGTCATTAATATGGCATTGAGTCGTCTCGGCAGTTGACCTTTGCTCTTCGACGCTAATATCTACCTATATTCAGGCGCCAAAATGGACATAAGGAACCCACAGCGCCTCGTTCCGCGATGATTCCTGGACCAGCATAGGATTCCGATCACCCCGGACTTGCCCGCTCCCACCGTCCACCTCTGCCTGAACCCATTGATCTCTCAGCGCCTTGACAGCTTCGTGAAGTGCAACTCGAACCGACGCATCTGTCAGCGGGCCCCTCCCCAGAGCCTCATAAACCCGCTTCGCCATAGTGACACACAACTCATCGTCGACCTCCCAAAGCGTAGCAATGATGTGTCGAAACCCAGAGAGCTGAAAAGCGGAAGCGAGATGGATTTCGTCGGTCACCCCTTCATTCTCGATCCGCCCTGTTCCGCACGCTGAGAGGTACGCTAGGAATGGGGGGTTCGAGTTGAGCGTGGTCTCGAGTAACTCGTCGACGGACAGCTCACTGCTGTTGTCAAAGATTAGCGAGCTGCCTAGAGGGTCCTGCTTGTCGGTTCTTCCATGGCCTGCGAAGTGGAAGATGCTGCACGATTTGAGTGCGTTGAGAATGCCGAACGGATTAGATGCGAACTGGACTTGAGAGAGACCAATCGACTCGCAGGCCTGGCCGACTGCTACGGTTTCGTCTCGGGCATGGCGCAGGAACTGATGACCCGGAGGGCTGGGCGCAGAAACTATGATGGCTTTTGCTGGCTTCCCTACGGCGGATCCGTGGTGTTGGCGTTGTTGTCTGATGCGTATAAGTGCGTTGACGGAAAGGGTGTACGAGGAGATGACTCTGTCCATCGCTGTCTCGAAGTTTCGGCGCAAATGATACCCTGCTGCGTGGAGCGGGAAGCCTACGAGTGGTCCGGTGGGAATCCACCAGACGTGTGGCAGGGCTTGACCGCCAGCTGGTGGTGCATCGTAGCCCAGACGGTCCAGCACGGGCGAGACGATGGTTTCCCAGAGCCACCCGAGGGTCTCGACGGATTGCGTGTCCCGCCTGTGGGCGCGAATGGAGTGTAGAGTCAGGCTGGGCAATTCCAAGCTCGAAATCCCGTCGGGTTGAATGATCAAGGCGTCGCAGCGGTGAGCAGTGGCATTGACTGCAACAACCGGCCCATGTTTCGCCACATCCAGCATTTCCGCCTCGGTCGGATGGCCTAGGATCCTATGGAACATGGGGTGGCTGCGTAGCTCCTCGATTGATGAGATGAGGGTCCTCTCATACGCTCGTCGAGACAATTGCGAGTCCAGTGGATATTGCATATTCTCCAGAATTCTAAAAGACCCCAGCGGATCTCTTGATCCATCGAGCAGGCCTCTGGTACGACTAAAGTCCTTTGCCAGCTGAGGGTCCGACTCACTCAAACTTGAGATATCGATGCGGAGGTTCAGGAGTGAGTTCGACAGCACCGCTCGCCCAGTCTCGAGCAATGCCATGGCATAGAATGCGCCCATACCGACATGGAGAGCCACGGCTGCCGAATCTGAACCGATGCCGAGAGCCTGAGACAGAACACGTTGCTTGTCTTTGGTCTTCAGCGAATTTTTTATGGACGCCGATACGAGTTTAGCACAGGTCCGCACTGCAACCATTGCGCGGTCCGTGTTGTGGACGATGCCGGGGAGTGAGAGAAACACCCTGCCAGCCAAGATGCGAGTGCTGATGAACGCCCATTTCTGGGTCAACGCGGCAAAGAAGAACTGCCTTGCATGTTCAAGGTTTTTCTCGTCGCGTGAATCTTGTAATTTGACCTGGTGAAGACGGGCGAGATTGTAAAGCAGAGTTCCTGTGTGGCAGCTTGATGCTGGGGCCGTCTCGAGCGCCCGTTCCAAGCCAGACATGGCCTGATCGATCCGCGGGAGTACTCGATGCGAGTCGCCGCGTCTCCCCTCTCCAAGTAGCGCTGACAAGTTGTTCAGACGCACCGGCAGAGCGTCGCCGCCGTTGCTCGAAGACGCTTCGACTGATTGCCTTGCCCACCACACTGCGTTATCCGAGTCTTCAGCATTGCCCATTGCCGAATACCGATCGCCTAGTAAAGTCGCCAAATTGTTCATCCGTCCTGCCAGGAACTCCGAATCTTGTGGTGTGTCCTTGACGGCTTGATGCGCAAGGGATATCGCCTCGTCAATATCGTCCTGAGTCCCGAGACGTAGGTATCTGTGGCCGAGATAGCATGCGAGGTTGTTTTGCTGACCGCACATGTCCACCAGCCCACATCCCGCCACCCCGCTCTCCATCACGTTCTCCGCGTTCTCGTCGCGGTACTGTCCATTCTGTGGGAATGTTGTGGCACCTGATGCACGCTGCGACGGAGGGAGGACGCGGTCCGGCATTGCCGACCTGGCGTACCTGATGGCCATGTCAAGGTCCTGGATGGCTCCGGTCCGCAAATACATCTCGTTGAGTAAGATGCCAGCCACGTCTGACCAGTAACAGCGGCGGGCCAGGTCAAGCTTTCGGTGAATTAGGGCATTCGAGGCGATATGAATGCCCAAGTCCAGGTCGAATCCGAGCGAGGGTTTGTCGCCTGGGGCTGTGAGGTCGTATTGGTGGTCATGCTCAAAGCGTCGCTCGAGAAACTCCCCTTCAACGACTTCGGGATACAGAGTTGTAGGGACCCCACCAAGGGGACTCAAACAAAACTCGTCGGGCCCATAAACGGCGTTCATCGCATCCAACATGCCCTCTACTTCCCGCACGCGTAGAAACGGAAGGCGATTCCCGAAGGGTCCCGGTTGGGAAGCAGGTCGTCTTTGGAAGATTTGCGGCGCGCTCGCCGGGCTGGGCCGTCTGCTATTACCTGAATTACTTCGATCGAACAGGCCTGAGCCCAAGCCAGGCCTGGTGCCAGGTGCCCTCGAGTTGAGGCCACGCTCGATTGACCCCAGAGGTTGACGCATGTTTCCCGGTTTGTGACCTTTGGAGGATTAATGAAGCAAGAATTCGAGCCTTTGCCCTCGCAAGGGCTGCGAGAGAAGTCAATCATCCAGCGAGACTGTCATGATTGCGCCGCTGCTCCCAATATATATAATTAGATTCCTTAGCCGCCCAGTCGACTTGTTTGGACGATAGCTGGGCAACTGTGGCTTTCTGGCGGCATTTGAAACGTCTAAGAATGGAAATCAGCATGTGCGAAAAGTGTGGCCAGGCCCCCTAATTCCTTCCTCCCGCCCCACCCCATCGGGATTTGGCCAATCAGAGATCTTCAAAACAACTGCCAGCTCCCGTTCTGAGGCCATTCTGAAGCTCAGCCTGCCTGCAGGGGGCGCTGAACCACAACATGGCCATCGAACCGCGCAAGGCTCAAGGACGGATGATTCGTGTTTTTTTTGGTCTTATATGCGAAACAGCTCTGTAGAGGCGTGAACCACACAGGCTCTTTCGGGCTTCCCACCATCAGGTCCAAATCTTCTTCGCAATTGTATCCGCATGGACGGCTCAATCCAGCAGCAGCAGCGCTTTGCTCTACTCGTTGGGGTAAATGTGTACCAGAAAGCCAGAAACCCCGATCCAGGGCAAGCCAAGCGGAACAAATCGCTCTGCGACCTCAGTGGCTGTGTCAACGATGCCAATCTGATCAAGGGCGTCCTCGAAGATAGATTCCTCCTCAACGATATCCGAATCCTCACCTCAACAAACATCTCTCGGCAGCCCACATATGCCAATGTCAAGGACGAGTTCAACGACATCTCCGCTAAAGCCAAACCTGGGGACTTGTTCTTCTTTTATTTCGCCGGCCATGGCGGACTTCTCCGCCGCACTCCCCAATCACCACCCGGACGGGCCAAGGATCCATCCCTCCTCACCTGTGACTACTGCCTCGACGGTTCCGCCGTCCGGGGATGGGAGCTCAACCAGTGGCTGGAAGCCCTCAACAGGAACAAGGTCCAGGTTTTTGTCGCTCTCGACAGCTGCTATTCCGGTGGCTCATGGCGACATGGCGGACAAGGCCGTACCTTCTTGAACTATGAAGACACTGATACGATGACCGTCCCTGCAGAACCTGACACCGCCGGTCCCGTGAGTCGGAACTCGGAGCTCGAGAGGTCTTGGTCGATCAATCCAAACGGCTTCACGCTCCTGGCGGCTTGCAGACCCGACCAGCTAGCCAAGGAAACGACGGACAACGGCAAATCGTATGGTGCATTTACCTCCTCCCTCGTGAAAGCCTTGACGCATTACCCGCCGGGTCCCATTCGTCCATCGTGCCGAGTGCTTTGCGACAAGATCACCCCATTTTTGAGGGAGGAGCACGGCCAGAATCCAGAGGTATACGGCCAAGACAGGCTCGCCTTTTTAGAAAATTATGAACCGTTCGTTGCTGCCCCGATCGTGTCGGCGATTAAAGGCAATGAACTTATCATCCCCATGGGAAAGGCCCACGCCATCTACCCTGGCTCCGAGTTCAGACTCCATGGCCCCGGGCATGGTGTTGTCGTCAGAGTGAGCGAGATCGACGAATGGGAATGCCGCGCGAGTCCCCCAAGTGGCCTCTTACCACCCGACCTTGGTCGCAATCCTGAAGTTGTGCCCTCCAAATGGGGCCTCGGGGGCCATGTCCTCCGTGTTTCCGTGGATAAAGATCTGGGCGCCGACTTTCGGGGGGCTCTGGACAAGAGTCTCCAAAACCTGCTTGTGGGAAGTGTGAAAGTGGTCGAGCTTGACGAGCAGCGCACTGCCGACGAGGACGCGTTCAGAGTGATGCTCCGTCAAGCTCAGAATACAATCGACATCTTTGGGCCCCTAGCCTTGATCGGCTACACAGACTGTTTGCGAGGCTTGCACCTCCAACGCAGCGACCACATCCAATCTGCTGCAAGATGCGCCGCTGCTCTTGCACATCTGGTGCGCTTCGGGCAGATTCTCTTCGATCTCCCCAAGCTAGCTTCGCAGCACCACGGTCCATTTAATTGGAGTTTAGACCCTGTCGGCGATCCCGAAGAGCGGTTGTGGTCATTCGTTTTTGAGAATGCTAGCGACATGAATCTCTACCTGACTGTGCTAGCCCTCGTCCCCGGATTTGGCGTGCAGCAGCTCTTCCCATCGGGAGGGTCACAAAAGTTGGTGAAGATTGAGGATCACGAGCAATTCAAGTTCCAGATAAACATCCCGCATTCGCTCCGGGGGACGAACGAGCGAGTCTCCCACCGAGATATCCTCCGCGTTGTGGTTACCAACGGCGAAGGCCGTTCATGGAGGTCGCTAGAGTTGCCAGAGCTTTGGCAGGTTGATGCCATGGACTGGGAACCACAAAAGGAGCAAGCACCGCGCCGAAACCGGGAGATACAGCCCGGCGATGTGCAATGGTGGATTCACGATAAGGTCATCCACACGGATGCTTAATTGATCGTCGAGGGTGTATATTTACAATGCCTTTGACAGGTAAGAACGCCAATTCATTGCGATTGATGGTGACATTGCTGTTGTCAATTTCCATTCTCACCTGTTCCTTCTTCCACGGCCTGCTCTGATCGTGTTCTGGGGGTGGGCTTGTGAAACTGGACACGCCTGCCAGCTTAAATGAACCGGTTGAGAGTGAATTCGCCTCATCCTCAAAGGCGCCTGTTCCCAAGGTTTTATGACATGTTTGGGGGTAATTATCACCAAGGAACAAAGCAATTATCAGAACAACGTCATGTAGCAATTCTTTCTTCACAGTCTAGGTCTGCTTTGATGGGAATATGAATTACTGCCCCTTTTATGTCGTGGTTGCAACCCGGAAGAATCCTCCCTTTGAGAACGCGTGACATGAGACCGGTAAAAGCAGCCGAGGTGCCGAATAAATGTTGATGCTGTTTGCCATAATATTTGTCTTCCGAGACTCGGAGAGGCAGGGGCTGTGTCCCCTCCACTGGAACTAGTCACTCACCCCAGCCAAACCGCCGGACCCGGCGCCTTATAGCTCGTGGCGAGCGGGTAATACGACCACAGCAAACCCGGGTCACTCGCCTGGTACGCGCCGGGGAACGCAACCAGCGGGCCCGGAGTGCCGCTGCCGCCGCCCGTGACCTCGACCTGCGCACAGGACAGATAGATCTGTGCGCCGCCGATGCTGGAGGCTTGGTGCAACGCGATGCTCTCGACGCGGGCGAGGTATTGACCGCTAGGCAGGGCGGTGGGGATGGTGAATTCCACTGAGGTTTGTTCTATTGGGGGGTGTGTTAGTCCATGCATATCTAACGATGGTCATGGGAGCAATAATGATATGAGCTCTCAACGTACTGTACGCGGGCCAAGTTTTCTCATCCGACGTCAACGGGCCACCGCTGTTCTCGACAGCGGATATCTCCCCCACCTTGAACCATACCTTCCCGTCGGCCGCCCACGAGTTGATATCCTGGCCCTCGGGCACACGCGCCATGTAGAAGGACACAGGGCCGAAGTGGCTAATCTCTGCCATGGCCACAAACCCGAGCGGATCGCCCGCTGCGACCTTGGCCACGGATGTGCCAGCCCTGTTTTGGAAACATCGGATGTCGGGCGAGTTGACGTCGGTCACGCCTTGGTTGCTCTGGAAGTTCTTGGTCTGGCGGACTGAGACCCATTCTTGGGCTTCGGCCACGCCGTTGACGATGAGCTTGGGGAAGCGGTCTAGTTTGTGTGCTATTAGTCCTAGATTGATGCGGCGAATTGGGGGGTCGGAAAGGTAAAGGGGGGTACTTGCAGTGAGCATGAGCCGTGGCTGCGAGGAACAGCACCGGTGGGAGAAGCTTCATCTTGATGTGTTTATGGTCACGTGCGAACAAAGCGGGTAGGAGAGAGCAGCTAGGTAGTTGTTGTCGATAGCTAGCGTTCTCGAGAGCTTGCATGGGGTAGTTATAACCTCGTTCGCCGAAAGGCTGGTCACGGCATGCCAAATACCGGCAGTTCAGGACGCCAAGAGGCTCGAAATCACTTCCCGTCGAGCGAACCAATTCCAAGGAGGCATCGCGATAGCAACGTTTTGTTTAGCCTGTTTGTGTAAATGAAGTTCGGCAGTAATTATTGTGTCATTGGGTCAGGGGAAAGGGCAGGTTTAACAATCTCAACAAAAGTCGTCAGCGACACGATTTTGCACCTTCTAGAGAAGATGAATCAGTCATTCCCAGAATCAAATAATATCCCAACGCGCTCAAGCCACAGATGTCCGAATTCATGACCCAACCCACAGACTTGACAATAGTATGACCGGGTAATGGCGACCCTCTACTTGGGCTCACAAACCCTCGCGCACACGCAAACAACCCTCAGGCCAACGAAACGACGCCGTAAAAGCTGTTGCAATAAGATGGGACGGCCAACAGTAGTCATGCTCTAAGCAGCCCTCATCATACTAGGACATAACAGGTCTGAAAAGTCCATTTCGATCCGTCCAGGACCTCCTCCATCGGAACTTCCCCAATACCCGCCCACTCCCTTTTGTAAACAACAGGTCCCTTGATTGTAGCGCTACTTATTGGAGACCGGCCCTGTAAGTGATCTTTGAAATGCACCGTCAAAAGAATAAACGGCAGTGCAGGTGGCAATGAGCGTAAAGTTCTACACGGGATCGCCCCGAACGCAAGTGTGCTCCAACTGGAGAGGTTTTCATGCGTTGAAAAGTTGCCCGATGATGTGGAACCAGTCGTTCGTAGGTGCCCTTGTCCTCTTCCGTCAGCTGTTTGATGAATAGGGAAACACGCAGGCCCCGACTCGTCATTTGGGGGGGTTCTCCAATATAATATGAACCCATGTACCACTTCTCCCAGACCTTCCTGCCGCTGAAATGGCGAGGCGAGGGGGCCAAAATAGTGCCGTTCGTGAACAGTGGAGGGTGAGATGCCGCATCCCAAAGAAAAAGGGTAGAGTCTTCTCTGGACGAAATAACATGTTCCTGGAGACGGCGGAACGCCTTTCTCGCCCCTTCTCCGTAGAGTAACGGCATGTTGACGTTGAGAAGGCCAAGGAGGCAGTAAGCCATGTCTTCTTCTCGCGTCGTGTTGCGCTCCGCTACCCATGATATTCTTTCGGCGACGGGGAACACGGAAAGATAGTCCGCGTTGGACAAAATTGCTCTGTCAATCCTAGTTGCCGCACTGATGAGTTCCTTGCAGGTGTCCTTGCAGGTTATGTGTTGCCAGTCGCGGTCGTAAAATTCGACCGCTGGAGGGGCGATCAACTCCTGGAGTGTCCAGCCCCGAGTCCACCAACGGGACTTCATAAAACGAGGGTATCTGGGTGGTGCAGCCAATTCGGTTATCTCAGGGCCAGAAGCGCGCAGCCCGTTGCCCCGATTTTCGAATTGATGTGGGCTTCTGGGCTGTTCTTCATCCAGCAGCGGCGCCATATCACTGAGAAACGCGTAACACGTCTCAGCCTCATTGTACCACTTGAACATGGAGTTAATTGTTTCCGAAAGCTCAGCGCTGGAGGATTTGTCGATGCAGCATGTGTCGACCCAGGCCCAGTCATAATCATCATGGAGGGCTTGCTCGCAGCATAGTTGAATTTTCGTAAACCCCTTCTTCTTTCTCGCCAGGTCCAGATTGGCGATGTCCTGGAACGTGACCTCATCATCCTCCCAGGTGTGAGAAAGGATGGCGTACGGCGGTGGTTTACCGACAAACTCGCAGAGTTCAAAAGTCCGGACGTCAAGAAGACGCATCGTGAATGTCAGATGAAGTAATGCAATTTTGGGAATTCTCGACCAAAGCGCCGAATGCTGATCTGATCTAATGAAAGGACCTCAGATTCGAGGTCGCGGGGTACCTCCCCTAGTATTTAGCAGAGCTCGAGGCCGCCCAACCGACGCAGTACCGGAAAGCCAGTTGCCCCGGTTGGAAATCGCATCATGCACTATTTCTGCACTGCTGCATTATCGGCGGCGACCCGGGGCGGTTAGGCAAACTCACTGAACAACGAGGCTTTCAGTTCATGTAGGTATTGTAACCCACCTTATTGGTTCACAGGCAAAACGCCATTGGTGAGAAGAGTTCCTCGCACAACGCTTGGTTACACGGCAGAGTTGGCGGCATTCCGAGACAGACAGAGAAGGAGATACGGGGCCGGCCCTCATATTGATACCGCATACGTGCCTCCCGGAATGTGACGGTCGGGGATGGAGCAAAAAGCCGTCATAGTTAAATACGTCCAATCTGTTGTTAAAGCTATGTTTGCGAATCTTCAGCACACCCCCTCAGCCTCAAAACATAGTCAATTGATTACTCGTTGTCAGACCATTTGTGAGTGGGCTCTAGGCATCTCCGTCAACACTGCACTCAAAACCGGTGCGCAAGTTGTTCCAACTCACCTATCCTCGGTTCCCACCGAGCTTGCATAGCTCGAAAATGGGTTTGGTTTGAACTCATCTCAAATAGCAAGGACGACGTCCCCATGCTCCGGGAGCACGGCCGGGATTTTCCGAAGACCGACCCTGCCGAGAGCGGCGGCCCCCCACAGGCCTTGGCAATCCTGCTAGTCCCATTTGGGACGAAACGACTTTTTTTTACCTCAACGGACCGGGGCGCAGCTGCCACGAACCAATTCCACTTCCAGGTGCTCGACGGATACTTTACCTCTGCTTGGTTTTCTCTCCACGTTTTGTTTGATCCTCTGTATTTATTCCCTCCATTCGAAACTCACCACGGTCTCAAAATGTTCATGGCCTCCCGCATCCAGACCCGCGCCTTCTCGGCGTCGGCGAGAAACGTAAGTACCCCGCGATCCGCACCCGGGCCGTCGTTGGGGCCATTGCTGCAGTCCACCAGACAGAGGCTTCCCCAACAACGGTCAAACCTCGGAGACGGTCCGAGAAGCTGGGTCCACGCGAGCCCCTAAGCATGTGCGGTCGACGGACTTGACACAGCGCCGGGCACAAGGCGCAGCAATTGGTGTTTGTCGAGGCGCTCCAACTAACACGGTACACTCCTCTAGCTCTCCAAAGTTACCGTCCTTGGTGCCGCTGGCGGCATCGGCCAGCCGCTCTCCCTCCTCCTGAAGCTCAACCCGAGAGTCACCGAGCTCGCCCTCTACGATATCCGTGGTGCCCCTGGTACGTCGTACTTCCAGGACCGGACTGCACTCTGCCGAGTGGCCAGT
Organism: Chaetomium sp. MPI-SDFR-AT-0129; assembly: GCA_020726445.1. Taxonomy (NCBI): domain Eukaryota; kingdom Fungi; phylum Ascomycota; class Sordariomycetes; order Sordariales; family Chaetomiaceae; genus Chaetomium; species Chaetomium sp. MPI-SDFR-AT-0129. The sequence goes on along the minus strand of JAGJXA010000011.1, from coordinate 251,295 downwards.
CACTAACTTACAGCCCCTACTAGGCGTTGCTGCCGATGTGTCTCACGTCAACACCAAGTCGAACGTCAAGGGCTACGAGCCGACCCCCAGCGGCCTGGCCTCCGCTCTTAAGGACGCCGAGGTGGTCCTGATCCCCGCCGGTGTTCCCCGCAAGCCCGGCATGACCCGTGACGACCTGTTCAACACCAACGCCTCGATCGTGCGCGACCTGGCCAAGGCTGTTGCCGACTCGGCCCCCAACGCCAACATCTTGGTCATCAGCAACCCCGTCAACTCGACCGTGCCCATCTGCGCCGAGGTCTTCAAGGCCAAGGGCGTCTACAACCCCAAGCGCCTCTTCGGTGTGACCACCCTCGACGTCGTCCGCGCCTCGCGCTTCGTCAGCGAGATCAAGAAGACCGACCCGGCCAACGAGAACATCACCGTCGTCGGCGGCCACAGCGGTGTCACCATTGTGCCTCTCTTCAGCCAGAGCAACCACCCCGATCTTTCCTCCAACGCTGAGCTCGTCAACCGCGTCCAGTTCGGTGGTGACGAGGTTGTCAAGGCCAAGGACGGCGCCGGCTCCGCCACCCTGTCCATGGCCATGGCCGGTGCCCGGATGGCCGAGTCGCTCCTCCGCGCCTCGCAGGGCGAGAAGGGCGTGATCGAGCCCACCTTCGTCGACAGCCCGCTCTACAAGGACCAGGGCATCGAGTTCTTCAGCTCCCAGGTCGAGCTCGGCCCCAACGGTGTTGAGAAGATCCTCCCCGTCGGCAAGGTCGACGCCGCTGAGGAGAAGCTCCTCGACGCTTGCTTCACCGACCTCAAGAAGAACATTGAGAAGGGCAAGGCCTTTGTCGCCGAGAACCCGGGCAACTAAATTTTTACCCCGCCATCAAACGGAAAAAGTTGACCCCCGCGGATAGCCAAGACAAAACTCATTAGCTAGCCTATTCAAGGATAGCGTGGTGGTCTTCGTTACCAGTCCGCAACTAACAACACGAAAAACTTATGATGCGCGCAAGCAAGGGGTGGATGCTTGGTGATGTACACTAGCAATGAAATTTCCCATGTACCCTTGATGACTGAAATTTCGAATCCCCATCGCCTGTGATTGATCATGTGTCATGTATTATGTGTCCAGCAAAGGGCCGAGGCAGAACCTCAGCTCAGGCCTAGCCACCCCTGTATTCCACACCACCATAAACGCGGCTTCGTTCCCGTACATGAATCACAAAAGAAAACGGGACAGAATCAACACATATCATCACATCTAATCCCATCTACTCTACCCCATGGTAATCTCTATACATTATACCCAAACCCCTCAGCTTACGCCGCGACATGTCTCTGCCCCCCAAACCGCGCACGAATAGCCTCCTCCCTCTCCTTCACCTTCCTCTCAAACTCCGCCACCTTCTCCAACCGCTTCGCTTCCTCCTCCTCCTCCTTCTTCTTCGCCTCTACCGCTTTCCGCGCTCGCTCCCTCTCCAACTGCTCCGGCCTGCGCTCCGCAATATCCCGAGCCTTCAGGTCACTAAACAGGTACTTGAGCACGACCTCAATGACATAGCACGCAACGTAATCCAGTACCATCACCGTGGTCATGGTCGTCTTGAAGGTATCGGTGAAGGGGACCAGCTTCATGGCCTCGTTGAGTTCCGGGATGAGTTCGGTCGAGCAGGCGAAGGCGATGCCGGTTACGCCGACGATGCCGTAGAACATGCCCTTGTTTTCGGAGAGGGATTCGCGGAAGGGACGGCCTTGGTAGTTGACGGCGAAGGTGGAGATTTGTTGGATTAGTTGGAGGAGGTAGACGGCGGAGTTGAGGAGGGAGGGCTTGAACTCGGCCTCTAGGTCGGGGGCTTCGGAGCGGCTGGGGGGTTGTTAGTCAAGGGGACTGGTAAAAGGAGAGTGTACTTGGAGGACGGGGGGGCACATACGGATCCAATTCTTCGCAGAACCGGGCAATGTAGATTAGCGTGGCGCAGTGAACAGCAAACTGTCCGAGGATGGAACCGATGATGTAGAAGTTGAAGATATTCGGCTGCGGTCGCTCCTTGGACAGGCCCTCAACCGACTTGGCGCGAGAGATCGACAGGAAGCACACACTCATGAGCATTCCGCTGATGGTGATTTGGCCATCGCCGAACTTGATTCCTTCCAGGTACAACACAGACAGACTGTACGCGCTGATCAGACAGTTGAGCGCGAGGATCTTGTACATCTGGATCGTGGCGACCAACGTGCACCGGCCTTGGCGGATGATGTTAGGGATGGCGATGACATTGCGCAGCTTGGACGTGAAGGGGGCCGCGACGGAGGCGTCACCGAGTTTGAGCGATGGGGGTTCGTCGTCCATCTCAGCATCCATCATGGACTGGGTGAGCTTGTCAGCGAGACCAGCCGCCTTCTTGGACGCTTCAGCTTGCTTAGCCTTCTGCGGGTCGGCGTTGAGGAGCTGCTGGGCAGCGGGCGAAGTGACGGTCTCGATGTTCGTGCCGTTGGCCTTGGCGAGTTGCTCGACGGTAACACCCTTCTTCTGGGCCTCACGCTCCATTGCCTTCTCGTAGTGAGGGTTGGACGGTCCGGGAGGGTACAGGTGGGCAATCATGACGGGGACGGGAGGAGCGGGTTGGTTCCACCTCTTCATCAGGTCGACTTGCTTCTGGTAGAGATCCTTCATCTTGGTGTTACGTGCGTGTTCGGCAATCCGGGTTAGGTCTTCCTGCGTGCCGTTGAGCAAAGCCACACCAATGTGAGCTTGCTTGAGAGCGCCAACATCGTTGGTTCCATCACCAGCCATCAGAGTGTAGTAGCCCATATCCTTCAGGCCCAACAGAATGTCTTCCTTCTGCTTGGGAGAGACGCGAGCGTAAACCCAGGTGTACCGAAGAAGCGAGTTCCAGCCAACCTGGCCCTTGAACTGTTTGAGGGCATATCCCGTCACACAAAGGTCCTTGGTCTTCAGAATCTCGGGGTCAATCGGCTTGGTGGGGTCAACGTCAATCTGAACCTTGTCGTCGACACTGCGCCAGACAAGCGATTCCTCGCCATGCTCGCTGTGCTCGGGGGCATCAAGAATGAGGACATCCCGGTCTACAATCTCCACTTCCTTGGCGACATGAACAGCCGTGAGCGGGTTGTCACCAGTGATCATGACCACACGGTGGCTGCTCTCGTTGAGCATCTGGACAGCTTGCTTGGCGTCGTCCTTGAGGGGGCACTGGAGAACGAGGAAACCAGCAAAGTGGAGCTCGGCCTCAACCTTCTCTCGCTTCAGGTCGTTGATTCTGCTTGCGCCCAATTCGCCTTCGGTAGTCAGGTGCTTGTACGCCAGGGCCAGCACACGCGAACCGCGACGCGTAAAGTACTTGTACGTTTCTTCGTAGTCCTTGGGGATGGTGATCAGCATCTTCATGATCGTCTCAGGCGCACCCTTGACGGCCACAAAAGTACCCCGCAGCTTCTTGCCAGCCTTGGCCTCGGTAGCGTTGATAGTAACAACAGAGCTCTGGCGCTTGAGGGCGGACGAAAACTGGAAGCGGCGCTTGACCTGGACAGTGCCGGCAGCTCCACCAGCAGCCGCAGCGCCCGGCTTGCTTGAGAGAGTATCATTCTTCCCAAGGGTCCAGCCCAGGGCAGTAAGCGTGGCTTTCTCCATGGGGTCTCCCACGACATCACCTTCATCGAGCTTGACCAGAGCATGGGCGGAAGCAAGGACCAGTGTCGTCTCGAGACCCGCATCGTGGACCGCAGTCATGTGGCTGTGAGCGCCATCCGATTCCTGGGGGGTGTCCGTGCCAGAGTGACCAAGTCCAAGCCCAGCAATACCCTCGACCACGAGGTCCTCCCCAGTGAGAGTGCCAGTCTTGTCGAAACACGCCACATCGATCCGGCCCGCAAACGGAATCCGGAAAGGCTCGGTGCAAAAGATGGCAAACTTGGCCAAGGCGGACAAGCTGGTGTTGACAGCCAAGCTGAGTTCCATGGGCAGTTCCGGCGGAACGACGCTCGTGACGATCAGGATGCAGTCAAGGAGGAGCTTAGAGCGCTTGCGGTCCTTGCGGACGCCCTCATCCCAAACGTACCACGATGCAGCCAGGGCGAAGATAAGGAGGAAGAGAATGAAGAGCAACGCCTCGACGTTGTTGGCGGACACGCGCTCCGTCGAGTAGATCATGGTCCGAACCAAGCTGCCTTGGGACGTCTCGAAACCGGTCTTGGTCACAATCGCCATGGCGCCGTTATCCGGGGGCGGCGGGACACCCGACGCAAGCTTGGGCCGCTCTTCCTCAGCGCTGCCGTGGGTGATCTGCAGAACCTTGGTGCCACCCCACAGAAACGAGTTCTTGTCCAACCCTTCGGAATCGATGGGAGCTTCGCCCGGCCGGAGCAGAATAGACTCCTTCAAAAGGGGTGTGCTCTCGCCAGACAGCATGGCCTCGTTGACAATCGCGGTACCCTCCACCAGAAGCATATCGCAGGCCACACCACCATCCTCCTTTGTACGCGTGACAGACGCCAAGTCGCCCGGCAGCAGCTTGTCGCTTTGGATCTCGATCCACTTCCCAAGACGGTACACATAAATATCATACGGCTTGATGCTCATGCTCCGGAATTCGGTCAAGGTACGCTGGCGCTGCCACACGACGGTGCTCTCGAACATGACAAGCATGAAGAGAGTGAAGAGGGAGTAGTACCAATATTCGTCCAGCAGCCAGAGGCCGACGCAGAAAATCTGAAAAACGAAAAACGGCGCGACGGCATGTTCCTTGAACAGCTCGGTGAACGTGGGGACGGGGATATCGAACGTATTGGTGCCATAGTGCTGTTCGAGACGCTCGAGCTCGGCGGCACGGTCAATGCCACGAGATTTTTGGAACTTTTCAAGCAGTGGGCGCGGTTCGGCGTCGATATCGTAGGCGAGAGTACCAAAGGTCTTGTTCTCGGGGTTGTAGAGGAACCGGCGCTTCTGGAAGAGGAACGAAGTGTTTGTCTTGCCACCGACCTGCAGGGATTTCGTCAGCAGCTGAGGTGAAGAGTTGGGAAGATTCGGAAGCAACGAGGGGCACTCACGCTATCGCGGACGAGCTTGCAAATGTCAGCCGAGCCAGCATTCGCGGCGGGGATCACCTTGATCAGCTTTGCATCCTCAATGGTCCGAGCCTTCTTCGCGGTAAACGTGGCGTTGAGGTTGACGCTCCAGTGGGTGCAGAGCCAGACCAGCGTCTGGACAGTGATGATGGTTCCAACCCAGACAAACGTCCACTCAGGCGCCTGAATATGCTTCTCGTAAAGTTCGGGGGTCAGGTAATAGCGTAAGAATACGGGCCAGACGATGACGAAAGGCCATACGTAGGCGTGTTGGTACAAGGGCAACGGGCGCAGGAGCTCGGCGCCCTCGATCTGCGCGCTGTCGACAAGCCGCGCCATGGCCGGTCGATTTGAAAAGAAGACAAGGAAATGCGTGTCTACCGTGGCCTCATCGAAAGTGAAACTGAGCCGGCCCGGGTCGATGCAAATCAGTGCTGATGAGAAGGAAAAACCGAAAAGCAAAAGAAAAGGGGGAGATGGATCGAAAATGTCCAGAAACGGATGACGAGCAATCGCACAGCTGCAGATGTCATTTTTTGGGCCAGCTGCCAATTGACGGTCTTGGCGCCACCACTGCGTGGCCCTGCCTAGAATCCGGACTGCGTTGCTGCCACGTGTGGGAACCTCGATGTAAAATACGGTAATTACAACGTAAGAACCATACAGCTTATTGGCTTCTTGAGGTCAAGTTTCGAGATTCCCAGTTCACACCCAGCAACGAGTCGGCAATCGACGTATCGGAATCAACATAACAGGTACATCGGATTGGCATGAACTCCATGAGCCGGTCTTTGTTCGAGCACAAATCTGTGGACACGGTCCTCCTATGAATTGGTAGGTCAGTGATCCAGACAATTGTGACCAAGATCTCTTAATTATAAATTTATAATTCTCTTCTACTTAATTATCACAAGCTCTCAGTTTGTGTCGGAGAGACGCGTACCCACACCCCTTAAGATCACCGGGACATACTGGAACTAGTAGACAAATGTAAAGACGGCCAAGAAAAAACCGCTCGAACGGCCGCACGTTGTCAAAATACACATTCACATTGAATCCAACTATATAAAACCCGACCGGAGGAAGTGGGCAGTGAGCTTTTTATGATCGTTCGGGTTATTTTATTTTTGAAAATGTACTTTTTCATTTTTGACTGATATGATCCCGTGAAACTGGAAAGCCGGAGGCGCCTTTTTTGGGAGAATGTCGTTGGATTGCTGTGCTGGTAACTAACTTGGGGATGACAATTATCGAAAAACAGCATGTTGCCTTTTCCCCTCGACAACCGCTAAGATATCCGAAATAAATGACATACCCCGGAATGCTCTCACCGTTCTTGGACAAAGCGCTGGGAAAAATAATAGGTTCTCGAGACCGGATTGCAACATCGTTAGGTGGTTTTACTAGACTCTGTGAGTTGTCAACTTTGGACCAAGATAGAATATAATTATTAGTATTCAGGAAAATGGAACCGTGCGGTTTTGCCGCAGCGTATTTTTTATTAATGATTGCCGACCCCAAGACGCCCAGAGTTCCTCAAACCAATAGCCACAGTGTTCACGGTGTGGAAAGATGCACAGTTTCTGACTTAGTTGAAGACATCGTCGGGTTACATGGCAGACTCGTAATTAATTGATTTGTTGAGAATATCAATTTGTCTGCTGTTAGCTATTCTTTAGCAACAAGCTTAAATCATTCGTAATACTGCAACTTCGTATCGTGAGAGGAAGTAACTCGAACAAGTTGCCAAAAAGACCCCCCAGGGGTTGAGAAAACCACATTGAGACTGTTGGTTGGTTTGCGGTTCAAAACTCCGTGTTGGGACTCGGGAGTGTTGTATTTCTACAACTGCCGATCGTGGAGCCGTCCCGCGAACTGCGAGGTCTCACTCTCACGGCTGGGGTCGGGGTTGCAGGCCAGTTCCCCCGCAGCTCCGGGCGTGCCGGGTCATTTTACCCCCTGGGCCATTGCCGGGGCCGCGACAAATCAAGCAGAACCCGAAGGTTGCCTCGGCAAGCCGAGCCCCACAGTTCCTGCACCATGAGACCTCGACCGGACATTTCTTCTCGCCAATTCCGGCGGCGCCTCGCATCTGGATATATTTGTGCTCCGTCCCTTCACTTGCCAATTCCCTGTGTTTTCCGTCATACCCCTCGTAGCACCACCATCCCTGCCCATCTCGAATCTTCGTAAACCACATCTCAACCCACAATGGCGGTGGAACGTCTCGGCTCGATTCTCAAGCACCTGTCCCCGGGCAGCTCGCTCTCCCAGATGTAAGCGATGATCTCCCTATTCTGTCGTGGGGCGGCCATATCTAACTGTTGAGTTGCACGGCAGAACCTCCAAAAACCAGGATGATATCGTGATCACCCTCGCCATCCGCACGCCCCTGGCGAAGGCGAGGAAGGGCGGATTCAAGGACACGAGCCTCGAGTACATGACTTATGCGCTGCTCAAGGAGGTCCGCGAGCGCAGCAAGCTGGAACCGGGTCTCGTTGAAGACATCTGCCTCGGGAATGTACGAATACCCACCCCCTACGTCTTCTCCCACTTGCCTATGTGCCCGGCTGATGCTGATGTGGTATTGTGAAAACAACAGGTCTCGGATAGCAAAGCTGCCTACAAACTCCGCGCTGCCGCTCTCGCCGCCGGCTTCCCCAACACCGCGAGCTGCTCTAGCCTCAACCGATTCTGTTCGTCCGGCCTCAAGGCCGTCGCCGACATTTCCCACGCCATCAGCAGCGGGTCGATCGAGATCGGTATCGCGATGGGTGCCGAGCAGATGACGATTGGAGGAGACGCATTGGAGAAGCCATTCGACGAGAAGGTGACTAGCCAGTCGCAAGAGTCGGCCGACTGCATGCAACCCATGGGCTGGACCAGCGAAAATGTCAGCCGCGATTTCAACATCACGCGCGAGGAGATGGACAAATATGCGGCCGAGAGCTTCCGGCGTGCCGAGCAGGCGCAAAAGGACGGGTTGTTTGATGATGAGATTGTGCCTATCAAGACGAGCGTTGAGCAGCCCGACAAGACGTGGAAGGAGGTCACTCTCACCAAAGACGAGGGCATCCGGCCTGGCACGACCGCTGAGGGCCTTGGCAAGATCCGGGCTGCGTTCCCGCAATGGGGGCCAACCACCACCGGTGGCAACGCTAGCCAGGTCACTGACGGAGGTGAGTTGCCATGGTGGAGAAAGCCGGAATATCTGGGTACTAACGCAAGATCCTTCTAGCCGCCGCTGTTCTGCTCATGAAGCGGTCAACAGCCATCAAGCTAGGCCAGCCCATCCTCGCCAAGTACGTCGGCTCGACGACAGCGGGCCTCGCCCCGCGCATTATGGGCATCGGCCCGACCCTTGCCATCCCGAAGCTGCTCGCCCAGTACAACATTTCGTTGGCCGACATCGACGTCATCGAGGTCAACGAGGCGTTTGCGAGCATGGCCGTTTACTGCCGCGACACGCTCGGCCTGGACTGGGCCAAGATGAACCCCCGTGGCGGCGCTATTGCGTTGGGCCACCCCCTGGGCGCCACTGGTGCGAGGCAGATTGTCACGGGTTTGAGCGAGTGCCGGCGGACGGGGAAGAAGCTTCTATTGACGAGCATGTGCGTTGGTACGGGAATGGGTATGGCGGGGTTGTTTGTGAATGAGCAATGAGGGTGCTAGAGGGGATGTGTATGACGAAGGGAGTTTTAAGAGATGTATATATTCTGGCTGCTTAGATGGACTCGCATTATGGAAAACATTACCACGTTTAGCGTAACATTTTGCTCCTTGGAGTAGCAGTTGAAGACTACGACGAGGGATTCAGTTGAAATGAAAAGAATTACGGTTCAACTATGACCAATTAGTGCTACATTTTGCTACCCAGCGATCAAGGCCTTGGTATCAAGGACGCGAAAAAGCGTCTCGTAGCACAGCTAACGAGCAGGATCCTAACAAGTCCGCTGAGTAAAACCGAACGCCCGGGAAATGCACCATCCATCCCTCACGACCCGCAACCTAGCGAGCGTCTAATACCCGGATCATATTTGGAGACTGGCTGACAGCAGTTTTTCAAAGGACGCCGGCGTCTGTTACATACGTTAGGATGTCGCGTTCGTTTTTCCGTGGGGGGGGATAAGGAGACATTACGTACCTCGTCTTTAACGACGCCTTGGTTAGTCAGATACTTCAACACCCCCTTGATAACCTCAACTTGCTCATCCGTCGTCAGCTCCATGATGGCGAGCTCCAAGACATGCGTCACCGACGAGCGCTTGAAGGCGATGAAGGTGTGGTAGTAGATGAAGGCGAATAGTCCCATGATGAACTGGCAATCCATGCGGTCTGTCATGCCACCGTGTCCAGGAATCGAGTCGCCGAAATCCTTAATCTTGAAGGTACGCTTGAGCCCGGACGCGAAGAAACCACCAAAGGGCGCAATAAGGGAGGCGAAGCTGGCCCAGAAGAAGGTGTGAATCTGCATGGGGGAGGTGGTGATGCTGAGAGTGTACCCAGGTGGCAGGAAAAAGAGGTGGGGCGTGGAGTAAGTGCGGGGAATGAAGATCGGGTTCCGGTCGCAGTCCAGCCCGGTGAAAATGTTGGCCCCGAGATCTGTTGCTGGGCAGATGAAGTACTTGGATCGTAGGAGAATGTTGGTGAGGAAGATCCCGAAGAGAACTGTCATGATCCAAGCCCCAACAAAGCCTTCGACCGTCTTCTTTGGGGACAGCTTGATCAGCTGCGTGCGGCCGAACGTAATTCCACAGATGTAGGCAAAGATGTCGTTGGTGATTACGAGGGCGGCCGGGAGGAAGAACCAAATCATGCCCTCAAGGACGTTGTTCATGATGAAGTGAGCCTGCACGACGATGAGAAACAGTGCCATGTGGGTCCACGCGAACTGGGAGAACTGGAACTTCAGGTGGCCAGTCTTGAGGGAGCCGACGAAGAAAACGAAGCCTAGACGATTGTTGTGTCAGAATCCGGGTCCGCGTCTGAGGCCGCAGGCGGGAACAAGCAACGCGGACTGGAGGGGAGCAGTAAACATACCGAAGACGTAGAGAATAAAGCTGATAAACCGGTGATGCGTCGCGAGGGGCAGCAGCACTTTGTCGACCAGCACGATGTGTTTGAGGTAGTATACCACGCTCTCGCCGTACAAAAAGTACATGGTCGTGGCGAGCCAGTACCAGTTCAGGCTCTTAGTGGACTGAAGATCCCTCGCGCGACTCGGCACGCTAGCAATGGCAATAACCTCCTTGAACGAGACAATCTGGATGGCCGTGATGATGACTAGGATGTAGACATGGCCCATGAATAGGGCAGCAAAGAAGCCACCGATCATGACAAACGTCCAAAATGTCCGTGTAATGAAATTGGCTTTCTTTTTCTCGTACTCGGCCTGCTGCTGTTCAGGGGTTGGGGGTTTCTAGGTTCGCTGTGGTTAGCCAAATCTAGCTCGGGCATCATGACCCGCGGAAAGCAGGCGACGTGCGAAGCCGGCATACCTCGTCGATGTTCTCAAGGGCTGCGGCGGCCCTTCCTTTGACTGGCGACCCATCCTCACTGGCCTCGCTAATGCTTAGGCGGCGACCACCCTCGGAATGGCCGTTGTTTTTGTTATGGGGGAACTTAACCCCCCGGCGTGATCTGCCCGTCATAGCGAAAAGAGTACGTGTTTTGTTTGACGTAGGATAATTCGGTCACAACAAGTGCTGTCGTGGAGGCGAAGTCGAAGGGGACGGACGGGAACGAAGGGGAGGTCGGATGCGATCGCAGGTGGTGGCGTCAGCTTAACTTGAACCTTAGGCTCGGCTCAGTCGGAGGCGTTAACGTTATGGGAGTTGGAGTTGCAGCGAGTCGCTGGCGCAGGGCCAATCGAACGGGGGCTATGTTATTCGCGGGCGTATCGAGCGTGCGACTGCTGTAAGATGCTGCGCCGGAATGCCGTCGAGAAGGATAAAACTGGAAAGTGTGCAAGTCTGATGGATCGGCTGCAAAGGAGAAGCAGATGGGTGTTCGAAATTTCGAGCTTCCGGGTCCTACGTCAATCCTGTCCCAGCCAGGGCAGGGGGTGGGGCTGAATCTTGAGCCTTGACGCCAGCAAATCGCTGCCAACAAGAACCCTTACCAATGACGGGGTTCCGGAGACCTTTTTTTGTTGAAACAACGGACAAAGCCATGGCGTAGAGGTGGGGCAGTGGCCGCAAATCACATGTTGGGAGTTGTTACACGGATCGGGACTGTAAAGTCACCGAGAGTCCGGCTTGCCAATTCAGTCTTCTTGTTGTCCACGGTACCATACAAATAATACCATTTACCGTATCAATTACTTTGGTCGTGTATGTAGTTGGTTAGTTACATCAGGCACCCGTTGCGTCGCTGCCATGTGTCCGATGCCAAGCTCGCGCTAATGGAGCGGTGCCCCACTTCTTCGCGGTCGCGAACGCGTCGAAGATGGGATTGAGCAGCAACTTTTTGTTGCCCCTCGTCCGATTTGCATTTTTCAACAATTCCAACTACACCTGCCGAGCCAGCAGGTCTCCCACGGCATGGGCGCACCCAGTACCGGACGCAAAAATCTGCGGCTATGGATGATGAGTTTTCCGACGCCGGATTCGACGACCTGAACGACTCGGTGTTGCAGCAGCTCGAGAACAACGCGATTCAGTTTACCCAAGCCCAAGTACTCGCCCAGTCGCAAGTCGCACCAAAGCCACAACGGGAGGATGCCTTTGACTACGAATTCGATGATGATGACCTTGACGATACAGTCGTAATTGACGAGCTCGCCCAACCCCCGCCCCGGCCTCCGCCACCGCAAGCATTGCCGAATCAACTACCCCGCTATGGCGACAACACACAACGGTGGAATCAACATCTTCCGCCCTCGCGGCCAAGCTTCCCCCCGCGTCCGCAATATCCGCCGGCGCAGCACCGGGCGCCCCCCCAGTTGGTTGCGTCTCAACGATATCCCCCACGGCCGTCACAGCAGTATTCGCTACCTTCACATCACCAGCCGAACCAACCTCCCCAACCCTCACAGTTTGCTCGGCCTGCTCCCCCGGTCCACCCTCATACGGCCCTCCCGCAGCCGCGCGGCCCGGACGGTACAGCGAACCAAGATGGAATTGTGGCAGCGCTTCGGGCGCGGTTGTTGTTGCTTGAGTCCGACTTAAGGGCTGCCAAAGGCGAAGCGTCCGTTTTACGAAACAGGTACAACAAGGCCCAAGCTACCCATGAGGCTGATGTCGCACGCCTCAAAAAGGAGAACGCTGAGCAATTGGCCAAGCATGAGCGCATCGCGGATCAGGCGCGGACCGCAGAGCGCACCACCGCTACCGAACTCCAATTCGCCCGGCAGGACCTTAGGGAGGAACTCGGACGAGTGAAGTTGAGACGGAAAGATGCTCCTGCGACCCCGAGAAAGGATCGGAAATGGGGGATGGGTGATGGCTTTGATGGCGCGGAGATTCTCTCTAGTCCCACGAAGTCACAGATTTTCAAGCGGAAAGATTCCGGTTCACCTGCTGCTCCGGTTTCCGAGCGAACACCCACGAAGGGGAAACGGAAGCGCCCTGCCGTCAGCAGCCCTACCTTCGCGTTGGAGATCGACGGAGGCGACGCCGGCGTTGACGGCGGCCATGTATCGTCCGCTGTGCGCGATCCCCCGCCGTTGGTCGCCAAACAACACCCTTTCGATGTAAGATGCTGGTTGATTTCCGTTACTTGCCTTGACCTACGGTTTTCTAATGCTCCCGTAGTTTCTAAGGCTATTACTAGACCAAACCACCACCCATGGTCAACCACCAACGTTCGAGCTTCTCTCACATTATCATTTCCCATCGGATAGACAACACTCACTGGCATCCATGCTGCTTCAGAAGTTGCCACAGATGGGAAACATTGGGGAACCGTTGAGTCTCCTGGTCGAGTTCGCCGATACCGTCATCGAAATGTGGCATCGTTGTCTTTCTGAGAGGTATCACGCGCCTATATCGGATCTTATTTCCCTGCTCCTACACACCTTGAGCCTACATGCAGTTGAGGTTGTTCCTCATCTTATCGCGTCACTGGTACCGGTGTGTGCAACGACCTGCCGGCTTGTTGTGCTCCCACGCCTGAACACCGCCGACGGGAATATATCCGACCACCCCGACGTCACTGTGCGCCAGCTGTGTCTCAGTATTAACGTCGCCCAGTGCCTCTCGCTTCTCTACCTTGCGGCTTTGGCTTGTCTTCCAGAGCCTTGCCGTAAGGCAGAATCGGCCGAGTTTGGAATCTCCGACCCGCAGGGAGACTTTTGGCGAGCCATGGAGCTAGATTTTATCTTGACAATGCTCTCTCCTAAACAGCCGGAAACAGATTGGATGGCAATGATGACCCTGCTGAGGACGTCGGTTTCCCCGAGCAGTATTGGACCAGCTGTATCATCGGCCACCGGCTCGGAGGCTGAGCGACGAGACCCTAGAATAGGCTCTTCGACTGCCACCCTGCTAGATTGCGTTTCGACGTTTCTTTACCAGCCCCCGCTATGGGCCACCAGTGGGCTTGTCAAGGATATTGCGGCTCGGTCCGCCGCTCTAGGAACTCTGACGGCATTTGCGACCAGCCAGTTCGGCCTATTACAAATCGCGATGAGTGACGTTGCCATCCCACGGCTCGTGACTGTATTGTGCTGGGCAGTGGACCGTTTGTATGACGCCGACTTGCCTTTGACTGCGAAAAAGGTTGATGACATGGATGCTCCCGGGCTGGGAGACAAGATGGACATAGACAACCCGGAGACGATGGCACAGAAGGGATCAAAGGCACAGGACACGGCAATCGATTCGCCGGCTACGGCCGACTCAAACCTAGATATCGTATCTGATACCTCGAGCCTTCTCGCCCGCCTCGTATCACAGGCGACCTGGTTACTACACCTGATTGTCACCAGCCCGGAAACCGCAGACGTGGCCAACACGTCTGCAAAGCTGGCTGCGTCGTACGGCGGATCTCAGCGCTACTTCCTCACCTTGGCGAGGCTCAACTTTGCGGAGGAGGATCTGGTATTGGAGGCTGGTATTGATGTAGATACGGTGGAACTCGCCCATGAGCTTCTTGAATTGGCCGTGACGCCGGACGAGGGGGAGGAAATCAGCGAGGTGTTTTATTGAGGAGGATCGGCTAGCGCGTTTGAGGAAAATGATACCATGGAGATGGCAAACCCATCGTAGGTACCCATTATGGACATGCGAACCCGTAGACCGCCAAACCGAGGGATGCAGGCCTTTGAGATTGATCACGGTGACCTTCCACTTGGAACATTGTATGGCCATCAACCACGTGCCTCAAACACCGAACTGCATAGGTAACGATAACAGTTTGAAACAACCCTATGTCCCCGAAATCAGTTTCGCCGCCATTTCCCATCATCTATTGGAGAGTTCCAAGAGGATTTCGAAGCCAAGCCGAGACATGAAAGTCGAGACCTTGATGACCTTGGCATTAGGAGTTCATTATGCACCCGAAACTTGTGTGATTGGCCTAGCTTGTGATTAATCACGTGTTTTGCGGGGCGGCCGGCTGGACGGATCCATGAAGTTGACCCCTGTCTCGAAGGCCTGTTTAAGTTAGTTCACGCTTCGGGGAGTCCCGCCCCAACACCTCGTCCCGCCGCTAGATGACGCCGACTCGCCGACAAACCGATGCTTGTTATTTTCTTCTTCACCCAAAAGACTGAACACCTAATGGATTGGAGTGTAAACGGACAAAGGCGCTTACAATTGTGCGCTTGAACCTTTGAACACAATCCTCAATACCGATTACTCTCCGTCCAACCGACACTTAGCTTCGACAACTCCAACCAACCCCCCCAGTGCCCCCCCACGCAAATCCCCAACCGTCATCGATGCCTTCCGCTTCTCAACCCGTGAGGTGATCTTCCATCGACACCAACCCTTAGCACACCCGGTATCATGGCGCCCCAGCCTACCTCCCCCCGTCCCACGCAGCAGGACCATGCCCCTTCTCACCCGAGCGGTCTTCGCCAAACCTACACCGCGTCCTCCTCCAGCTCCGTCGAGGAAGGGCCAAGCGCAGCGTCCACGTCCACTTTCACAGCCCACGATTCTGGCCCTGGCGCGCACCACCACCACCATGGTACGGGCGCGGGCCCCAGCACACACCGCGCGACGGAAACCACATCGCTGCTCGGACGCGCGCTGGAAGGGTTGCGGGAACTGCCCCACGAGGGGCCCTGCAATCATGGCACGTTTTCGCCCCGACCGACCAGCCCCACGGGGAGCATTCCGGGTGATTTGAACAGCCCCTCGGAGTCGGAGTCGGAAGTGTCTAGTGTGGATGGGGTGCGTTCTGGAGGTGCAAAGAGGTCGGATTGGAAGCGGAAATGGACTTCTAAGATGAAGAGCAAGACAATGGCTACGTCGAGTGCGTTGGCTGAACAACATGGTGTGAAGGATTCTGCGCTGATGTGAGTCTGCGTCGGGAAACCAGATCCCATCAATCCGCGAAGAGGAACGAACTCTGTTTGCTAACCGTATCTGTCGCAGGTACCTGTCGTATTATCTCCCCGTCATGGTCTGGGCGAAAGAATACAGCTGGTCCTACTTCAAAGGCGATTTCATCGGAGCGCTCACAGTAGCCGGGATGTATGTGCCGATGGTCCTGTCGCTGGCCGACAACCTGGCACACGTGCCGCCGATCAACGGCCTTTACGCCTTCGTCTTCAACCCGCTCATCTATGCCCTGCTGGGAAGTTGTCCCGCGATGGTCGTCGGGCCTGAGGCGGCCGGGTCACTGCTTGTCGGAACAGTCATCAAAACGATCGTGGATCGCCGGCCGGATGGTGACGATGATATAGAGCTCCATGCCAAGCTTTGCGGTATCATCGCGGGCATGTCTGGGGCGATGGTGTTGATCGCTGGTATCGGCCGGTTGGGGTTTATGGACAGTGTGCTTTCGCGTCCGTTCCTGCGGGGCTTCATCAGTGCGATTGGGGTTGTCGTCGCCGTCGACCAACTCATCCCGGAGCTTGGACTGAGCCGATTGGCTGAAGAGGCCCATATCGGCCATGCCAGCAGCGTCGACAAGATTGCCTTCATCTTCCGCAACCTCGACCAAACCCACAAGCTGACGTTTGCCATCGCGGCCACGAGTTTTGTGATCATTATGGTCTGCCGCGAGGTCAAGCGTCGGTTGCAGCCACGGTATCCCGGCGTCGCTTATATCCCGGACCGGTTTCTGGTCGTTGTTCTGTCCGCCTTTTTGGCCTACCAGTACGAATGGGATAAAGCTGGCGTGGCAGTTCTCGGGAAGGTAGAGGCAGCGAGCGGCCGCCTGTTCACCTTCCGCTGGCCGCTTCACCCTGGGAACCTCGTCTACATGCGCGACGCGATGAGCACGTCGTTCTTGATCGCGCTTCTGGGATTCTTCGAGTCTTCTGTGGCAGCCAAAAGTCTCGGCGGTGATGGCTTCGCCGGGATCCAGCTTAGCCCCAACCGGGAACTCGTTGCGCTGGGGGCCGCCAATCTTGTTGGGGCCTGCTTCTCTGGGTTGCCTTCTTTCGGTGGGTATGGCAGGAGCAAAGTCAATAAGTCGACTGGTGGACGGACCCCTGTGGCGTCTATCATTCTGAGTTTGCTCACATTGCTCTGCATCTTCTTTCTGTTGCCATACCTCTACTACCTTCCGGTTTGTCCCCCATTTGTTATCCATCGATTCTTGTGACGTGGCTAAGTGGATACCGCAGAAACCCGTCCTCTGTTCCCTGATCAGCGTTGTGGGCTGGTCACTAATCGAAGAATGCCCCCATGACGTGTCCTTCTTCCTCAAGATCCGCGCCTGGCAAGAGCTCGCGCTCATGGCCATAATCGTAATATCCACCATCTTCTTCTCCTTGTCATTCGGCATGGCGATCGGAGTCGGTCTCTCACTCCTGCAAGTCATCCGCCACGCTACCCGCCCACGCATTCAGATCCTGGGCCGCATCCCCGGCACGAACCGATTCGAGAACGCCGAGGCCAATTTGGACCGTCTCGAGTTCATTGAGGGCTGCCTGATCGTCAAGATCCCCGAGCCGTTGACTTTTGCTAACACGGGCGAGCTCAAGACCCGGCTCCGACGCATGGAGCTGTACGGCTCTAGTCTGGCGCATCCGGCGCTGCCGCGCTTGACAAGGGAGAACTGGAACCGCAACATCATCTTTGACATCCACGGCGTGACGTCGCTCGACGGCAGCGGGGCGCAGGTGTTGGAGGAGATCGTGCGGGAGTACCGCCAGCGCGGCGTCCGCATCTTCTTTAGTCGCGGCCCTGCGCACGACTCCAAGGTTGGGCAGTTGTTGCGGAGCAGCGGGATTATTAGTTTGGCGGGTGGG
The DNA here is from genome assembly GCA_020726445.1 of Chaetomium sp. MPI-SDFR-AT-0129. Lineage (NCBI taxonomy): Eukaryota > Fungi > Ascomycota > Sordariomycetes > Sordariales > Chaetomiaceae > Chaetomium > Chaetomium sp. MPI-SDFR-AT-0129. The sequence continues at coordinate 233,846 of JAGJXA010000011.1, read as the reverse complement.
GAGCAGCACTTTGTTGATGATGTTCATGAGGCGTTGAAGCTCACGGAGGCTGAGGAGCAAAATGAGCTTGCAGGATAGTGTCATGCGGTACGATGTTAGACGAAAGAGGGGCCGGTGTGATGATCATTGTTACAGCGACAAAATAGATGCGGAATGAATCATTTTAGACAGACATCACACTCAGTGGCTTTCAGCCAGCCAGTGCGAGCCCTGGGTGATTCAGTGCGAGTACTGCTTAGCCAACCCTAACCCGTTCGTTCTTGTCAATTAGCGGTTAGCTTACACTGGTGTGGCTGATTGCTGCCTTGACCCCTCTGTCAAACTCACACTTTCACGACTGATAGATACATCCCAATCTCTCACTCAAGCAAAACACCGCAAATATCAACACGATGTCTACCTCATCCACCCCCACCCGCCGCGACCGCATCCTCGGCGCCCTCCTCGGCGTGCACGCCGGCGACTCCCTCGGCGCAACAGTCGAGTTCGCCTCCTGGGAAGACATCCGCACCGACTACCCCCAAGGCGTGCGCGACATAGTCGGCGGCGGACCCTTCAACTGGCCCGTTGGCCACGCAACAGACGATACTGATCTCACTCGTGCTGTTTTGCTCGCTTACCGTGATGTCGCTAAGCACTCCCAATCCAATTCACCATCCACCAGCAGCACCTCCGACTCGTCTAAGCAGGGTGAAGAAGCGACTCCAGACATAACACTGCTCGCAGCTGTACACATGCTATCCTGGTACACAGGCCACAACTGGCCCGACCGCTCCCCCAACACACGACCCATCGACGTCGGCGGTGCCACGGCCACCGGCCTCAGCCGATTCCAACGCACCGGTGATCCACGCTCCTCCGGAGCCGGGCAGGGCAGCGCGGGAAATGGAAGTCTGATGCGGTGTATTCCTACAGCGCTGTTTCAGACGGATAGAGCGAAAGTAATCAGGGAATCGGTGGAGATATCGGGGGTTACGCATGATGATTTGTGTTGTGTCGTGGCATGTGCTGTGTATAATGTTATGGTGGGGGTGTTGGTGCAGGAGGAGGGGGGGACTGTGGAGGGGGCTTGGCGGGCGGGGAAGGGGGCTGTTGAGGAGGCTGTTGCTTTCATTATCGGGGGAGGAGTGGGAAGAAAGGGGGAAGGGAAGGGTCCTGGTCCTGTTGCGAGGCAGGCGATGGTGGAAAGCGCAGGGAGGAAAGTGGACGAGGCGCTGGATGCGGGGAGGTATATGGTGCGTGTGCAGGACCTGGCTGAGAAGGGGCCGAAGCGGGCGGCCAATGTGACTAAGGCGATACCGTTTGGGGCAACGGGGTATGTTTTGGAGTCGTTGGTTTTGGCGGTGGCCGCGCTGTTTGACCCGCGGCCGCTGGAGGAGGTCCTGGTGGATGTGGTGCGGTTTGGGGGGGATACGGATACCAATGGGGCTATTGCTGGGGGGATGTTGGGGGCGCGTGATGGGGCGGAGGCTATTCCGTTGCGGTGGAGGGAGGTGTTGCAGTTTGGGGGGGAGTTTACGGAGGTTGCGGAGTATCTTTTGTCAGCTCAAGAAAAGGAGAGAGGGGATTAGGAGGCATGGGGAATGGCTTGGTCCATTGCGGTGATTGTCAAGATCTGGTGTCTCAAGTATTTTGGACAAAGAAAGGTGGGAATTATCGTTTCTCCTACCCATTTCACACATGTCGTAGTGACCGACTTAGGGAGGTGGGTACGTCGGTACAACGTTTACTAGTGTCAAACGTCCCGTGTCTGCTACTCCTACCTGCCGTGTTTGTTGTTGACCACCTTCAGCTTCCCATGGCCCATATAAATTCTACTCCCCGAGGACAATCTAGACCCGCACCAATGAATGCAAACCCAGCCCACAACAGGAATCCCGAACACTCGGTGTCAAGTGTTCGGGTTTGTTACTAATTCCCAAGCCGGCTCAACGTCGCTTACGGCCCAGCCCAGTCTGCCCATTCGTGGGTTTGCAGCAAATCGGCGCTTTGCCAAGCCATCAATCACTTTATTCTATATGAACTACCTCGCCCGACACTAATATCGCGATGCGTTTCCCCTCAACGCTGTCAATCTGGCCGGTGTCAGCCCGGGCTTGGACTTTCTTGTCTTTCGACTTTGGAAAAGGCGTGCAGCAATCCATTATTTGCCAGTGTTGGGGTTGGATCAACATGTTTTGCGTCACTGCAACTGCTGAGTGTTGATATTTAGGATATAATAACCACAAAAGCACGCACAAAGGTTGATCCTGCCGTTACCCAGTTACCCGGTACCGGCGACAGTTGCCCTTCACAGCCCCGTGATCAGCAATGGATTCATGACGATGTCACCAGTGGGATCTGTTCTAGACTTGGATGCGCTCCCGCCCGGTGTTCTTGGCACTTTGAGATTCCGGGTTAGATGCCCCCCGCAATCTACGAGGCAATTTACAACTGCATGATGGTGTTGTGTTGTTGGGTCAATAAATGTTTTTTGTGCTATCGTCCGCTCGATCGAAGGAGCGTTTTGTCTTGCCGTGCCCGCGGACGCCGTCCACCGCACGTCGCTGAGAGAAACGCTAACTGCGTTAAGAAGGTCAGACTTCAGAATTGCAGCAAAACTTCACGTCCATAGGGAGTTGTAAACGATCGTTGCATTGTGGTTTCTCGAATTAGAAGATATTTGACGCTATCTTCTAGAGACGGCCGGCCAGCAGCTCGGAAACTACGCCCCCTTTCTGTCTTCTAAATTGCCCTGCATGAAAAGGTGTCAGTCAACCCCAATCGACGACATATTTTGATCACATGAAGCAGTAAAAGCACGCCAGTGGACTCCGGGAACCCGGTTCATGCCATGATGGGCTCATCGCCGAAATGAAGGGTCCCTCGACATCTAGATTGATCACAAAAATAGACATGGGCAGAACCGGGGAACGGAGTGTGTTGACAGACCAGGAAGGCTAAGAATAGCAACAGTGAGGTCGAATTAGATGTTCATCCTCCCCGCCAGGTAACCTTATCTCAACTCCTCGAGACACACCACTCGGTGATACTGCTGGCGCTAAGACGGTGATGGAAGTCGGAGATGCCTCATCCAGCGCCACAATGCGCGGGGTCGACAGCAATGGGTGCAAAGGGATGCTAGAGGCGACAGAAGTCCAACTTTGGGGTTGGCGTCGTGTACCCTTTGGTGTTCTGATGGAACGTGAGGCGGCATGGTGGTCTTGGTTAGGACTCCCCAGGGCCTAGATCGTGAGTTGGGTTACAGCTTCCTGAGCTGAGAATGAGCAAGGTGTAGGATGGACTTACATGTTTTTCCTCGACGGTGGCGAGCTGCGATGGCTATAAAGGGAGCTGTAGGAGCACACCCTGACAGCCCTCACATCCACAGGAATAACAACCCATCTTAACAACCCCACCAAAAACCCCATCATCCCCCATCGTTGACCAACCCAAACCCCCATCATGAATCTCCTCCGCAGCCTCCTCCTCATCGGCGCCGCCACCGCAGCGGTGATCCCCTCTCCGCGCGACACGCTTGGCTTCGTGGCCCCAGCCCCGGGGGACATTAAGATCCTCAACGTCACTGCCATCGGTTCCGGCTGCCCGGCCGGCCATGCCTTTGTGAATGTCGATGCGACCGGCACCATATTTGACGTTGCCTTTGATGAGTACATCGTCAGCGCCGGCCCTGGTAGCAGCGTGTCGGATAGTCGCAAGAATTGTCGAATTTCGATTAATTTGCAGTTCCCTTCGGGATATCAGTACGTCGAAGTCATTACTTACCAACAAGCCCTGGGAAGAAAGAAAAGGACAAACACTGACCGAGCCCAGATTCTCCGTCATCGAAACCCGCTTCACAGGCTACGCCAGTCTCTCCGAAGGGCAAACCGGCACCTGCCGCGCCGGGTACACCTTCTCGGGCGACAGCACGCAGGAAGTCGTCTTCCAGAAGAACATCGCAGCTCCCTATGAGGACAACTACAACATGATTGCCGGCGTCGGGATCGAGTCGTACTCGCGCTGCGGCGGCACGACGGCGATTCTTAATGTTAACTCGGAGATCCGGATTACGCCCATCTCGACCCCTTACCGGGGCACCATGACGGTGAGAAACCCCTATAAGGTGACGTTGGTTTGGCGGCGTTGCTAGTTCTGCTTTGTTTCTTCTCTTCCTGGTTCTTCTTCATAGCGAGCGAGCGAGCTTGACATTTCGTGATATTTTTCTTTCTTCCCACCCCATTATTGTTCACGTCCTTGCCATTCTCTCATTATCATCACGTTGTTTATTCTTTGTATCGGGTTTAAAAAAGGCGCCTAGCCGGGCCTGGGCAAAGGAGTTTCGGTCACTACAAAAGTTGGATACAAGGGGATCAGGTCATGTTTCAAAACCTTTTTCCAAAGTCAAGGGTTAAACGTATGGGCTAATGTGAGGGTCAATCGCGGCCACGCATTTAGGTGGACGCCTTCGACGGAAGCCTGCACGTCATTTTCACCACGAACTGGCGGACCTGCTAAGGTATGACGGTATGAACGGTGTTATGGATGAACACCGGGGGTCCTTGAAGGTGCTCTCTCGGAGTCGGAGGCAAGATTGGGGTATCATCCGGGGGAAAGGAGGGAAGTCTAGGGCTGTGTTTTGAGGGGGAATGGTTAGTTAAGGGGTTGAGAAAGGGAATATATTCGAGCTGGATGTTGTGGATGAATGTCGGCGGCGACTTGAATGAGGGGAAGTAGGGGATGATGGAAAGGAGGACAGGGGGTATTTCATTTTGCAGGCCGCGGCCACATGGCAGGGCGTGCCATTCGGACAGCCGGAATTGACTTGATGCCCGGCTCTGTTGGTGTCTCTGTTGCCATCGGATGCGTGAAAGTTGCAACCCTTTCGTCCCTCATAACCCGGATCCTCCGATTGCTGTATGCATCTCAAAACAAATTACCAGATTATTCTTGACGGGGTTGAGAGGGCAGATCCCTGACTAAGGCTCCGGCGATTTTTGAAGTCAAACCTTGAAGGGGATCAGATCGACGAAGACGGCGTTTCCTTATTTAGATTTCCGAGCCGCCGAGCGTTGAGACGGGGTCTTGGATTTTTACCTGGAATTGTGAGCTTGAACCCCATCGATTCTTCCACGTTGAGCCCCACTCTCCCAAGTCCAGACTCAATAACAACCAAGGTCCTCATAACAACCCACACTCGAACAAAAAGGTCCAAGAAACCATCTTCTCATCTCAGCGCTGAGTCCTACGTCCTACTATGTCCACTGTCCGTAGATTGCTGCTTGGTTTAGCATGAATACACCTTGCTTTCCCCATGGGCAAAGCATTTAGCCAAAACAATTGTACCCCGGATGGATGGTAGGCTGAGATGTCGATCATCGCCAGGCGTGACGTCCACTCGGGATTTCACCCGCACTCACCTGACTTTTGGTCCAGTCGGATCTTGAGTAGAAGGGAAGCAACCTGCTGAGTGTTGGAATATATCCCGGCCGGCTCATGTGTAGTACGGACAGGGTCTGCCAAGCTTCAACATAAGTGAAACAAGGTTCTTGATTGGTGTCCTCCCCAGACCTTGATCGCCAGGGCCCCGGGATTCCGACCTGGTCGGCGAAAGGGCTTTACGGAAATATACCGACTGTTTGCTCGCAGCACCTCAAGGAGAGTTGAAGAGGAGAGGTAAAAGAGTTGCCTGTATCGTACGCATCCGTATTACCCCACGTTGGACCTTTTCTCCGTGCTGTTTTAGGGTTGTGGGGCCCCTAACAGGGTGTTGTCATGTGTTGATCATTTCCAACTCCAGTTCTTCTCGGAAAGTTTTATGTTACACCTTACCGTCACAGCACATAACCCTCTCGAGATGTCCGAAACGTGGTGTTGAGTCCCGAACGGTCGCCAAGTCTGGTTCGTCCGGGGACAAGAAACCCTTTGACCTTCCCCCCTGACGCTGTGTCCACCTCATGCGGCGCGTAATGGGCCAAGGGGGGTATAGCCAGGGCCCGGGGCAAGGCGACGTATCACCGCGATGGGTTGAATGGCCATGAAGGGTCGGCGCTCGGCCGGGGAGTGGTATTCGGCAATTGCCCCTCCGCCCGGGCCCGTCTCCGTTCTTCCCTTTTGGAACCACCCGTACGCCCGAACCCGGGCCATGGAGCGGCTGGGTTAGTGGAAGCTATAGGATCATAAGATGTATAAGAGCTGCCGGGAATCTGATGAAGTTTGAAGTTTGGAAAAATCACAACATCATCAATCCATCAAGACACCAACCCATCACCATCACCATCCATCACCATGAAGGCCTCAACCATCGCCGTCCCCGTCCTCGCCAGCCTGGCCAGCGCCTCGCCCGTCGAGCCGCGTCAAAGCTGCGCCGACATCCACATCTTCGGCGCGCGGGAGACCACCGCCCCGGCCGGCTACGGCACCTCGGAAGGGCTCGTCAACATGGTCAAGCAGGCGTACCCTGGCGCGACCAGCGAGGCCATCAACTACCCGGCCTGCGGCGGCCAGTCGCAGTGCGGCGGTATCAGCTATGACCAGTCGGCTAGCCAGGGCACGACAGCTGTTGTGTCGGCTGTTACGGCGCTGAACCAGCAGTGCCCGGATACTAAGATTGTGTTGATTGGTTACTCTCAGGGTATGTTGCGTTGTATTCTGCTAGTTAAGTATGCGCGAGGCTCGAAACTAACAGCAGCACAGGTGGCCAGATCGTTGACAACGCCCTCTGCGGCGGTTCTGGCTCGACCCTCACCGGCGCGGCTCTCAATGCCGTCAAGGCCGCTGTTTTCAGTGAGTAGTCCCCGTAACTCTCGTGCAAAATGATTGAACGCTGACAACATATCCAGTGGGTGACCCGCACAACAACGTCGGTCTCCCTTACAACGTCGGCACTTGCCAAGCGGGTGGTGTAAGTTTGATTCAACGTTTCGTCCAGTCATTGCTTCAAGCTCATAGTAATACTAACACAACTCCCAGTTCGCCGCCCGCCCCAGCGGCTTCCAGTGCTCGCCGGCGTCGACTTCCATCATCAAGTCCTACTGCGACTCCCAGGACCCCTACTGCTGCAACGGCAACGACGCCAACCACCACCAGCAGTACGTCACCATCTACGGCTCGGAGGCCCTCGCCTTCATCAAGGGTCTCCTCGACGCTGCGTAAGCAAGGTGGATGTTGGAAAAGACGATGAATCTTTGAAACTTTGGATCGTATATATTAGCGCAGTAAAAAAACCTTTATATGTTTTGCAAAGGCGTGGACTTCATGGCCATGGCTATCTTGATGTAGTGTGAAACCATTTACAATGAGCCTGCCGCCGCGGCATACTTTTGTAATTCCTCAGAAGCGTCCGCGAACTCCTTAACAACAACCTTAGCATGCTTGGATGACCTGGGCGTGATAGAGCACCGAAACGGCAGCGGACTAGAGTTGAAGCCGTCCGAATATGCGAAACTGAAACCTGTTAGCGAGCACATCCAACACATTAACAAAAGCGTCTCGGCCACATACATATCAACATCAATCTCCGCGCCCTTGTCGTCCCGCGCGGGCGCGACATTGAACGCCCATAATATCCGAGCAATGTTGATGGCCACCGACGCAGACCCGAGATGCAGTCCCGGACAGATCCGGCGTCCCCAACCAAAGGCGCTGTGGCCAAGCGTGCCGGGATAGTCTCGATCTCTCAAGAAGCGTTCTGGGTCGAACTTGTGCGGGTCAGGGAAATCGGCTTCGTTGAGGTGGACTATTCCAGGTCATCAGTAATGAATTACTAGTGACGGTGAGAGAGAACTGATATGGGGGCCTGAAGCTTACTACTCCACAACGGCGCGATGATGGTGCTCCCCTTGGGAATAAACATGCCCTTGTAAACATCATCAGCCGTGGTTGCGTGTGGTGTGCCTCCCAAGACGGCCACGGGCCGCCAACGGAGAGTTTCTGAAACCACAGCTTGCACGTATTCGAGAGATGGCAGGTCGTCGAACGTGGGTAGTCTATCTGGGCCTACAACCTTGTCTAACTCGGCTTGGGCTTGGGGAATGAATGTGTCCCCGAACTTGACACAGGCTAGGATGAAGCCGGCGAGTGATCCAGCGGACTATTTTATGGTGTTAGCGATGCTACGGACCAAAGGAATGTTAATGTTAGGGGAGGGGAACAGTACCGTTTCAACACCTGCGCCAAAAGGGGTACCAGCTGCATAAGCGAGTTCCAAGTCAGTCATACCCAAGCTCGACTGCTCGCTGAGCAAGTGCTTCGCGAAACAATCCGGTAGTGTGCCAGCTGCCAGGCGCCTTTTGACGTCGTTCATGAGACCGGTGTACATCTTGATGTCCTTCTTTCTCTGCTCCAGCACCTCTGCTTTCCATGGTGCAAAGACCGCAGGGACATATTTCAGTGCCGGATACCGCTCTACGGCGTACTTTCCGGGGATGCTGTTAAGCTGTGTCAGTCGACGCAAAACCAGTCAAGCGACACTGAGAACCACCTACTTGACCGAAGTCAACCTCCCCATCGCCTCCGCATTCATCCTCACCACAACATCACTCCTCACATCCTCCACCCTCCTCCCATACGTAACCGTCACCACCACCGACGCCGCATACCGTTCCAAATGCCTCCTAAACCCCTCCGGCTCCGTCAAAAGGTCATGCATCAACACCTTACTCTCCAAACTCTGCACCGGCCGATACCCCTCACTCTGCCTCTGCATAAACCCACTATGCAACAATTTCCGCCAGCGCCGCCAGAACGCCGAATATGGCGCCATCAGTCCACGGAGGTTATTCGACAACAACTCCCCGCCCATAATGAACCGCGGACGGGAGGAGTAGATGGCGCCGCGCTTTTCGAGGAGATCCCATGCTGCTTGGGCGGAGCCGAGGATGATGGTGGGCGTTGGGCCCATTTGGAGGTAGACTACGTCGCCGTATTGCTGGGTGAGTTCGAGGAACCAGAGCCAGGGTTTGCGGAGGCCGGTTTTGAGGGTCGGGGGGCCCGGGGGGAGTTGGGATCGGTGAGACCAGAGGCGGTAGGTTTGGCGGAGCTGATGTTATTTGGTCAGTCTTGACAGTCTGGCTCCCAAGTTTAAGAATTGAGTGCTGACGATGCTAGCTTACACGGGGGTATTCCAACACCAAATAGGATATAACGACGGCCAACCCTAGCGTCAGGGGAATAATAAGGCTCAGCATTTTGAGGATTCCCGTTGCTCTCTTTTGTTACAACGGCATTTCAGGTAATGAAGATCCAGTTGAAGAAATCGTATGGTTTGAAAACAACTTGTCCCGGCTCCGTGAGTCCGTAAGTTGTAACATAATTAATTAAGCAGCATCAACCCCCCATTTTGGGCGGGCAATAATAACCGGGAAAACATTTCCTAAACGAAAAACCCCCGCAACGGTAGATTTCATAGCCATGCACCATGCATTAACAAGCCCTTTAACTTTGGCCCTCGGAATTAGATTGTAGAATAGTAGTGACGGTACCGAGTCCTGTTAATCGAGACGATATTCGCTCAGAAGATGGGGCGCTGAATAGGATAATTGGGTCTTTAAAGTTTAGATGCCCGTGATGCGTTGAACAGGCCATTGAACAGGCCATCGGGTATGGAATTAGGTAATTATGAAAAGATTACATCGACCGCGCCCTGAGACAATATTGTTAATTATCCATACGTCGGTCGAGTGTCAAAGACCTGGTTTCAAGAGACCCTGTGGAGACAATGAGAGATTGCATCATGAAGAAGTAGTAATTACAGATTAAGTCGAGAAAGCGCTGGCTGTTCTGGCCGCTGTATTTGGCTGGGCCGTGTCGCCGTTTTCGACGGCCTAGACAGCCCCGTACGGGGCGCCGCGGGCGCAGTGTCCCTGTGAAGTAATTATTACCCTCTACTGTGTACGGGTGTCCCGATCGAGTCCTTGGAGAGCTTACTTTTCGACAAAAGTGAGAACAAGAATACATTAAAAAAGTGAAAGAAGACAAAGAAGAATAAATCAAAGAAGTGAAAGAAGACGAAAACGAGTAAATCGATCAAAATCTGGCAAGATTGATCGAATGTTAATGGATTGGACTTACTTACCTACCTAAGGTATCGGTTTTGGTCTGCCGCTGTTTTTGGCCTCCGTACCTGCTGGCGCCCATGCGCTGCAGGCACGGGGCGCCCGCTCGCGCCCGCCTGCCCGGGACAAATTTGCTGAGATGATAAAACTGGCACCTGCAACTCTGTCACAGTATAAAAAGGGTCCGCTTGCTACAGCAATCGACGATTGTCTTTTGCTGTGACAAACTCTGTTTCCAACACCTTAAATCCAGGATCCTTAGCCCTCGAGGCGCCGTTCTTGACTCTCACAGCCAGCATTGCTTCACGAATCCCGTTGGCTGCCATTTTATCGAGAGGCCTTGCTCCCCTCTGTTACGGATTGTTGTGTTATGCTTCCATTTTTGTTTAAAAATAAATCGCGGCCATGGGAGGGTTGGGACAGCTTTCCAAGCTCCCTCCGGAACTCTTGGACCTGATCCTTGACTGGCTTTGTCTTCACCACGTCCATGACCTCCAGGATTTCGTCGGAGAGCGGTTTTTTGAGCTATACCAGTCGCTCAGCGACCAGTACAACGACGAGACCGCCAGCTTCGCCGGCCTTGGCAGCCTTTGCCGGGCATCGAAATACCTCAACCAGCTCACGACATGGCGACTCTACCACAGCCTCATAGGCCGGAAGACCCCTTTTGTGTGGGCGCTGATTGCGCGGACACTCATCCGGCGCAAAGACCTCGCTGCACTCGTCAGGCATCTCTCTGTGGAATCTCTGGAAAAACCCAGCGACCAGTGCTTTCTCCCCCCGGAGGTCGAGTCGTATTTTGCCGAACAGGTCGCGCTGACCCCGGACGTCGGGCTGAGAGCGGACAGTCTCACCAGCAGCGAGGCCGCCGCCGCCCTCTTGACTAGCCTGTGTCCCAACCTCTTGACGGCCGAGTTCGCCTCACCGATGGATCCGGGCCTTCCTGTTGCTCTTGGCCTCTGCCCTCCGGGGCCGTTGGGATCTTTGAGGGATGTCCAAATATCACACCCGGACCGGAAACTTCGATTCGACTTGTCGGTCTTTGCCCGGCTTTTCCGTGATGTTCCTGACATCAGGCTGCTCCGGCTCATTCGGGCCAGCTGTTCTCAGCCGCTGGAGGAGGGCCTGAAGCTCGAGAACGTGACGGATCTCGAGCTGTTGAGCAGCTGCATGGCGGGCGACGACTTTGCCCACATCCTCCGCCTATGCCCGAACGTGCAGCGGCTAACGTACGTCTGCGGGGCGTATGGAGACGACCAGTTCAATCCTCATGAAGCGGCGGCGATCGTTCTGGAACATAGTCCGAAGCTACAGCGGTTCGAGTTGGATTTGGCAGCACCCTGCCCGGGCGAACACCAATGGGACGAGGATGATATCGTTGAGGCGCAAGGCGTTTTGGAGAGGAGTCGTGCAGTTGAGTGCGTTTTTTGGGTGCCCGAGTCCGACTCCGAGCCCGACTCCGACTCCGACTCCGACTCCGACTAGGATACTCACAAGTACCATCATTTTGTGTCCAACGGGTCAAGGGACAGTGGAGGTATTCAGGCAGCGAGTCAGCGATTAATTCTCGAACAAGGGTATCCAATAAATGGGGGCGCGCACCCGCAACATCTCACTAGTTAGTTTAGGCATCAGAGAGAGAATATTGATCTTAAGTACACTACTGTTACCGTGCAAGTGTCTCGCAGTGTCGCTCTCAGTACACGAGATAATCGCAAGGCTGAGGGCAGATCGTCTCACACAAAGACGACGCCATCAGTTACACACCACTCCTCGCGTAACAGTCGAACTCGGCTGCAGTCCCGGCAACGAGCTAGACCTAGCCTCCTCTAGCCCCCTATCTGCTCTACTAATCGCGGCAGCTCCTTAGGAACGTGCTGGGCGGTGGAATGCCTTGTCGCATCTCAGTTAGGTACGCGAGACGTCCATTTACTTGTCCTTTATATCTCTACCAATTACACAACTGCTGAGAAGACTTCTCACCAAGCTGGCGCATATACAGCCAACATCTTAGCGTCGTTGGCCTTCCCAGGGTCCAAGTCTACCTTACCATCCATACAACAAAGACAAGGGTCGTCCGTTATACTTCAGGAGGATTGAGATCCGGCAGGAGCGCTAGAGAGGCTACGTCATCTTAGACTTTGTCGCCAAAGAATCGTTTCCAGCTCGGCGTTGCTATCCACGTCCATGCCGTTTTCGTAACCGCCGTGTTATGCTGTGACTACGCCGACATTCAGTCCGAATTCGAGATGATCTAAACCTATATTAGGCGGAGATATCCCCACCGCACTAAGCAAGAGGAAGCATTCAGACATCTTTACATGAGGCGGGGTCAATACTTATGAAGTTCTTGTAACTGGGTAGCCAGAATCGGCATGCATTGCGAATCGCTCGTGCAGGGGACCTACCAGGCAGACGCGTAGGTCGGCCCCACAGACGAAGGGAGGCGTCCTAGCTAGCAGAGCAATAGTACGGGAGACGGTAAGCTGCCAGGTAGCGAAGAAAGGTTGCGGGAAGAGTTCTTGAATTGTCCATGGTATCAATGCAACTTAATCAACCCCTTTCCCATCCGACATCCCTCTCCTTTCCATAACCCGTCATACAGTGGCCGTGGTAGGCAAGTTGAAGCAACACGGACACCTCGCCTCCAATCCAAAAAACTTCGCCTCATCCACCATCTTGCTAAAGCTATCACTTCCCACCACGTGCCCACAATCCAGCTCCAGAGTGAACTCGACGCTTTCCCGTTTCGCCTGTGCGGGCTGCAACGCCTTAACCGCAATGTCGATGTCCATATCATCGGTCCTCAAACTCTCCACATCAGTCGGCGGCTGAGTCTGCTGGGACCCAGACCCAGACGTAGCTAGTGACTGATTCCCGTAGGTCGACGCCGATGATTCCCCCCAATTCTCGGTGGCGGCCGGCTCCTCACTTCCATTTTCCTTCGCCCGCCGGGCGGCCGCTTTCTTTTCTCTCCTGCTGCTGGACAAAATAGACCACGGCAGACCACGTCCTCTGTCCCCTTCCCCTCCTGGGCTGGCGTCCGCCGGGCCACCGCCGACGCTAAGAGCGTCAATCTCGGGCGATCCAGGGGCCTTTTTGGTCCATAGCAAGTCTCGAAACTTGAAGGTGCCTTGCTTGAGTCGATGGGCTAACGAAGCCCGCCCCGTGGGGGCAGCGAGTGGTTTGCTCACTCTGTAGATGGCGGGGAGTGTTCGCTGGGCGGACACTCTTGTTTTTGGATCTCGTGTGGGCCCCTTGCTGGTGGGAGCCAGAGATCCGCGGCCTGTTTTGGGGTATGCACGATGGGCGTTGTAGAAGTTTTCGTGGTTTATGCTTGGCCGCAGATGAGGCGGCGGGCTCGAGTTCGTGGGTGCGGGCCATTCCTGAGGAGGCGGCGTTATCCCGTATTCATATCTCTGGCTCGGGTTGGTTGAGCTTGGATAATGGCCCAGACGCCTTTGCTCCCAGGGCACTTCGAATGATGCGTCTCTTGCAATGGGAAATGGTGGCTGTATCTCCAAGGGTTCCGGCCGCTCGGGTGACTCAGGGGTCTGCATTGAGTCTGACCAGAAGTCATAGCCGCGCCAAAGTGACGGCACCTCGGCCAATGCTGCTGGTTCAAGATCGTAGAGCCCGTCCATTCGTGCTGCTCTGCGCCCCGGGCAAGTTGAAGGGGTATGGTGAGGGATTACATGTAGGTCAGCGGGCCGAACGGTGGAAGGGGGTGCGAACCACCCTCCATCGCAATCGCACATCGTAGGAGGGTTTTGCATCGTCGTCTCCGCCTCAAACGGGTTCAATGCAACTCCATCGCAAAGGCCGTTCATTTTCTTTATCCTCGAGCCTAAGAATCCGGCAAGGAGGTGACAGGGTTGCTTTGTCGCTTCCCACAACAAAGACCAAGCCCTTTCCTCCGGTGGGAGTGCCTCTTTGTTATCTGACACAAGAGGCGGGGCATCCGGCTGAACCTAACCATTGTGGGTTTCGGGGTTTTAACTGATACGCACAGGCGACTGCATCTCCGGGCTTGTTGTGTAGTCGATTGCGTCGAATTGCATCAAGTTTTCTCGGTCAATCTCCCGAGTACCCCCAACACAACGTCACGCTGTCCCGCATCTGATGGCACGAATACCTTCAGCCGTGATTCAGACATGGCGAACCCACCACATGCAATCTTGATAACGCGGACGCTTGGATGCAGCAGATTCAGACCGAGATGCTCCTGCAGATAACATGCCAGTGCCTCTGTGAACGGATGCGATTCGCGTCCACCAGGTGGAGAAGTTGACTTAAGCCATTCCCAGCCTTCTTCTTGAAGCCGTCCTGCCAGTTTCCTCCGTTCCTGCACATCGTTTTCCCAGGCCCAGCCGATGGACGAGGTCGTTTTGTCGCTTTTTGCGCTAGCCACACGCTTTCCTGCGGCCACAAATTTCCGGAGTTCTGCTGCAGGAATTATGACATCAACCGACTTGAGCCCTAGGGTCTGCTTCTGCTCCGTCACAACACTGTCATCCGCATCGTCCTCCAGCGTTGGTACCGGAACAGCCGGAGGTTGAACGTGGAAGCCGAGCGTAAGAACGGCGTCCTTGGTGGCTGTTCCCCGTGTTGGGCCACTGACTGTTCGAACCCAGGCTTCCCAGTTCCGGATCAAACTCTGGGTGCCCAACCGCATGGGACTAACCCGGCAGTCGAACATGGCGGCCAGGAAATCGGCCATGATCGTTTTGAGCGGCGGCGGCATGCGCAGAAGCAGAAGCGGCAAAGACATGAAATGCGCTGGGTCGACCGACTGTTCCCAATCCATCGCATCTCCCCCGCTTCCAACCATAAACCGCGTCGGCGGGTCTGTACCCTGCGTCTTCGCATCGCCGCGCAGTCGGGGAAGTAGAAATGCGGTGCACGACACCAGTTCATACTGCAGCGCGATGTGCAGCGCCTGTTTCTCCTGCAACTCTCCCGCTGCCCTTCCCCAGCTTGAATCATCACCTTCCTCTCCCTCTGCCCGCTGCACAATCTCCCCCACATCCTGCTCCGAAAACGTTAACACATCCGCCACCCCAACCCACGAAATATCCACCCTCTCCAGCGCACCCGCACGCGCAACAACCGAATCCCCCCCATCACCAATCTCCACGCCCCTCACCACATCGCCAACCAACCTGTCTCGTAATCGCTGCGCAAGTATCTGCAGTCGGTTGGGCGAAAGCGGTTCGGCGCCGAGGTAGAGCGGCGAGACGCGGTGGGCGGAGAAGGTAGTGTTGTAGAATGGGAGGGGGTTTTGCTCGAAGGCTGAGTCGCCTTCTTCTGCTTCTTCGTCGGAGGGGTCGTTGTTGTTTTCGCGGGGCTCGGGCTCGGGTTCTGGGTCTGGATCTCGGGCGGGTGGTTGTCGGCGTTTCGGAGGCATGGGGGATGGTGTTTTTTGGAGCCTTTCGGTAGTGGAATCGAGGGACCGGCGATGCGAAAGTTTGACGCGTCACGATATGCCGAATTTTGAGTTTGTCGTTCCGATATGGAGTCAAATTGACTACTTTACCACTGTGACGCGTAGTAAGACAGCTGGTGCACAGCGAGGACGGTTCAATCGAGGAAACTACTCAATGGAATTTGAGGTTGTGCGAGGTCGTTGGCGTTGACGTGACGGCAAATGGTGGGGTTGGAGGTCATGTATCAAACCCTAACCCTGCGCTGTCCATCTAGATGAGCAGCCAAGCTCCTTCCTTCACCATCCCAAGCCATGCCTATATAACCCCCTTCCCCGCTCCTCCGGTCACCATCTCCTCCCAATTGAAATCCAAACACCGGTTTGGCTCAGCGGTATTGGGAGGGGCGCTGGTCCCGCCAATTCCGTCGTAAATCGAAGTGGCCCCGGGTTTGATTCCCGGGGCCAGCGAAGAAAAACACCGGTTTTTCGTAACTGCCAACGTCTATCTCTCCGGATGGAGATAGGCCTTGGCTGTGAGCTTTTTGGTTTTTGACAACCTCCCTTTCTTTCTTCAACCCACCGTGACATGTTGACACACACCAGGCAGTTTGAACAAATTGGGGACCAAGTATTTATGAGGCCGTAAAACGGGGCCTCTCCCTAGCAATTGTTATAGAAATAGAGACTATGATATCCCAGGATCCAAGTAACCTACCCATGCCGTCGAAAGCGCCAAACCATACCACCTTCAAAAGGATGCACTCCAAACTCCATGCAATGCTCATCCGGCTGAATGTCGACAATAACCGGCTTCTAATCCCAATACCAATCCCAATCCCAAATCAAGAGAACCCCGACGGCCCAGAATAAAGCCCCTCCCATCTTTCTTCGACGCCCGCTACCAGCTTTTTGGACGCTTCAATCTCCTTGTCTAACTCTTCCAAGTTCTTGGTCAGCGCGCCGGCTTCTTCAAATCGCCGGGTACCCTTAGCCTGATTTAGCATCTCCTGCACCATGAACCGCTGCTCCTCCAATATCACCAACTTCTCCCGAGCTTCCTTTTCTTCTGTTTCTAAAGCTGTCGAGACCGCGGTGCTGACTTCGCTCGCCCCTCCTATGCTGGCTGTCTCTGGATCGAGACCGGATGATTCCGCATTACGCAGCGGTGATGATATTGAGTGTGAGGACCCATTATTGCCGCCTGAAAGCAGCCTTCGGTGGTTTGACTTCTGGTTCTTGAGCATAGCGGGTACGCTCTTTAGAGGTATCAGGTTGGCGTGGAGGAAAGAAGAGGCGGAAGCGTAGACGGCCTTTTGCAGGCGTAGTTGCGTGGGGCTGTCGGTCTTGAGGTTGCGAATTCGTTTTGCGGCGAGATCATATTTCGCAAACGAATCCGTTAAGCGTTTTCGGATCTTGGCCGCATCTTGGATTTGAGCATGAGTGGGTGGTGGTTTCTCGGGTCCGTTGCTGCGTTCGTCGGGTGGCTGCAGTGCTTGTAGTGATCGGTGAAACGATGGCAACAGCATCTGGATACCTCGTTCGAACTGCCGCAATGTTTCGTATGCACGCTGATCTGGAGGCCGGTGACTGACCGATTCAAGAAAGTCTCGGTGCGAAAATATCGAGCCCTTACACTCGCAGCACATTCGCACGTCGATACTGATTTGGCCCTCCACTGGCTTCTCTGTTGATGGTATCACATTTGCTGGTTCAAGTTAGCTGGTAAACTCACTGATATAGGGGTGCACAGGGGCATACGATTCGCGACGTTCAAGCCAACCTCGCTTGAACAGTTAGTCTGCGGGTCAGCGCAAACAACCCGGCCACATATCCTGCAGTGATGTCGGCGAAAGGTCCACGATCCAAACTCCTGTTTGCAAAAGGGGCACTTGGCCACTGTAGCATCGTCCTCCCAGGTCACAACAGATTGTTCAATAACCTTTCTCTGATTCCACTGATTCGAGAGCGGCGACAAAAGGCCCGAGTTCCCGGCCGTTTCTGGCGGTGCCTCTACCAACAGGCGCGTAAGTTTTGTAAGGCGCTTTTCCAGCCTTTGGACTTCCAGACGCTGCCGCTCCACCTTCTTAGTCCGCACTGCAGCGAAATGGGAGGTGTGATCGCGAGCTAGCCCCGTATGATCGTTGTACCCTTCCCTAGACTTGTAACATGTCTCACAAACCCGGGCCCATACACCTCTTACGGGCTCGTGAGAAGCTGAGCGAGACAGTTTCATCTGGTACATCGTGTGCTCCTCGCAGAAAAGCCGACCGCATTTCCGGCAGTTGACGCTCCCGCCAAGAGGGCCTAATCTCCGATCACATAGGGTATCCGTGCACACATCGTTTCCGGTTGGGCGCTCCCAGTGTTTCCTGGTGATAAGTTCCTCGGGGTCAATAACCGTGTCAACGGGCCGCCCCGGCCCTGAACCGACTGATAGTGGCTGGGTTTCGTTCGATTCGAAGACCTCGAGGCCGCGGAGTTTCTGGTTGATGAGGGAGAGTGGCTGGAACCGCTTCGCTTTGAGAACCTGCTTGTCAAACCAGGATTTGACTTCGTCTTGTTCTGCTTCCGGCAGTTCTTGGTGAACGTCGTCGAGATGGCGGTTTAGTTGGAGCAGTGTGAGCTGCCACTCATGTCAGTAACGACGAACCCCCCTTAAGCTTAGGTTTCACGGTATCCCATAACGCACCATCTCCTCTTCACAAATCGGACACTGTAACCTGTTCCCCGGCGACGTGCCGTTGGACGGACCAGCCAGGGTGACATTGGAGGCAAGATCCTGGGAGGAATCGGGGAGCGGGCTCGAGGAGGACGGCGAGAGGGAGGTTGGTGTCGAGTTTCGAGAACGGAGCGAGATTGTGCTGGCATCGGACCGCGCGCCAAACGGGCTCGGGGATCGTGGTGTGCGTGTCGACGGTGGAGGGGCGAGCCCCTTGCCGCTTCCGAGGACCCGGCCGCCCCCAAGCCGTCGCGGGGCGGACATGGCCGCGGCGAGAGCGAGCCGGTCTGGTGTAGGTAGATGTGTTTTGCGACGTCTATGACAATTGTACGGTGTTCTACTGATCCTCGAGGGGACAGGCTCATCGGGTCGGCATCGTGGGTGTTGCCGACAAAAAATGCCGTTGGTTCGACAAAGAAAGGAGACGCGCGGATAAGGAAGAAGAAAGCAAGGCGGCAGTCGCCGGGATGAAGCAATGATGCGGCTTGTCGAGGCTGCAAGGATTCGCCTTTGGATCATGGATTGCAGCGGCTGTTGGCTTGGCGGGACAGGTGTCTGGGGCTTAAAGTGGAGCCGGAGCGGGAAACTGTCCAATCAAAGCCAATCTTTTTTCGCAGGAGCTGGCCCCGCATGCCTTTTCCACGGCGCTGTCAACCACTAAACTTTGGATCACCATCCGGAATCGGAAACCTGCAGCTATCCAGTTCGCAATGAATACATCATTTCCACCGCCAATTCCCCGGCGACATTCCCGAGGAACGTGAGGCAAATAATTACAATGGCTGAGCCATCGCAACAACAGTTTCCCGAAGTACAGGGTGGCGGCAGCCTGATCATTGCATGGCAGGTCAAAGGCAAGAGGGTGCTTGTAGTTGGTGGCGGAGAGGTGCGTATCTCAGCTTTAAACGCAGCGTATACTCCAACGACGCCTATCTTCCACACAACCTGACAATATTCTTATCCCCCCTCGCAGGTGGCAGCAGGCCGAATCCTCCACTGCCTCAATGCCGACGCCAACGTAACCGTCGTCTCCCCCGCAGCGCGCCTGAACCCCGAAGTCGCCTACCGCGTAGCGCAGCGGCAAGTCTCGCACATCGACCGCAAGTTCGAAACCTCCGACCTCGAAGGCGCTGACATGGTTCTCGTGGCGGTCGACGACCCTGCCGCGTCAACCGCCATCTGGAAGCTGTGCAAGGCGCGCCGCATCCCGGCCAACATTGCCGATGTCCCGCCCGAGTGCGATTTCTACTTTGGCAGTGTGCACCGAGACGGACCGTTGCAGATCATGGTGAGCACGAATGGGAAAGGCCCGAGGTTGGCGAGCATCATCCGCAAGTTCATCGCGAAGCATTTGCCGTCAAATGCTGGGAGGGCGATCGATACAGTCGGGCAGTTGAGGGTGAGGCTGAGGGAGATGGCACCGCGGCCGGAGGAAGGGCCGAAAAGAATGGCGTGGATGACGAAAGTTAGCGATGCATATCCGTGGGACGAGATGTGCGGGTTGACGGATGAGGACATTGGAAACCTACTCCGGTTTTACCCTTCGAACAAAGTCCCCTCTTTGGATACCCTTAAGGACATGCGCGCCGATGCAGAGGGAAAAAGAGGGGAATTTGACGGATCATTTGGATTCAGTGTGGGCTCATGAGGAAGGAGACTGCGGAGTCGCCCGAGCATATTAATGTGTACACATGTGGATTCACGAAGGGACTTCCTGGACCATACTGTCGAAACGGTGCAAAAACCGCAGTACTGCGGGTAAGTTCAAGAACAAGAATATGAAGAATATAACCATCAAATGATACAACCCAACCCAAGGGCGCTTTCCCAGCCCTGAACGCCATAATGAAGCTGCAAACCCACCAGCCAGCTACGCCGTACCAACCATGACAACGTGACAAATGCGCCTAAGCGCAAACTGCGAAACACTAGGTGCAAGCGCACCACCGCGGGACAATCCTCAAGATGCAGATCAACAAATCCCCCCGTCGCAAATTAAGCCCGCAAAGCAACTTCACGCGACACCTTCCACCCCGCCCAAAAACCGCCTAACTCGAGCAATCTCTAACTCCCCCTTCTCCGACTCAACCGCCCTCGTCAGCGTATCCAGCAGCGCATCAACCTCCGTCTCTGGTCTCCGCGTGCATAACGCCACCAGCCGCCGGTACTTGAGCTCCCGGTCCTTGCTACGCGCCTGCAGTGTTTCCACTGCCCGGCGCGTTTGTGTCGACTGCGTGCGCAGGGCGTGAAGGCGCGCACGGAGAACCGTAGCGCTGGGGAGCTTGGCAAGTTGGGGCCCAATTACGCTTTCGGTTGCGGTATTTGGGTGTTGGTTCTGTAACGCATTGACATCATCCAAGACCTGTTCCAGGTCCATTTCCCACGCGTTAGCCGCGTCCACGTCCAAGCGGCCGTGGCGCTGCTCGAGCTGGATGAGCTGCTGCTCCTCTTCGTCGCAGGCGCGCTTAAAGTTGACGACTTTTTGTCTCGCGAGTTGTTGCGCTTTGAGCTTCTCTTGCAAAGCCTCGAGATTCCGGCGCGTTTCGCCAACTTGGGCGGATGTTGTCCGAAGGGAAGTGTGCAGTGTGTCAATGGACTCTTGCTTCTTCTTTAGCTCGTTCTGGAACAGTGATGAAGACTCGGTGATGAGGTGGGTTATTGCTAGAAAAAGAAGGCCAGAAATGTTAGTTTGAAGCGCAAGGCACGGTCAAAAAGAGGGCGAAGTGTCTTACAGTTAACCACCTCGTCACTGTTTTCCTTGGTCTTCTGGCTTGACCCCTGAGTGCCACCGTTCCTTTCCGACGCATCTCCGTTGCGGTGATCCTCGACATCTGTCCCAATTCCAAAATCAACAGGTCGCAACCCCGCGCGGTTGGCGATGTTGGGATCCGCGCCAACTTCTAGAAGCTGTGACACGATGCTGCGGTTACCGATTCGCGCCGCAATGTTGAGCGCAGTGTCGCCGCTGCTGTCCTGCGCATTAACAATTTCACTCATGAAGCGACCTATCCCCATCTTAGCCGGCCCAGGGAGACTGCCGGGGACATTTTGGCTGCTTGGGGCGCTGCCCTGTCGTACAACCCACTCGAGCAGACTTTCAAGGTAATACCGGCTGGCAGAGTTCCTCCCCTTGACAGCACTGGTTACCGCGATGTGGTGCAGTACCGTGCGGCCCTTGTCGTCCCTCACATCGATGGTCGCGCCGAGAACATCGAGCAGCTCCGGGAAGGAATTGTGGTCCATTGAATTTGTCACAATGCATGCCCTCATCAAGGCCGTTTCGCCGGCAGCGTTGACCCGGAAGGGACTCGCACCAGCTTCGATCAGCGACCGCAGCAGGGGCATGCGCGTCAATGTCGCGGCCCAATGCAAGGCGGTATGGCTCTGCGAGTCAATGGGGACATCGAGCTCCTGGGGAATCATATTGCGCAATGTGTTCCGTTTGCTTTCGTCCGGCCCGCTGGGGTCCATGAACAGGCCCATGAGCATGCTCCGTCTGGCATCAGCCTCGGGGGACATATCGTGTGGGAGAGGGCGAAGCGGCCCTGGAGGGTAGTTGGGTTCCTGATCGACGTGAATTCCAGCTTGAGAGTAGATAAACGACTCGTTCGGCTCCGTGGGCGAGCCGGGGTAGTTGGCCGCATACCCATCTAGTTGGGGGTATGTCGGGGTGAGGCCGCCGAAGCTGTTAGCAGGCGTAAGAACTCTTTGGCGTTTCCTCGGTGGCTGCTCGTTGTTATCACCGTTCGGGGGCTGCGAAGTTTGGGATCCAAACGCGGCATCCGGGTGGTGACCATAATCCGAGACAAAGCTCTGCTGTGAATTGGCCGGGAAATCGTTTGCATCCTGCATTGAGGATTGACGGTGGAAACTTGGAGCGCGGCTCGGGCCGCTGCGGTTGCGCGGACCGGGAGAATCGAAACGGGCTTTGCTAATCGCGCTAATAGCGTGAGACGCGGTCGACGAAATGTTTTTGAAAAACGTCCCCGACAACCCATTGGTACGGTTCTCCTGCGACCCGGCATTGTACATGCGTTTCCGTTGCGCCGCCATGGCCTGTTCCTTTGTCGGAGTGTCCACGTCGGTCGTTGTCCCTTCTTGGCCTCGTTTGTGCGTGAGAAGGCGCATCAAAAGCTCCTCCACGGCATACTGGCGGCAGACCTCATACCCGCGCTCAAACGGAATCCAGGTGCCTTGGTATTTGCCGTACCCTCCCTGTACTTTTTCGTGCTCCCCAGTCTGAATTTCCTTCTCGAGAATCTTAGTCCGGCGGCCTTTCTCCACCCCTGCGACCTTGAGAATTTGAGTCGCGTTGAGCCACCCATCGGTTTGGCGTCGCATCACCGCAATGTTGTTGACCTCCATTTCGTAAACATTGACGCCCGAATAAACCGCCTACGGATGGTCAATTAGCGACGAATGCGTGCGGCAGGGGGAATACGATCTCATAACGGGAAGCACAAGTAGGAAGGCGTAAAAAAATTGCAAGCATACCGAGTAAATCCCCATATCCTGTTCATTCTGTGGCTTCTGAGCCTTCTCCGCGTATTGGCGATACCCCGTAGTTTGTGACGAAGGTTGGCTCATGGAGAAAGACTGCTGGGAAGAAGGTTGGGATTGTTGCTGAGGCTGCTGCGAGCCAGCAGGGATGTGTGGTGGTTGCATCTTTGAAAGCGCGCCCGGGCACGGCGGAAGATTGTGCAACTGTCGCTGCTGCGATTCCGAGGAGGGGCGTCAAGATGTCCGGAATGGAGTCGGCGCGACGCGGGGAATGCCGAAGCGGTGACTGGATACCGTTGAGTCGCTCTCGGGTGCGCATAAAAATGCGACAAAACTGACGGTGCGGATGGAAAGACAAGATGTTGCTAAACTCGGGTTTCTGATCTACCAGTGTCGGAAAAGAAGCGTAGGCGAAATACTAAATTGGGTGACAATGGTGTTGGTTTGGATGCGGCGTGAGGTGTGAGGGTTCGTGAGCGAGTGGAAGGGGCGAGGGCGCACAAATCCTCGGGCAGTATGCGTTGCAGCGGAGCGCGAAAAGGAAGTCGGGCTTAGTTTAAGTTAATACGGGAAGGGAATCGGCCTGATTAGTGGATGCGTATGCCTGGGCGCATGCGGGCAAATCCAAAATAATATCCGTACTAAGAATGCATTGGAGGTTCGCTAGCCTTGACTCTATCCAGGTGTTGATGAGAAAAGGTCGCGAGTCTTGCGAAATGCTAGGAGCAACGCAATCTGGGAATCGGGCGATGAGAGTTCAATTAAGACACGGATGGCCGACGTGCGATTTTCGTGTTATTCTTAGGCGTGTCTGAGCCAGTGGAGCCGAGAGAGACGCGCCATCTTGACTCCGGCGGACGCGGGGCACGACGCACGGACCGTAAATTACCCAAAGCGATGCGATGCCGACAAGGAGCTCGCACTCTCGGCCGAGGCCCCACAAGTCAACATGGAAAGAACGTCTCCAATCTTGGCGTTCCATTTCCGGCGCAAAAGTTTCGGTTTGCGCGAAACAACCACCCCGGGCCGTCATCATGTCCCGGCCCCTCCGTCTTCCAAGACCCGAAACTCCAATACATCTGTACCGCCATATTTTACGGGAGTCGTCATACCTTCCGCGCCCCGCACGATGGGTCATCGACGAGCGCATCAAGGCGAGGTTTCGAGCGGGTATAGATTCTTGGGCGGACGATGAGCTCATTGCCAGGCGCATCCGTCAGGCCCACCATGGCCTTCGCCTCATACGTGCCGCCAACGCCGGTGACATGGATCGCATGCGCCGGATTATGTATTTTGCCATAGGCCGCCGAGGACCACGCCGGCGCGAGTTGGTTGCCCGTCTCGTCAGCTTCGACAAGCCCACCAGCACAGCCGATTTGGAGAGGTTCATCTCCAAGGCCCATGCCTTCGATGAAAAGGACAGGAAACTCGACTGGCTGGATACGTGGGACGTCGAGAAACTGCGCGTATTTGCCCGCTCGCAGGCCAATGCGGGCATCAACTCTCCCCGGGCGAGCATAATGGCGCACCAAACGTCGCCCGAAAAACGCATCCCGGCTGAAAATTCGTGGGGCCGGCCGCTTCCTCTCAAACTCGCCCGGAGCAAGCTCCTCGCTCTATGGAGGAAGCTAGCAGAGAAGATCATGCCACCGCTGCCCGTATCAGAGTGGAAAAGACTGAGGAACATTATTCAAGGGACGGTTCAAGCACAGTGGCTTCCCCCACCTCGCCGTGCCTTGGCAAAGGGAATATTGGAGGTCGTGCCAACCGCCAAGAACTGGGACTGGAAGGCGTATGCCGTCAAGCCTGTGGCGGCCGTGGACCGGCAGGCTAACCGGCGCAACAAGCTGCTCTCCGGGGCCTTGGATGACAACTCGCCGTCCGATCCTCAACCGACCGGATGCCATAAGTACAAGCCGCGGAGTTTCCGGCGCATGCTGGCGGAGGTCTGGCGTCTGAGTGCGACCATGAAACAAAAGCCCACTGGCAAGGGTTGGGACATCACATGGGGAAGGGAAACTATGCTTCCGGCGTCCCCAATGGAGAGGAGTCTGGAATTTTTCAAAGATTACCCAGACCCCGAAGGGGGCAACAAGAACAGGAAACAGCCGCCAAGACGAGGAAAACATCGAGGAGCTGCGAAACGAAGTTGAATCGATCTGCGCTACGAGTACTTCTCCCCCTCCAAAAACAGGGAACAATGGAGCAAGCGCGAGGTTCCTTGAGTAGCACCAATCGCCTTCAAGCTCAATCCAGCAGCGTCGCCAATTTCGTGAGCGCTTCTCCATCCACCCGCATGCCCACCCACTCACTCATCTGTTTAGCGCCAATGCTCTCGTAGAACTGGATAGACGGCTCGTTCCACTTGAGTACCACCCACTCCAACCGGCCGCCGCGCATGGCTACAACCTCCTTGGCCAACTCCACCAACAGGCGCTTGCCGTAGCCGTTCTTGCGTTCGCTCTGCTTGACGTACAAATCCTCGAGGTAGATACCCGGCCGCGCCCGCCATGTGCTGTAGTTGTAAAAGTACAGCGCCATGCCTGCCACAATACCACTCGGGGTAGTTAGGACAAGGCAGCGGGCGGGTTTGGAAGGGGAGGTTGGTTCCGTCTGCGGAAGGGCGCCGCTGTCGCTTGATGTTGAGGCGGTCGGCTGAGAGGGCGCAAACGCAATGGTCTCGAGGAGCTTGGCCTCGGTCGCCTCTACACTGTCAAGCTCCTTTTCGTAATCCGCCAATTCGCGGATCAGCTCTAGAATGGCGGGCACATCTACGGGTTTGAGACTGTGTAAGTAGAGACCAAGACAGTTGTACACATCGTGAAAGGGACCTGACCTTCTCGCCGGGCGTGCCGGACCGTAGGGGTGTTGGAAGCCATGAGTACTGAAGAATGATCTCGAAAATACAGGCCGAATACCGCTCACTACAATAAGTGTGTTTGTTCCGGTCTCAACAAATGTTCAAACTCAACGTCCCCAGTTGGCTTTTATCCTTTACAACACGAGATGGGACAGTTTTTTTGCCCCGCATCCACTGACAGATGGTGGGGCCGAGAAGGGCGTAAAAGGGGTCCAGTGGACCTGGATCTCAGGAACGAGAAGTTTCCGAGCCAAGGAAGCTTCAAGATCAAGTCCTGGGCTATCCCCCACTTAGTTCCGTTCATGGGTCCGTGGCCCCAAATACTTTTCGTATCTATTTGTCGCGTTCCTCGGCAGTTAAAAAAACAAATTCAAAATACACTGATACGACAAGAAGAAAACGGCTGGGGTTCAGCTACGATGGGGATCGAATCAGAGGCCCGCTTTTACGAATTAGGCATGCTGGCACGACACCGGCACGGCAAGATGCAGAAAGTTGGGCCCCTTGGCGCCTGCAACGGCACAGTAGTTGATAGTTTGGGACCTGGAGTTGGGTAGCACTGCCGATCGGAAAACAACCCCACCAATCTCCAGCACTTCCGGGAAAGGGACCGCCAACCACAACGCAAGTGGCACATAACTTCGAAGTTTCTTTTTAAAGACTTCCACCTGGCCCGCCCCTGATCAACCGGTGCGTCCCGTGATTTCCAGGAACCTGGTTCAAGCTCCAAAGCACATCTTTCCCCTTCCGACTCCCTGGATAACCAGTTGTTTCTGCCCCTCTCATCGCCAAGCTTCATCTGTTCCCCCGCGCTATCGTTGACATATTGGTATCCTCTACTCCAACGAGACACAATGGGGGCGCCTTCCACTCCTACATCCGCCGAGCCAACCGTCACTTTCAGCTCTGGTCGAGATGTCAACAACTCCACTCCAGATATCCGGCTGCTCCATTACAACGATGTCTACCACCTCGACCCGTCCTCGGCTGAACCGGCCGGTGGTGTTGCCAGGTTCATAACGGTCTGTAAGGAGTACCGAGAAGCAGATCGGTTCAAAGGGCAGCCCGACTTGGTCACTCTTTTCTCCGGCGATGTCTTCAACCCGAGTCTTGAGAGCTCCATCACAAAAGGTCAGTCAATTCCTTCCCATATCAGCCCCACCCCCGTTTCAGATTTCAGTCGGCTGACACGCACACAACAGGCCGCCACATGGTCCCCTTGCTCAACCTCATCGGTACTGACTGCGCTTGTGTCGGGGTATGTTGCCGCCAAGCCCGGACTCAGCACCGTGCTGCTGGTCTAGTCTTGTATATGTGGCCTACTAACGCTTTGATAGAACCACGATCTCGATTTCGGGGACCGGCAGTTCCGCAACCTCGCCTCCAAGTGCAACTTTCCCTGGCTGCTGGCCAACGTCCTAGACCCGGCCCTCGGGGATGGGGTTCCCCTTGGCAATGCCAAAAAGACGCACATGATCACGGCTTCCAATGGCATCAAAATCGGCCTGCTTGGTCTCGGCGAGCGAGAGTGGCTCGAGACGATCAATGCCCTCCCACCAAACATCATCTACCGCTCGGCCAGCGAGGTCGCCCGGGAATTGGTGCCCCAGCTGCGTGCTGAGGGCGCAGAGATCATCATCGCCGTCACACACCAGCGCGAACCCAACGACAACAAGCTCGCCACGCAGCTCGGCGGCGAGAATATTGACCTGATCCTCGGCGGACACGACCACTTTTACGCCCACAGCCTCATCAACGGAACTCACGTCCTGCGGTCCGGGTCCGACTTCAAGCAACTCAGCTACATCGAGATCCGCCGGGTCACCGATCCCAGTGCCAGCGGCCGGCGATGGGACGTCGATATCTGGCGGCGAGACATCGTCCGGTCCATTGCGGAGGACAAGGAGGCCGCGACTTTAGTGGACAGTCTCACGGCCAAGCTAAAAAAGAGCCTTGAGAAGCCGATCGGGTGGACTGCCACGCCTCTGGACTCGAGGTTCACCACGGTGAGGTTAAAGGAAAGCAACCTGGGCAACTTTGTGTGCGATATCATGCGGCACCATTATGGTGCTGATTGCGCACTGATGGCGGCCGGCACGATCAGGGGTGATCAGGTGTATGCGCCGGGGCCGATACGTGTCAAGGAGATAACGGACTGTTTTCCATTTGAGGATCCCGTGGTTGTGATTAAGGTGAAGGGCAAGGCGCTCTGGGATGCGCTGGAGAACGGTGTTTCGCTTTATCCCGCGCTAGAAGGTGTGTTTCAACCAGTCTGACTCGCGCTGCGAAACCAACGCTATCAACTAACCAATATTGTTTGCCGGCCGGAATAGGACGCTTCCCCCAGGTTTCCAACATCCGCTTCAGCTTTGACCCCTCTCGACCCGTCGGATCGCGCATCCTCGCAGCCGAAGTTGATGGAAAGACGCTCGACAATGAGCGCGTCTACGTCCTCGCCACGCGTGGGTACATGGGACGCGGCAAGGATGGGTATCGCAGCCTGCTGGTACAGCCAGAGGGTGGCGAGTGTGAGGAGGTGGTCTCCGAGGAGAACGGGATGCTCATCTCGGCCATCTTGCGGCAGTACTTCATGTCGTTGACTGTGTTGGCTAAGTGGAGTGGTTGGTGTCCGTCGATGGATAGCCACTGGTACGTAACCTCCTTCGGTTTCTTTCGGCTCAGTCCGGATATCAACCAATGCAAAGAGGAAGCACACGCGACACAGAACTGACGGATCGAACAATTAGGTCCAAAGTAGCAGACAGTGTGGCGAAGAGCCATTCCATCGTCGGGAAGTCACCCACCTCCGCCACATCAGACACTCCGCAGAGCAAGACGAACAACGATGAAAGCGCCACTCCCAAGAAGAATGGCTGGGCACAATGGACCCCAGCCCGGCTCCGCCAGACCCGCTCTCACGTCCCACCTCCCAACGAAGACGACAGCGACACCGAGTCCGGCGAGGACGTAGAGCACGCGCGCGAAAACGTCCGCAGCGTCGACCGCGAGCTAGCCATTATGCGTCGCGTGTTCCGCAAGTGGTGCCGGGTGGCCGGAGTTCGCGGAGATGCTGCGGGGGGCACGGACGACGTGGTCGAGGGCGACTTGGGCGGGGCGTCGTGGACAAGGGCTATTGCGCCGCGTGTGGAAGGGAGAATTCGGATGGTGACCGCGGGTGAGAGCGGATAAGGGCTCGTTCGAGTCAGGGGACTTACACATGCGTCGGGACAAGTCTGTATCATCTCGATCGCTTCGATCGGTTGATATGGCATGTGAGTTTTGGTTAGAAGACCGCGGAGAAACCATGATAGGTTTGATAGAGCGGGCTTTTTCCCCGCGTTCGAGGCCAAGCTTCCCATTCTTGCTTCGATTGTTTCGAGTCATCAATGGAATCTGGTGATAGATAACGAGAATTCGAGGTTTATCAGCCAGCTAACCCGACTCATGTGAAACTACCCTTCGCGGGGTTTTCCGTTTTGCCATAAACAAAAAGTGTCGATCAAGTGTAGTCTTGTTCTTGACAGCTGACTTTCTGGAACTTCCCGCTCAAAGAACCCCTCCATCCCCGGATTCTTTCGAGCTAGAAGCTTATGGACTTCTTAGGCCATGGATCAACCCCGCGAGTAACTGGATACTGTACAACTCATATAAGCTGTTTGCTGCCCGTGCCCTCTTGTGGATTGCCTGCCGGTTAGTTTGTTCGAGGCTGACAGACTGGGATCTCCCGGAGCCCAGCTCCGAACACACACCGCGAAAGGGTCAAAGCAACATCCGCAAGCAAGATCCCACGCAAGAAAAGAGGAAGTCTGGGATACAACGGCCGTGATATCTCCGGATCCTTCTCCGGCCGAGTCAAGCATAATGTCGAATCCCAGCCACAATGCCACATTATCTGTATCACGATAGCCACAACCCCTCACACCACACAAGCCACGGCCATGGCACCGTGGTTCTGGTACGTTTGATCCCTGCCCGAGGAGGGAACGTGGTCGATGGATAAAGCGATGATCTTCTCCACGAAGGAAATAGACTTGTCCATCCATCAACACGAGTCAGCCACATAAGGCGGGGGAAGATGCCAAGCGTGAGGACATACCCCCTGAGCCTGTTGTAAAGCTATGCCATACTACTTCAGAGACCTTGCGAGTAGGAGATTTCTGCTATTCCGCGGTGCTCGAGATAGGATGGTAGGGTGGGTCAAACACCGGCTGGCTGGGCCAGTACACCTGTGCGTTAACGTTATGATCAGACGGGAGTCGGGTACTCCCAAAGCCGGGGAAAGCGAGCCAAGATGGTTAGCCTGTTTGGACGTTTCCATCATCTGGGGGGGTCGGTCAACGTCAAGACGCCACTTGACTGACGTTGAGCTGGACGATCTACAGCTTCCGCTAACGATACGGGGCATCGCGCGGAAATCCTACTGTCGTATAAGGGTGAGGGAACTCCCTCCTTTCGATAACCTCTATTCTCGGTGTGGTATGCTCTGATTATTACGGCTCGGTCGTCGTGTATTTGCCGCATGGCGGCTTTGCGCCTATCACAACCTTCGTTTCGAAGCTCGACGTTGACAATCGATTAATACACGCCTTGATAGATCGCAGCACCACACTTCCCCTTTCATCATGCGACTACCACCACCAGAAGTGCTGGCGTCTTGGCCACATCCGAACCTCATCGACCCTGAGACGCGAGGAAAAGTCCTACCGATCGTCGAGCTTACGATGCTTTCCATCGCATTAATATGTCTTATCTTGCGCATCTACGGCCGGATACGGTATACGGGGAGAACTGGGCTAGACGATTGGCTCATGGTGGGCGGAGCTGTACGTACGCTTCCTTGCTAATAACGACTCGCTTGCACATCGCGTGTAGAGCCAGAGAGGCTAATTACGTGTTTCGGCCCCCCCCCGGGTGACATAGCTCTGCGATACGGCCCTCACCGTCACCGTGGTCATCGCGTTCCAACGGTTCGGCTGGGACATGCATGTCTGGGACCTCACACCATATAACATAATCGCTGGCCGCAAAATATCATTTGCTACCCAGGCGGCGTTCGTTCCGTCCAGCTGCCTCACTAGGTTGTCGATATTGGTCGGCTTTCTTCGCATAGCACCGAAGAACAGCACATTCCGCAAGTGTACATGTCAGTCTATCTTGTCTTTTACTTTTTACAGCGAGAATGAATAGTGGGAAAGCTAACTTGACTCTCCAGACGGCATGATTGTCTTTGTGGTTGTCTTTACCATCTCATTCTTCATCATCCTGTTTACGCAGTGCATGTAAGACCTCCCATGACCCATTCTTAGGCTCCAAAATTGCCAGTTGGAACAAAGTCACTAACGCACTTCCTTTTAAGACCCACCTCGAGCTACTGGAATCTCATGTACTACGAAAGGGACTGCCTCGACGAAGGACAGACCCTTATGGCCCAGGGGGTCCTCGCCGCCGTTACCGACTTTGGCATTTGGATGTTACCCTTGCCTTCCCTTTTCCACACGAAGCTACCGTGGAAAAAGAAGACCGGCCTCATCACGCTTTTCGGCTTCGGCTTCGTCGCCGTGGCCGCCGCTTGTCTTCGCACCTACTGGATTCACTACGTTGTGGAAGAAACCTACGACGTGACCTGGTACGGGTTTCACCTCTGGATGTGGACGGCTGTGGAGATTCATCTCGGCATCATCTGCGGCTGCGCACCGTGGCTCAAGTCGTTCTTTAACTTTTGGCGAAGAGGGAAAATGAAGCCGGTTACGGATTTCACCGGGCCGGGGACTCACAATACATACCGTACTACTCCGACCGCGAGGATGTCGGGAGGGAGTAGTCTGATGGGATCTACTTTGGTGAAGGCGGATGAAGTTGAGAGGATCCCGAATGAGGGGGCAAAGGTGAAGGAGATGGAGTGGGTAAGGGACCGATACCATTATCCCCCGGAATATGTTGATATCGAAAACGGGTCCAACGGGTCGTCTGATATCAGCGCCTTTGAATTAACACCGCAATCGCTGCCGCCTGATACCCCGGGATTGGCGATGTGAGAAGGCAGCAGTACAAATAAATACCCCTTTTTTTTTGGTTGTGGATGGAAAAGTACTGGGGCTTGGAATCATTACTTTGTGGCGAGTTGACAGCAGTTTACGAAATAATTAAGCAAAAAATTAATGAATTATTTAACTCTGACATTTATTAATTGCGGAATTAAAAAGAACATCTCAACGAGAAAACAAAACAGAAAACATGGCCCGGGAATATCATCTAAATGAAAGAGAAAAAAAACAACAAAAAAAAACAAAAAAACACAGCCAGTAATTGACGAATAAATAGGGGCAAGCAACAAGACCGCCCAACGGCCAAAATAAATTTAATGTCATTGACCTGCCCGCACTTGGTAACTATTGTGGGGTGACCTCGGGAGTCGGGTTACAGCTTCACTCCCATCTCACAAGATCCCTCGTCAACCACCGCTTCTCAAACGCAACACAAATCTACTCGAATCCATCGTTCCGCAAGCCTGGGAAACTACGAATCGAAGCCAGCAAACGTGATCACCAGGATGCCCGCAGCGCAACGTCCCTCAGCACCCTGTGTGCAGATGACACCGGAAATCTCGATCCAGCCCCCGCTCTCTCGGCGGGGAACCGGCCCGGGCCTGGTGTTGCTGGTCCCGAAAGAGCTCAACTTGGACCGCAACGACGAGATCCTCGATCCTCCGCCACGGCAGAAATGGGCGGAGGAGGGGTTTGCTGTTGTCCAGATACTGGTTGATGAGGAAACGGGGAGTATTATGGAGCGACTAGGCACCGCGATTGCTGAGTTAAAGTCTCTGCCGGAGCGTGAGGGTGACAGGTTTGGTTTAGTTGGTAATTAAATCAGTCCCAGATCTTCGTTTCCAGCGTTGAAGCATACCATAAGGAAGTGCTGCTGACAGGTAATTATACATTGAAGTCATCCCTGGCCGGGGCACATCCGGTCACACACTCTTGGAAGGTGTCAGGGCTAACCAGAACATTGTGGGCGTGGTGTTCTATGGTGCTCATCCTGACATCACATTCCCCATTCCCGTTCTCGCCCACCTCCCCGCCAACGTGGAATGCAAGGGTTCCAACGAAGGACTCAAAGTTTACACCTACCCTGGAGCTGCACGGTTCTTCATCATCCCAACGCAAGAGGACTACCACGGAAGCGCTGCCGGTGTCGCACATACCCGCTCGCTGACCTTCCTGAAGCCCCTGATGG
Organism: Chaetomium sp. MPI-SDFR-AT-0129; assembly: GCA_020726445.1. Lineage (NCBI taxonomy): Eukaryota > Fungi > Ascomycota > Sordariomycetes > Sordariales > Chaetomiaceae > Chaetomium > Chaetomium sp. MPI-SDFR-AT-0129. Next base: position 201,075 of record JAGJXA010000011.1, on the reverse strand, counting down.
GAGGGCCGTATTTTGACTTGGAGGCAATCTGGGAGGAGCACACCCGCTACGAATTTGCAGACCGCAGCGTGGAAGAGACCATGGCCACCATGGTCGACGAGCCTTATGTCAACCACGTACCGACCCTCACAGGTGGGATCGGAAGGGCGAAGTTAACGGACTTTTATCGCAATCATTTTGTCTTTAGTAACCCCGAGGATACGGGCCTGGAGCTGATCAGCCGAACCGTCGGCGTCGACCGAATCGTAGACGAGTTTCTGTTCAATTGCACCCACGATCGGGTCATTGACTGGTTGTATGGCATTCGCCCAGTAATCACACAAGTTGAGGGTTGAGGGCTGACAAATTTGACGCATTGGCTTGTTCACAGGGTTCCCGGAATCCCACCAACCTTCAAACCGTTGAGCATCCCGTTCACAGCCATTGTCAACATCCGCGGCGACCGACTCTTCCACGAGCACATTGCCTGGGATCAGGGTACGGTGCTTCGCCAGCTCGGGCTGCTCCCGGAGTATTTGCCCTTTCCTTATGCACTCCCAGGGGGGGTTGAGCTAGGTCAGGGCAAGGGGGCCGAGTATCGCGTTCCGGTAGCGGGCGTGGAAACGGCAAGGAAGCTGATCGATGAGAACGCTTTGGCTTCGAACGAAATGATTGGATTTACTGTCAGAGAGTCCCCTATCTCGGAGTAAAACACCATGACGGGTAATCCAAGAAGGTTCTCGAGGACATGCAGTCCGATTGCCAGATGGCAGGACATAAACACCAGCTGCAGCTGCTTGCAACTTGATGATGTCGAGACATGCTGTTTACAAATTGGTCACGGACATACAAGTCATCGCCTGCACCAATTTGGATTAATCGTCCGAAGCTTGCTGTCTTAGCACTTGAATGTGAACGAAAGTTGAACCGAGGAAGCAAGAACAGAGAGGGGAACGTGCAAAAAAACAGGAAACAACGTCACCGTCGAAGGCCCGCGTGTTGTGCGATGGGTGGATCCCAAACGCGCACAGTGCTGTGGAAGGAGCGTTAGGGCGCAACCTCAGGGATCCACACTGTGCCACGACGAAATTCCGGGTGCAGGTCACGAGGAAAGTCACGTTGTGGCCCCAAGTGGGTGGATTGTGCTTGGCATCGACCCGGCCACTGCCTCGTCGAAACTTTGCAAAATAGGGAAGCTTGATCTCTTCACAGTCCGTTCCGTCACGAAAACCTCGCCTCTTACGACCGCGAACTAGCACTATCCTAAGCGTTTACCATCTGGATTTTATCACTTACATAGCCCGTTTTTATTTCGTGGCAATCGCAACCTATTTAGCTTTTTCCTCAGCAAGCCTCCGCCATGCCTCAGTTAACATCGAGCTTCGCATCCGCCGCTGCAGGCCAGAACAGAGACCCGAGAGCGGCTGGACGTAGCGATTCCTCCCGTGGAGCTGGAAGTGGTGAATGGTGAGCCCACCCTTCCGCCGCCTGTCCTCCTTTTCTGGCGATGAATATCCTCCCCTTCCTCCTGCCGACCGACTTGCCGACCGCTTCTGTTTCGATGGACCTTGAAATGGTGGTGGGACTCAAAGCACAAACACGCACCGACCACCACCTGTATTCGGCGCGAGCTGTCAACAAACCGTGCACGGGGATCGGGTCTAGACTCGCCGGACTGGGCAGAGCCCTCTTCAACTCATCCTGTATTTGGCCAGTGCTAACCCTTTGAACAGGCCGCGCTCGAACGGTACTAGGACCTTCCGCCGAGCCTCGACCACCCCTTTTAACCCTTCTTCCGCCACGAATCCGGCAGACGTCCCACAACACCCTGCAAGCGAGCTACCCCCTCATCCTGCAAGTTCTCACCCGACCGCGTTTACTTCGTCCGGCCTGCTTCGCTATAGTAAAGAGGAGCTGCTCGACATTTACAAAAACAGCTTCGACCCCTCGCAGATGGACACCACCAACCTCCTCATGTCTAACTGGAACCCGGCACAAATGAATGGGAGCCAGACTCGTCCCTGGGGGAAGTCTTCCGAGTCATCTCACGTGCCGCAGGACCCGAGTGTTTGTTGGGACGCGAACGGGACGGTGAAGCCGATCGGTTTTGAAAGCATGTCAGCAGAGGAGCGTGATATGTTCGCAAACGACGTGAATTCAACCCTGAAGCCGCCCCAGCAGAACAAGGATGGGGGACACCCAGGGACCGGAGGTGTGAATGGGCGCAAGACTTCCGTTAGTGTTGGGAATCCTGCCAACTTTCAGACATCTTCACCTTCTACCGCCTCTCGACCTGGTACCCGCCGACGCGAAACCACGGATACGAACCCTTTCCCGACTGGAGCGGTGGCTTCCCCGACATCGAACAGGGCTGCTCGCGAAGACTCGTGGCTACCCCGTCGCGGCACCGACCTCAAGGAAGCCATATCCGACGAACCGGAGGAGGACGTGGGTGCTCGTGATGCAGCCGCGGGCAGGACGCAGCCCTTTGGCTTACCCCGCAGCAACACGACGGGAAATGCGGCCTTCGGTGGTGGCCAAGGTTCACTTTGGGGTCCATCGGCTGCGCCGGCGAGCGGTGGTGGGGGAGCCTTCGGAAACTTTGCTATGCCCACGCCAGGGTTGGGCGACAAACGTTTCGGTGCTGGAAGCAGTCGTTTGGCTCACTTGATCCCGAAGGACTCGGCGGACAACGCTGGCCAGAAGCCTAGCGATGCCCCCAACTGGCGACCTCGACAACGCACCGACACTGACCCTTTCGCTGGTGATGACGGCCCTCCGAGCAGCTCCGTGCTCGGTGGAGGTCATGACAATAGCCCTTCGAGTGCAGGCGCCCAGCATCGGGGCGGTGTTTTCGATACCCCTGTCAAGGGAAACGCTGGTGACTTCGGCATGGCTGGCTTGAACTTGGGCAGCCAAGGGGATGGGAACGGTCCAGCTAGTCCCTCCGGAACCAATCCTTTTCGCAGCCCGGTGACGGGGCGCGGTGATGAGGGTCAGGCTGGACATGACGTTGACCGGCTCACTCACCAAGGGCCCGGTACCGACCAGCAATCCAACTTCAACTCTTTCCCTCGGTCCTTTGGCGGTGCTGGCGCCTTTGATGGTAGCGACCGAAGCCAGACCTCAAGTGTCGGGGCCAAGGGCTTTGCTAGTGTCAACCCTCTATCCGGATGGCCTGCAGGGCCTTCCTCCGGCACCCCTGACCGTGAACGGGCCGGATTCCCGCATGCATTCGGGGGCGGCTTTCTCAGCTCCTTCACCGACGTCCCGTCTCCTGGCCTTGGCGGTCTAGGCGGTGTGTTTGGCTCCTCCAACACCTCTCGACTAGGCCGTGGCAAGCTTGAATCCCTCTTCCCACCGGCCATGCAGGCCCAAATGCACACGCATGACCAGGATGGGTTGGGTGATTCGGTGCCTGATCTTCGTCAGGGAAACCCGCTTGGAGCGATTGGCCGCGGCACCATCGGTCTCCAGCGAGACACGGAGAGCCCAGTCCGATCCGCCCGTGGCGGTGGGTTCGACGATCTCTTCCCGACTTCTGACTCGGCCCGGTCGCCCTTCTCAACTGCCGAGCAAGGTCAATCCGCCCTCACTTCGACGGCCCAAGCTCAGCCCTTTTCCAGCACCGCTGGTGGATCCTCCTTTCCAAGCACCCAGCCCGCCGACCCCGCTGCTGTTAAGACCATGGTGATGCCGGATAGGATGCGCTGGGTGTACTTGGATCCTCAGGGGGTGATGCAAGGGCCCTTCAGCGGTCTTGAAATGAACGACTGGTACAAGGCCAACTTCTTTACGCCGGATCTTCGCGTCAAGCGTCTCGAGGATGCCGACTTTGAGCCCCTTGGCCAACTCATTCGCCGCATCGGCAACTCCCGGGAGCCTTTCCTTGTCCCTCAAATGGGCATTGCGCATGGCCCTCCGCCTTCGGGCGGACCCTTTGGGGGCCCTACCTCGGAGGCTGTTCCGCCCCTACAGAGCGCATTCCCATCCTTTGGTAGGACCTTGACTGCTCAGCAGCAGAATGATTTGGAACGCCGCAAGCAGGAAGAGCAGATGTTCCACGCCCGCCAGCGGGAAATGGCCCAACATCATCATCCGTTTGGCCGACTGCCCCCCATCCAGCCAGGAGCTCTTCACCATAACTCCAGCGCACACAGCCTGCAGAGCCAGCCTAGCTTCGGCAGCATTACCTCGCCGATCGGCATGACTCCTCAGCACCCGCTGGGTCCCATTGCCCCAACGGGAGGTTTCTTTGACTCTGCCGCTGGCCTAACATCAGGCCCTGCTCAGCAGCCCATCGGCCCCGGCGGCGATGTCTTCTCCCCCGACCTGAATTTCAGTGAGCGCCAGATGCTTGCTGCCATGCATTCTACGGGAAACGCTCCTAGCGCGTTTGCTGGAACTCAGGCTGCGAGCGAAGTGAGCGCGTTGCAGAGCCAGCTCCCGAACATCGACCAGCTTCAGAAGGATGCCGAGGGCTTTAGCGAGAGGCTAGAAGAGTTCCGCGAGCTGCGTGCCCAGTTCGATGCGGAGCAGGCCGCGGCTAGTGGCTCATCCGGCACTCCGGCCGAAGCGAAGGACGATGACGCCGTGCAGACACAGCTGGAGGAGCAGGTGGTCGCGCAGGTTGTCGACGATTCAACCCAGGAGATCGTTACCTCGGTCACCCAGACTACAGAGACGACGACCACCGTCACCCAGCCTCGGGGCGAGCTCACGTTGACCGAACAGGTGCGCAAGACGCAAGCCGATCATGCCATGTCTTCGCAGCCGGCCTCTATCTCGGACCTCCCCATGCCGTTCCCGCCGCCGACACAGGGCGTGGCCCTAGCTGCCCCTACCGCCCAGCGCCCGGCTTCTAACTTGCCCACTACCTATGGCGATCGGTCGGGGTCTGGCTCTCCTGATACCACCTCCGAAGGCGCCGCTCTGGCCGCGCCTCCCGCTGCACCCTGGGCCCCGCAACCGGGTGCCGGCCAGCAGAAGGGTCCGAGTCTTAAGGAAATTCAGGAGGCCGAGGCTAAGAAGGCCGCCAAGAGAGAAGAGGCTGCAGCGGCCGCTCGACGCGCTGCTTTGGAGCAGGAAGCCGCGGCCCTTCGTGAACGTGAGAAGGCTGCCGCAGCGGCTCTCAACTCCGGCCTCCCTGCTAGCAGCACTTGGGGTACCGGTTCGCCAGTGAACGTCCCCACTTCTACTGGGAGCCCGTGGAAACAGCCCACCACCCTCAAGACTGCAGTCGCTTCTGCAGGCTCTGGTGGCAACGGCGGTTCTAAGAAGACGCTCGCTGATATCCAGCGTGAGGAGGAGCTCAGGAAGCAAAAGGCCAAGGAGGTTGCCACAGCAGTCCAAGCCAGCACGACCCCCGTTTCCTCGATGGGCAAACGGTACGCCGATCTCGCAAGCAAGACGTCCGCCTCTCCCGGACCGGCTGCTTCTGCCGTGGCTGCACAACCGGCTCAGGGTGCTGGTGGCTGGGCCACCGTCGGTGCAGGCGGCAAGGTCAAGGCTCCGATCCCGACTGGCCCTGCGGTCCAGAGTCGTTCCTCTAGCATTGGAAACGTGAGGAGCACGCCGTCCCCCGCCGTTACCAAATCTGCGGTCAGACCCGCTCCGACGTCGCTCAAGGACGCCAAGAGTGTTGCTATGGATGAGTTCAAGAAGTGGCTGAACCGCGAGTTGGCCCGCGGCCTTATTGGGGTTGCTGATAGTGAGTTACCGCTCTTTCTTTCCGTCTCTCTCTTTTTTTTACCAGCTGCAGCACTAACGTACTTCCAGTTGAGCAATTCGCCGTGATTCTTCTCGATCTGCCTCTGGATCCCTCGCTCCTCGCCGAGGCTGTGTATGGATACAGCACGACCATGGATGGACGTCACTTTGCGGACGAGTTTGTTCGCCGCAAGAAGCTCGCCGACAAGGGTGTCGTGGAGAGGGAGCCCACCAGCGCGGCGTCCGATTCTAAGGGCGGCAACGGCGGCTGGAGTGAGGTTGCCAAGAAGGGCGGCAGCGCTGGTGCGGTTGCTACCGGCAGTGGTGCCGCCGCGCCCAAGGAGGATATCCCTGGCTTCCGCATGGTGCCGAGCAAGAAGAATAAGGGCAAGAAATAGTCTGACTTGTCCGATTTGCCCGATGATTGGGTGGAGTATAACGATGACAATAAGAGCAGCTCGGAAGAGTCGGATCAGCCGAAACCGGAGAGAAAAAGAAAATACCCCTTCAGACGGGAAAAATGAGGTTATTCGTGGTGGGCGATGAATAGGTCTGCCCCAGCGAGCATCTGATAAGAGATCATGTACCTTTAGCGCTGTGTAGCTGTAGCAGGCTTGTGTAGGTACTGTACTGAAGCGAAGATGTGGAGTCAAAACCCAGATTGTTGTTCTATTGTACTCTTAGCGCTATGATATTTGGTCATTCCCCTGAATACATGCAATGCAAGAGGTGATCGTGTGCGTGACTTCGCTGTGCCTTACATAATCTCAAACAACCCCGCCAACATTGGCCCCACTTTATTTTTCATGTGCTGCAGAAATTTGGATTGCCCCTCCATGATTAACACTCGCCCTTCACTGCAGCGCAGTTCTCAGGACTCCAAAACTCGAGAAGGAAATGAGGGTTTGGTCTTGAAATTCACCAATTATTTCTATCCCCTTTTCCATTCTGCCTTTTCCACTTCAGAAATCAACAAGAGATACGAAAAAAACGAAATCATGACCCCCAGCCTGCCCTCGTTCCTCAACGCGGGGCAGTACCTCGACATCCTCCTCAGCGACCCCGCGAAGAACCTCATCAACACATTTGGCGCTTCCCTCCAGTCTTCATCCTCTTCTTCTTCCTCGCCACCCCGCAGTGATGGGCAACCAGAATCACCCCAGGACCAGGACCGGTTACTCATCGGCTTGGCGGCTCTCAACGCCTTCTTGCAAGGGACGGTCACAGGCCCCGTGCTGGAGGAGAGTAAGCTGCAAGCGGTAGAGGGGTTGTTTGTTAAGGGGTGGACGGTTGCCACTGGGGGTGATGGATCGCTAGAAGAGAAGAAGGGGTTGTTAAGACGGGCATGTCTGCAGTCCTTGGAGGTTGACGGCGTCTCGGTATATGAGCATGTACCGATGATAGAAGTGTTTTCTTTGGCAAGGTGGATTTTGGTTGGGCGTGTGAGCGAGGCTGCCACTGGGGCCACCACCGAGGGTGATGGGTTGCTGCTGGAAGGGGGAGCTGCGACAAAGTCGGCGAAGTGGCTTGCGTTAAGGGCACATGTGTGGCATTATAAGTTGCTGATGCAACCGAGTTTGGGGCCGGGAGCGGTGTTTAACAAGGCTGGGCAGTGGTGTGATGTGCCGAGTTTGCAGGATATCGTGGAGAAGGGGTTGGTGGAGGTGGAGGGGGAGATTGTAGGCGATGGTAGTTCCCAAGAGGGAGGAGGAGGCCGTTGGAGTGATGAGGAAAAGGTGCAGTTTCTGGTGGAGAGCGCCAATGTTTACATTTTGCTTGGACTGGATGGCAAGGCCAAGACAGCCTTAGCCAAAGCGACAGAGTTGAGCGGGTTTGTGTATGCGCTGTCCGGAGCGCTGGGGAAGAGGACAAGGTTTCAGGAGAAGAGCACCAGCCAGCTTGTGGTGTTGGCAAAGAGCCGGGAGAGTGGGGGAGAGTCGAAAGCGACGGACGGGGCGAAGCCGGAGGCGCTTGCGCTCAACGACGATACGCTGTTGGAGGATCTCGAGTTTACCAACGAGGAGGTGGAGAGTGATCAGAAATCGGACCTGCCGGAAGTGTTACAGAATCTCTCGCCCGACGAACAGCCGCAATTATCTCCTCTGGATGAAATCATCCTTCTCGCCGAGGCCACGTTGAAGGACGCTTTCTCTCCAGCGGATACGCTGACAGCGGAAGAGGTGCTTCCTTTTGCCGTGCGGGTCATTGGCGACAAGAAAACAAACTGGCAGATTTACACGCATGCGCTCCTTGTTCGGTCGAGGATTGAACTGCATCGCAGCAGGACCCTCGAGAGAGGTGTCTTGCAGATGCAGGCGGTCGTGGATCAAGTTATCGTCGACACAACACAGCCTGTGGAAGAGCCAGCGGAAACAGTCAACAGTGACCGGGATGATGGCGTGCCGGAAATCACCGTCACGACGGATAGAGAGGAAACCTCTAAGCCCGCCAACAAACCGACGTCTTTCTTTCCCGCTGCGAAGCCTACCGAATCAGCCCCAGCACAGGTTCGTCTGGAGCACATCCACGCGCTGAGCTCACCACCCAGGTGGCATCTCGAATCAGAATTGGCCTACTCGTGGGCCAGTGTCGGGTCGCTGGTATCCGCCCTGGAGATCTTCAAGCGTCTTCGTCTCTGGGCTGAAGTTGCGCTCTGCTACGCCAGCAATGCGGCCAAGGATGATGAGGATGGACGTGGGAGTGGCGGCGAGGTAAAAGCCAAGGCCATCGTCCGATGGCGTTTGTTTAATAAGACAGGAACATCTATGGATGAAGCTGGGGGTGATGAACCAGATGACAACGTCGATGTGGACGAGCTAAGGGAAGCGGACTACCATGGACCGGAACGCAAATCTACGCCACCCAACGCGCCGCGCTTGTGGTGTATTCTTGGAGATCTCGAGGACGACCCGAGTCATTACGAACGGGCGTGGGAAATTTCAAAGCACCGATTTGCGCGCGCCCAGAAATCACTTGGCGAGTACTACCTCCAAAAAAAGGATATCATCAAGGCGAAGGATGCCTACGAAAAGGCCGTCGCTGTCAACCGACTCAGCTCTGAACTATGGAATCGATTCGGCGACATCAACCTGCGGCTTGGTGACTTTTCTGCTGCGGCTAATGCCTACAACCGGGCCATCACATCGTCCGACAGCATCGGGGGTGGCGAGGATGCCCGTACATGGAGCAATCTAGGCAGCGCATTCTACAGTCTTTATCTGGAGCGTCTAAAAGAATTGAAGCAACAAAAGGAATCAGACACAGACACAACCGACGATGCCGCTGTTTCTCCAACAATCCACAACGACGAGGAAGACAACGACGACATCACAGACAAGACTACTACTCCTGCCAACCGCGACCCATCCGCGCTCCTCGCACAATCCCTCGCAGCCTACAAACGCGGCGCCAACATCTCCCACGACAACTGGCGCATCTGGGACAACGTCATCACCCTCGCAGCCCGCTTGCGTCCAGTCCCAGTATCAGACTTGCTTCTAGCACTCCACAACATCGTGCGCATCCGTCACACCGAAGACGCCCTGGATATCGACGTGCTCCGACTACTCCTCAACGAGGGTGTACTCTCCAAGGAAAAAGAAAACCCGAAAGAGGGGGTCCCATACGAGCCCCCTCGCGGAACACCGCAGCGAGCTGTGTGCGAATTCCTAGAAAAGACCGTCGCGCCGCTGGTGACGAAGCGGTCGGAGCTGTGGGAGCTGGTTACGCGGGCACGGGTGTGGAGGGGGGACTACGCAGGTGCTGTGGACGCATCGGAAAAGGCGTGGCGTGCGGCCGTCGGCGGGGTGCAGGCGGGTTCTGGATCTTCGTTGGGGGGAGGTCTCCGGGATTCTGCGGCTGCTGGTGCTGGTGAGAGTGGTGGTGGTACGGGCAACTGGTTGGAGGAACAGGAGGGGTGGAGTGTGGTGGTGGAAAGGACGGATGGTCTGGTTTCGATGCTGGAGAACTACGGGGAGTTGGTCCCCGAGATTGGGACGAAGTGGAAGGGAAAGGCGAGGAGTGCGGTACGGAGTGTCATGGGCAAGGCCAAGGAGAATTGGGAAGGGAGTGAAGGGTGGGAGAGGTTGGTGGGCTTGTTGGAGGGGTTGAAGATCTGATCTGATGATCTGATCGGAGAATCTATGTGACTATGATGAGATAGATGGTCGGTTATCTTGTTGTGTTTACCCGGAACTAGACTCCTTCTCTTTCCTCTCAACAGACTGGGATAGAACGCTGGTAGCAATCCAACACACCACACCCTCTTGCTAGAACGTCGGATATGTTCGGCCTCAGCGGGACTCCCACACCTGAGTGTTGAAACAACCCACGAGGACGACTGAGACCTGGGAACCTTGCTATTTTCGACTGGTTGGCTGAGACGAAAACGATGATGCCAACGATAAACAAATGGGAAGCGTTCCGTCGGCCACATTTATTACTCATTCATTACAATACAAGCTCTAGGACATGTCATGCTTTGGCGATCCGGCGATGGTGCCGTACCCGACCCGAACCCTAGTTGCCATTCACCTACCGCCGAAGGTGTTCGCTGAATCGGGATTCCATGACCCCATCCTCGGGTACGCTTCCCAATGAATCCAGGGTGGCCGGTCGTACCGGCCGAGAGGATCGGAGGTCTTCCGATGGGTGTATCTCATGTATCTCATGTACCGATACTCGATCTCAAGATGAAGGCATTCGATCAGTGATTTTCCCGATAGCCAGCGGGTGTGGATGCAACTATCATCGGGTAGCTGCTCTTCCGGCCGGGGACTTCAACACCAAGGCACGTATATCCTCGGAGTTCAAGGAAGCACTACCGACGCCGAAGCGGATCTTTTCCCCTAGAGCACCGTCGTGACCGTCGAGCTAGCGGAGGTATAACCTAATCTACAGTCTAATTCATGCAGCTCGCGGGTCTAGTCCCTTCCCTGGAGCTCGTTTCCTTGTTTGTCACATACCACAGGCTTTACCACTTCAAGCCACAAATAACGCCTCTCACGAGAACATGGTTCGATATCATCATTCACTCCCAGCCACAGCGTTTCGTCCGCTGGTGGTGGCGTCGGGCCGTACCCACACCCGTACCCGTAGTTGATTGATAAAGGGAGAGGAATGTTGTTAAATAAAATGTATTTGTGCGCGGCACTCCCCTTTTCGGGCAACAGCCCCGACAGTGTCGGCCGTTAGTTCGACGTCGCATTTTATTTTTCTTTGTGTCCACACAAGCCGGTTTGGCAGGTGGTGGGCTCCCCTTTCTCCGAGTTGGTTGGGACGCCGACGGACATCCGGTCTGGATTTTCAAAAATGGGCGGCATTGACAAAAAGAAACGCCGAACCGGCAAGTTCCTTGTTTGTTGGCTCGTCATGTCAACATTTTCGGCATGGATTCTGGAACCAACAACGTCACACACACACACACTCACACACTAACATCGATCCTCTTTTTCGCGGTCATTTTGTCACAATGCTGTCCCCGTGGGTTTATGCAGGAGATGGGATTCGGTCACCGGTTGCTGTAACCGAGTAACCGTGGCAAACATCACTTGACAGGCAGGAGGAGATGTGATATCTATCCATCGGCGATGGGGTTTTGTTTTAGTGTTCCACAACTTCTTCCATCCCTTGGAGGCTGCCGCTGCTAAGATGGTTTCTCCGGAATCAGGGAGTCTGGTTTTGATTATCGGCACCGAAAAGCGAGCTGCACAGACCGGAATACGCGTGCGGTCCGTATGTGTTTGGAATCAACCGTGGATTTGATAATTCAGTTGGAAGCTCCGTATTATGAATAATAATATGATTGAATGAGCGATGAATGCAGCTTATTCAGGGAAGACAGCATCTCAAGCAAGACACAGTCAGAGCTTACCTTCTCACTGCAGTCCTCACCTTCCCCAAACTGGGATCCCAACTTCTCAAAGCCCCCCATTTGGACCTCGCATCATAACCAATCAGGACACCAACTTTCCAAGACACATCTTGTTCCCCCCTTCGAATCTCACCGCGTTGTGGGGGATGGCTTGGAGAATGGCTTAGGAATGGCTTGGGCATGGCTTGGGGGGAGCCGCGTGTGCTTAACTAGCGCTCCAGTCGGGCAATTTGCAACACTAAGACAGGGCGGGGAGAAACGAAGGATGAGTGAGAGAAACGAGATGGGGGCAGAAAAAAAAGTCAAGCTTACGGATTTCGATCCTTTGTCTAGCATGATTTGCAGGAGAAACAGGAACCCGAGGAAGAACAGAGTCTTGGACTCACCATCTCACCATCTCAAACACTCCGACAACATCAAAGACAAATAGACAGTGAGACGGAGGAGCAGAGATGACAAAGAAAGGGAGGAAAAAAAAAGAGACAGGAAACCACAGAGCTCGGCGGCGGGACCCGCCTGACTCTGATCTGTGGATCTGGAGATCCGGAGATTTTCTTCCTCGTGTCGACTCCATAACGTTAACGCCAACTGGGTTGGTAAACGTGAACTAGTTAATCCGGATTGTCGTCGTCCCGTCGTCCCTCAGACTCGTCGGTCAAGCCATCCGACGCCCACTTTTGTTCGTGTTGGTCAGTTTGTCTTTTTTCTTTTTTGTTCGTTCTCTTCTTCGGCCCGAGAGTTGAGGGATCGTCGCTGCTCACTTTTTTTCTCACCGGCCTTGCCTTGCCTCGCTCAGCGATCCGACTCCATGGCACAGGGCTATCATCATGCCAATCCATCCTTCCCGAGCCCCGAGCCCGCCCTGTCCACAACCCACGCGTTTCGCTTGTGCAGACATCACACACCCACCCAGCAAACCGGTCTGAGTCGAGGGGGGCCTGGTGTCTCAAAGACACCGTACATACACTACGATACAATGTCGATGACAACAGATGGAACAGGTTTCTCGCACTTCAAGGCTACATACGGACTTTGTCTTGTCCTCCAACATGGTCTACTCCACCATCGCAGAGCTTGTGGCGAGCTGGACGTGCTATTGTCTCGTTTTTCTTGAATCTTGCTCCATTTCTTCGTTCGTCGGCATCAATCGTGGTCTTCCCCGGGCCAAATCAAGCACAGTCAAGAGTCCCGCAATGGCTCTCAAAGTCTCATCAATCAATCATTTCACACTCCCGAGTAATTTCACTCCCGAGAGAGAAACGAACAAACCAACCCCAGTGCAGTGATGCAGTGATCGCCCACGCCGCCCACGCCACACTTTCTTTTCCCTTGTCACCTCCTTTCACCCTCTCTGATTCTCCCTGCCTGCGTTGCCCGCCTCCGCCTAGCCGTGACAAGAAGGTGAAAAAAAGAGTGATTTAGTTGATTCGTGATTCGTGATTCCCAAAAGGGCAGCCAAGTTGACTTTGACACACACAAGGTACCGGTACCAAGATCTGACCCGGCATGATCGGATTGGGCCCGGAACGAAACGACGGGGAGAATGGAGGTTTCCGGGACACGCCCCCCTTCCCCCCCACTACCCACTAAGCTTCCCCTCTCCCCCTCGACCCTCGTCTTGTTTTTGCGGGAGAACCCAGAACCTAGACTTTGACGTTGTTAGGTAGCGAGGCGGAAGCACGCACACACGCACGCACTTGCCGGGCAGGGCAGGGTAGAACAAGGGCAGGGCGTGGAAACGAACGGGAAACTCCGTGGGATAGGCTTAGGGACATGGTGAGAGAAGGAATGGGGGGAAGTCATCACAGATCAGATCCCAGCGCAAGCGGCAGATGCGGATGCGGATGCGGGCGGAAGCGAGGTAAGAGGGCGCAGTTCGAGCCTGAGCCAGTGTCAGAGCCAGTGTCAGAGTCAGAGTCAGAATCAGAGTCAGAATCGGACGGCAGCAAACGACTCTTAGGACACCCAAAAAGAGACGACCTGGGGGAGCGGCTCGACCAACTTGGAAATGGCGGGTCGTGCATCACCGTCGGTCCGTCTTCATCTGGCCATTGATGCCCCGAAAAGGGCTATTGAATGAACCGATGTCCGTTCTTGTTCTGTGGAGATCCTGTCCGGACTAACGAGCTAACGTGCCTGGACTCGCTTGCGCTCTGCCAACAGAACAAGCCCCCCGGACACTCACGCACCGGGAAGGAAAGGAGGCTGTCGCAATGTCACTTCACTCGCGGACGGCCCTCCGGAACCTAACGTTAACATTAATGTCAACTTTTACTCGTGAATGCGCTGGGCCTGGGACGACCGACGGTAACGTTGACCGACCCCCGTCAAAATCAACAATCTGGGAGTGGCTTGGCAAACCAAGTCATTGGGTCTCACCGATCAACACCACCAGCAGCCTGCGAAAAGGCTCGACCACCGGTGACGATGTGACAAGCAGGCGCAGTCATGAGTAAGTATTTCAAATCCTCTCTTCGCGAGCAGTGAGGAGGCGAACCCAAGCTTGGCAAGGCTGGATGTCACCGAGTGGTCAACAATGGAGGGAGATGAGCCCCTCTCAAGCCTCGAGCCCACCCAGCGTCCGGGGGGAGAGTCAACGGGTCCCAAAGAGGGAGGTCCCAGAGAAAGGGAACGCGAATCCTCCGGCAGATCACTGACCGGGGGCCCGGTTTGGGACATGGTACCAAGAGCGATCAGCAGCCCGACCTGCCCGAGAATGGTCCGCACCCGGCCCTTTTTTTTTTCCCTTTCTTTTCTTCTCATTCCCTTTTTCTTTGTTGTCAGTCCGTCACCGGCCGGACGGCGGCGAGAATCGCCGTTGGTATTTCACAGGAAATGCCGTCACACTTTTTTTTCCTGCTGCTCATTCCCTGTTGGGCTATCTGCATTAAAGTTTCCTGCCCTTTCCCCCGCGCCCAGTCATCCGCTGCCATCGCGCGCACACAGGCAGTCAGTTGTGCAGTCGTCGTGCAGTCGTGCCGTTGTGCAGGGTGGGTACGGAGTGACAAGCGAGCGGGGCGATGAGAGGGCGGGAACGAGAGACAGGGAGGGGAAGGGCCAAGGGGACTCTCTCATCCTGCAGCAGGTAACGTTGAAGGGGGGTGAATATGCGCAATGCAATCGGACGGAGCGCGGCTACTAAGCGACCTCCGGGTTCCTGTCGGGTCCTGGGTATCCGTAGACCGCGCGCCTCTCGACGCCCAGCAGCGGCGGCTAGCGCGAGGAAGCCACAGCACAGCGGCCTCTGCCAGGGCACGGAAGCCAGGGCGGATGTTGAGCTGTTCGGGTTGGTCGGGGGGGATGCCGGCCAGCCGGGAAACCACTCGAGTCCTTTGGTGCTTGACATGCTTCATTTTCAATGAACGCTCCAGGCGCCCATAATGAGAAAGGTGACCACGCATATCCCATTTTCAAGCTGGACAACGGTGACAACACCTTTGCTGGGAATAAAGAGTTAAACGTCGGAAATTTCAAAGCGACGGGAGAAAGCTTGGCGCCCGGGGGTGTGTGCGTGCGTTGACGGTGATGCGCCCAACCCGCCGCCATTCACAGTCGACGGTCAGGGAATCGAGATGGGAAGTGCGAGGGAAAGAAATGTCTGACTGCGGGCCGTTGAGATCGTCTCAGGCGGTCAGGCCACTTGTGAAAACGCGATCGGCAGCGGTCGACGCGCCAATGCACAGGTAACCCTGTGCCCAGCCCGATAATCCGCTGGACTCCGCTGGGCAGAGACCGGGAGACCAGGTACCCGGTACACGTGTCGTGTGCCGGGTGTGATGATGGGAGACAGGAAACAGCGAAATCTCCTCTTCGTGCTCGTTCGGCGAGGATTGAGTACGTTTCGGGGAAGACAAATGGTGGGAAAGCGTGTGGAAAAGGAAGAGCCCTGGTGATGCGGGAGGAAATGTTAGGAAAGATCGAAGACGCTAGGATCGGAACAGCAAGGGCTCGTCTGCATGGGGACTGGTCCGTCCATCCTCGTCGGCGATCACTGCAGCCGCCTCCAAGCGGGTGATACTAGACCCACACCACTGGCGTGTGATCTCCAGCGACCATTGGTCCCGGGGTTGAGGATGAGGATCGTGGAGACGGGGACCAGGGAACCCTTCAAAAAGAAAGACTCGTGGTGAACGGGATGAGCCCCTGCACGAAATGGCTTGATGGGGGCTAACTACACTAATGTCAATGCCTTGGTTAGTGTAGAAACCAGTGTTCGTCTATCCACCGGCGCTCAATGAGCCGACGATGGACGGAACTCGGAATAACGTAGGTCGATCGGTATCAATGGCGTGGTATCATCATTGCAGAGGAAAATCCATGGCCGTGGGAAAAAAACGGCGAGGCTGTGCGGAACAACCAACTTGCTCTCCGCAGTCAAGAATTCCGAGTCTCGTTTGGTGTCGTTCGCCGGCCAGGAACCCGCTTTGTCTGTCACAAGAGAAGACGCCGCCGGCATATTCCGCTGATAGTTCCGCAGTCCGCCGTTGAGCAACTCGGGGGCCACTCTCCCTTCTCCCTGACTGCCCCCACGGGACCCCCCAGCCCCCCCCCCGTCCGAGTGGCTGGGGACAGATGGTGATCGCGATTGAATCACGAAAGCCGGATATCTCTTTTCTTCGGGTCCGTGGACGTGCCAGGCGGGTCGGGAACGATGGATTGGGCCATCCCCTTCTCTTTGTTCACGTAACCGCCAAACGGTGTGGGTGTTTGCATCAGGCACCCTGTACTTCGCCGTGTTGCCTGGACTTGCTGTTGGTCGTCGGTGGGTCGCACGACGGGTATCGGCAGCGTGTCGCGGGCTTCCGCATCATCATGATCGCGTTGGTGAAGCGGTCCCGATTTCTGGTAGTTACCGACGGAGCAATCCATGGCCGCATGGCAGACACTGGGCCCGACGTTCATCTTCAGCTCCCATGGCAACGAGTAATGTAGGACGCGGGGATCCACTGGGAAGGGTTGCTTGCTGCTGAGCGGGAACTGTGTTGGAAATCCAGGCCTACTAGATTCCCACAGTTTAAGGTTCGTCCTGTGGAGGACAGTGTTGGCGGAAACGAAGAATGCCGGGTTCACTTGGCTGCGCGAATTTGTTTTCGATGATGTGAGGAGGACGCCGAGCGCAAATAACTAGTCAGAAATTGTACGCACTGAAGCGGCCAACTACGCAGGAGGCATGTTCTTGGTGGCCGGGATTCCGCACGTGGCTCATGGCTCCATCGGTGAGTGAGACCACGATCTTTGGCAAGAGCTCCTGGTCCCTGTGCGTTCGTGATGTTGAACATGTGGTTGAATCCCCCACATTGTTTTGTGACCCACTTCCTCCTGTCTGAGATCTGGCACCGCTTCGGTTCGAGGTAAGCACCAGGTCTCACTGCTCCTTGTTCCAGGCGGCATTCTGAGGCTGGATCTCGGTGGTAATTGCCGGCCTGTCTGGCTTTCAGCCCCTTGAGGAGCAAAGCTTGGGTGGCAGTCCTGACCGGCAAATGCCCCAGTGACCTGCAAACCACGAGTAATACTATTTTGACTCGCCCGAGTCGCAACAGCGCCCAGAGGATCCCCATGTTTCGACGCACAACCGGCTAGCGGTCGATGGGGATGATGGTTACGGACGCAACGGTACACATTGTGCAGTGCTGGATCACCTCTTGTTTCTCCACGGCTGCAGGATCGAGCGTCTAATTATTCTGGGCCATGAATATGCGTCGCCTGAGGATTCGACGGGTGCCGGCGGCTTTGGGAACCGACGTTCTTTTTCTTTTTCCTTAGGGTAAGGAATGTTGAGTTTCCGAGAAATCGCGATAGTATTCATGGTCCCTGGGACTGGGCAAGGCCCTGGTTGAACCTGTAGATCGGGGCATGATGCCACTCCCGTATTGGCGCAAGTACGGCCCCAAAGCGGCTTCATCCTGCTGAGGAGGTCAGGAGGGACCAAGAATCTCCAGACTCGGCTCCTTGCTGATTGAGGCATTTTCCGCCCACTAAAACAGATCCGTCCGCTTACCGTCGTGTGAATTTCTCGATGACGCAACCACGGAGTGTACACAGTAATTATCTAAAGAAAGACTCGGTTTTAGTTCCGTCGTCTACACCAGCCTCGACGGTCGCCAAGACCGCAGGCGATTTACCCCATTGTTGACGGCCTCATCCACTTTCTTGTCGGTTTCTGATGTGACGCCATTGGGAACATCGACCAAAATTTCCAGGAGGTGACATACCCATCTCGACAAGACTTTTGCTGAGCCATTACAGCCCCATTTCCAGGTATCTAAGCTTCGCGAGATCATGTCTTGTGGCCAGGATGCTACCTTGCCTGCACGACCTTCCATCTCGGCACCTTGGTCAAATGGGACCGGCGGACTGGGAGCGGGTCCGCACCTAATCCTAGCACCAGTTAACTTCACCGAATGACTTCAGTCTAATGACAATTACACGACACGTACACTACAATAGTTAACCTGCGACCTCCCCCAAAACTCAGAGGATAAACTCTGGGCATGGCCTGAATCTGCGACAATCTGAATCACAGCGCGAGTAAACTACTGAGATCCTGGCCTGTGCAGAGACAATCAATATAAATTGATCTAGATTCCGCACTTGCTTTGTGCGATGTTGGAGCCTCGGGATCGAGGATCAAAGGAGATGGTGCACATTCGCGCGTTGTGACACGCTAGACCCAGCACCTATCCATTGCGCGGATACCCGCACCTTCCCGGTGCCGTATCGATGGGTTCGATCGGTGTGGTCGTTTCACCGAAAACTGGGTGCGCGCGGGAGGCCGTCGAATCTGAGAACGTTTGTACGGCCGTAGATCGTGCGCGTGGGCGTGATGCGGCTGCGCTGATACTGTAGACCAATAATTAACTATGCAGTTACAGCCGAGATGAAGCCCATGAAACGGTCTGGATCAAAGTCAGCCCCTACGCGCACTTAACCATATTGCATACATGTAAGGTGAAGGTTGTCGCGGCGGTCCCTGCATGCCATTCAGAATGCTGTCAATTCGTGGTGCGTGCTTTCATTCCTTGATATCTAAGAAGGTCAACCGTTTAGCGCCCTCAGTCCGAGCGAAGAAAAATCAAATTTTCTGGCACGTAGGAAATGAAATGCACCGTTGGCATTTGCGGTGGGCGGTTTGAAGGAAGAGGAATTCACCGGTTCCCGAGTCATGGCCATGTTGGCGGGGACCTCAAGTCCTGGGGAAAGAACGAATGTCACATTATCATGTGTTCGACGGATAATCATCATTTGTGCCTTCCTCAAATGTTCAATTTTCGGACGTCGAACGGCAGTCACGACCATACCCACCACCGCTATTTCCCCACAGCTTGAGGAGAAAGCAGAAAATCCCATTGCCTTTCTTGCATTGTCCGGGGACAATGATATCACCAGTCCTTTCCTTGTTTTCTACCGCCAATATCCTCGCATTTTGATGCTAATCACTTAATTATGGGCAGTCGGGACACCCATGATAATTATTTAATCTCCACCCTTTTCCCTCCTATACAAGCAGCAAGCGGATAGTAAAGGCAAACGCTTGGTCAACAAATGGTATTCTAAATCGGTTTCCTCAAGGAGAAGACACAGTAAAGGAAGACGTGATACCCCAGGAACCCCGGACTAACGGAGACGAATGGGCGAATAACTTTTCTGGAGGTAAGTTCATGGCGAGCTGGACTGGGGGCTGACACTTGCGTCCTAAGCTCTTAGCGCAGTCCCCCCTCTTATAGGGTTTCACGACGCACAGCCACGTCCAGCTTCCACACGGAACCACAGTGTGAAGAGACAGTCGCTTTCAGCGAATGTCTTCGGCGGTTCCTAGCTTGCGCCGGCCAGACATCGTAGATTCGGCCGCCGGTGGTTGCTTTCATACTCCACTCGATGTTGCAACGTCTGCCCATCATCACTAGGCTGACAGGTAATTATGCACTACGCCCGTATTCGCCACAAGGCAATATTTCTGTTCAACCGCATCCACGCAGGTCGAGACAGCTTTTACATCCTGCTAACCCGTCTTCCTGCGCATGCTTCAACCCTGGACGACGCAGAGAGACTGCCCAGTCCACAGCTTTGCCATCGGTGCAGCGCGTGGCAGCACAACCGGCGATGCCTCGGCCTCCAACCGCAATCGGCAGAAACCCGCCGGGATAGTCGCTGCTGCAGCAGTTTATCTGCGGCTATGAATGCTGTTGTGGTCGCAACAACATGGCCTGTTGACCAACGTCAGCTGCCCTGCCTGCAAAGTCAACATCGGTGTCGTGTTATCCGCCACTGCAGTATCATGAGCAACCCCCGATTTGCCGTTCTCAACTATCACCGCTTATATACGTGGGACCCTCTCCCCTCTCAAGGCACATCTCACCCCTTCTCAATATCTGCCTGTTCTTTGACTTCGTCCTACCGATCGCTGGGTGCACACTTGTCCCCAGCTCGCGTTCATCACCCAATTATCTCGTGCTAGTCTCGACAGCCTCTATTGCCACCCGAGGGCCCAAAACGTCCCACGACTCGGCCCAGTGTCGCAGCAACAAGAAACACAGTCCTCAAAACTCACGCTTCTGGATATAGACCGGTCACGAATCAGGTGGGAGTTATAACTCAACCAGGAAGACCTGCACTCGAGCAGCCTAAACCGATTTTGTTGGTATGTTGCGCCAAGCCCTCCATTACCACCCTTTTTCAGCTTCCGTTGTTCACCTTGTGCTGCCATTGCGTTCTGTGCCTCGAGCTCGGCGCCTGAAAGCTGGCCGATCAGCTTGGTAGCCAGTGATTGGCTGCTGGATGCCGCCGTTGCAAGCTTGGGCTTCAATTCTCAGCCGGTGTCGTCTCCGTTCCATTGCGAGCCATTGTTATTTCTTACCGAAGCCTTCGGCTAGGTGAGCGGCGGCCTGGGCCGGAGTTTCCGCAACCATAAATGCGTGGACGGTACCGTCACCGTGACGAGCAGATCCTCGAACTCTCATGTAACCTTGCGGAGTGGGATCGCGAGCGTTCTGGGGATTGAGGCCCCCTCCCCCCACGTCGATCCACCGCCGACGCTTGGAGCGGCAGAGTCCCTGCTAACCAATAAGCATCTAGGCCACTGCCAAACTGCCTGCCTCCGAACCTCTTCTCCTGGCTTGCAGGAGTCAGTGCTGCACGGGATTCCGTTGTGAGCGCCGACCGGGCTGCACCGCCGATCTGCGGTTCGGGTCCCGTCCGAACCCTCCGGTCTTTCCGCTTGACGGAGGCGGTCGCAAGCTTCCTGGCGCTGTCAACCACTTGGTCCGTTCTGCGCGCCCGTGTACGCACAAGATCCAGCTTTGTCTTTGGCCGATCTCCTCCCAAAGTTTCCTCGCAACACTGCATCGACCGCGGTGGAGGTACCTCGCAACGCAGGACGCTGGGTCGTATTTTCGATCACAGGGATCAGAGGATTGCCGCGCAGCTGATCTGGGGTCCCAGATCCGCGAAACAGGCCGATCTCTTTCCCCCTGTGCTTGCAGCCTCCCAGGTCTTGCTCCACACTCATCCAAGAGTGAGCGCTGCTGACCAGCCTTGCAGGTGGGCCTGGCCATTTCCTCCGCCGTCCCCCTAACCCCCATTTGGAGCGACGCCACACCCCCCTGCCACTTCGCCGGCATATCACGCGGCACGCCCCGGCGTCGCGATATCGCCGACGTCTCTCCCCAGGAGTGCGAGAGTACAGGTACCTTTCTCCCCACCGGCATCACCCCCTGCCTTCGTCATCCCGTCCAGCCTTTGCTTTTGCCTTTGGCTGCGCTGCGCTTCTTTCCGACGCCTCCACCGCTGTCGTGTCCATGTCCATATTTGTCTCGATCTGCCTTTCTGGCTTCTCCTAAAGCATGTCTTCGCGGTCATCGTTTCGTCTCCGGCCTTGCGGGCGACATTGTCCTCCTTCTCCTTTTGATTTTGTTTTAGCATCATCGTTTGGGGGCCTTTGCACCTCGCCTGCCTTTCTACACACGCACACACAGACATTTCCCAGAGAGACACACGGTCACTCCATGGCAAGTACGCACTCCAGCACCGGTTTCTTCCCCACCCTCCAATAACCCTTGCATGATCCACATCTCTGTCCCGGAGACCATGAAATCCTGCATTCAACGGCTGGGTCGCTTCCCACCCTTGCTCACTAGCAAGGCGTCGCCCGTCCTGTTTGTTCATTCTTGTCACCTGCTGCGGTCGTGATCAGGACCTGTTCTCAAGGAGTGTCCAGCAGGACTATTGACAGAAGAGAGAGAGAGCGAGAGAGAGAGAAAGAGAGAGCGAGACCTAACAAGGCAGACGAAGGGCCCTGGAGCGAATGAGCGTGGGTTGTGTACATCAGACTTGGCGCTTTGCTCCGCGGGGCATCCGACGACACTGCTGGGCTACTCTGTCGGGACTGGAGGGGCGAAGCGGGAAAGTTGCCGGTTGACGCGCTTTTGCTCTATCCCAAGCTTTCCCAAGCCCGCATTCCGGGGCTTGCTGGAAACCCGCCAGACTGACACCCCAACCCTTCCCAGATATGCAAGTTGCTCCTGGGGTCGAGTCGACACAAGCGTTCCCCATCCTCCCGCTTGTACTGGGTATCGCCTCTTCGGACTCATTTGTCTTCCGACACACCCTCCCCCCCGGCCTTTGGAGACGTAGCGCGTTCTTCACCCCCTTTACCTTAAACAAGATTCACCCGCCTCTCTTTGGCCGTCTGTTCGCATGTTTCCATGCCTCTGTATTCTCACTTCTTCTCCCACGGCTCCACCCCTCGGGCTCCAGCACACCGGACGAACTATTCACGGATACCCGCCGCGGACGACTGCAAACGTACTGACATCTCATCATGCGAACAGGTTCAGGGTAGCTGCATACAATCAACCCTAATACCCACCATCCTGGTTCCGAGAAGCACTCCTGAGACTTGGGGACAAACGGACCCTTGTGCCAATCAGCAGCCGAGTAAGTCCAACCTTCTGCCCCTGTTCTTGCATCACGGTACGGCTTCAAGGTCCCGCGCCAGATCGCGGAAGATCCCAGTCGATCTAGACGCCATGAGATGGCTACTTAGGAGCGATGCCCTCCCTTCGACCTGGGATCGATCTCTGTGGCTCTTCCCGAAATTGGGACTAACGGATAATTATCAATCTCGGCAGCTCCCCTCTCCAATCAGGCCCACAGAAAAGACAGTTTCCAACATTGAAAGACAGGACGTCACGCCTTGGCCTAGTCAAGCCTGTTTTATCTTCAAGCCATCTTTTCTTCATCATCATTACCCGTACAACTGCCTCATCCCGAAACTGGCGATAGTTGGAAGGGTAAGGACGACACAGTTCCACATCGCAGAAACCGAAGCCAACACAGTCAGATTCGCAAAAGGAAACCTCACGCCATATTCGTACTTCACACGCTCGGTTCGAACCCCCGTTATTGGGACGACGAAATAGCTTCGGCCCCGCAAGGTGTACACAAAATCCGCTTGAATGTCGGCCACCAAGATTCAACAACCTGTTTACAAGGTGTATGAGGTGGGTAATCCTGAGAACCAGTAGAGTTGTCACAGTTGACACGGACAACTAACCATATCTCGACAGCCCGGGTATCACTCACACCGGCCGATCATCTTGGACGAGCAGATCGAGTCTCCTGAGACGCTGACCATTCGGCTGGAGGAAGAGGCGGCCCGAAACGGCGGAGACCTCAACGGGGGATGTGGCCCTGGCCTCCTACCGATCCCCATGTCTGCGTATAAGCCCCAGCCGGCTCAACTGCACGGTAAGTTGGATGAGACGGAACCAACGGCGCTGACTTGATCCCGAAGGGAGGTGTATCGTTTTGACGGGCTCATCTGATCGTTCCGTAGGTTATGCAGATTCGACTTACCAACAGTACCCCTCGTCATCCTTTCAAAACCAACAAACAGAAAATGCCCCGTCACAGCTCAGTCAGATGGCCTTTGCAGCCAACAACGCGGCCGCAGGACAATATCTGACATCACAAGTACCGTCTGGCATCAACATCGATGTTCTGTCGTGTCATCCCAGCGACGGATCGACGGACACCAAAGTTACCGTGAAAGCAACTAGCCAGTACAACCTCCTGGGCAACGGCGTGGCATCACCCGCACCATTTGTGTCCCTTGTTTTCGGATCGCAGCGGTGTTCGGCTCACGTCTCTCGGGATTCTCGAGATGCAAATGGTGTTTACACGTACACACTTACCGCAGCGGCTCCTCAATTTTTGACGACAGGTTGCCCGTCTCTGAGCAATGTTCCCATAGCACTGCTCGTGGAAAACGCAAACGGAGAAGAACTGGCCCGGATAGGAAATGTTGGTGGGTTTTCCTACCATGATGTGCAAGGCGGCGCGGGAAGTGGTGCTGCGGGAGTTGCAGTACCGGATGACAGTAGCCCGCCCGACCTTGGGTCTCCCAAGACCCGATCACCTGTCCACCGAGGCAGCCCACCACACCAGGCCTCCCAACCACGACGAAAGTCGGACGGGTCAACCACACACCAGGGTCTGGGCGATGACACATCTACAAATACGTACGGATTCTCAACCGCCGTCTCGGCCGCTGGTGCTCCATCCCAACAGATGCAGAGCCAAACTCCAACCCATACGGACTTCACTTCGGGGGCAACGGGAGCCTACAACCCGGGTAACAGCAACATGTTGTCCTCCTACCGCAGTAGTTCCTTCTCGGACCACTACCCACCACGGCAACAATCGATGCTCCGATCGCCACACAGCGCCGGGTGGATGTTTGGGAGCCCGCTTGACCCACTGAGGGCGTCGACTTCGTCCCTGCCCCATGGACCGGTTTCCCGGTCCAGCTTCAGTGGTCTCCCACACTCTGCATCTGCTGCACCGCAACTCATCCGGACCAGCACTCTTGCTCAGCCGGCCAGTGGCTACCCTGGGTATGGCGTTTACCAAGAGAAGGCGAGCCTGAAGATGGTTGGGGATCTTAGTGCCATGGCCGAGGGCTGGACCCATGAGGAATGGGAGAACAAGCGAAGACTGGTCTTGTTCCGGAAACAACAGACGGGGAGCGTCCTCACCGTCAGCTTCAAGCCGGTCAGCGCCGCAGAGCGACCACCCCACAGTATCTGCATCAGCTGCATCTGGTGGGAAGAGAAGCAGGCGTGTTATGTCACGTCTGTCGACACCATCCACCTTCTCGAGCAGCTTCTCGCTGCGCCAAGCCGGTTCGGAGTCGATGAGAAGAACCGCATCCGCCGCAACCTGGAAGGATTCCGCCCCGCGACGGTCAGCAAGTCACGACACGAAAGCGAGGAGTTCTTCAAGGTCATCATGGGGTTCGGGAACCCGAAGCCGCGCAACATTGAGAAGGATGTCAAAGTTTTCCACTGGAAAGACCTGTCGGGCGCGCTGTACAAGATTATTTCCAAGTACAGCGCTTCGACCACCACCGTCATGACCCCGACCACTTCGCCACATGTTGCCTCGACACTCGGCCTTGGCGGAGGCTACCCGGCATTGCCCCCGACACCGGTTTCAACCACGTCCAGCGCTGCGCCCGAGACTGCGGCTACCACAAGCTATGTCGGTGGCCCAGGACACCACCACGCTGACTCTCTCATGAGTCCTCGGACACTGTCGTCAGGTCCTTCGTCTTGGGGTGGTAGCTACGGGCCCAGCGCCAAGGCACTATCGCCTGCGCTCAAGTCCAGTTCACCGGCGGCTGGGTCGAATCTACGGCTGTCAACCACCCTCCCTGTCGTCTACGATCGCCGTGGATCATCCCAGAGCCTGACCTCGCCATATGGGCTCTCTAACCCAGCTTCACACCAAACCCAAAGTACGCATGCTCACCATGGGCAGCCGGGCAGCGGAGCTTACGGGCAACAGTCAGGTGTTGCCGTGTCGCAGCAGCCCCAGTCTCGTAACTGGGATAACTACTCTGTCGCGGACGGTTATTCCGGGCAGGCCGGCAGCGGTCCAAGCCATGGCCAGGTGTATGGCGGTGGAGGTTACGGGGACGGGGCATCGCGCGCTTGAGCGCATGACCCTCCCTTTCCACATCGCTAGGACAAGGGCGAGGGGAGGAGGAAATAGGAGGTGTGGGGGGCATCCTTCCGGCAGCGGCAGCGGGAAAGGATGAACTCGACGGGTAGCACCGCGCTGGGGGTGGTGGGGTGTTCTGTGGGGGTTGGACATCCCGTTTCCAGCAAGAAAGGATGAATCATGACAGGAAGCTGTATTATGTCCGGAGGGGGACGGTATTCACTACAACACATGGATCTATCATCTGTTTCAGGGTGGTAGCAGACTAACTGTGCCGTGACTCACGGTGAGCGGGGCGGTCTTTTGGGGGGGGACGGGCGTGAAGAAGGTGAAGCGGTTAACGGAAGTGGCGGAATGTCGCGCCAGACAGGCCGCGGTTGACCACTTAGTGCTCACCTGAACTGGAATTCATCAACTACCGTCACAAGGAACGACGACACCACATCCTATTACGGCATATGGCGGGAGGAGCCGGCGAGATACCAGCTGGGAGGTGGACTGGGCCGCTGAGATGGGAAGAAGTGGCGATCATTTGGCAGCCGAAACATTTATTCGCTTGGGTCCTTGATTTCTCAGACGGTCAGAGCGTGGTGGGCAAGCCCCAGGGCCAAACCCCCGGCCGAGAAACAAGAACGCGCACGACTCGCGGCAGTGCAACAAACAATTCGGTTTTGTTTCAACGGAGAAGTTGCCCGCTCACAACCCAAGCGGCCCTTGGTGGTGTGGTCCCGCGTGGGGACCGTTGGAGGGAGTGATCAGCTGGTTGTTGTCCCAGCCAATCAGGGGCAACCGGAGACCTCCATCTCGACCACTAGGCACATCCCGAGACCACCCCAACACGACCCCAGCGTGCCCCAGCAGCGCTTCAACACCACTCAACACCACCACAATGCAACATGTCAAAGTCTCCGACCCGCGACGTGCAGCAGATCTTCGCGGCTTTGTTTATCGCATCGTCCAAACGAGACTGGCTCGCGCACTAAAACCTTGGACGCCGATGTCACCCTTCTTGGTGCAAATGCCGTCTTGGTGTTGCAGCATGAGGTCGTCGAAATCTTGCATCACACCCCAAGGGAGTGTCTGCATCTTTCTTCGTGACGGTTGAGCTCAGTTTCCCCCGCCTGCCGCCTGCCCACTCCTTGGTCAACGACTCCGTTACGGAGGAGGCCAATGGTCCGGTACCTACCCAGGCACCCAGGATTTCAGGACCGTTGACGACGGAGTTAACAGGATCAGGATCGGCATGGGTTGCATTACAGCATCGATGCAGCCAGCGCGCACCGGGAAACGCCATCTCCCTTTCCCTGCAGGAAATCCACATCTGCACTGGGAACGAGTGGGAGCCCATCGCCCCCGGTTCTCCGCGCGATCCTCCGGACTCTCCTCCTAGTGGTCACTCTTTCACGACTTCGATTTTGTTGCAGCGTGCAATCACCTCAGCATATCTCTTCGTTCTGCAGAGTGGCCATGACTTATCCATACTCAAACACCCGCACCAACCTCCTCGATGACTCTCTTCGTCGGGTGTTAGGTTCACTTATCCCCACAACACGCCGTTCACCGTTGATCACACCTTCCGTTAGCAGGCCTCCCGTGGCACTGAACTCTCCCGGACTTACCCCCACTTTCCAAGCTCAGGATCGATGTCCACCGATCACCGGCTTTACCCGGCCGTTCCATTAAACGACTACCATCGTCAAGTGTCTTTTACCCATGACATCGCCGCCAAGTGCCTGCCATCCCAGGTGCCCTCGCATAAACCGACACGACCTCGCCCCTCGTGCCGCATGCCGCGCGGTATCATATGAGCATCAAGAAGATTAGGCATTCTCGACGCTAGCGATGTTGCCGACCGATTGTGGCTACACCATGACACTGTCCGACCCTACTTTACTTCAACGGACCTCCACAAAGCGGCAAATTCCTCTTCGCCTCAACCTTGTTGTATTCATTACTACCACACATCGCCACCGGCTGTCTACCTGACTTTGCCCCGGCCCCAAACCACCGCGCCTAGCCAAGGCCAGGACGGCCGCAGAGCTCCAACATGGTTTCATTGTCCTGCTTTCTTTCGTCACCACACCGCTTGGCCTCAAGTGCCCCTAACACGGCCATTACTACCTTCTTTCCCTCTCTATTTTCTCTTGTTTTCTCTCTGAAACAAACGGTTTTCAATCACGGTCACTGCAAAACAACCTTTTCGGTTTGGGGATGTGCGAGGGCATGACGGCTGTTTATCGGACACGGATATCACGGTATACCCCATGGCTTACTTGCTTTGCTCATTCTTTTTGACTATTCCTTTTCTTTTCTCCCTGGGAACGGTTGCATCATTCTTAAAACTATCGCTGTCATCATCGGCGTTTCTTCATTGGACCATTAGCTGCCTAACATATCTACTAATAATCTTGGCTGTTCTTCTCCCTCTCGTTCTGTCGAGGACTTGGTCCTCAATACGCTGTATCTCTAATATCCTTATGTTTTGGGACATCTTCATATGATGACTGGATGACATTTGCTTTAGCTCGGGGAGTTTTCTGGCGGCGATATGTTTGTTTTTCTCTTTCTATCGCTTGGAAAACTGGAGTGCATTGTGTTTGCTTTGTTATTGGACTGGTTGTCATCGAGACTTAGAACTTTTTAATACCCATATTATTACTGCTGCTTTCGGGCCTTCGCAATACTTGGTGGCAAACAGCACACCCGTCATAGTTTCGCCGTTTCGTAAACCTACAAAGTCAATATACTTGTTTCCCAACTCAAGTCTCAAGTCTGTCTTGAGGAAAGGTCCCTCAATCTACCCCCCATCTAGTATGATGATGTGTCATCAATAGTGAACACACCTCTGTGTATGTGAGATGTGAGCTGAATAGTTATGGGGCCCCCAAGGGGCGGGAATCGATATATCAGGTGTGACAAAGCGCGGTATTATTTGTGTTTCTGTTTGTGTATGTCACAAATGTGCGTGACCTCATCTGGTTGGTGACATGTGAGAGGGGAGAGGAAGGGGGTGGGAGAGGGAGCACGAGATCTTGTGTTCCTTTTCTTGAGGGAGGTGGAGGGTTAGGGTTGGATCGTTTCTCTGGTGCCTCGGTGAGTGGGGAGATCTGGGGAGAAGGCGTCTGGATGCCTGTTGGCCCGTTGGCTTTTGTGTTTCCAGGGCTTGTGTACGGTGAACTTGCATGGCGATGGCCTGAAAGCGTTGGGTAACGGGACGCGAATTGATGGGGGTGTTTCGTGTTTGGAAGGTGGTGGTTGGGTTCACTGTAGCTAATTAATGAGAATTACAGGCTTAAGAGGGATGCGTGTTTTAGTTCCGGGCCATTAGTAATTATCATGCTAGTCTGTTACGAAGTTGGGTATTGAGAGAAGTTCCTGAGCAGATCGGCTGTGGGTTGAATCTTGTCTCTCGCAATCTGGCTGTTGTTGCTGGGGCATTTCTTCTGACTGATACGATGCAAAGATGAGTACGTTATGTAAATCAAGTGACGGAGATAATAACCCCAAATCTATCGAAATCCTTCCTCGGTGTTCCATCTGCATTCAACCTCCCGTCGGTGTTTAGCTAATTGGTCGCGATGGTGAAAGGCAGTGGAAAGTCCCGTCCAGGCTGCCCAGCAAGCCGACGCGTCTGGGGCAAAGGCAAACAGCAACAAACAGCCAAAGGCTCTGGATTGGCCGGGGTTGGCCTCACTACATACATACAGACCTGCATCTCTTTGATGGAGGGGGTGCTGCCCGTTTCATTGGTATTGGGGCTCGGCTTCTTTGCTCCCCATCGATTCGGTTTGGTTCGCATTTTCTGCACTTTTGCAGTTAAGTGACCAAAAAAACAACCACCACCGGCTGGGCTCGAGGCAGAAGGAGAGTCTTCGCGGTTCGAAATCATTTAGTGATCGAATCAGCTGGGCTTGAACCGGAGCACGTTCCTTGTTCAAATTAACATTTGGGCGAGCATTTAAAATCCCAGCAAGCGGCCTTTCACACACTCTGGAACTTCTCTCTTTTCCTAAACACCACTCGCCTCATTCTAAGCTAGAACACAGTCATGTCTGGCGGCAGTACGAACCTCATGCGGTCCAATGGCCCAGACGCTGGCAGCGGGTTCTGGCCGATCTCGTATGGCCCAACCGAGTCCTTAGAATTATTTCTCTTTCCTACGGTGTACTTCATCCCTCAGCTAACCTGATGTCTAATACCCTAGCCCGTTCAGCAGCACGACACTCACTTTCCACTTTGCCGAAGACCAACCGCTCAACATTCACCAAGCAGTCCTGAAACGATGTCCAGCCCTGGACCGCCTCGCATCGCTCAAGAGAATGCTTCTGACAGACTTTCCTGCCATGGCTGGACATTCGTTGTTCCACTATCTGTACACTGGACAATACGACCCGCCGGTATGGACTGGCCCCCCAGACGCTAAGGGTTTGATCCAGCAGCTCCAGGCAAAGTTCCACATGTACAGCTTGGCCCGGACACTGGAACTAGATGCGCTGGAGACTTTGGTCAGGGAGGACATCCAAGAGTTTGCCGGGGGGCTCGACATATTCGCGATCATGGACGCCGTCAAGCGGGGGTATCCCGTTCCGATCCGCAACGATCCGTGGTTCCACGATTGGATCAAGGGGCGCATCAAAGCAGCATTTGCGCAGCCGAAGGGGCTGGTGGAACTGACACAACCCCAGAACCCCGACGACGATATGGGCGTGGCGAAGGTTATTCTGGTCTGCATGCTGGAGACATTTGCTGACACGATGGAGGCGCTGGCCAATTCGAAGAATGGGGATACAGAATCCGAGGTGGATGGCATCACGGGCTTCGACATGGTGTCTTCGGCCAGCCCCCATGATGGTGGGGTTGATGAAGACCAGGACACAAGCACCACAGAACCTTTCGAGCTTCTCAACACTCCCCCCGAGTCGCAGAGTGCCAGTTCCCCGCCGGCATCCGATCACGAACACAACGCGGAGTGGGAGTTCTATGATACACAGCATATCCTTCATCCTCTTCAGGAGCCAACGCCAGCGCCACAGCCGGAAGAGTTATTTCCGGAGGCCGAGGTAATTCCTTACTCCGAGCGGCGTAAAAGGCCACTTGGACTAGAGGTATTATTTGGTGAAAGTGGCCACCTGGAACATACGCGTTACGATTTGTCTCCGTCGGAAAACTATAGGGTAAGCACACCCATGATGAAGATGAATGAAACGTAATCCCAGTCAAATTCATCGGTGATTATTAACACGACGCCTGCATAGAGCACAACACCCATTGGGCTATTGCCGCTATTGTTGGACGCTCATCCCGAGCCACTCCCGCCGCGAGGACTCGAGCCAATTCCATCGCCAGAACCCGACCCGCTCATGTTGACAGGACTTGGGCCGCTCGGGCTGGGGGAACCGGAGCTGCTCTCGCTACCAGAACTCGGGTTAGGCGGGTCGCCAGACTTCGAGCCAGAATTGGTCCCGGAGCCGGAACCGGAACCGGGACTCGAGCTGGAGAACAAAAAGCTAGAGTCGGGTGTGCCGCTGGGATGGAGCTAATCCCATGGTGCAAAGGACGTAAAACGGGCAAGGTACGCGCGATTAAACAGCGGTCACCGGGTCACATGTTGGTCGGATCTCACTTTGTCGAAACCAAACTCATGGCATTGCTTGTTAGTTAGAGAGCTTCCTTCCGAGGCCCATGGGGGAAAGAAATTGTCGGCCCGTCGGGGAGAAGGGTTGAACGCTGAGGTTGAGCTTGGGGTTGGTCGACAAGATGGTTACGAACCTGTCGTTTGTTTGTTTGTGTCGTGGCCACTGTGTTATTCGCTCGATTTTATTGTCTCTTTACTTTTATCTTTTGTCCGGGTTTGCATGCGATATGGCCAGGCTGGACGTAGCGAACCACTAATTAAGATGAACCTTAGACTGGGACAACCATGGGATTCTCCCTGTTCTACTAGTGCCTGGCCATCCTCTTTTCACAATTATGCCGGCAACTACCTTCTTGGTCTTGATTACTTGTGAGCCTGAAATGCAATCACTGCCTCAATTAACCTGACCGAACCGTTCGAAACGGGTTTGGGCGTTATAAATCGCAATTAATTAACTCCTTGCTTGGAACAGAGACCACCCTTGTGTCCACAGGATTCATCCCATTAGAATTTTCTTCGTTTGTATGGAGTTGAACGCAGCGCACCAAAAATCCAGCCCAGGCTACCCAGCAGCTAACCCGCACGGGACGAAAGAAGACGAAAGCATTTCGTTTGTTGGGGCTTCCAAACCAGGTGTTTCTCGTGATTGGTTGCTTAGTGTCCTCATTCGTCGAAGTTGGCCTCAGTACATACATATCGCCCGAGTGAGGGAGGGCGAGCCTGATGTTCCATTGGCGTGGGAGGCATGTGCATTCGGCTTCTTGCGTCTTGCCGCTGCAGTTTGCTTAACTCTTGGGACTCTGTAAAGACAATTGGCTGCTTCAAGGACGGATGGAAACCTGTCTGCGTTCTCAATCGGGTGCGGAGCGGGGAATGCCTTGCAGCCTGGGAGAACCCCCCAGATAAGTACCTAGGCTGCCGTGGGTTGGGCTGTTCTTGAACGATTCTTAGGCAAACCGAGCGAGCGGGTTGTGTATTTCTCCTGCTGAACTCAAGAAAACTTCACTTCAATAATGCCCACGGATGCGGCCATGATCACCCATAGTGAGACCGACAATCAGCGTCCCGGCCCACTGGTGAGCCCCGCGAGCTGGGAGGCATCGTACGTGCCATTTCAGATTCCGCCCAGAGCCCGTGTATCAGGTTAGGTGCTAACATGTTGGTTTAACATCTAGCCCGTTCATCAACGGAACTCTCCTGGCGGTCCGGTTTGCGGACTCCCAGAGCCTTACCATACACAAAGCAATTCTGGAACAATGGCCGGAGTTAAGCGCCCGTGTAGCAACCGGAAAGCTAGATCTGACCCAATTCTCAGTGGCAGCAGGCC
This sequence comes from Chaetomium sp. MPI-SDFR-AT-0129, assembly GCA_020726445.1. Lineage (NCBI taxonomy): Eukaryota > Fungi > Ascomycota > Sordariomycetes > Sordariales > Chaetomiaceae > Chaetomium > Chaetomium sp. MPI-SDFR-AT-0129. The sequence goes on along the minus strand of JAGJXA010000011.1, from coordinate 168,552 downwards.
ACGCCTTGGTCAACTATCTATACATCAAGAAATACCGGCCGCTGAAGTGGAAAGGACCCCCCAAGTCTTCTACTATTTTGGACTCTCGGGAGGCACAGGAACTAAGGTTGCGTCTCGAGACCTACGCTCTCACTCGAACCGTTGACCTCAAGGGCCTACAGGATCTCGTCAAGAAGGACATCGAGCAATACGCGACAAAACTCGACATGTTCACCGTGATGGACATTGTCAGGGAGACGTACCCGGTCCCCATTGGCGATGACACCTGGTTTCACCCCTGGATTAAATCGCTGATCAAGAACGACCTTCGACGGCCAGAGAAGCTCGCACAACTGTCCCGACCACAGGACCTGAGTGATGAGATTGGGGCTTTGAAGTTCATTGTTGGCTGTCTGGTTGAGACCGTTGTTGGCGAATTGGGCTCGTTGGCTAAGGATGGAAAGAAGGTAAGTCCTAATTCCACTCTCTACTCACAGAATCCGGACTAGGTAAGACCATGTCATTTTTACTAGAACACCTTCTGACGTCGTCTACAACAGGAAGCATCTTCCGAACCGGCAGACGCCCCCGAAGCAACGAGGGCCGACGACAACTCCACCGTGGTCCATACGCCGGCGGGATCAGAGCCGGATTCAGTTTCTGCTACCGTTGTTCACCAACCTCCAGCTCACGAATCCCAATCAGTGACCCAAGACGACCCTACCCCGAGCTTAACACCCAAGTGGTCTTCTGCGTGGCTCGGGACAGTGGCGAGCAAGAAAAAGGTGACGCAAGACGACCCCATGCCGGCCCCAGAACCCGAGCCGTTTGATTTTGGAGACGGGACAAAGAAGTCGAAGAAGAAAAAGAAGAAGGCTCTGGCCGCTCTGGATTGGGAGCCAGAGTGTTTCCCGGAAACAATAGACGAGCCCACCGCACCGGAGGCAGACGAGGCGGTTGCTGTCGAGAGCGCAGCCCCATTGCCCCATGATCCGTGGGCACCCTGGGGCAAGAAAAAAGCCCGAGGGGTAGTTGTTGGTATCTGATAGATGGTCGTAATGGCATGCGAAGCACGCCTTCTTTTCTCGGTTCGTTTTACGTGTTGTCTTCATAGGCTTGTTGTTGGGTTCTCACTAGCTAGTCGTGCAGTTATTCTGGAGGTATCAGCATGCGGTGGAAATCGAGCTAACCCATCCCATCTCGGCATGTAATTATCCTTGATCCCTAAGCTATCTCTAGTTTCCTCACTCGAGATAAGAGTTCGACCGTGATTTGCACCGGGACTGTGACCATGACCACGAGAAGTCCTCTACCTGTTAAAGCCTTGACATGTCATTCACCAGGGGAAGAAGAAAACAGGCTTGCCGTGCCTAGGTATCATATATCGTGGTATCATACAACACACACAAAGCCAAAACTCCTCCCTTGAGAACCCCCATGCCTCCTTTTTCTAACCCCCTCTCTCATCGCGCAACCCCCTTCAAATCACTCGACCCCCGACTCGACGGCGACTCGTCCGTCCTCACCCCAGACCTATTTCCATTACCACCACCACCGTGATGGTGACGATCAAGGCGACGATCGTCATAATGCACCTGCACATCCGTCGTGCGCATAATCCCATTATACGTCATGATCTCCTCCTCCGAGCCACTCGGGCTCACGCTCCGGCACTCGGTCAAGCCCATGACGGGATGTCCACCACCGCGTAGGTTCTTAAGACGGATACTGCTGTGGCGGGTGGCGGCCGAGGCAGATTCGGTGCGGCCGTGGGTGTTGTTGTCGTCGAGGCCCGTTCCGTTCTTGGTGCCGCGGTTGCCGGAAAGTGCATAGGGGGTGCTGCGGCTACTGGGGTGGGGGTAGTTGTTGTTGGGGTTGTATTTGTTGTTGGCGCTGCTGCCGCCGAAGAGGCCGGGGAGGACGGAGCGGAAGAGAGGACGGAGGGCCGGGGCGCAGGCGGAGGCGATGGCGAGGTTGGATTCGACGACCGAGAGGGTAACGGTGATGTTGTACAAGGGGTCTGTGGCGTTGGATTTGAGGTAGAAGAGGGCGATGACGCCGTGGAGACGGACGATGCCGATGATGGTGACGCTGGAAAAGAAGTTAGACCTGACTGCTGCTTGGCCCTGGAAAAGGAGAGTAACAGAATTGTGAAGGAAATGTGAAAACGTACGCAAGACCCATGGTGAAGATACCGAGCACGGCCACCTTGGCAGCCCGGGGCATCTTCAACCCCAAGAAAATCCAGAACGGCAACGCAATCACCGCGATGTCGGTCAAAATCGTGATACTCGAGATCGTGACGTGGAACGAGTTGTCGATGCACTTGGTGTTCGGATCGGCCTTGACGGCGGCGTCCCAGTTGGCCTCGATGGGCAGACACTGCAGGGTGGCGACGAGGAAGATGGCAATGGCCTGCAGCGCATTGAACGTGTTGAGGAAGTAGATGGCGTTCCTCACACCGGGTTTCTGGCCGCCGAGGCGCAGCAGGAAGCAGAGGACCGAGGCTTTGACGAGGGCGAGGATCGGGTTGTAGAAGAGCTGGGCTAGATAGAACCACCACATCCCCGGCGCCGGATCAAACTTTGGCACATCCCATGTGTGCCAGCCAAAGTATTCCAGCTTGATATCTGTTTGACGCATGGCCATAAGTCAGATATCACAAACCCAATCAACAGCCGCATCAACGCCACCAACTTACACATGTAAAACGGCCCGATCATCATGAGCGAAAAGATCATGGCCCCCGTAATGAGATAGTCGTCGATGCCCCATGTTCGCGTACGGATGCGGGTGATCGCCCGCAGAACGTACGTGACAAACGCAAGTGCCGTGAAGAAAAAAATGACAAAGAGGGCCGCTTGCTGCAATGGCGGCGTCGGAATGTCGAGGACGCTCTGGTGCTCCGGGCGGCGAGGAAGAATCGCCATCTTTAGCATTTCTCCCCGCTCCTTGTCGTTTGCGTTTGATGTCGTTCTCCGTTCGCCTTCTTGTGTTTGACCTCCACCCGCCCTTTGAGACACGCACTGGGTGGGCCTAAGATCTTGAGACACTGGGGGGTTTGACTGGGTTTTATGGCTGGCCCACGAGATCGATCGATCGACATTGGCCAAGGAAGAATCCTCAGGCAGGGGCTGTGAGAAGATCACAGCATGGCGGAACCAAGATCTCGGGTCGTTCTTCGCTGCGAGGAAGGCCGACAAGAGAGGAGTGCGAACTAGGGGGTAGAGATCTTGTGGAAACAACAAGGCTAGGCCAAGAAAGAAAAGGAAAAACCGATCGACAAAACAGCAACAACACAATGAACTATCCCCTGACAACGAAGTGGGAGATGTCTGATCTAAAAACCCACCGAGACCGGTTACACGGCCACGGATGACCACAGTTAATCTCAACTACGACTCTGTACAAACCCTATCCCAGGAGCCTGGTCCATTCTTCACCCTGCATTGCTTGTCCCCTTGCCCATCTGCAAGACGCAGCACAGGAACACATGCCTAGATGGTCTTGGGTCTCATTGAGAGACCAGCTTGTTCGTAATATTTCAACATGACAGAGGCAAAGTTCCCTTGCAGAACCCCTGAAAGGAAAAGCCAAGCCCCCGAAACCGACGTGCATTTGCCCCAGGGGAGCATTGCGCTTTGACAGAAGGAAGCCGGAGTCAAAGCCGGGCTCAAAGAATTGGGCTTTTTCTCACCCAAGAGTCCAGGACGGAGCGTCCGTGAGACGAGGTGGTGGCCTGTTTGGTGGGAGCGCCTTGGCGTGTAGGATTTTTCCTTGTGGAGAAGCTGGTTCAGGAAATGTTGACGGAAAAGTTCAGCCAGTGAAGTCTCTCGCAACTTATCCCCCTTGGGCCTAGATCAAGTGTCTTCCGTGGCACCCAAATTGCTGATCACTTCCCAATGCGAGGAATTCTTCCTCCTCAGCCATCCGCACCATCCACAGGTCGGGAAGCCGATGTCGACAGTTCCCAAGCAGCCGGGGTGCCCAAGGTGAGAAGCCGAATACCAGCGGCATTGTCTTTCCCGGGAGGGGGCTTTTCCTCGCCGGTCTACCTTCTTCACCGGCGTCCGAGGTCAGGCCCGCTTTACGAATAGCGCGTCGATTGAGGCTAGCGCCGGCGGAATTCATGCGACTGACTGTGGCATTTTGTCAAAGCGCAGTCGTATGGACTGACTATCAACCATGAACGAGTGCGGGGAGAGAAGAAAAGGAGGAAGAAAAAGGAAAGCGATCGTCGAAGAGGTTGAAGAAGGTCGTGAGGAAGAGCCTTTGTTCGTCCGGAGTGTTCTCCGTGCCAGGCCTTGTCTGACTTGGACAAGGTTTCGAGTGACGCACACAGATCGACACTGACAGAATCTGGAGACCTGATCGATCGAGGGGATTGACGCTGGGGGTCTTGGGTGGATCGTGGATATGATCTGATCAAGGGCAAGACAAAAAAAGAACAGAAAAAGAAAGAAAGAAGATGGAAACCCATCATCACGAACATCCGTCTCATCACTGCAATTTGGAGATTTCCAAGACAGAAAGACTGCAGAGAACTCGGAACTCGGAACTCGAGAAGGGTGGGTGGCAGCCGAACCGTTCGCTTCACGCCAACCGAAAAGCCGTGCCGCGGTGTCCAGTCCGGCGGGATTGCACACAGGCTTCGACCCGAGCACTTCTCGGTTTCTTCAACACCGCAACAGCAAGATGTGAGCAGGAACTTCCAGGAAAGCAAGAGACGGCTAGATTGGTGCTAGCACAAAACAACTTCGATTTCTTCAGCCACTCGCTTGACAAGGTTGAGTCCCGAGGCTCTCTCCTGATTTTTTTTGCAGGCCTCCAGCTCACAACGACGACGCACGGACAGCGAGTTTCGAGGAGTCCGGCAGGCATCTCGCTCCATCTTCACTAACGTGAACTGGCAGCCAGCCCCCGCTTTATCGAATTTTCGGTTCGTTGCTGACAACATGCCAAGGCCGGCAGTGTGGGAACTGCAGCGCGCTCTCTCAGGGGAAAAACACCGGAGAAAAAAAGGGGGGGAACCGAATCCGAATCTGGCCAACATGCCCGAAGGAATTCCATTGCTCCCCTGCGTCGGGTCATTTGCTGCCGTCGTCGGGGCCCACTGCGGTGCACGGCGAAGCACCAGAATTGATTTCTTGCCCGTCCTCCCGTCCTTTCCCGTCTGAGGGAATACCACGGATGAACACAATGTGGGCTGCGGGTGAAAAAACAACGTGGGCTCGGGGGGAACGGGAAAGAAGCAGATCCACTCGTTCAGGCACACACATCCCGAAGAGCAGGAAGCGAGGAAGCCTCAGAGAGTTTGACTGGTCCCCCCGACGCCCTCTCAGCCACTCCCGATTCCAAGCTCCCTCAAAGCACCCACAGGATGCTGAAAAACAAAATTGCCGTTCTCCAAAACCACGCTCTCACAGGGGTGCAACGTGGGATAAGACAAGCCTCCCCGCAACCCCCCTAGGCGAGAGGCTATTGATTGGTGGCTCGGTAGCTAGATCCGAGCCGGGCTCCGGAGACGAGAACGAGACCAACGGGTTGTGGGCGGACTTGCAGGGCCAAGGTAGCTTCATCGGCCGTTGAAATATAACTCTCGCGCGGCCGGACGTGAGGAGATGCGCAGCTTCCGTTGTTGACATCTTTCTTTCCCTTTCCTCTTTCTTCATCCATCGAGATCTCTCTCTCGATTGGTTGTGAATTGAACTGGGCCATAATCGACAAGCCCTTCGTTCATCTTGTCGACTTGCCATGGCCGTCCACTCCTTTGCGCGCGCCCTGCTGCTTGCAGGCGCCGCGTTTCCTTTCACTCAAGGTCTTGCCCAGACCATTAAGACTTCCGATGGCGAGGTAGTCCCCGCCGACAAGACGACGGTCGCTCCCGCGGCTGATGCCGTAGTGTCGACCAACGACGACACGGCCCCCGCGGTGGTTCTTCAGCTGACGGACGCCGTGATCGCCAACCTCACAGCGCATGAGTTGAGCGATATCGACCTTTTCAAGTTTGACGACACCGATTACGAAGATGGATCGTCCGAGGTCGCTAAGCGTACCACGGCGGCGGTCGGGTCTTGCAAGACGTATCCGGGTGACTGGAACTGGCCGTCCCGTTTGACTTGGGGGTTGTTTGACTTGCTCACGGGCGGGGCTTTGATCGAAACGGTGCCGATTGGCGCGGTCTGCTACCCCGACAACGGCGTGTACGACGCTGCCAAGTGCGCCGACATCATTGCTCACTGGACTGAGTCTGCTACTCAGTAAGTGCTGGTCCCCATCTCCGTAGTCATATCAGGGGCCCAGATGTAGAGACTGACCTTCCACAGCGAGCGTGACCCAACATCGGTCATGTCTCCCCTCTACCAGGGCGAGACCTGTATGCCGCAGAAAGGCAACTCGACGAAGTGCACACTCGGTGGCTTCCCCTCGTATGCCGTCAAGATCACCAGCGTCTACCAGGTCCAGCTGGCCATCAACTTTGCGCGCACCACCGGTCTTCGCCTGGTCGTCAAGAACACCGGCCACGATTTCCTCGGCAAGTCGTGCGGGTCCGGCTCGCTCTCCATCTGGACTCACAACCTCAAGTCCATCAACTTCCGCAAGTCTGTTCGCACTCCGTCGTACTCCGGCCCCGCCTTTGAAATCGGCGCGGGTGTGACCGTCGGTGAACTGTATGAGGCCGCCAACAAGAACAACGTCACGGCCGTCGGCGGCGAGTGCAAGGGCGTCGGTGTTGCTGGTGGGTACGTCGCCGGGGGCGGTCACTCCCCCGTCTCGGGCCTGTACGGTCTCGGGTCGGACCAGGTGCTCAGCTTGGATGTCGTGTTACCCAACGGCCGCTTTGTCACGGCTAGCGAGACCCAGAACACCGAGCTGTTCTGGGCTCTCCGTGGTGGCGGCGGTGCTACGTTCGGCGTTGTCGTGTCCATGACCATCAAGGCGCACCCGCGCAACGTCTTTTCGGGCGCCACGTGGACCATTACGTCGGGCAACGGCACCAAGAACTCGGATGAGGTGTTCTGGAAGGCCATGTTCGCGTACTGGGCCAAGTTCGCCGAGTACGCCGAGGACCCGGTGTATGGTTACTCGTCGATATTCTCGCTTGGCCCTGGTGCCGGCTACATGTGGACCATGAACCCGTGGATGGTGCCCGGCATGTCGCTGGTTGACTTCAAGGCCAAGGTGAACCCGCTGTTTGACGAGTGGACCGCCCTGGGCTTCGACTTCACCCCGGAGTACTTTGAGCACGACAACTTCTACGACGCCTGGACACACCACTTCCCTACCGAGGCCGTGGCCAACTCGAACCTCCGCACCGCCTCGCGTCTCTTCCCTCGGGCGATCTGGGACGACCCGGCCAAGCGCGACGCGCTGTTCAACGAAGTGCGCGCCGTCGTCAGCGAAGGCTCTGCGCTGATCCAGTACAACATGAACCCGGCGAAGCCCGCGGATGTGCCGGCGAGCGGAGCCAATTCGCACTGGCGCGACGCCATTTGGTACGGTATCATGGGTGCCGGTTGGGCTCCCGGCCTCGAGGGCGCGGAGCTCGAGGCAGTGCAGCGTAAGATCACGGACAATTGGATGGGCCGGCTGCGGCCCTATGGCCCGGGTGGGTATCTCAACGAAGGCGATGTTATGGAGCCCGACTTTGGCGATGCCTTCTTCGGCACCAACTACGACCGTCTGCTGAGCATCAAGCGCAAGGTTGATCCGCATGACTTGTTCTGGGCCCCTACCGCGGTCGGTTCCGACCGGTGGAAGATCGACGGCCAGCCCGACTGGCTGACGCTGCAGATCGGAAAGCTGTGCAAGGTGTCCAACTAATGTGCAGTTTGAGCATCTCGGGCGGTTTGTGGTTTGAGAGGCGTACCGGACAAACTCGACTTTTGAGTAATCGTACGTGATAATTTGATGTGATAATTATGGGGGTATTATCATAGGCGGGCTTAACTTCAGGTAGCGAATTCATTTGATACGTTATTTTTCAGAATCAGCCCCGAGGCAGTCGACAACCTGGTTTTGAGGCCTTGGGGAGCTGGAATCCAACCCCGCTTGTCATACCATGTGTTCCGTTTGCTCCTTCCTGTTTCTCTGTCGGTTGTCTCACAGTTTCTAATTTCTTCGTCGTGGAGCCCTATCGGGCATAAACGATCCCCGGCCATCCTTTCCTCAAAGTAAGTTCCGGGTTGCGTTCAACTCCTGTCAAAGGCCAGTATTTTCTACTAGCCAACCATCTTCAGCCCCCCTCAATCTTGCCCACGCAACCCGGCGTGCTTCGTGTGTTAATTCGCGAAACCCCATATGAGGGGTGTTATCATTCCCATCATTCCGGATTCTAGACCTCTTAGCGAATTCCGACGATCCCGTGAGGGTTTAGCAGAACTTATCGAACTACTGCGTCTCGACACATTATTTGTCTTCTACGTTTTCTACGCGAGCGCGTGTTTCCTTTCATCCTGTTCGGAGGTTGTATTTCGAGACCCACAACGCTGCATCAACGATGGGGAGCACGACAGACCAGCCTTGACGAATTTTGTTGCGTGTTGTCCATGGCCAAGGCATTCTGCTTCTTGTAATTAATTATTGGTTTGTGTATCCACTAAATATTTTGCCCCCCATCACCGTTGGTTTTCCCTTCTCTGCCTCTCTCCCCTCGGTTGCTGAGTTGCTGACAAGGCGAAACCCTAACCCTTAACAGATCGGGATCGCCACCGAACCAGTTAGATTCAGCTCCCCAATCGCACTTTTTGAAGCCGACCGAGACTGTCGAGAACATCATCCGCTGTGACGCCTAGTCCTTAGCAGCTAACGGCCCGAAGAGGGGGGCAATAGGGCCTCAAGGATGTTGAAACCCGATCTTTTCTTTCCACTTCACCTCGTCACGATCTTCATCCTGGCGCTTCTAAGAGCATTCGACCAACGCCGAGGGCCGAGTCGGAAGCCCCGACTCAGGTCGGCATTCGGATCCGCTCGCACTCGTCGAACTCCACCCTCGCCTCGCAGCCGTAGTTGAGCGATCGTGGGGATTCGCCACCAGATCACCGCGCTTAAACAATTTGTCGCCTGGTAACGACTTGTCCTTGTTAATACCGGCGTTCAACGACGGTGGGCGACGAGATGGCTAGACCTCCGTCGACAGTACGCGGCTATTTTTCATCGGCATGGCGGGTCGACCCGACGGAGCGCAAGTTGGTGCGCAAAATTGATTTTTTCATTCTCACATTTTGCTGTTTGAGTTACTTTTTGAATTACGTACGTTTGAACGATAGCCAACCCCTGGAGGATTAATGACCGAGACTCAACGATGTTAACATCTTTACCGCAGTTAGACCGTATGAACCTTGCAAATGCTTATGTGTCCGGCATGAAGGAAGACCTGGGGTTCGAAGGTGACCAGCTCAATCAAATCAACACATGCTTCACCGTTGGGTACGTCGAGCCTCGCAATGAACCCGTGTGAAACTGCGCTCACGCTAAAATAGATATGTGATCGGCCAAATCCCCTCAAACCTCAGCCTCCACTACATCAAACCACGTTGCTTCTTCCCCGCTATGATGCTAGTATGGGCGGCCCTCACTATGATCACAGCATCCAGCCATTCGCCCCAGGCCATCATGGCCATCCGCTTTTTCCAAGGGATCGCCGAGGCGTCTACCTTTGTCGGGACGCATTACATCCTCGGGTCCTGGTACACCGAGCGTGAACTCGGCAAACGCAGCGGTATCTTCACCGCGTCTGGTCTAGCGGGCACTATGATTGGCGGCTTCATCCAGAGTGGCATATACTCGAGCCTAGAGAATAGGAACGGTCTGCGCGGCTGGCGCTGGCTTTTCATCATCGACGGTATCCTCACCTTACCCGTTGCCCTTTACGGTTGGCTCCTATTCCCCGACACCCCCGGTACCACGACTGCACGGTACTTGACCCAAGACCAGCGCGAATTGGCTGTGTCTCGCCTCAAGAACCAGAACCACCGCCTCCTCGAGCCCGATCCACACGGTGGAGATCGTGAAAACAACCACCGCAACGGCCATCCTGATACTACAACTCACCAACCCTCGGCCACTGATACCAGTGCTGCTATCACCCACCAAACCACCAATACCACCTCCCCCCTTTCATGGGCCTTCGCCAAACAAGTCCTAACCTCGTACGAGTGGTGGGGCTTCGTGATCCTCTGGCTGATCGCCGGCGAGACGGAATCATTTTCCTCCAACTCGCTCCTTTCGCTCTACATGAAAAGCTCACCTTCCACCACCTACACCGTCGCCCAGCTCAACGACTACCCGACCGGCGTCCCCGCCGTGGGCATAGTATCGACCCTCTTCTGGGCCACATTGACGGACTTCCTCGGCGGAAAACGCTATCTGGTGGGCTATTTCATCGGAATCACGGGGGTCGCGACCAGCGCGATGATTCTGGCCGCTAAGGCCGGTGTGATGGGTCCGATAGAAGCGGGCGGGAGGCCAGTGGCGGTGGTGTTTGCGGCGTATTACTGGGCCGGCGCGGTGTATGCGTGCCAGGCGACGTTTTTCGCGTGGGCCAACGACGCAACGAGGCACCGGGAACCTGTGTTTCGGTCGGTGGTGCTGGCGGGGATGAATGTGGGGAATAACGCGGTGAATGCGTGGTGGAGTATTGTGTTTTATGGTGCGAGCATGGCGCCGTGGTTCGAGGTGAGTATATGGTCTTCTTCTTTTCGGCTCTACCATGAGATAGTTTGGTGACTGACGGGAAAGCAGAGAGGGATGTACGCCATGATTGCAACGTCGGTGGCACTGGCGATCTGGACCGCCGGCCTATCGTACATGACTGCCCGGGCTCAAAAGCGCAGGGAGCTCGAGTCTGCTGGAGGATCCGAGGAGGCTGCTACTGCTGGAGAGCAGGAGAAGACTTGATAACTTGATGACTAACTGGGCTTTTCGCAGCGAACCGAGCGAGAATCAATTGAATATTATTTTCTTGGATATCACATGTATGTACCGTGCCCTCCCCTGATTCCGGGCTTCTTGGCTCAACCGTTGGCTCGATCCTTGGATGTCCCGACTTGGGGGGAATATTTTTGCCGAGCACCGTTGTATTCCATCGGCCCTGCGGCCCCGTTTTGGCGAGCCCGATGCATATCCAGGGCATGACGTGTGATGCATGGGGGTTTCTTCAACACGGTTTCACTCCCGAGTAGGCGAACGGTCCTCGCTACCGAGGAGAGGAACGGCCCTCGCTACCGATTTTACTTTTTCGGATTCAACGGTCGTGTGGTACGAGATCTGTAGTGTGATTCCCTGTGTTTAACCCGCGGGAGCAGGTCAAATCCAGTTTCGGGTGCATTTTACACTAAGGTACAAAGTCGTTGGGCCACTGGGTCTTCACCGCCCCTTGTAAGCCGCGCCTTTCATAACACCGCGTTGGCTGCGAGGCTACCCGCCCTACTGCGACATTGAAACGTCTAACAATGAGTGGGGGGACGTTGGAAAAGGCCAGGATTGGCAATTGACACTCCGGAGGAACCACAGACCCCGGAAGTTCCTCCCAATTCCTTGCCTAGAAATGCTAAATTATACCAGGGGTTGTCGTCACCGTACATACAACGCCGTGCATCGGCGAACCGGGGCGGGCGGGCGGATTGTTCTGCATCCCGCCCCCAACCCGCAGCGGGAAACGGCCAAGAAAAGCATAACATCAACAAGGGCAGTGAGTGGACATGCCGGCCGGATTCAAGTTGGGGGTCAGGCGACCTTGTTCTGGAACTGAACTGCAAACGGGTTCGCATGCAGGTTGCAGCTTGCATCCCCGGTGCGGAAACTCCCTTGGCCACCCTCCTGAGTCCTGCGTACCGAATGGCGAATGGTAATGGGTCGTGTGGGTTGGGTTGTACACAATACTAATACTGTGTGTGTTGTGTTGCGTGGGTGGTTCGTTCCTGTTGTCCCACCTCCGATGTCCGATCGGGCCCGTCATCCGGTTGGCTTTGTGGTTTGATTGTAGTCTGCGGGCGGCAGGCTGCATCGGGGTTTTACTCGGGTTGCTTCCGAGGGGGTTTTATTTAGTAGCGAATTCCCCGGACGGGACGGGCCGGGGATGTTTGTCCTTTTTAATAATAACGGTTTTTGTTTCGAGTTTTTCACACACATACATACACACACACGCACACATTGCTGAATCAAGGTTCTAGTACAACCTGTTAATGGGATTGGAGTCACTCTGTGTCAAGCTTCTGGCCTCGACAGCCCGTGTTGTTGAAATGGCTACTTCTCCAGCACCGACAGCAGACCCAGTGGCCACGCCCTTGCCGCAGCAGCATGGCGACGAACTGGCGAGTTCACCCGCTACACTATTCTGTGTCTGGAGGAGAGTCCTCTGTGAGGCGAATACCTACTAACTTTTGTGTAGGAAGCTGATGATCGTCACGATGTGGACTCAGCCTTCTCGATGGTAAGTGTGTGTAGCGGGGCCGAGGGTGTTGGTTGATGAGACACTGACTGACAGGATGGGTTTACCCTAGCCATTGACTAGCAGCTTAACATCACTCCGATCGAGTATACTGGCCTACGAACAAGAAAATGGGCGAACCTATCACGCTATGAGTGCCGGGAGTACGTCTTATTCTTGTTCATAAAGTTATTAGTTTCCCGCGGTGTCAACTAACGCAAGGATAGAATACCTGTTTCCCAATGACGATGTACGTACAGCCTGAACCCGATAACATGATGATGGACGGATGTTGATTGGTGACAGGCCGAAATTGAACGATTAGGTTTGGTGAATCATTATGTCCATTAGGCTGGCAGAATGCTAACCGGCATGCTCAGACCTCCAGCACCACATCTTCAAGCTGATGCTAGACGGCAGGCTATGTGCCTGTCCTAAGAATGAAGGCGCCAAAAGGGTGTTGGACTTGGGAGCGGGGACAGGCATATGGTGCATTGACTATGGTATGTTTTGTTGAGCTTCATGAGTAAAGATTGACGCTAATGATATTTCAGCGGATGAGCATCCAGAGGCCGAGGTATGGGCAGTTAATGTCAGCTGCGGTCATTTTCCCGAGGATTAACGTTATAGGTGATTGGCGTCGACCTGAGTCCCATTCAGCCAGGCCTGTTCGTTCACACATTTCTGTTAAATAACTGCTTCCGACGCTAATGAAGTCAGGGTGCCACCAAACTGCTCGTTCGAGGTAATTAATTTGTTATTCCACAGTCACATAACTATCACGACAAAGGTTAACTAATACCCCCCGCCAGATGGACGATCTCGAAAAGGAATGGACGTGGTCCAAAGATTTTGACTTTATCATCTCGCGGATCCCAAACGGGTGCTTCAGCGATCCGCCCGGTCTGGTCGAGAAGGCGTTCAAGTAGGTCTGCCATTAACGACCATACATCCATTCCGTTGTGCGCGCCCTTACCAACTGATTTGCAACAGCCAACTCGAACCCGGCGGCTACCTCGAAATCCAAGACATGGCCTGCCCCATAGGCTGCGACGACGGCACCCTCCACCCCGACTCCCCTCTCTGGATCTGGGTAACAACCCTAATGCAAGCGATGGAAGCGGCCGGCCGCCCCCCAACAGTAGCCCAGCAGTGGAAGACCATTCTCGAAGAAGCCGGGTTTGTCGACGTCGTCGAGACGGTGCACAAGTGGCCGATCAACCCGTGGCCGCGTGATCCTAAGTACAAGACGTTGGGCCGGTGGTCGCTGTTGAATACGGACCAGCTGCTGGAGCCGGCGATTTTGGCGCCTGTCACGCGGTTTTTGGGGTGGAAGCCCGAGGAGGCGAAGGTGTTGGCTGCTAAGGCACGGGCGGTGTTGAAGGATGTGAGGGTGCATGCGTATTGGCCCATGTAAGTGGTCTGAACTTTGAAGTGTATTTGCGAGAGAGGTTAGTTAACCGATGTAGACATGTTGTTCACGGGCGGAAGCCGGGGTCAACAGGTTCTGGGAGTGCGCTCGGAGGTACCTAGTTTGAATCTGTGCTGAGATTTATGGGAGGGAGGTGAACAGCGTAGATTTAATTATCCATCATTGAACTCGCAGTTTGACTTGTTCCTACCCGGATATCTCGAGGCCATCTTGAACACACTTTTGAATAACACTTTCCTCAACCCAAACTACTGTCCTACACGCTCTCCTTTCCATAACTCCGCACACTCCCCGTCCCAGTCGACCCCGCCGTCTTCACCACAGCCGCAGCCGGAACCCTGCTCTCCTTGCGCCCCCTAAACAGCCACATAGCCGCCCAGATCAAGTTCCCCAGAATCGCCACAGCCATAACAACCAACACGGCAATCCACGCGCCCCTAGCCACAGCCACCTCCCCATTGCCCGCCTGCACACTCACGCCGTTCCCACTCCCATCATCCCGGAACGCAGCACAGAAATCCGACGGGCTATCGCACAAGCTACACCACTCGGCCGTAGTGCTAATCCCAATCTTCTGCATCTCGTCCCGGAACTGCGTCCACGGCAGGTCAGCCTGCTTGCTGCCGAACAGCGGGAACTGCCGCAGCGGGTTGGTCGTGCCGTTGCGTAGCATGTAGCGTACGCGCAGGGCCGATTCATCAAGATCAGCGTTGTTGTTGTCTCCCGGAGTAAAGAGCTCAAACATCATCGTGCTTGCATAGTCGGGTAGACCATAAAAGTCCGGGCTGGCCTCGGTCAGGCGGGTCAGGCCGAAGAAGGCGAGGAAGGTGTCGTATGACCCGGCGAGGACAGTAAGTTTGGGTGCGGCCTTGGTGTTAGCGCTGCTGGCACTGGAGGAAGTAGAAACGGTCTGGTTGAGGTGGTCTAGCACGGCAGCGGCAAAGGTGCGTGCGTGCAAGGCACGGTCGGGCTGGGAAGCGTTCCAGTTGGCGCCGAACTCGGCGCTGTCTGCGAGGGTGCGCAGTTGGAACAGCTGGTCGTCGGACACCTTCTGGATGGGGGAGGAGGAGTTGTGGATCTTTTGCACGTTGAACAAGTCGAAGATGTCGAACGCTTTGGTATAATCGAGGTCGGTGGCCGCGTCGTAGAGCTCAGACACCATCGGGTACAGCGACTGGTAGAAGGCGCGGGTGTCTTCCAGGCGGGTTTGGAACACGGCGCTGTTGTTGAAGTCCTGTTGGGCGGCGGTCATGGTCGGGCACCCGACATCGCCCTTGATCCAAACCGTCTCGGGCGAGTCGGCGTTGATACCGTGCAGCATGACATACTGGTAGCCGTTGAGGGGGCTGGGTACGGAGGAGCCGTTGGCGAGCTTGTCGGCTTGGGTAGCGGTGAAAGATTGGCCTAGGGGCGGGTAAAGGGCTTGTAGGAAGGAGGTGGCCGTCTGGAAGAGCACCGGCTCATCGGGGGCGCTGGCGTATACTTGGGATGACACGTACTGCGCCTCGGACATGCCGCGGATGTGGTGCGGCGAGGAAGACGAGAGGTATCGCGCGCGGGTGAACGTGCCGGCCTCGAACACCTCGGACGCGCCCACGGGGGTGAGAGAAGTTGGGCCCAGGTGCTTAGCCGTGCCTGGGATGATAAGTTAGTCTCAGTGTCTCACCAGAGGTAAATGTCACGTCGAAGGATCCATGGAGGCTTACGGTCACCATGGCGGACAAAGACGAGGGCCCCGTGGACTGTCTCGGCAGCGGCCGTAGTTGCCAGTCCGGCAATAGCGAGGGCAGTATGCATGATAGTCATCGTCATGGATTGTCTCAGCAGACTCAGCTGACTACTTGGGGAAGAACGTCGGGAGCGTCTAGAGATGCCAAGGATAATGCTGAGTGTAGTAATTAAATAAAAGCAAGGAGCTAGGAAGAACGAGTCAACCGGCCAGAGACAGAACCGGTGGAGAAACGAATAAATGCCCGCAGTTACTTCTATTCGATGCAACCCAGAAGTTCAGAACTCCACTTGCCATGCAGATTCTCCCCCGCAACTATGCCGTATAACCTTTTCTTATCTGCTAAGAGCCGGCTTTGGCCTGCAGAACCCGGCGGGGGATTTCCTCGGAAATGCGTCGGCCTCCTCGCTCCTTTCGCTCTTTCAGTTCTCACTCAGCACCACTGTCTCGTTTTCCCAGAGGAGAAGTTCGATACACATCAAACGAGCGTGAGGTAAAAGTACCACCCTCGCGTAGCGTCAAGGAGGGTTCTCCGAGGAAGCTCATCAGTCTTGACTCTTATTCTGATATTGCCACCATCTAGACCCGCCCACGCCTAGCTACGACTACGGGACTAAAAGGCCTCAACTAATTGAGCACTTTTCGATTCATTTCTTTCGCGACTTCAAGAGTACCGATTGCCCGACCCTCACCATGACTCGAACATCAACTCTTCCACGAAGTGTGGTGTGACTCCTCGGGAGAAGTTGACAACCCCTCACCGAAGCCCCCACTCCACGAACGCCTTTCTCGATACAAGGGCGGCAACGGAAAAGATAATCTTATCAATTTTTACCTCTTTCCACTCCCCGCTCGTGTGGTGCGCCGGGGGTCTCCGCGGGCCGGGGATTTTCGCGGATCCGGTGCACTCCGGCCGGGTCTCGGCCGGGTCTCGGGGCTTGGGGTCCGAGAACCGACGCGGAGTTTATTGGGTGAGGAAGCAACCTTGATGGAAAAGGCCGGTGATAAACCTTATCAATTGTCTATAAGTATAGATATTTCCGTGCAGCCCCGTCCCGGCCCGGACCGCAGTTCCAAATAAGCTCCCTTGGAAGTCCGAACTCACTGCGAGTCAGGTCGCTGAACCTGGAGCTCCTGTGGGGCCTGGTCCAGCCCGGGCTTCTTAGCTTCTGGAAGCATTCCCATCGCGTGACTTCACGTCTGGTCGAACCACTTCAAGCTTGGCTGCAGAGCCAAGAAGGAAACGAATCGATAAATCATGTTCTCGTGACGGCACTTTTAGGAAGCTGGAGGATTGGGCACTGTCGCGTTTGCACCTCCGCGGACAGCTCTAGGCCTCTGAGGTGTCGAATTGGTTCGGTTGATCGATCATCGCGGGGCTTGGGGCTGTGTTATACGCACTTGCTGCTGGTCACCAGCCGCCTTCGCCTTGGATCCTTCAGACGAGCGAATCCTGTGGCCTCCTCTGACATCATATTATCCATCGGGCTCACAAGGAATCTGCCTCACAAACAATTCCCTCGCAGTCTGTGGAATACATTTATTTTCAATTTCTACCTAGCCTTCTCAGTCATCACGTTCAATACACTACGTTTAATCAACATCTCGCGTTCAACATTCCACAGTTCATACATCACAGCTGCCACACTAATTGTCCACGATACACAACAAATCAACAGACACAATGGGCGCACCAAAGAACGACCAACCCCCGGCCTTCCCCCCAGACCAGCTATCCACAAGCACAACCACCACGACATCACCACCACAACAATCCACATCAACATCCACAAACCCACCATCAAACCCCCCACCACCATACGATCCCCCAGCCTACGAACTCCGCTCCGAAACGACCGCCCCAGACCCCGACACCCTCCTCGACCCCTGCACCTTCGTCATCCACGGCCGCTTCATCTACCCCATGCTCCAAACCGACACCGCCAACGAAGAACCCGATTCCCAGCCCGTCTACCAACTCTCCCGTGCCATCCACGAACAAGGCGCCGCAACAGAACACATCTCTTTCCAACGCATCGACCCACGCATCCGCATGACCACTACCACCACCACCGACGACCCAGAAGATGACACCCTCGGCGAGACCATCCCGCGCTTAACCCACCGCCCTAAAGACCTCTACAACCTCGAGCACAGAAAGGAAATGGCATACTTGGGGATTCCCTTCCAGGCCTGGCTGGAGCCGCAGACCCGTCGGGGGGTGGGGAAAGTGCAGATTGAGAAGGCGCCGCTGTTTCATAGTGGGTATCGTGTTGCGAAGATGTGGGGGGAAGGAGAGGTGAGGAGGTTGGAGAGGGAGGGAAAGGGGAAGGTTGTGAAGAAGGGGGAGGTGTATTTTACGATGAAGGAGGCCGGGGGGAAGAGTATCAGTGAAAGCGGGAGTGGGAGTGGGAGTAATGCGAGTAAGAGTGGTGTATGGTGGGAATGGAGTGATCAGGATGGGAGAGTGGTTGCGGTGCAAGTAAGGGAGTGGGATGCGAGAGGGGAGGAGACGTTCAAGTTGCGGGTGATAGCTCCGTTGGCGAGGCGGTGGCGGGATGGGTTGGTTGGGTTGTGGTGTTTGTGGATGTGGCATGTGCGGATGGTGGAGGTGGCTCCGAAGAAAACGTGGGAGGATCGTGAGTGTTTATCCCGAACTAATTTCTCATTCCTCACCCCACGCCTGTGGCTAACATGCACAGGTAAACGCATCATGAAAATGCCCAGGTTATACTTTAGCCCAACGATTCTATGAAAATAAGGAGATAACCTACTATGGTAGTTACCAGAGTAATCAAGTTATGAATGTTGAAGACACGAAACTATGCACACGGTCTAGAACAGCTGCAAATCCTTGACTAGAATGTTTTGTTTTATTATTCTGAGATGCTCCTAACGGGCTCTCAAACGAATGAATGCAGGTAAGTTACCAACGACCCTTGACGTGGACACATTGGGCCTTTAGAGCCTCGTCTTCTCACCCTCGTCCAGCTTCGCCAATGCCCCCTCTACCATCCCCTCCAGGTCATAGTTCCACACCTTATCAAACCGCGCGGTGATGTCCTTCCCAAACTTCTCCGGACTTCTCCTAACCTCCGGATCCTTCCAGTGAAACAAATCACACGCCTTGCGCGTCGACTGCACGACGTCCTGCGTCCGCTCAAACCTCACCTCGTTGTACACTTCCAACGCCCTGTCTACCAAGGCCACCTTTCTACCACCATCACCATTTTGCCCAACTCTCTTATGGACCCCTTCCAACAACGCTGCCAACACCAACGCATCCTCAATCCCCATCCCACCGCCCGCTCCTAGATGTGGTCCCGTTGCGTGTGCAGCATCTCCGGCTACACACACTCCCCCACGATGGTACTGCGGCGCTGGGTGCTCAGCCATGTCGAAAATCCCCCATTTGTCCATTCCCTCCTCCGGAAACAAGCTAACGATGCCTCTGGCCGTGTCAGACCACTTGGCAAACGCATCGACAGCCTCCTCTTTCCTGCCGGGCGCTGTGTGTCTACCTTGAGAATGTTGGTACGGCCAGACCGGGTTCGGGTCCTCGATCACGGCGAGGATGTTCAGGAGTGTGTTGTTAGCGACCGGGTAGGTGATCAGATGAGCATCGTGACCGTTGTACATGAAACGGGTCAACGCCTTGGTTGCGCCGATGGTGGCAATGGCGCGCTCCATGGAAGCCAACGTGCGGAAACAGTAGCCACGGGTGTACGAGGGGTGTGCAGCTGGGGGAAGTTGAGACTGGTCAGTGGACGAAAGATCCGCGAGCAACAGCTGGCGCACACGCGAGCGTATCCCGTCACACCCAATGACCGCGTCGGCGGTGGCGGTTGTGCCGTCTTTGAAATGCAACCGGAACCTATGAGGGCCGCCATCCTCCTCGGTGATGCCGTCAAGATGTTTGCTGAACTGACACGCAGCCCCTGGAATCAACTTGGCCCATTCCTCCAGAAACGTGCTACGCAGGCCGCCCTGAAACCCATTCTTGCCGACATGCAACTTGAAGATGAGCTCGTTAGTTTCATAACCGTCTACCCACTGGAAGAAATCTTCGCCATTGGGGTTGGCCACGCGGCGGAAGGCGGTAAGGACCTCTGGGTTGACCAGGCCCATGGCCCGCTCGGCGTTGGGACTAAATCCAATTCCGGCGCCGATCTCGCGTATCGCCGGTGAACGCTCGTAGATGGTGAATGAGACATTTCGCGCCTGGAGCCCTAAGGCGAGGTTGATACCGGTGATGCCTGCGCCAACGATGGCGACGTGAAGTTGTGCACGGGCATCCGTTTCTTGAGACGACATCACGTCATGGAATCAGTGTTGATATACTGAATCGGGAACACGCGGAGAGGTGTCCTCACACTGCGTGTTAACATCACTGGGAGGCAAGCATAAATCCTAAGCGTAAGGGTTTGAAAACTGGTGGGCTTACGAGTGCGATTTGTGTGATGTAATTATTCGTTTTCCAAGGACAGACTCAACACTTCAAAAGCTCAACCAGTGGAACGAACGACTCGCGGGTTTTGCAAGAGTTTCAGCGACGGACTGAAAGTGCCCGATTGGCTCACTGTTTGCGGTGTTTCCCGTCGACACAATTGCATAACAGGTTATAAAAGTGTTGAATCAAGGCAAGCACATTTCGCTCAACTGTTGCAGGGACGCTTCCCCTCAACCGGTGCTTGTTGGTTCGCTGAAATACGCACATGCTCCAGCACGCACGTACGGTCTCAGCTTGTTTGCCCCCCACCCGGGGTTATCGTGGGGATTACCGGACATACCTGTGCAACTCCGGATCTTGCAGATCACGGGATATCACGGGTTGGGCCGGTTGTCTCCTGCCTTTTCAGTACTTATTCCAGAGCCTGCTGCCCATCATGGCAAGAGCGCTCTTGACAACTACACAGTACGTACCAAGCCACATCCCGCGCCGACCGCCTCTTGTCTCAGTTTCGCAGCTTTGGCACCCACCTTCACGTTTGCACCGCCCTTCCTTCTTTTTGCACGTTACACAACACTATCGGCGCCACATCGGAACCGATCGCGGCATCATGGCTTCTTCTGCTGAAAGCAACAAGGGCAAGGTGTTGCTCACCGGTGAGGAGACTCTCGGCTGCCGCAGGAAATACCCGAAAGCGTGTTATGTGCTAACGTTATCTTTTCAGGCGGAACTGGCTTCATCGCTTCTCATGTGCTCGACATTTTGCTCGAGGAGGGGTAAGTTCATCGCGGGGATAGCGGGGTGGAGTCGTCGTATCTGGCATCGACAAGCAAACTAACAAACTGCTAGATTTGACGTCGTTGTGACCGTGAGATCCCAAGAAAAGGGCCAGCGGGTCGTTAAATCGGTGGATGAGACTGTGGGAAAGAAAGTGTCATTCGTTGTGGTAGAAGACATTGCCCAGGATGGGGCATTTGACGAGGTGAGAGAAATCCAACTTGTGCTGTACGAATGGTCAGAAAGCTTCCGTCTAACAAACACCAGGCTGTTAAATCAGACCCACCGTTCGAATATGTCATTCACACAGCCTCCCCGTACCAAACCAAATGGGAGGACCCGGTCAAGGACTGCTTGGATCCAGCCATCAAAGGGACCACGGGCATCCTAAAATCG
Source organism: Chaetomium sp. MPI-SDFR-AT-0129 (assembly GCA_020726445.1). Classification (NCBI taxonomy): domain Eukaryota; kingdom Fungi; phylum Ascomycota; class Sordariomycetes; order Sordariales; family Chaetomiaceae; genus Chaetomium; species Chaetomium sp. MPI-SDFR-AT-0129. The sequence continues at coordinate 147,359 of JAGJXA010000011.1, read as the reverse complement.
ATCCATGCGTACGCTCCCACGGTCAAGCGTGTCGTAATCACTTCCTCGTCGGCAGCAATCCTCAAAAGGGAGAACCACCCCAAGAGTTACAATGAGTCGAGTTGGTCCGAGGTGACGGAGGAGCAAGCACTCGATGGGAGAAACACTTACCGGGCGAGCAAGGTTAGCCTGGCCTTCATCTTCCTGACGTGGGATATGGGATATAAAGCTGACTCTCCCCACTTTAGAAATTTGCAGAACTCGCCGCTTGGGATTTCAAAGCCAAGGAGTCGCCGTTGTTCGACCTGGCCACGATTAACAACACCTATACCTTCGGGCCCATCCCGCGTAGTCTCGCGAGCTTGAACACTCTTAACACCTCCAATCACCGCATCCGAGACCTCGTCCAGGGTGGCATGCGCGAGGCTGTCCCCGCGACTTCGCCCCTTTTCACTTTTGTTGACGTCCGCGACGTGGCGCTGGCCCACGTCCGGGCCATGGCGGTCCCCGAAGCGGCCGGCAAGCGGTTCTACATTGTCGGTGGCTTCTTTTCCAACGCCCGTATCGCTGAGATTGTACGCAGCAATTTCCCCGACCTGGCTGCGAAGGTGCTGCCGCCGAAAGAACAAGTCAAGGACGATTTCCCAGAGGACCACTGGACCCCGGATACGACGCGGTCCAAGACCGTGTTGGGGCTCAAGTACACTAGCTTGGAGAAAACTGTCGTTGATACTGTGGCGTCAATCATCAAGTTTGAGGGTGTTAGTGCGTAACGAGCGAAAAGGGGTCTTGTCCCTGGATTCTGGAAAAAGAGGTCTCGTGAGGTTCAAAGCGCAGGGGCTTGGAAGGGGTCCAGGGACCTGCGGATGCGATGGTGACAACCCGAGGTCTGAGCCACTGGCCAGGCCCATGCTGTCCTTGGTGGGGACCCCTGTTTTGAGGTTGACGAGTTGACTTTTAGTCGCTAAAACGGGAATCCCGACAATTTTATTACATAGTTACTACCCCGTAGCATGTTTCGTTTTCCCGGTTGTATGATCAGCCGAGCAATGCACAAAAGAGATGGTTGCCCCCCACAGTCCATGCCAAATGCACGGGGATCAATGCTCATCAATTCGAAGTGTCGAGGTTTCTGTTCCTTGGCCATCTGTCGTGCCCCCCTGGGAGTTATAAGCGACCTCCACCCATGCGAGGCACAGGAACGCAAACGAGATGAGAACCTTATTCGATGTTGCGTTGTGCCCCCGGCTTCACCGAAGGGATTGGGATTGGACCATGTCACGATCGGACCGCCCGTTGCAAAAACAGAAACACACCGACAGAGGAACGGTCTGGGCGTGTGTAACGGTTCGGCCTTTTGGGGACCCGCACGCAAGTGGGATCTACCCTCCCGATCGAGTGTAACTGCTGCGGCGTTGTTGTGGGTTTATTGGGACTGCGTATTATTATTGTTTTTCTTATGACCGAAGCAACACCGGTAAATGCCGGAGTGAGAACCTTTGACTCGGAGGTTGCGGTGGGTCTGACCCTGAAGTATGCCGGTGTTAAACCATGGGTGTATGTCAGTAAGCCTGGGGTTCACGGGGGTAACAGCCATCCGTCGTGACGGAACTGGTGCCGAAGTCGTGCACGACCCTCTTTGCTCTGTTGTTCCCTGTCCCAACAGCCCTCAAAAGATGGAATGGAATCAAGAATTCGGGAAGAATCCTGTTCGAATAATAAGTGCGAGTTCGGCCCTCCATCCGGAGGGTATTTGAACTTCAGCGCCGTACGCCCACCCCGCAATGGGCAAACTATTGCGGCGGTGGTGGCTCAGGGATGGGATGTTTGCCAACACGGTGTTTCTAGGGAGCCTCGCTTCGATGTTTTCCCCCGCTGCCTAAACTTACATTTGCACGCGGTCCTTGAGATCGGCTCCCCGCCCTGAGGATCGCAGCGGCTGAGATCTATCTGGTTAGATCAGACGGATGGTAAAGTGTCCTTGGTGCATTCCGTAGGGGTACATATGATGCGGGGAGTTCTGGTTAGTCTGTTCCGCGTGCCGTTCAAGAGGGCCGGGTGCCCCTTGAGGCGTGATGATCAGATCGTTTTTCTACATGCGGGTTTTCTTGTTGGGCCTTGGCCGCAGCTACCCAGTGTCTGGCGCGTCGTTTGACACTTCTTGTCTGACCGTGATTGACTCAGAAAGGCTGCGTGCAGACGCGGAACTGCAGGCCCGAAACTGCAGCGCCGGACGTGCCCAACATGCGGGCCAGTTGGCGACTCTTGGAGGTGGCTGCGGCGGCGTCTGCTCTCAGTGGACGGCACAGACACGAGCGTCATGCATGGCTTGCAAACTGTCAAGCTGCCGCGTGGGTGTGGAGGAGTGGTGTGATGGAATTCAACCATCCACGGCTGTTTTGGAAAAAAAGAGCTCAAAATCGTGTCGGCTTCCCCGCTTGGGCAACGAAACACCCCATCGTTCGGTCTCGGGTTCCGCTAAACTAATTTCGGGGAGAATCTTCTATCATGTTCCCAGCTCCGACGAGATGGCACAGTAAGTACACTAGTAGAAATCGTGAACTTGGGAAAGCGGGGACGAGGCGTTGCGATTGAAGAACGCACCGAATGCGTTGGGTCCGCTGGCTCGTCAGGAACCCTGCGCAGGGCCCCCGTGGACTTGGGATGTCGGCAACACACAGGGTTGCAGTCAGCTTGAAACAAGCTTAGCTGGGTGGAGTGGCTGGTGCATTCCTTCCAAAACTTCCCAGAAAAGGCTTCGTCAGGGACTGACCTTCTGGGCGTCTGTCGTGTGGAAGGAAGATAGGGTGCATTTTGCTCGGGTTGAGCGGGTATGCAGACGTCGGAGGATTGGAACCATCGAAGTTTCCGCTTTGGAATTGTTCTGACGAACCTGACCCCGCAATTTCGTTTGCGATGAAAGAAGAAAGAGTCCCCTGTGCCTTCCTTCCTTCCATGTCTCCCTGGGTTGATTCGAGGTTCTTTCCTGATTTTGAATCCTTTCTTCCTTTCTTTACACAGTTTTTGCCCAGCGTGGAAGCTTCGGATCGTCCAACAGCGGCTGAGCAGGGCAAACGTTGAACTTCTCGCTTCAGAATCCCCACCGACTTCTCTCCGCGGCACGGACGCTAACGCGCCCAGACCCTTAAACCCGGGCCTGTTCCTGTGCCTGGGCCCTGTCTTCGAAACGGCAAACAGCCCGTTCACACCCGCTCCGTGCGCCTCAAGCCGCCAGGGGCACGCACCCACCACCTGCACTTCTGCAAACACTCGCCCGCAGCGCTGTAAACCAGCGACCTCACAAAGCATTAGTGACCTTCGTTTGGGGAAGCCTTCTCGACCACTGTGCGGTATGCACGAGGCTCCAGCACAACACACTTACAACGCCATGTCGTGACACCCGGGTGGCGCACACAAACTTGAAAAAGGGAGATTACGACGTCGCAATCATGGGTGGCATTCAGGACGATGGTTCGCCGGAGAAGTTGGTTGCCGATGCTGGTGGGAATACTAATAGTGAGGGTAGTGATGGTGGTGGGGGAACCGGGACACAACGGATATCCGGCGACGCTATCGATTCTTCCGGCCAGGACAACAACCGGCAGGACCCAAACGCAGTGCTGGCCCCCGGTCAACGACGTGGCCAAATTCGAGAATTGGTATATTTGACGGAGGAACTGGACGGCGCGAACGACGATATCGATGCGGACTCGAATACGGACGCAAGCGAGGACGTCCAGCGTTGGTTCGACAACATGGACAGCGCACACCACTCACAGCAAGCGAAACGCACAACGGAACAGGAAACGGCCCTGGTTGGCCAGAAAGAATTACCGCCGCTCCCTTCCGACCTGCCACCACCCTCTTCTTCACCACCGCTAGGAATGTCATGTAGGATCTCGCGCTTCCCCTTCTCGCACCCGTGCGAGGTCCCGGAGTTGATGCCCGACCTGGACGAGTTGTTTGGAATGGCGCCCAGCCCTCCTACGTCGGGGCCGGTCACCCCCAGCATTGCTCCGGACATCTTTCGCCCACTTACACAGCTCACCTCTCCCGACCTGGAGTTAGGTCGGGACTTCATCAACCCCACTCAAAAAGTCGAGTTTCACGACAGCGTGCGTGAAGTGTCGATCAAGTCGGTTGACACAGCGATCGTTGACGGACTCGATATGATTCGGGAGGAAGATGGCAATCTGGATAACGCCTCGTTCGTGGCCCCAACCCTCGCATCGTCCGGGACTAGCACCGTCGACGGCGGCGACCGGCCGGTGTTCCTGGCTGCTGATGGACGGGGTCATCTTCGCAGTGTGAGTTCCCTGGGAAGCGGGAGTTCCGGCGAGTGGCGCCCGACCCATGCGCGGACGTCTTCACGAAAGTCGCTGGGTGTGTTCTCTCGGATACGTCATGGACACCGTGTTAGTGAGGACCCTTGCCTCGAGAGGCGAACCTTGACACCAATGAAGCTCTCGGCCCCAACTCCTGTCCCCACCAGTGACCCGGAGGATGAAGACCTGTCGACGGTCGAGGGGATGGCTCCTCCATTAACAGTATTGGAAACTCTACCAGACCCCCCTAGCGCTGCTAGCAAATTCCTGCAACGGATCCCATGGGTGGGAGATTCACGATCCGGGAAAACCCCTGTCGTCTTCGGCGTGGACCTCAAGGAAAGCATTCGTGTCGCGCCGATGAAGATTCGGATATCGCACAAGGGCAGGAGCACATCCTACCGGACATTTCCTTTGGCATTGTACAAGTGTTGCGAATTTATTCGCCGAGCTGGTTTGTAACCTTGGTCTATTCCGTTGAAAATTCCGCTTAATTACTGACTGGTCCCAGGCGGTACCGACGGCCAAATATTCTCTTCCCCCGGAGACCCCGACAGTGTAAACCAGCTCCAGGCCATCTTTAACACAGCCCCAACATTTGGCGAGCATTTCCGATTTGAAGGAAGCGGGTACACGGTCCACGACGCCGCACGCCTCATCCTCGTGTATCTCGAGTCACTCCCGAAACCGCTCATCTCGTCATCTGTCGTCAAGTCTTGGGTTCTGCTAGCGCGCCAAGAGGGCGCAATCGAACCGCCATGCCCGCGAGTCGAAACGGGTCTCGACTTCTGGACCGAGGCGCTCAACCGGCTACCGACGGTCAACCGCAACCTGATCAAGCACCTCCTCACGATCTTCGCCGAGGTCCTCCTTGCTAGCTCCGGTGAAATTAGTGAGGCCAATGCCCGACAGTTGGCCTCATCCGTGACGAAATCGATCTTCCACCAGGATACCGACGGAACTGGGTTGGAGGGCAAGCCGATAAAAGAGTACAAGAAGAAGCCGATTAAACGGGATGTGCAGCCTACACTAGCGCTCGCGTTCTTAATCAAGAAGCGGGGCGAGTATGCGGTGTCGCTGAGCGAGGTGGCTAAAACTGACGGGTCTAAACGGAACTCAACCTCGTTTTTGCCAAGTACCAAGGAAATTATGGAGTGGAAGGGCTCGCCTCGGTGAGGAATGGGATGGGAGGACGACGGCCTAAAGGTCGTAGTGGGTGGAGGAAAAATACCCCTGAAGATACCCCTTTTCCGGTCGTCAATGGCCCTTGCTTGTGCGTGTCTATCTTTTTGGCTTGATGGTTTGGCTCGATATCTCGGTTCAATATTCCTTTGGTTCGACATTGGTGAAGGCAGGTTTGGCCTCGGTTTGGCGTTTGTGCTGGGCTTTTGGACTTGGGATAACATAATTCGGCGGCATAACATGTGAGCATATTCTTTGGGAGAGGACGTGTGTTTTGTTTTGATAGGCGATGTTTGTAATGTACTGGCAAGAAAGTGGAGGATGTTTGACCGTATGGTACAACTGGTTATATTTTTGACTTCGATCTTCTGATGCCCCTGATGTCCACAAGTTCGACCCAGGTCCCTCCTGTGTTGTTGATATTGATCGCTGCCGTCACTGACAGGACCCAACCTCGACCTGGCGGTTCCTGAATAACCGACCAATATCCGTAGTTCAAGATTAATTATTGACAATGACCTCCATTCTTAATTAAGGTCGTTTGCCAACTGCGAGACACGATGGCCGAAACAAAACGCGGCGTGCACGGTCACATCAGGAGAGTTAATTATGTCCTCAGTCGAAAAACGTCAAAATTACATGTGAGTTACCTACAACATATTATCATCAATCTGGACTTCGAACAATTAGTGGTGTTTTCTTTCAAATGACAATCTCTGCCGTATCCGGGACCTGATCTTACCGCTTGAATGCGATGCGAGATCCGTAATTCCGGTATCGTCGTCGCTAAGTTCTAGCTAATGAATCGTAACATTATTAATTACAGGTGGAACGCATCTCTACTAATCACACCTTGGAAGACTGCTGAAGCGCAGGCCACTTAGGCTCCGACTTCATATTAGGCCGTCTACTGGAGCCCGACCCTCTCCTCAGGCGTACCCGACAATTGTCAACTACGAGGTTAAGGGGACCATTTCGTTCAACACAATGGGCTAGGGATGCCACCGATAGTTTCCAATTGCCGTTCGACAGGATAGAGACGGAAGTTGATGGAGTGCTAGCCACAAAACAAAGCTTACAAACTTCAAACGGCGTACGACGGGCCTGCCCACCCTCAGTCCCAGAAGCTATCTTTCTCGGCGTACATGTTCCCAGCCATGACGCGCGACTCGCCTCCGGCGCGCAGGGAGCCGATAGCCACGGTGATGCCGCTCTGAGGGAGACTCGTCTCCCCTTTCCAAGCAGTGCTGACGAAATCACCGCTCCGAAACCTCGCCTTGTCCGTCGTGTCTACAGACTCGATCGAGATGCCCTGGTTGGCGGCGGCCTCTACGGCCTTCACGGCCTTCGCGCCGACGACGGCGTCCACCTTGGCGGCCAGGAAGCCGAGTAGCTTCAGTGTATCCTTTTGCTCCGCCGGCGGCCCCGCGCTGATCTGCTCGGTGTCCGTCTTGGCGAGAACATTCGCCTTCTCGGGCGCCGGGAACGCCTGCTCGAGGTTGTCGACGAGCTTCGTGATCCCCTCCACGAGGTCGTTATAGCGCTCCCGGTGGTATAGGGACCATGATGCGAGCTTGCGGAAGCCGGTCGACTTCTGGCGCCGCTCGGCCAAGGCTTTCATCTTGTTGTCCATGGCCGCGAACCTCGGCTCCATCTCGCCGCGCGTGAGCGGCGTCAGGTCCTCGCCCTGCCTGGCCTCAAGCCGGTATTTGTTAGAGATGTTGCTCGAGTCCTCGAACAAGACCAAGATCTGGCGGAGCGTGTTCTCGGCCAGCTGCACGTCGGTGTCGGTCGCCTCGGGGTGGCCCAGCTTCGGATCGTCGTAGATCTGGACTGCCTCGCCCCACCGGGATAGTCGCAGTTTGAGGAGACTGAGCGTCAGGAGGTCAACCTGGAAGTCTTTGCCGAAGCGGCGGCCGGTTTGGACGTAGTCGAAGCACTCCACGCAGGTGCTAAAGACGGACACGATGCCAGCGGTACCCGACACGACCCCGAATACTTCGGCCATGGTGCTTTTCGTTTTCTCTTTTGGATTTCTTTTCCAACGGCCGTGTTACAAAAGGTGCGAAGGGCTTTTCGGAGCGGAGAGCAGAGCCTCGTGCCCCTCGTCCCTGCACGCGGCGGCCCAGCGGGTTAAGGGCTGTCCCGAACTGCGCCCGACTCGAGTGAACCGACTCAGCTTCAAGCCATGCATGGTGTGGTTGGCCAGCGGGAAGTCTTATTGGCTGCGACCCGTAGGGGGGTGAGCGCGTATGTACCAAGAAGTCTGAAAACGCGCCTTCGTGGGAATCCTATTCGTCCTCTGGTGGGCAACCCATTTACACGTGCATGATCGGGTTGGCGTGGTCCAGCATCAGGTGCCGGGACCCTCAGCCCCTGCTGCCACTGCCCTTTTTTTCCTCTCCTTTTTCTGGCGTCACGAGCCTCGAATCAGGCGTTAATTATTTCCCCCCGCCCTTCCAGGGTAATGCGCGCTCCATTATCACCATTTTTCTGTTTAATCTTTCAGTGCAGCGCGAGAAGATGAACCACACCGCGCTCAACTCGACGACGAGCGCGGTGGAGAAGGACAGGGACTGGGGCCGCTGGGCCGAGGATGGGGGAGAAGGGGGCCTAAAGGAGCAGGTCGCGAGCTCGATACACAATCAGATCGTCGACGGCAACGCGCGAGTACACAACGGCAACAACTTCTACATGGCCAGGCAACCACCCACCTTTGATCGGCGCGATGCTGACATCCTGAATTGGCTGGCGCCGCGCGTCAGCTTCCACCAGACGCACGACCGCATTCGAGAGCAGGCACGCATCGCGCATTATGCCGACTCGGTCCGCAATGACAACTACCCGGGAAAGTGGCTCATCGAGTCAGACAAGTTCCAGGAGTGGGGATCTGGCTCTCTGCTCAAGTTATGGTGCTTAGGGATGCGTAGGTCGCCCACCTTGGCCGGAGCATGCCGAAGAGAGGCTAATGAATCATAATCATTCCGATATAGCGGGCGCCGGCAAATCTGTTCTCGCGTATGTCTCATGCCACGCGAGCACCCCGAGGCGGTAGGGAGACTAATCTGGCTTATCCCAGTTCTATCGTGATCGCGCACCTGCTCGCCCTCCAAGAGCAGCTGAAGGGGAGCAGGGATAGCGCCAGGGTAGCGTACCTCTATCTGAGCTACAACGAGGAGTACACCCTCCAGGAGCTCCTCGGTAGTGTCATCAAGCAGCTGGTCGCAGTCGACGAGGTGGTCCCCGAGTGTGTCGTCAAGGTATGGAAGAAGCGGGGCCAGGGCGGCGATACGGCCACGATCCAGGACTTTTCGGACATGCTCCGTGACCTGGTGCGGGAGCGGCGTGCGTTAATCGTCGTCGACGCGCTGGACGAATGCAGGCCCGAGTACCGGCTCCGGCTCATGAGCCTCCTCCAGCCCGAGTCCAGCAACGTCAGCCTCTTGGTGACGTCTCGGCTGCTGGACGAATTTGACGAAGTGTCGAGCGACTTTGAGAAGATCAAGATCACGGCCAACTCGACCGATCTCGATCTCTTCATCGACCACGAGTTCAGATGGCATCCGCGGCTGAAGAAGTTCCTGAGAATGGACCCCACGCTCCAGGAAGAAGTGAAGAATAGCATCAAGAGCGCGTGTGATGGGATGTAAGTCACCCGGGCTGAAGTCGGCGCGGTAGAGGTATTGGGGCTAACAAGTCGGAATTCGCTTAGGTTCTTGGTCGCCTTCCTCCAGATGCAGTCTGTCGAGGCCGAGAGGACGCTGGGGGGAATCCGTAGGACCCTGGGTAGCCTCCCGTACAAGATCGACGACATGTATGAGCACACCATGGCACGCATCGCCGGCCGGCAAGAGGCCGACAAGAAGCTCGCCGTCCGCACTTTGTCGTGGATCGTGTGCGCCTGTCGCCCACTGACTACCCAGGAGCTCCAGCACGCCCTCTCGGTCGTCCCCGGCAACTTCGAGCTGCACCTGGACATGATATACCCCGAGGATACCATACGGGACGTCTGCGGCGGCCTGGTCACCGTCATACACGGCCGAGTTTCCCTCGTGCACTACACCGCCCAAGGCTACTTCAGGGGCCGCTTCTCCGACTTCCACGCAACCATCGCGCAGACCTGCATCAGCTACCTGTCCCTCAGGGTCCTGGAGCAGCCCGACGACCAAGACCGCCAGATGTCGTTTGCCGACGACGACACGGACGAGGCACGCAACCCGCAGGAGCTCCAGAGCTACTTCGAGGCCCATGGCGCCTCGGCCGACAACCGCCTCTCATACCGGAACAAGTTGGACAAGTTTCCATTCGCCGAATACGCGGCGACGATGATGGCCCATCACCTGCAGAAGCTGGGCGATGCTCCGACAACGCCGAGCATCGCACAGTCGCTGGTCGAGCTCCTACAGTGCCGCCCCAAGAGGAGCTTCCTTCTCCGAGTTCTTGATTGGGTCTACAATAGAAGCTATAGCCCGTTTGATGAGGTGAAGGGAGAAGCAGAGTCTGGGCTGGATGCTCTCCGGCACAAGAGAATGGAAGGCCTGAGCGATTCCAACTCGGCAACCACTTCAAGAGACATGCGGAGACTGGCGTCAGGCCGGGAGGTCAATGCCATCCACCTGGCAGCCTTCCTCGGCTGGCCGCCGGCCGTGCTGAGGATATTAGAATCGGCCGAGGCGCCCTTCGACTTCAATGTCCTGGACCCGTATTTCAGGACGCCGCTGTGGATAGCGGTTACCCGAGGGAACTGGGACGTGATGGACGTCATCCTCAGCAACGGCGGATCCATTGACTTCCTCGACAAGGCGGGCCATGATCTATTACGGCAGCTGGCCAAGATGAACAAAGTCGACATTATCAAGCGCCTGATCACTGCGAACGTCAAATCCGCTCCTGCCAAGCTCTGGCAGGCGTCCACCCCGCCGAGACAGCTTAGCACCTACCTCCAGCTAATACTCGCCGCGGGCCTGGGCGACATCGGCACGATCCAAAAGCTGCTCGCCACAAGCGAGGTAACCTTCTCGGCAGACACGTCTATGTTTTACATCACCGCCTTCTTCCTCGCCGTCGAAGCGAACCACCCGGCAGCGGTCGAGAAGATGCTGGACAGCGGTGTCGACGTGGACACGCGCGGCGTCCGGGGCAAGACGGCGCTGCACATTGCCGCGGCCCGGAACTACGTGGAGGTCGTCAAGGTTCTCCTCGCCCGGAACGCCGCGGTGGACCTGCGAGATGCGGCGGGCAAGACACCGTACACGGCGAACGGAAACAAGCAGCACGAAGCGGGTAAGCATACACACACACCCACACACACACACACATGCACACACAGATATACATATGTATACGAACTTGCTCTGTATACCGTACGCAACAACTGACAGCAGGGTGGGGGAACCAGTCGTCAAACTTCTGCTCATCGCCGGCGCCGATCCCAACGAAAAAGGTCCGCTTGGCGACACGACATTATACCTGGCGGCGGCGTACGGCGACACCGAAAGCGTCAAGTTTCTGCTCCAGAACGGCGTCAACCCGTCCATCACTGCCTACTCAGGCGACGCTCCGCTGCACTGGGCCGTCGTCGGAGGCCGCGCCGACTGCGTGCGCGAGCTGCTCAAGTGGAAAGTGGACTTGAACACCATGACGAACTTCTCGCAAACGCCGCTCGACCTGGCCCGAACGATGGGCCAGACGCACGTAGTCAGGATCCTGCTCGACGCCGGCGCGAAGACGGGCCGGGAGGTGCTGGAGGAGAGAGCCAAGGTTGAAGACGGCGGGGACGGGGACGGGGACGGGGACGGGGACGGGGACGGGGACGGGGACGGGGACGGGGGGCGATGATGGCGAGGATAATGAGGACGAATGGGAGTTTATGTGGAAACAGCTTCGATACATCCCCGTCATGGTGCGCAGAGCAGAAACGGACCCGGAGGTCTAGCCCGAGGCAAAGAAACGTGTCTTGAGCTTCTTAGGCCTCGTGGACACGGAGCTCGACGACCGGGGAGCCGGATGGGCCAAAGAACCACACTCTAGCGGAAGGGCTGAAGAAGGATCCGCTAGAGGGTGGGATAGGGAACACGATACAGAGAGTATGGGCGGCGATGTGAGGACGGAAGGCGCCGAGCGATAATTTCTAGTCGGTTGGATAATGTCACGAAATGACTATACAGGCGGCTAGGAGAGCGGTAGCTAGAACGCAGGGCGCTCCGAAAATTAGCCAAGGCTCATTATAATGATAGGTGGTTTAGCGACAAGAGGATTATACTAAAGGAAGTAACCCTTAAGGGACGGGATTTATTCCAATGTACTACTAATAAAGTGGGGGATGTTTGTTCTTATGGTACAACTCGGTATATTTTTGACGGCTTTGCTCTTTTGATGCCCCTGATGTCCACAAGCCCGTTCCATCTACCTCTGTGTTGTTGATATTGATCGCTGACGTCACTGACATCGCCCAACCTTGGCATGTTTTTGTAATTACGCCATACTACGGATAGATTGGCTACACCAATTCAACGTTGCACTTTCTAACTCACATGCCAACCTGCAAGACTTACTCAGTTTGCGAATAGGTGTGTCCCATTCTTCACGCAGTTGGGTGTGGGCGTGGGGGCTGTGGGCCCGGCCAACTTACACCGAGTACCCCTGGATTTCGGCTCGCATTAGCGCGGGGGAATTGTCTGCCGGAGGGTGGAGGGCTAGTATTCGTAATTAACCCCCTAAATAATTCATCGGCTGTAATGCTCTACACCGCAGGAAATACGATACGTACGAATGATGTGGAGTTTTCACTCGCAGCCTTGACACCCGTCTTCTTTTACTTTTCTCTTTCAATTATCTCGTTTCCCAAGCGGCAGTTCTGTCTGTCGAAATAGCCGTCACAATTCCCAACAACCAAAACAGCCCGAGACAGCGACCCTTTTGAATTCGTTCTAACCCCTGAGTCAGTGGCAGAGTCACAAATCGCGAGTCTTCTCATCCGAGCATATTCTCCAATATGGCATCGCAAAACACCCAAGCCGCGCGGGACAGACCAGATGAGACAACTTCTCACCCCTTTCCCACCTCATTCCCCCTCGGCCCCCCCGCCCGTCCAGGACAAGCCCTCCTCCCGCCGAAGCAGCCCCTCATCGGGCACACCACATCCCTCGTCCCGCTACAACCCACCCACGCGCCGGCATTATACAAGCACCTCGGCGGCGAAGACAACGCGTGGCGGTGGACATACATGTTGTCAGGCGGGTACCCGGATTACGCCGAGTTCGAGACGGTGGTGGCTGCTTGGAGCACGTCGCGGGATCGGGATTACTACGTCATTCTATCCGGGCCAGGGACGGGGTCGGGCGATGATGACGGGGTTGAAGCGCTTGGGCTAGTCGCGTACTTGGGTGTTTCGACGCAGATGCGCCGGCTTGAGATTGGAGGTGTCATCCTTGGTGGGGCTTTGACTCGTTCTCGGCGGGCTACGGAGGCTTTTTTTCTGTTTCTGCGCCATGCGTTTGACGACCTGGGTTATAGCCGTGTTGAGTGGAAGGCGAATCAGCTGAACTCGACGAGTATGCGGGCTGCGACAAGGCTGGGGTTTGAGTTTGAGGGTGTCTTTAGGTATGTGCTAATTATCATATGGGCCCATGGGGTGGGGTGACTTGAGGTTCCGGTGTTTTGGGTCAAAGATTACATTGGTTGGGCTAACCATGAATTTAACCTCGGGTGTGATATACAGGAAGCATATGGTTGTCAAGGGAAGGGTTAGGGATACTGCCTGGTTCAGCATGACGGACGATGAATGGCCAGGGATTAAGCGTGGGTTCGAGAGTTGGCTGGATGATTCTAACTTTGACGAGCATGGGAAACAAAAGAGGACACTTCAAGAATGTAGGGAACAGCCGACCGGGCATTAGATGTAATAACTAAACTAAAACAAATACTTCCTCCGATCTCACATCACCTAGCAAAGCGCAGGCCTCGCCGTCCATGAATCCTTCCGCGTAACACTCTCCGACTAGATAATACTCGCCGTCAGAGTTGCTCCCTTGCTCGGAAAGTTTCGGCTTCGGCCGAAGCAGGTAGGGTACATTCCCACCATACAACACGACAACTATATCACCAACTTGAGCCCCCGAAGAACACAAACCGACCCGCCCCTCTGCATCGGTGAACATGCAGTTCCCATGACAAGGGAGCCAGGTCGGTTTAGGGCCGTCTGCATCGTTTCCCTCAAATGCAGATGGAGGAGCAACACCCCAGTGGGACATGTAATGCATACCCAACTCCCCACGCTTGCTCAGATGATATTCCACGTCGACTGGATCGCCCACGGAGACCTGGGTCCTGAGGCTGTTCCAAGTGCCAATGGTGCCTGGCGGGTCGAACAACCGCACGTATGCTTCATGCATGCTCCTTGAAGAGACGAGCGGGATTTGATAAAAAGGGTACGGGTCGAGTGAGGTGATGGTGCTGAGGCGGATACCCTTGAGCGGGAGGGACATGGGGGATTGTGTCGACCCAGTTGCTTGGATTAAATCGGTGTCGACGACGCGATCCCCCGAGGCGCGATAGCCGCACTGGTTGTGCAGACCGAGAGTCCCTCGCGTCCACTCGCTGAAGCCTTCATGCCACATCATCCAGGACGGTCGTTGGGAGAGGTCGAATCTGCCGCTGCTCTTAGCCGCGGTGTAAGGGCTTGTTTTGTTGACCCAGGAGCGGCCCACGATGGTATGCACTGCAGAGAGGATACGTAGCGAGGCGTGACGGACGATCCACCATCTCGTGAAATCTGCGTAGACCTCGATGGCGTCCTTACTGTAGTTTGGTTTGACTTCGGGTGGAAGTTCGTTGACCTCATGGGTCTCCTCGCCGAACGTCAACGGCGCAAAGATCTTGTCTCGTGGGTCGGTGGCTTTCATGCCAAGGGTTGAAAGGAGAATGTGCAGGATGTCCAATCTCGGCGCTCGCTCGCATTTCAGAGTCCTTCCGTCCCGCTCGATGTTGAACAGGGCCGTCCACATAGACGGAAGCACCGCCCTTGTCAGAAGCCCTCTCGTCTTCAGGCAGTGGTTTGCTTGCATGAGCGCTTCCCATGTCAGTTGGTACGAGCCGCAGAACACCTGGACGCCCGAAGCCTTCCAAACTTCCTGCAGCACCCAGACACGTTCAAACCAGGGCAAGAAGAAGATCTGGTCGTTGTTTGTCTCGACCAGCCCCGACGTCTTGTTGTGGATGATATCATGCGCTTGGTGCGGATGCGGTAGCTCTCTCGGCGCCGCTGTCGGCTGGTCGCTTTTCGATCGAAACATGGCTTCATCGTAGCGCTTCGAAACACTTACAATGGCCCGGCAAATAACAGCGGTAGTGGCATCTGGCTCGCCCAGCCAAACGCACACGGTCCTTGCGGATGCGAATATATCGCCCATGAGTGCAACCTGGGCGGTCCGTTCCTCTGTGTCGGTTTGGTTGATACACAAGAGATCAATCCAGAGTGTCCTCGGAGTATCCTTACGTCTCAACTGCGTCAGAGCCTGGAACAGATTCCGGTTGGTGTGAATTGGGATCGGTGGCTGATAAATTCCATGCTCGTCAGCGACAGTCAGCAGCAGCTGTTGGCGGTCCTCCGCGTCGCCCCAGCAATAGGACAGGCCGTCATATTCCAAACGATCCGAGTCCCGCAGGCGCGTGTACCTCAGCGTCAGTTGAATCTCTTGGTTCGTCTCCCCAGGTTGAAGCTCCACAACTCGGATTTCGCCGAGATCGTGCCTCAGCGGACGATAGCTGGTGTAATCGTTCTTGTCGGTAAGAGATTCCGACACCACCCGATCCACGGCCGGGTCACTCGGCGATGCCCACAATTCAATCTTGGCCGATTTCACATAGTTGGTCCACGCCGGGAAGTGCGCCCTTGGCATGATTTGCACGGTATCGCCCGGTCGTATGCTGGACATCCAGTTGCGGAGATCGTCATCGGCGCCTTCCAAGCTCCAGCAGTGGACATGTGTCTTATATTCGAACCGCGCGTGCACGTTGCGATGGATCATGCGACGCGGGCCCCGTTCATGGCCGGACGGGGCGAGAACACACGCCTCGAACCATGTGAAAGAGGCGTCATATGTGCCACCGAATCGATCCTCTTCGCCGCTGAACCCCTGATCGTGAGAGGTCGTGGTGAAAGTAACGCGGCGGACAGCGAGTCCCTGTTTGTGGTCTACCAGGGCCGTCTCCGGGTGGCCGAATCGGAGAGAGACGTAGGGCTGCTGAGGACAGTACTGTGTTGTGGTGATTTGTACGTCCTGCTCGGCTCCAAAGTACACCCAGCGCGGGTCGACTGCCATTCTCGAGACTTCGAAAGGGTATATTCTCCCATGTAGTAGGTGAAATTTAAAAGAATAGAAGGTTGGAAGTTTAAGCTCGGCAGTTTATGTTAATTACATTGATAACTGGAGGGACCAGCCTTTCCAACAGGATCAGTCATACTCGGTGTTTGGATTTTGTACTTTGCGAACTGACGTTTTTTTGACCGCAAACCAGCGCCCTTCTCTGCCGGGGCAGAAGTTCATGCTGCGAGTTTCGACCTTTCAAGGCATATCCTTCATCTTATAAATGCGCATACCAGGCTGCCTCGCCTCGCTGCGCCTCATCCGCTGCAGCCCCCACCCCCAACCGGCAGTGGGAGCGGTAGGAAGCGACCCATGCTAAGTACTGTCACAATAGATGGCTGATCATGCCTCAAGCAAGAGGCCCCCAACAAACCGGCCGACGCCGAAAGGAAAGGATTCGGATTGACCGGAACGAAGCTCATCCCAAGTATCGACCTGATCCCACTTGAAGGATTCTAAATCACGCGCTTCGCTCCTGTCCTATACGGCTGGCCTTGTCCCTTACATTAATCGAATACTGACTGCCGTAGAGCATTATTCCCGTATTTCGGCCCTGAATACTGTGCACCGTGCATGATTAGGCACAGGGAAGCATATAGTTCAACGAAACTTCAAAGCCAAAGGATCGATGTGTACGGAACCGCAAACTCCCTATAGCTTGTATCTGGGATGGATGTACTAGGAATTTGAAGGCTAAGTGCTTAAATTTCAGGAAATTATCGTCATGACGAAAGACACTAGCCTGTTACGATGGGGAGTCGGCACGCCTTAAAAGTAAGAATTTTGGAAAAGCCCCATCACTGCTTATACTCCCCCTTAACAACCCGTTCAGACAACTCCTTCAGCACACCACCCACCCACTCAAAGTCTTCCAGCTCAACATACACCTGCGCGCTGACACGAGCCCACCAGCGGCCGCGGTACACGTACAACGACACAAAGGTGTTGTACTCGTCGACCAGCTTGCGCTGAATCCAGCCGCTGATAACGGGGATCTCGCTCTTGGGAAAGGACGGGCGGCTGGTTAACTCCTCGTCCTCCTCGACGTTCAGCGCCTCCGCGTCTCCCTTCTCTAGTTTAACCGCCAGAGGAAGCGCCACGTTGACCATGGAACACCGCGTCAGGCTGCGACTAGCGTTGTCCAACACCTTAGTGCCTAGGATATCAGCGATCTTCTGCCCGCCCTCGCGCGCCAACGCGGTGACTTCACTCAGGATACGCTCTTCCCCGCCTAGGACCTCCTCACGCCACTTCAGGCTGTCCGCGACGCACAAATACGGCGTGTTGTCCACCGTCCCAAACGACTGGAACGCCTGCACAAACGCAGACTTCTTCGACGCCGGCAACGGGTTAAACTTCCGCGGCGGTTCCGGCTGCAGCCCTTCCTCGCCCGACGCATCGTCACCATCATCGTCCTCCGCGCTAGCACGCGGCGCAAACCCATGCGAGGTCGGCACAGTCGACCGGATCAAAGCCTGATTGCGCACCGGCACATAAAACACCGCACACCCCCTGGGAACATGCAGCCACTTGTGGCAGTTGCTCACAAAGAAATCCGGGTCGACTTTACCGAGATCGATATCGACCATGCCCACGCCCTGCGCACCATCGATCAGAGCCAGCAGCCCGCGCTCACGGGAGGCGATGGTCAGGTCCTCGAAGGGGAAACGGACCCCGGGCAGTGAGGACACCACGTCGAAAAGAGACAGCCGGGGCCGCTTGCCCTCAGCGATTGAAGCATCCACTGCGGCATGGAAGGCCGCGACGATCTCGGCGTCTTCCAAGGGGTAGGCCAACGGGATGACGCGGGAGCTGAGCAGCCCGGGGTGAGTTTCGATGACATATTCAATGGTCTTGTGGCACCCGCCGTAGATGGTGTCGAAGTAGAGGATCTCGTCGCGGCCGTCCGGGTTCCAGACGAGGTTGCGCAACACGGTGTTGACGCCAGTTGTGGCGTTGGCGACGAACACGCAGGTGTCGGTGGGTACGCGCAAGTGGGCGGCGATGGCGGCGCGGGACCGGTCGAGTAGGTCCGGGTAGATGTACCTGATGAAACGGTCGGGTGCGGCTTCGGCTTGGTCCTGGTAGGCGCGCCGGGCGGTTTGGATGGCGCGGGGGATTGTGCCGTAGGAACCTGTGGGTGAGTAGGTGTAAGTGTACTGTATGTACATGCCAGTATCTGACGATTGTCCGACGATTGTACTTGGAGGATGAGACACCTACCGTGGTTGAGATTCCGGTAGGACGGATCGAAGAGAAAGTGTTCGTCCCGTAGGCCGTGCCCAAACTTAACCGGGCCGTTGGCCTTCTCCCGTAGAGGTAGCTCTTTTTGCTCGGCCATTGTGACTTGGGTTATGGGATCAGAGATGTTTGAGCGATTGGTGTTAATCAGTGTCGGTGTTTGACGAGCAAATGCAAAGCCACTGGTTAAATAAATGATCGAACTCAGGCGATGATGGGAATCGTAATGTATGTCCCAACCCAAATCCCTAGGGACGACACGAATTATAACTTGTGCGCGAATCCCAATTCCTGCTGTACTGCGGATATATCAGTCGACGTCCGAGTTGACTCGGACTTTGACTCGGTCTTTGACTCATGCCCCTGATCGCAGCTTCCCCACTCTGGCGTTGACCGTTCCGACCCGCTGTCCCCGCCAACCGGGCTAGCTAGCACGACATGGTGAGGGGTATCGTCGTGGGCTGAGAGATGTCCCGGGCAGGGCGTACTCGGTTATGCCTGATTGTTCCATTGTTCAACGGCGGGTACGGCGGGGTCGAGACGATGTGCAGAGGGGAAGCTCCGAGCTCGTGAGTCCAGGCCTGCGCTAACCGCAGTAAGCCGCGCTGGATTTAGGAAGGATACGGATCCATCCTTTAAGTCGTTTTTCCTCGTATCGTTTCCGTCGCGTTGGCTCAATTACATTATTGTTTTCAGCCCTCGGACTCATAAACCTCGAGGGTTAGATCCTATCCAAATCTCATGACTCAATAATGAGCGAGCAGAGGAAGCGCAGAGGGACCATCGTCAAAGTTCCACAGAGTCGCCTTTGACGACCGCAATCCGCTGCATCAACCAATCCCGATACGCCGCAAACATCCTCACCTCACGCATCCCCTTCCTCTCACAAAACGCCACCAGCTTCTCATACCGCTGCACCAGCCACTCCTTTTCGTCCCCATCCCCCTTCCCAGTACCTACTAAATTACTAGCACCACGAACAGCCCTTCCCAACTTGGCCTCACACACCAAACACAAATACGGCGGCTGTCGCAGATCCTCGAGGATGCTCCCCGTCGCTTGCATCGCACAGGTGTAGAACACGCAGTGCGCGAACCCGAAACAGTGGCCGACCTCGTGCGAGGCGGTCAGCACCACGCGCGCTAGCCAGTAGTTTGCGAAGTCCGACGTGGCTGTTGAATATGTAGAAGGAGTGACGATGCCGTTAGTGGGGATGTTGGGCGGTGGGCGTGGGCGCAGGGGGGTTGGCGACGGGAGGGCGATAGCAGAGCGGAGGACATTGGCGAAAGGGGATTTTGCGTCGGTGGTGGAGTTGACAGTGAGCACGGCGGGAGTGGGCTCGGGAAGGAGGCTGGAGGGTAACTCAGACACAGCCGCGGCGTCCTCCCAACACTTCCTCCGCACATATTCCTCGCAGTGGGACAACGGCCAGGTATGTTCGCGGTCGACACCCATATGCTTATCCAGCACCGGCGTGTACCGCGCCGTTGAGACCACGGCCACCCGGCTGCCGCCGTACGCCCGGCCGCAGCAGAAATCGTCGTCGTCGTCTTCGTAGAGATCGTGGTGTGTTAACATTACCATGGCGTAGGCGTCACGGGGCAGCGCGGCGATGGCCGCGTCGAGGAGGTCGTTGAGTTGTAGCTGGCGCGGGAATTGTTGGTCAGGCGTGTCCCGCGTGGTGATGCGCGTGAGGTTGTTCTTGATTTGCAGGCCGATGTACTGTGGCGGACCGGGACGGATGTCTTTCTTGGTGCTGTCATCGTCGCCCTTATCTTCCCAGTGTACAAACTTAGGTGTTTCCGGGAGAAGTTTCACTGGTAAGGGGTGGTAAAACGCTTCAAGGTAATCGCGGATGGTTTCAACCGGCGGCGGGTCACACCGGATTTTGGCTGGTTCGGCCATGGAGCGAGCCCAATGGCGCATCAAGGAGCAAAAGAAAGGGCTGACGCTATCGTCGGTCGGTGGGGGAACCACATAGATGGTTTGTTGGCGACGTGTGATGGCGTTGCGTTCTTTTAAGGAGATCCAGGAGCGCAGGGTCTGCGGAGGTTCGTCACACTCATTTATCAGGCCAGCATCTGGGAGAACGAGAGGCGGTGGGAAAAGAGATTCGAGGCTCGCATGGTCGTCCGTATTGCCGGTTGCGCGCCCCGACGGCCTTGTTGCGGCTTGTCTTCTGGCTATTGGGGGTGGGACGATGCCTTCCGAAGCGGCCGTTGGTGAGATGTCGATATAGACCGTTTGATGCTGGCAGGTCATTTTGAAGAATTCAACAGTTGGAACAGTTGAACTTGATGGCTGAGGTGCAATTAAATTAGAAATATTAAGAGCTGAATTTAATCTTTGTGAGGGAACAATCTGGGAATCTATCTCATCCTTCCGACTTGTTTTTTCTTCAATGCTGCGGAGTCATTGAGTTGACGCAGTCACCCATTCACGTCTTTCCTGTGATGTTGACCCGGCCGCTCGACGAGCTGAACTTTTCGCTCAAGGCAGCAGCGCCAACAGGGGTTTAGCTTGGTGTCATGCCCCTGGCTGAACAGGGTTAGGGTTAGGTCCCCCCTCCCCCCTGTCCCCCTCAACGCGCCCGGTTATCCTGCACTTGTCTAAGGAGGTTATGGTTTCGTGTGATACCCTCCGTTTGTTACATGAAGTTAGCTCCTTCATAACCTGAGGTATCTTGCGAGTTGCGTCATTCTTCTGTTGTGAGTACCTACCGTACAGCCGGTTCCGAGTCCTTGGCCCCAACCAACTGCCGAACCGCACTTTTTTGAGGCCCAGCTTGAACCCAGATATGTCCCACACAAATCCCGTCCTCAACTGAACTAATGCTTCCAAGCGACGCGAAACGCGTACGTCGTGAGCTGCGTCTCATTCCATAATCAGCACTGAAGGTTGAAGCATTTAGGACTAGGACTTTGGCACTTTGGGTTGTCTGCCTAAGCCAAGGACGTCGATCATAATGCGAGGAGTCGAGGACGTCGAGCACACCCCGATGTTCAGCGCGTTGAGATCCAGGCCAAGCAAAGTCCTCGCTTGCGTGGCGCGCCTGTGGTAGGCGAGAGAGCCGAATGCGACAGTAGCGCGCCACCAAGCAATGGCGTTTAACAGTGGCAGGGTTCCCGAGTCCGAAGTCCGATGGGACCTATGAGGCTCAGCCGCCATCATGGTTGCAAGCCTGTGAGAATGACTTGACATTATAAATCATGTCTCAAAATTCTCGTTTCAATCGCAAAGCCATGTTAATACCCTCAAAACTTCCGACAGTATGGTGTCTCGCCGTGCTAATTCCCCGATGAACGGCCACGGCAAAGACGACGACGCAAGTGACCCAGCAGGTGACACATCTGCTCAGGGGGAACAAACATCAACAACCAAATTCCTCCTCGTTGGGTTGCTGCGATTTCTTGGCACCGCGGTTCTCGCGGTCCTATTCTACATTATCATCCGTCAATATCAAGGTCGTACCTTGACTTCGGGGGACAAGTCCATTTTCGATACTCTTGTGGTGGCTGTTAGTTTAACCCTCGGGCTCAACAGTGCGGCGTCTCTAAGGCACATTGCACTGTTTGCCAGGGGTTGGTATGCGGAGACACGCCGTGTCCACGTCAAGGAGGTAAGTCTCTCAGACCCAGAATAAGGAAGTAATTACGAAAAGTATCCATCCACTAACACCGATCTAGATTGAAGTACACAGTTTCGTCGCCTTGCTTGGGCTACTCATCCGCACGCCGGCTCCGCTTCTGAAGTTGGCGTGCGCGATATGGCTGTTACTAAACCTTGTAAGGCGACGTCTATTCCGACGTAACAAGACATACATGGTACTAATTTCCCCTAGGCCATCCAAGTCGGCATTTCCGCAGTCAGCTTGACCTTCAAAGCAGAACCCGGCATCGAGGAGATCTACCCGGATTCCACCCTCGGTAATGTCACCATCCCAGACATGAGCCGTTTCGCCCGGGTCGGCAGGTTCAACGACGGCGCACGCCCGCAGTCCCTCGCGGCACACATCCTCGGTGATACCGCAGCGAGCTACGAGTTTGCGCCCCTCCCGAGCGGCGTAATGACCGACGCCCCCATCGCACGGTTCCCCCAAGCGTACTGGGACGCCGGCGACCACTGGGAGTTTGTCTTTGCCAACTCGGCCCCCGTCCCGGGCTCAGCATCACAAGACCTCAACTTCCTCTCCCTGTACTCCAACCAACACGTCGAATCCTCGGGAACCTGCAAAACACCACGCTACACGTTCAATCTAACCGAAGGCATCCTCACCGTGAAACACCCCGACGAACAAAAAACAATCCTGTTCCCAGCCTCCGGCGTCGGCGACGAAGCCATCACCTACCTGACCGAGCCCGTCCTCCACGACGCCCGCGCCGGACCCAACATCACCGGCACCTGCGGCCCCGGCTGCGCTACCGTTTATGTTGTTGAACCCCACGCAGGAAACCCAGTTCCCGGCTCTACCTTCTCCAACCCCAACTCCAGCTTTTTCTACTATGAATGCAACATCACCGTAAAACCCACCACCGATCCCAACGCAGGGCCCTTCAAATTTGCCCCGATGACCGCCGCCGTAGCCGCTCAAGCGATCGCCCTGTCAGGCCAACGAGCACCCGCAGCAGCAAACGGTTCCGCTTCGCGGGCTGGGTTGAACCAATTCACGTCGTATAACCTAGGCCTGGACTTTGGACAGGCACAGAACAACAACGTCACCTCCATGGCGAAGATGCTGTCGCGTTTTGCAATCGGCGTGGTAGCCGCTGCGGCGCGGAGTAATCCGCGGGTGACGGTGCAGGGCCACACGCCACGACAAGGGGTGCGGTTGGTTTTGGAAAAGCCGGTGGTGTTTGGGGCAATATTGATTGCCACGGCTGCTGTGCAGCTGGTGTTGATGGAGGTCGTGTTGATTCTTGTGCGGGTGTTGAGGAAGAGCGGGAGGGGGGATACAGGGAGTAGGGGCGAGGTGAAATATGTTACGATTTGATGAAAGGGAAGGGGTTTGTTTACTTCATTGTAATGACTGCGCATCAGACATCTTCACTCCATGTTGACGGATCGATACCTTGCATACAAAGCACTGCTTTGGCTTGTACTAATTTAATCGGGGCCAAGAGTCCAACATGATATCTTGAAACTCTCGTTCCCACGCACGTCTCAGCTTTGCACGGACTAATTACCTCTCTGCGTCTTGAAAGCTCTGGCTGCTCAATGGCTACAATATCAACCCGGAATATTAGCAGGTCAAATCTACAGCGACTGAGAGCTGCCTCATGCCAAGCGCAGTGACTTGGGGGTGATGGCGGTTGAACAGATTCTGAGTTCCTCCCGAAGCCGAGTAGCCGCGGGCTCAGCGCTACCTGACACGTTACTTAAGAATAAGGAGTCCAAGCCCTGCTTCACTAGTCTATCTGCTAACCGGTTCTTTCCCGCCATTTAGGGGCGTTTGACTCTCGATGCTCGCTGTTGATTGTTTTAGAGTAATTAGGAGATGAGTTCTATCAGCAGTATGAACGAAGCAGATGCTAGGCCCGGGCCGGTGAATGTGAGGCGGTACCGTACCCTACCCGTGTAATTATGCTGAGACGCGCACCGCTACGACACGAAGCCACACAACCCCGTTATTATGTTGGCAACCCCCATAGTTATCATTGTCCGAGCGAAGGTACTCAGCCCAAGGAAACAGGCGCTGCTTCGGAAGGCTTTCATGCTCTATGGTAGAACTTGACGCGTGCCGATGATTGCTACAAAAGATTGGGTGACCGCATTGAACTGATGTAGCACCACAACCATGGAACGATTCATCCCACCGTTTCTAAGGACTCAGATCAACTGAGGGATTACCACGGGAGCTATTGGCCCATTTGTTTCCCTAAAGTCAGGGGAAGGCAGCATTCGGCGGTATGGAAATTTTCCCCCTGTAGTTCCAGACGTTCCATAGCTCATGGCTCAGTCGCCTGGACTCAAGGGAAAGATGGGGGGCTGCACGTCACATCGTCATCAGATACACAACCCTACCTCTGGCCGGAGGAGGAAACACGGGTGAGTAATTGTCATGTTGATATGTGGCCGTTTCTGAGTGCCCTTCCTGTACGAATAGAATCGAGCGTGCCTAACTCCAGGACTTTCCACTGAAGCAACTTTCCCGGCCCCCGGTGCCGTCAATTAATTTCCCCGCTTTTTAACGAAGACATATCAAGGAATTTAACGCTCAGCGATTCCTCAAGGTTGGTCAGCGGCAAGCCAACAAAGCGCAGTTTGTCCTGCATAATTATTGCTTCCCGAAGAACCATACCCACCACTTCCGGGTTCCTTGAAGCCGACAAGCCGAACTGCGAGAATCAGATGGAATGTTCTGTGGCGCAAAGACAACCCGTCCGCTTCCTCTGGTGTGTTCCGTTGTAGGCAAGAGCCCTTGAGCAAGCTTTCGTTTTAGGCAACTGCTGTCGGGTTACATCCACCACATGCTGCCGCTGGACGGGTGCGCTTTCCTTCCGCTCTCTATGCAGTAATAGGCCGAAATACTGCATCGTTGGCCGGTGCGATTGAGCAATCAGCCGGCAGGTACGGCTCTTGATAAATGTATACGCTTCCGTAGCATCTTCGGTCCCGGATATCAGCCAGGGTTGAGCCTGATAGGCGGGAGGAACGACCGATGAAAGCAGGCGCCCAGGAAGGTTTGGTCCAGCACGCCACTTGATCAAGTTGATTCCGCACTCCTGCTTATGTTGGCCCTTCCTCCCACGGACCCAACCTGCAGTCGAAACATGGAAGTTGGAACTGTCATGCGACCACTCGGCACTATTCCACAGCAATGCCCAAATCAAATGCGAAGATGAAAAACAGCACGAAGCACAGAGGGTTCGAGTAACAGTGTCGCAACCCGTTTCTTCCCCACCTTTTCGCGTGACAGCAAACCGAAGCGATGCGCGACTGACACAGACACACACATTGATCGACAGATTTCTTGTTGGCACTTCCTGGTTTCCGTTCAGGGCGATGCCGAGATGTGCTGTGTAACCGAGCCTGCAGCTGCGCGCTTCGATCCGTCACTCCTGCAGACGGAGATCCGTCGAATCGTGCAGTTGAGGAAAACCAGAAAAAGGAGAAAAGCATCAATCAGTAAGTGGAAACAATGGGGTTGAGTGCTCTATAAAAGACTGTCTATCCGCCTTCCTTGCGGTTCTCTTCTGTATCTAACGATTCGCGTGTGTGTCCAAGGCGCAAACCTGGCGTGTTAAAAGTCCTTAGCGCCAGGCTCCTGGGGTCAAAACAATGCCAACCTCCTCCCTTTCTAACCATTTATGACAAGACCAACTTCGAACGAGGGTATCGATGAGAGAGGACAAAAATAGACGGGAGAAAATAAAAGAAACGGATCGAGATGCGAGGCTATACCGCGCATATCTCCTCAGACGACATCCTCCGCCACTTCTAAGCGGGATTCGTCTACGGTTTGCAGCGCGGTTGAGCTGAATGGGAGATATTGACCATCGGGCTGCGGGTTCGAGATGATGATGGTGACCAGGCTGCCGTTGACAGCAACCACTTTGTAGACCACGGTTGAACCGCGGACCCGGACGGCATCACCGGACGCGAGCTGCATAGTCGTTGGGCCGGTTTCAGTAACACATCCGACAACAAAGATCGATCGCAATAAAAGGGCAGACCTACGGCCATGTTGTTGGATCGTTGGCTCGGTGATTCCCGAGAAAGACGAGATGGCTGGGGGGCTGTTTGCCGGCTTCGTGAATGAGGTCAGCGATCTATCCGCCTCACAAGCAGCTCCCGGCGAACTGCCGGGGAGGAGGGGTTGAGCTCTGGCTTACCTAAAGATCGTATGGCAAAGCTACGATAGTGGGGATGGGCAAATTTTCTAGTCGTCCGGCTTTACTGTGCGCGCATGTGTGCTTCGAAGAGACGCCGACATGGCCGCCGACACGGGTGACGAGGGCAACGAGGGCTATTTAACCCCGTTCGACACGGGTTCACGGAAACACGACGATCCTCGGGGGGTGCCACCTCATCCAGGCTTTCACACACACAGAAGAAGCCTAACTCTTCAGTCGTGGTGGAACCCCGCGACCATGCGCGTGGCCCCGGGGCGCGTAGAGGTTGTTATCGGTTCCCGGATATCCCTCTTGGGTCGTCATCATCTCTAGCCACTAGGACAGATGCGGTTGTAGGAGGGCAGGGAGGGGAACGACGGGAGTACATCCTGGGGGCCCGTGGGAACCCAGCGGCTGTACTCGACCCGACATGCATGCCACGGATGTCCTTTTGCTTCCTGGTGGGCCGTGGTGGATGGAACCAGCAGCTTGGTTGCGGTGGCGTGACCGTGCCCGTTTGAGTTGCCGTTCAGGGTGCAGCCGGTCATTGGAGCCCCTCGAACCCCCCTTTTCGGGAGCGGTTACATCGCACAGCGTTCACGGGAAAGCCCTTCGGGTCCCTATTGAACGGGGTTTCGGTCTCTGTCGTCATTTCAATACCGGTCGAACGAGCCGGTTCAGGAGGAATCGGGAATCCAAAACCGTCGCAAACGCCCAACGAAGCTCGTTCATACACAAGAGCGGCCATCCTCGCATCATGGTCATCGACTCATGATGGTCCTTCTTTCATACGCGGCTTCCTTGTTGAGAGTGGGATCGCCCAGCTCTCTGACTTTTGGGTCATCCTTTGGGTGAGAGGTACATCCCGTTACTTGGTTACAACGTTAAGGAGCGGCCACTGGAACCCCAGTGGAGCTTTTCTGCCCCCGCGCTGGGCGGCCCATCTTACCCGACCTGCTGGAAACTTTTGGGTTGCCGCCCCTCTCGAACCGCTGCCAAGGTCCGTTCCGTCGGGCAGAGAAATGACTCAGGGGCAATCGAACGACGGAAGTCGGCATGGTCGTGGTCGTGGCCTCTGAACCCGCGCGCGCGCTTTCAGGGTCTTCCTTGACCCGAGAGTCGGGCGGCCCGGCGCAGATCGCAAATTGCAAAAGCTCAAGACCGACCTTCACAATCACGACAAAAGTTCTCCGCACCATCTTCGGGCCCCCCTTGATCACTTCAGAGTGGGTGGCCACTGGCCAGCGGCGACTCACCAGACGATGCGCCCTCTCCACGCCAGTCAAAATCGTCAAAAGCCGACTCGGCCACGGCCTTTTGCGCGGCGGGGAACTGGCCCGTCAATAGCGCTCGCGCGGATTGGGGGTGCCACAGTGGCCGCCGATGGCATGCAAAACCCCGTATCGGGAGACATTGGAGCCCCTTATGGGCCACGCCCCCACTCCCCCGACGCGTGAAGTGTCCAAGAACAGACCAACGAAGCCAACGTGGGTTTCGCTTCGAGGCAACGAGCGACCGAAAAAGGCGAATCCCAACCGACAGAGCGTCTCTTTTCGGGCGTTCCTCTCCTACTTGAGACTCGAAACATCCGTAACAAACCCCCCTACGAACCCACCTAAGCTCACGGAGTGTCGACGGCCTCCAGATCATCTTCGGTCTTACTAACAGTTTGTGCTTGCTCACTCGGCGGTGCCGGCGTCGGCGGACAGCGCTGGACTCAACGTTTGGGCAGCAACATGGCCGGGTCCTTTTGCACACACCCGCAGCAACGGCAGGTCATCGGCGACTGCAATTGGATCCGCCGGAGGAGCCCAACAGTGATGGCCGCTAAGCCCACGGCGATTACTGACCGGCCGTCCAAAGCAGAAAACGTCCAAAGCCGAGGTGATCACCAGTCACGTCTTCACCAGCCGTCACGAGCCGAAAAGCAAACGGCTCGCTGCCAACCTTCGCGTTCTCGGACACCGGCGCGACCTGCAACGCAGCTCACCGGCCCTTTTTCTTGCCTGCGTGGCTCACTCCTCTGCAATCCCTCGCTCTCCCACGCCAACATGCCCGAAACAGAATAGGCGGACAAACGCGCCGTGCCATCGCGCCGTACCTTTAGCGCCCCAACACAACACCACCAAAAGGGGAAAGAGAGAGGTTTTGGGGGGACTTCCAGCGGGCGGACGAGGGTTACGAATAGACACGCGCTCGGCGGGACGCCCGCGCTCGCTTCGCTGATACCGATTGATGAGGGAGGAAGGCACGGATAAAACCTGTTGGTCGCGCCAAAATTTGCTGTCCTGTCCCCTCTGACACGCTAGTGCCAACTTCGACGCGCCCGAAACCGCGCGCAATTGGCCGCTAGCGCTCTCTGGTCAGGGATGGGCGGTCTTGTCGGATTAAGCTCTGCCGCAGCAGCCGCCACGGGGGTATTGTCCGCCCGGCAGACTGGTTGTCCTGGCAAGCCTGGCACACCTCTGACTTGGCCGTTTGCTCCCCCCCTCCTTCAACATCGTCATCCCAAGATCATTGTTGTTGCGGTTCTGGTCAGCGATCGGCCCAACGCATCCCCCAGAGCCTCCACGCGCGCCCTGCCCCCCCACCACCTTTCAACTGGTCTTCAAGTCTTCAGCCCCGATTGTCCAGCATTGGGCTCGAGATTATGCTTACCAACTGTTAGCAGATGGGGGGAAAGGGTGATATTTTAGCATCCCCCCTTTATTTGTGTCGACTTCTCAGGATTAACGTCATTTCCCGCCAAACGAGCCCACTGCCATCGCTGTCCCGAGCTAAGATTCGCTACGAGCGAGTTCTTCGGGCCAACCATTGAGACCACATTGGTGGAACCTCGTCCCGATGAGCCTGTTTGCTCGGAAAGACCTTAGACGATATGTGGCGGTGAGAGAAACTCGTTGCCCAAGGTTCATCAGACAGTTTCGGATCGGCCATACCTGTTCCTTTAGATCCGCATGGTTCTCCCTTGTCGTGTCGGCTGAGTAATAAAGGTAACACGAGACGAACCCCCTTTCTTCCCTGACAAGCCTGAATCCCCCCTCTTGCCGCAATATCAACCCACCAGTCACCCGTGTCACCCCCATGCCCCTTTCCGATCCCCAGAGCCCCGCGTTGTCCCTTACCCGCTGGTCGGTTACACAAGAACGTTACAAGCCGACTTCAGCCCACATGCAAATGGATCCAGTAAAGTTATGTCATAGCAAAAAATAGCTCGGGGCGATCGAGGGTTCGGTGTTTCGCATCTCTTGTAAAAAGCAATTCAGGGTGGAAATCCCCGCTTTGCATTCTGCCAAGACCTCTTTTTTTCTGTCTTGCTTGGAAAGAGCTCAGTCACTTGGGAACGCTAATTATCGATCATGAGATGAGGATTCTCAACCTTCGTGAAGGGAGTTCTTCACTCAGGTCAGCCATGATCAAGCTAAAGAAACACAGTATTCCTCGCACGGAAGGAAGCCGACGATGCCTGATATACACTGGGCCAGAAAGCCCCCTCTTTACTTTCTCTTCACCACGATGAACCCAGATTTGCCCATGCATCGTGCAACTGGAGGAATTCTTGGCATTGATACTCCTAAACGTCCTTGTTCTCTACCCAATAACTACATGGTAATTATTGGTCAGTTCTGCTAGTTCGCTTTCAGGAAGTAAATCCCCCCACTAATCCTTCCCTCCCCATGACTCCCACCTTGGTTGATCATCCCGGTAAGCCGGAATCGCAATCCGAAAACATCACCCCGTTGAACACTCCCCACCCACACGAGTCCACGACAACCGTGTCACCGATCCCATCCCATCCCCTCTCTCACTCCAACCCAACCCATTCTTTCCTTCCCGTGAAATCCCAGCCTAACTCCGGCCGGTATTCCCTTTACGAGAAAGGGTTGTGCTTCACACACTGCACGCGCTGCGCCTTGCCCGTGTCCAGGTTGTTGCACCCGCCCTCCATTGTCCCCAGCATCTCGCCAGAGCACCCACCGGAGCCCTTTTGCGAGTAGCCGGCCCACTCGCCACCGGCCATGAAGACGGAGTGGGAAGTGTCGTCCATGGTCACGTCGGTGAGTGTGTCGGAGTGGTGGCCGAAGTTGAGGTCGCCGGAACTAGAGAGAAAGAGAGAGACAGGTTAGTGGTTTTGTTTCCTTTCTGTCTTTGAGGCTTGGAACGGAGAGCATGGTATGTGCAGCGGTCAACGTGATTGGTGGACGTACCAGTCGGCAGAGGTATACTCGTTGGCCTTGGGGAGCTCGGCGTAGGCCACAGCCAAGAGAGATGAGAGAACGAGAACAAAGGCACGCATTTTGACAGAGAATGGATTTTCAAGAGACCTGCTCGAGAATTATGTGTGATGTTGGGTTGTTGGTTGGTATTGGTCTGGAGTGAGATGGTGATGCGATGGTGAGAACAAGAACGACGTGATTTTGTGTGCAAACCTCAAGCATTTTATCCTTTGTTGGAGGATTGCTTTCTGAGTGGAAATTCTCCTATTGATGATAAATCGGGTGGTCATAAATTTCCCAAACATTCGCACCCACTCAAAACAGTATGAACTTGGTGTTGCGGTCTCAGAGTGGGTTGCGAGACCGTGGGGCTGCCCTCGGACTCAACAACCAGGGGTCGCAGTACTTGTCCAGCAACCCAAAAATTGTGCGAGACATAGGCTGGCTCGGATTTGATGATACACTACATCATCAAAACGAAAAAGAAAAACTCTCTTGACTGGAGGCTAGAGTTTGGGTCTCGTCCAGTTTGCCGAGTTTCTAGTTTAATTGCGAGATTTAGGTATGGCCCTGTCTCGACCAGGGGAATTGACCAGGGGTTACATATTTACATCTTGGATAATTTCATAGCCGCTGAAAATTGATCTGAGATGGGAGTTTTATTCTAACAAGTAGACAAAGCTTTGGTCTTTTATGGCCCACGCCAGACAAGCTCGCCCTAGACATAACCCTAGACATGTTAAACTGCTTTACAGGCCTTGTTAATGAATTCAGCATTTCGGTGCTTATGTATGCTAGCGTTGAACGTTGTCCGACAGTCTTCGTTCCTGCCAGCATTTTTCCAACGCGTTCAAGAGAAATTGGCCTCAATTTTGAGCTTCTTGATATTAGCTTCTGTGGTGCGTTGTTAGGGTATCTAAGCCCTGTGATTTGAGAGTTAAAACTTCCTGCTGGTTTCTTTTTCTGTTTTTCTGGCGGGCAGGAAACAAGCAAGTTTAGGTACTGTAAATGTTGTGGGTTGTGTCTGTTGGTAGGCACGGGCAAGTAGATGGAGACCTGTCTTTCAGCTAGGAATCATAACGTCCACTCTCACCGCAAAGTAGGCGGGTGGCGTAGACATATACTTTTGGCTTCGTCTCTGGAGTCTCTTTCTCCCACAACCCCCCCCACTTCTCGTTCTTAACTCAAGGCAAGCACGGAGTTAACGATGCCAGGAAAAGCACACTTCATACCTGCCACCCCGGCCGAACGGATGTTTGGCTCACACTCTCAAGATAAACAGTTATTCCGGCCTCGCTGTCGATCACCTTTCTCTTCCTACTTCCCCCCACGCCACCATTTTCCTTCACCTTTCAGCTTTCACCTTTCTCCAAACGCCGAGCATCGCACCCGGTTCCAAACCACCAACCGACAATCAAGTAACACGATCTGATCTTTCGGTTTGATCCGATTGTGCAACGACATCATCGCCGGATTCAGGTGTAAGTGGCAATTCTCCTTCTTTTCATCCGAATAAACACTGAGATGAAACCTCGCGGTTAACAGGCCCCTCTGGTTGGTCGCCATTTACATAGAACGACGAGGTTCAAGCGGATCATCTGATCTAGAAATCATGTCGACCACCGCGTCTAACACCGGCGAGCATGTCGAGAAGACTACCGTCGACTCGAACATTAACTCGGTCGCCGGACAGTCTGCGGTCGATTCTTCGGCCACCGAGCTGAACGCTGCCGATATGGCTGCCACTGAGGCGATCATGGCCATGGCTGTCGATAATACTAACAACGTTGCGAACACCAACGCCGTTGAGAACACCACCGCCGCTGAGAACACCAACAACATGGCCAACGCTTCCAACTCTGTCCACGGCAATACTACTGGCAATGGCAAAACTCTCATCCCGCCGGTTTTCCCCTCGTCGGCTTTCGCCACGTCGGTCGCCGCCGAGTTGGCCAAGCTGACCAAACCAGAGCTCAAGGCGGTCAGTGACGTGATGGTCGACTTTGGTATGCTCACGACCGAGATGGTCGGAGCCGTTGGCATCACCACTCCCGACGAGTTGACTGCCTCTGGCCTGATCACGCCCCAGATTGTCGCGAATGCTATGATGATTGCTGGCGTCGGTCCTTATGCCGGAAATCCCGGTACCTACGCCGCGAATGCTGCTACTTATGCTGCCAATACCGGCAAGCAAGCTGCCCCTGAGCTGCCTGCTTCTCAGCCGGCTGCCGTTGTGCCTGGCCCTGCCACCGCTGGCCCTTCCACTGCTGGCCCTTCCACTGCTGGCCCTGCTAAGGCTAAGACTGGCGTCGCTAGTGGTCGCGTGACCAAGAAGAAGAAGTAATTTCGAGCATTCACTGTCAACTGACACTCTCAATTCCTTTGTGGTTCAAGTGCAAGCACTAACGTTCCTACTTCCAACTCTCACAGCGTCGCGACTCCTACCAAGCTCAGCGCCAAGGCCAACAGCTACATTGACAACGCCGTTAACAATTCCGGTGACAGCGGCCCGTCGACCCCGACCAACACCACTCCCGGTCTTCTCATCGGCAAAGCCTCCGGTCCCACCTGCATCAACTGCCGCAAGAACAAAGCCCGCTGCGACCGCATTGTGACCTGCGCCAAGTGCGCCAAGGCCGGTGTTGACTGCGAGATCAACAAGGGCAAGGGAATCGACGGTTCTCATATGAAGCCGTCCGATGGACCCCTCAAGCTCAAGGCGTGCGACCGCTGCAGGAGGATGAAGTCAGCCTGTGTTCGCAGGGACAAGTGCGTCCGCTGCGACAAGAGGGGTGAGGAGTGTGTCGTTGGTTAGGAGTCTTTCATTGACTCCCGATCATCATGGCATGCACCGTGGGCCACTCTAGGCAAATTTTGAGGAGGAGTTTTTGGGGGGTCCGGAGGAACCGCTGCGAGTGGTTGACTTGTGCCGAGAGCCCAATGGATTGCGCTGCTTTATTGACTGGGGTGATGGTAACCGAGAACCTCGCCCATAACTATCACATCTTGGCCTTGAGTTTTCACTGCTTCTGGCTTTCGGGCCAGAATTAGTAAGCTTCGCACTCGAGAATTAAATAGAGAAATCTGACAAACAAAGTGACGCTTTGTCTCAGCCAAGAGTGTCGAGAACATAGTCCATTGGCGCAGTGTTGCGGCACGAACAAGGGCCCCTGTGATTTTGGATTTTTGGCCCCCGAAGTGAGACCTGACCCTCGGCCCATCCTCCGTATTTTATTGGCCCTCGGAGATATAAGCTTCAACGGGCAGTGGCAGTGCTTCCTCAGCGCGGCTAACTCACCAAGTTGAAGAACTCTGCAGCTCTGCCGGCGGCACGGGCGTCTGTTTATCTTTTTCCCCTTCCCTTTACCGTTGACTTTCCCCGGATTTCGTCTGATTTTTAAAACAGCGTTCGGAGCCCATCCGGTTCCTTCCCACCCGTCATCCTCCCTTCCACCCGCCCGCGGTCTGGACTTTGGTCACTGGTGCCTGAAACGACGGCTGCACGGCATCATGCACCAAATAATCAGCACGCTGGGGGCGTTCCTCCTCCTCATGGGGTCCATCCCGACGGCGTTCGGGCGGATGAAGTTCCTCAGTCCGCCCGAGTTCGACGGGCCACGAGATGTGCGACGGAACACCGTGTGGACGGTTGGGTCGCCGCTCGAGTTGCGATGGACCCCCGGCGAGGAAGGGAAGACGTTGTCCGTGATGCTTTACCAGATCACCCCAGAGAAAGCTGCGACGTTTGACGGGAAGTTTGATTACACTGAGTCGGACGGGGCCGAGTATATCACCCGTATGTCTCAGGATTACTTCCTTCATTTGTTGTTTTTCTTTTCTTGTTTTTTGCCATGTGCTTCCGAGTGGGCTCTTGACTAACCACCACCCAGGCGACCAAATCAATGCAACAGACTTCACCTGGCTAGTTGGCACCCGCCGGGATATTTCTGTCTCTCCCATGTTCGCCATCGCCATCTGGCAACAAGGCGCCCTCATCACCGACTCAACCACCAACATCTTTAACATCTCCGATGTCCGCACGCCCCCGCCATCTTCAACGCAGACATCCTCCACGCAGACATCCTCCACGCAGACATCCTCCACGCAAAAGACCACGACAACAGGGACAGGGTCGAGCACGGGCGTACCCAGGCCGGCGGGAGCTCCAAATGGTGCGACGGCGGATCCTGTATCGAGTGCGACGGAGACAGCTGGGGGGGTAGAAACCGGGGTTTGGGCAGGCGCGGAAAATGGGGGATCGGGTTCGTCTGGCTCTTCCTCCAGCAGCAGCAGCGGTTTATCCACGAGCGAAGCCATCGGTGTTGGAGTCGGCGCGACCGCGGGAGTTGTTTTGCTCATCGGACTCGGCTGGTTTCTCGGTCGCCGGTGCGCCCGGAGCAAGCATAATAATGGTGCGAAGCTTGCGCTCTCCGATCCGAGCGTTTCGAATGAGCAGGAGATACGAAGTGAATATGGGCATGGAGATGGGAACGGCGGGTACTACCTTGGGCCAAATGGCACGTATTATTACTATACCGGCACCCCCAGTCACGGCCCACCGACCGAGATGGGTGTGGAAAAGGATCCGGTCGAGGCGTTGCCAGGGGCAGATGTGCAAAGAAAGGTTGAGTTGCCCGCATCAGGTTGGTGAGGAGATAATGAAAGTCAAAAACAGACAAAAACACAGAAAAAGCGCATATTTGATGAATAATATGCTGCAAAATCATCTCAAGTCATAAGCCATATCGGGCTGATCGCTGTCATTCAAGCTCATCATCATCGTGACAACTCGTCGAAAGTAATGCACACTGAAGAAAGAGATATATACTGCTTCACCAAACCATATTCACCAAATTCACCCTACCATACGTTTCTCACGGTCTCACGGTCTGCACAATTCCTCCCGAGCGGCCTTAAACGGTAAACGTCCCGGTCAACCGAATATCCCGCGAGCTCGCACCCACCGAGATACCGAACTCGCCCTCGGGTACCACCCACTGTCCCTTGTCGGTGTCCCAGTAGCTGATGTCCCTGCGGCGCAGGTTGAACGTCGCAGTGCCCGCCTCGCCGGCCTCCAGGGGCAGCTTGGTGAACCCACGGAGTTGCTTAGGCGGGGCTTCGGGGGCGGAGGACGGGAGCGTCAGGTATAGCTGGGCGACCTCAGCGCCGGCGACGGAGCCCGAGTTGGTGATGCTGGCGGTGACGGTTGCGACGGTCTCCCAGAGGTCGGCAGCGCCACCGGGGATGATGTCGCCGGTAGCGGGACCAGCCGCAGCGGTCGAGTCGACGGTGATGTCCGCGTAGGTGAAGTTGGTGTAGGCTAAGAGAAGGGTGGGCGGGTTAGCAAGGTCAGACGGATAAAGCAAGCACCAAGTCTGAGGGGGAACAGAACGAAAAGAAAAAAGAGAAACCTACATAGACCAAAACCAAACTCGTAGCGTGGCTCAATGTCCGCGTGGTCAAAGTGACGGTAGTCAATGTACAGACCCTCAGCGTAGCTATCCGAGCCCTGGGACACCGCCGAGCCGTAGTCGTCCGAGCTCTTGGCAATGGTGAACACCAACTTGCCCGACGGCGAGGTCTCACCGTACAAAATGTCCACCAGCGCGTTGCCGTTCTCCTGGCTGCCCAGGCCCGCCCAGACGACGGCCTTAACGCCCTCGTTGGCCAGGATCTCCTCGAGAATCAACGGGCCGACGCTCTGGACGACCACGATCGTGTTCTTGTTCGCCGCGGCCACAGCCTTGACCAGCGCGTTGCCGTTGTGCCACGGGTCCAGGTTGTTGCGGTCGCCCCCGTTGCCCTCAACCTCGATGTAGCCCTCGCCCGAGTCTGAGGTGACGAAAACGATGGCCACATCGGCGTCCGAGACAGTGTTGCTCACACCGCTGGTCTCGTCGTTGTCTTGCAGCGAGAGCGTGGTGCCGTCGGCGCTGGCACGCTCCTTGATCGCATCATATGGCGCCACAAAGTACGGGTATTCGACCGATCCCGAGCCCCAACCCATGCCGAGGGCGCCGGTGTTGCAGCCCTTGTCGGTGCAGGCGTTCATGCCCTGTGGGTTGACCACCGCGGCCGAGCCGACGAGGGCCACCTTCCCGGGCTTCTGCAGCGGCAGCACGGCGTCGTCGTTCTTGAGCAGCACGATGCCGTCGCGCGCCACGGCCCGCACGTTCTCTTTATGGGTGCCCTGTACGTTGGCCTTGATGTTGATCTCCGGGTACCCAGAGTCTTGGCCGAGGAGGTACCACGCGGCCAGCACACGCTGTACCATGTCGTCCAGGCGGTCCTGCGACACCGCGTTGCTGTTGACCGCGCTGGTCAGCTGCGGGCCCCACAGCACGTTGTTGCCGTCGTAGTCACTGCCCGGCATCGTCATGTCCATGCCGTTGTTGGCCGCCCCGTTCGTCGTGTGCTGCGCGTTCCAGTCGCTGACCACGTAGCCCGGGAAGCCGAGCTCCTTCTTCAGCAGCTGGTTGAGCGTGTGATCGTTCTCGCACGACCAGTCGCCGTCGATCTTGTTGTAGCTGCACATGGCGCTGGCCACGTTGGAGTGCACCGCGTCCGCGAACGGCCACAGGTACAGCTCGTGAATCGTACGGTCGTCCACCTTGTTGTCGATCGTCTCGCGGTTGAGCTCCTGCTCGTTGAGGATGTAGTGCTTCGCGCAGGCCTGTACACCCGACGACTGGATGCCCTCAATGGTCTCGCTCATGGCAATCCCCGACAGGTACGGGTCCACGCCGAAACCCTCCCAGTTGCGCCCCCCCTCTGGAATCTTGCCCAGCGCGCCGCCCACGGGGCCCAGGTTGACGTGGATGCCGCATCCCTTGGCCTCCTCGCCCAGGAACTGGCCACGCTGACGGAGGAGGTCGATATCCCACGTCGCCGCGGCCTGAATACCCGGCGTGAACGCTGTGCTGCCAGTGCCAAAACGGATCCCAAGGGGGCCGTCTTGCAGGCAGATTTGCGGGTAGTTGATCGAGCTGACCGGAGCCGTGTTACCGACACAAGGGCCTTTGTCCCAGCCGATACCGCTGACCACGCTGACCTTGTCTTGCAGCGACATCTTGGCCAATGAGGCCGCCGCCGACGAGTGTGCAGCAGCCCATGCCTCAGCGCCCGTAGGAGCATCCTGCCGGCGGACCTTGCTGGGCATCTCGGCACGGCCGAGGGATGCGGCGGCCGCCAGGAGAGCGACGAGTCGGAGACCCATGTTGGTGGTGGTGGTGTGTGTGTGTGTGTATGTGTGCGTCCAGGGGAGAAAAGGACGTAAATTATATCTAAGCCGGCCTCGATAGGTGGCGCAACTGTCGTGTGCTTGCTGGCGTCCAAACAAAACTTGAATTGAATCAAGGTCGATGCGATTGAGAAAGTCGGCACGAAGACCTTGAAAAGAAATTCGGGAACAAAGGGTTCTGGGAAAGGACGAGTTCTTTCCCTCCCTAGCCCAGTTCAGTCCGTCCGATATGCGGTTTGTGCTGCGGTGTTTGCTTTTGCAAGCTCACGGCCCTTGGGAAATGATATGCACCAGCTCTAGGCAAGCCACTTACTTGCTTCTCTTCATTTATCTTATAAGTCGTCCTCTGAGCGGAGCCAGCTTCTTTCAACCGTTCCCTTTTCCCAGTGCCCAGCCTTTCTTCTCGGCCATATTATATAATAATGTACCCCGTCAAGTGATATTTCGCGCCCCGCACGATCATCTCTCCCCAGATCTGGCAGACTAGGCCGTGGTCGACTGCGACCCCAATCAGGGCAGCGATAACTAATTCGGCGTTCGCCGTCCGGACCCCCGATGAAGGCCCTGGGCGGCTCCCGTTGCAATTCGCCAAGAGAAGCGCTTTGCCAGTGCCACAGTGTTACAATGCGACAAAAAGGTACCCAAGGGATGCCACAGAGGGGACGGGCTATGGCTGGAGCCTGAATCGTGAACAGGGGAAACATCAAAGTGTGCGCAAAAGATAAATGACGCGAGAAAGCTGGGGTGCAGGCGGGAGGATCGGCATTGGAGAAAGGGGGGGGGGGGGGGGGTTCTTGCGGTACTACGCTAAGGTACGACAGGATGTATGTCCACTATTCCGTCCGGCGAACGCGCCCATGCGGGTGCAATTTGTGGTCCGTCCTTCCCCGGTTGCCGTTCTCGGCCCCCAGACCCCGGCATGACGCCGGTACGGCAAACAGCGAGAAGCGGCTAGTACTTGTAAGGAGACGATTGGGCTTCGGCGCTGAAGAAGTCGCCATTATCACAACAGACGGCCCATCGCAGACGGGCCGCTTGGCCCGCTGTTAATTGAGGGCCCCATCCCTGCCGTTCCGGGGGATAGTCTCCCGCAAGAACCCCGCAAAACTGCTGGCTAATACCGACATTCCAAGACTTCTGGAAGGGTTTTTGCCGCAGAGTTCGGATCACCTCGCCCCGGATGTCACGTTGCGGCTTGGGAGCCCCATCGCTGGGTTCAAACGCCATCCGAACCGCGCCAAACAATCGTCAAAGGCGATCCACGTTGCGACCCTTTGAAGACATCGAAAATCCGGTAAGTTCGACCGCGGCTCCGATGAACCGATTTTCGCGCAGCCCGGTCGTGGAAGGGTTTGAGTACCTTACCGACGATTCGCTCTCGTCAAGTACTATCAAACCGGAAGGTGATCGATCGAATGATCTCGCTCTGCCGCTTCTCGCTCTGCCGCTTAAGCGCTTTGCCGGACGTCTCGAACCCCTTCTAGAATGATGCGCGGGCCACGTCGTGTGCAGACAAACCACCGGGAAGCTTGACAAACAGGGAAAGGAAAGCACGGGGTCGTCGATAAATTCGTGCCAAAATAGGTGACGCTGTGTCTCATAACGCTAAGGTTGAAATATACATACAGCAAGTTAAAAATGCGGCGCCATGCCCAACTCATGGTTGCCTCCGTGGAAAACAACAAATTGGGACCGGAAGAAAATGTCTCCCCAGACTTGAAACTGTGTGGTGGTGCGTTGGATGCCGCCGAAACAACCTGCCCGCTGTCAGTAAAGTGAGCGTTTGCGCGGAGTAAGGAGAACCACATACGATCATCATGGAACCTCCCAAAGTTGATGTCGGCTCCTCTCACTGTAGCTGTGTAGACACCTCCGACATCGAGATGGAGATCGGGCAGCGTGGTATTACACGGGAATGTAACGCCACCCACGCCAGCAGTTCGCTGCGCCCCGGGAACATGGCGATAATACCCATCGACGATATGTTGGGACAGCAGCAGGAGCGTGGTACCTGTGTCAACAATGGCTTGTCCGGCCGGCCCCCGGGTCCAACGACTGCCCCCAACGGCGAACTTCCTGGAGGGGACCTGCCAGAAACCCCTGGTTGTGTCGGCCCGTACCTAGGTGAGCTGACCTGCGAACCGGGAATCGTCAATGCGGCCAAATTCGTAAGCCCCGGGGGCGCCTTTGCGGAGATCTGCTGTGAAGAGGGGTTCGAGGAGCGTCGGCATGACATTTTCAAAGAATGTTTTCTGTTTGACTGGTTTCACGGTGCTGAGCTGGGAAAATGCGAGGCCCAGTAGCCCGTCAACATTTGTATCCTTGGCGAAACCGGACGAGACGGTGGTTGCTATCTGGACAGCTTGGTTGATCGCCGCAGCGCCTCCAACGTCGACAACGTCGACTCCAACATCGCCGGACGCGCTGGTACCATCACCGTACTTGATCGAAAAATTCGCCCCAGGCATGGGCTTAAAGGTACGTGAAAGCAAAGGATCGTATGTCCGATGTCCGACCTTGGCTGGGGGAGGAAGGCCAGCGCCGAAAACCCAGAGGTCAGCCGACCCTGAATCAAGAGCGACGTTGACTGTTTGCCCCCCGATTCGAATGGGAGAGACATATTCAACACCGTCCGCAGTGAGAGTAGCAGGCACCAACCCGATAGTGTTGGCAGACCTAGCCACTGCTTTGGTCCGTGCAAGTTTCAACGTCCTCCAAGGCCCCGTGAGCCCGTTGTCGTCAAGAGAACCAGAGCCAGTCCCAGTCCCAGTCCCAGTCCCACTCTTCGTCATGTTCAATAAATCTTCTGGGATGGGCATTCGATATTTCCGATAGGTCATGAAGAGCTCCGTTGGGCCATCGTGTCGTCGGAAGCCGGGATTCCCGACCCTGAGGACTCGAAAAGCGCGCTTCTGAGACGGTGCGGCGGGCAGAGGGTGTGCAAAAAGCAGTAACAACAAGAT
The DNA here is from genome assembly GCA_020726445.1 of Chaetomium sp. MPI-SDFR-AT-0129. Taxonomy (NCBI): domain Eukaryota; kingdom Fungi; phylum Ascomycota; class Sordariomycetes; order Sordariales; family Chaetomiaceae; genus Chaetomium; species Chaetomium sp. MPI-SDFR-AT-0129. The sequence continues at coordinate 107,013 of JAGJXA010000011.1, read as the reverse complement.
AAGCCAAGAACATGACGACATAGCGAATCGCCAAGGAAGAATTTAGGATTATAGGTGACGTGAGGGAAGGATAGAGGGCGACGTGTCGAGGATGACCTGGACCGTTGAACTTTTGTGGTCGTGAAGAAGCATCCTGACAATACCACTAAGGGAAAACAACATGGAACGCTGGTAAGCGCTTGCTACACGGCAATGACTAAAGAACAGGAAGGAAAGGAGGAAGGAACGCAGGATCGTTGCTTAGCTCAGAATTATCATGCTTGAGTGTTTGCATCCCCCTCTGGGCTTCCAAAAGCTCTCTTGGGTACAAGGAAAGCATCATGTCGACAGTCATCAATTAACGTTAGATGGGCGCAAGACATAGGAACCAAATTGAACAATGGCTCTCTGTTAGCGCGGACGAAAAGGCAGGGGAAAAAAAAACAATCGCAACAGCCCATCGGACTGTGTGATTTGGATCCCTCCGAAAGAAAAGTTAGGAGAAGAGGGGGAAAGTCTCTAGGCTGAGCCACGAGAGAAAAGTTGTTTGGCGCGGAAAGAAGAACCAAGGGTGTTTGTTTCCGCATCTCTTGTCCTAGAAATGCAGGTGCGATGCAAAGCTGCAAAGCCGTGGCCTGGTGATTGTTCGATTTTGCTCTTAGCTGCCAAAGGCTGCTTCCCACAGGCTCCTTCCATGACAAAGTTCCGTGCAATGGCAACGTTGAAACAAAAACACACATAACGTTAAAACAAACCTTTGTCGCGACGAAGGAAATCACAGCTAAAACGCGTCATTTGCCGACGGATTCCAGATTACCCCGCGGCCGTTCTGGACCAGGAAGGGCGTGGTGTCGCGTGCAACACGTGACATTGGGAGGCTCCCGGCTGTCCGTTTTGTAGCTGACGGCCGCCCCCGCTTCACCGTCCCAGTCCCAACCTTTCTCTGCAAATGATCCGCCGCCATCCATCAACGCCGAGTGCCACAAAACGGTGTCTTTCTTTCAACCCGCCCCCAGAAAAAAAGAAGTTGAAGGCGCGCCAAATCGACATGAACTATCTTGGTTTTTGTCCGGGTGTTGTTTGAGCGATTGTTTTGTTTTTAATACAAGCCGGCGCGACCGCCATCGCGACGGGCATTGCTGGGGCTTCTTGCCTGATCGTGGTCTTCAATCTTCTCCCGCAGCGCAGCGCTAACGACCTCACGCTCGGATCCCCTCCGTTTCGGCCATCTCAACCCCGTTCGTCCAGTCGCAACACTTCCATCGCCACGACGGCCGCATCCGCCCCGGCCACGGTGCTGCGCGTTCATCGTGATCTCATTCGCGCCCACCCGAGGGGTTTTCCCGCTGCCGTCCTCGCCGCTGCCTGTCATGGCCGACGAGGACTTCTCAGTCGCCGCCGGGGGCACAGGCAGAGCAACAGGCCCCGGCAAGCACCGCGGCCCCCGCTTCACCTGGAACCCCCAGTTTGAGGCCACCTTCTTCCGCTCCCTCTGCGAGTCCGTCCAGCTCGGCCTGCGCGATGGCAGCACCTTCAAGCCGGAGGCCTGGGAGCGTGCCATGCAAGCCCTCATCGACAAGCACAGCGCCTATGCTAACAAGGGCCACCTAATCAACAAAACCGACAACGCCCGCAAAAAGTACCGTCTATGGCGCGGCCTGCGCGAAGATCCGGAGTTCTACTATGACGCCCGGGGACGCACCGTGACAGCTACGGATGACGCATGGGCGAGGCATCTCCAGGTAGGTGACCCGAGGCGCGGTCCGCGGGAGCGAGAAGAAATGCTAATGCCAGCGGCCCATGTAACAGAAAGAGCCCCTTGCCAGATCTCTCCGGTCGCGCCCTTTTGAGCACGAAGAATATTACGAGATCCTATTCCCCGACGTCATTGGATCCGGCGGCGCGCCCAAACGACTGACGAAGCCTCGGAGGAAGGGGACGGAACCGCTCAATGGTGCCGAGGACCCGGAAGCCTCAGGCGCGGGCATCATGGATCTCCTAACAGATTCCTACATCAACCCCAGCCAAACTCACATTTCCGCCCCGATGCCGCCACCGATGCCGGCCGCAACAATGACTGCCCACCCTCCCCCAGCTCCGCAAGCCCAACCGCAGCAGCAACACCGGGCCCCAACGAATACGATGCCCCCTCCCCCGCCACGGTCTTCCGTGTCCTCTGCATCTGCCCTTACGCCACCCGACGAAACCGCACATCAGTCCCGAAAACGCTTGCAGGCGCCCGACGGGAGTTCTTCCACCGGTCACGCACCCGACAAGCGTCGTCGTACTGCGGCACCCGGGTATCTCGACCTCTCCCAACAGCAGCAGCAACAACAGCAACAGAAGCAGTTGCAACAACAACAGCAGCAGCAACAACAGCAACAACAGCATCAGCAGCAGCAGCAGCAAGAGCAGGCTCAACAACAGCAGCAGCAGCCACAGCAACAACAACCTCCCCCGGTGGTTGCGGCCCCTGCAGTGCTTACCAACACTCCTGCCATCACGACCGGTCCAGGGACATCTTCCGCCCTAGCTGAGACCTTGCATCTTCTCTCAGAGGCAATGCGGGTCGCACGTGGGGGGGTGAAACCTAGCCCCTGTTGGCAAGAACAGGCCATGGACGCGTTTTTCCGGGATTTTGCGGGCGAGGATAAGGACCTGCAGCTCAAAATTACGGAGAAGATCTTGACGGACGAGAACAAAGCCATGCTGTTTGTCAAGATGCCCGATACGATGCGGCGACACTGGGTGAAGAGGCTGAGGGAGGTGCATAATAGGACTGCGTAGCTCCTTACGGCTTCTAAGCCTAGGCATATTGCCGTTGGTGGTGGTGGTGGTGGTGGGTTGGAGATGGTGAGGGGGGATGAACTAAGCGAAAAAGATTGATGACCCACAACGGGAATGACGGCGGGGGGTGGGTGAGGACGGCGAGGAGACCTGGGCAGTACACTACATTTAAGGGGATGACCCTGGTTCCAAGGCCGGTCGTTGACTTGCCGAGATTCGAGGTCTGCTGGATCACCTATGTCACGGGGTCTCTGGTGGTTTTCTGGTTTGCATGGCGGCGTTGCGGACTCCTCTTCACACATCACTGTTAGCTCGAGGTGGTGATGGATACCCTGGTTGTTGTTGTTTTGGGCGGGACTTTCTGACGCGGATGTCTTGTCACGCTGCCATCCGATATTTGTTGTCTTTTACTTTTTACTTTTTGTTCCTGTGTGGAGTATTTGCTTGCTTTCCATTATGTCTTTCATGTCATGGCGTCGTCCAGATACCACCGGCCACCTGTACTAATAATACGCGGTTTGTTGAGGCCATGCTGACTTTAATGTGGATGGTGAGTAGGAGGAAGGAGGAAGACTGTTAATGAGGAGGATAGTTTGGATACCCAAGATGTTGGAGTTTGAGACCTCTAGGCAGAGCGGGTCGATGTTTGTAATTTGATGTCTTGTATGTGCCAATGCATGATCACGTTTATTGAGGTCTACCCCGGGCGATGACAACGAGGATAGTCGTGAGGGCGATGGGGCGTGCTGACATGGGTCGCAACACACATGGCATCCCAACACAGTTATCCGGCTGCATCGAGACCTAACGGCGAGCATGGTACGTTATATTGGCACGATGCACTCATTGATGACCTTGATTGACGTTGCTATAGCCTCTCTTGATGCTTTCCCCTCGTCGCTCAAGAACATTCGACCAACTGCCTGTCCAAGCTGGAAGATCCTAGATAAGCCGCCTGCCGACTGCGCCGGAACGAAAAGATGAGCCAAGAGCGACACAACGCATGCTCGAACTTGTCCCTTGTCGTATCAACAACCGTTACCGTTCCCCCAGTCCTCCATTCAGTCGGCCATCCCGGGGTATGGTGCCCTATGAAAAGGGGGGGTGTCTTGTTAGTGTATATGTTTTGAGAAACAGAAGCATGAGGAATCGTAGGGATACAACATGGAAAGAAGAGAGAGAAATACCTTCTATTTGTGGTCGGTGCAGCCATCGCAGGTGCAGCCGCTGCCGCAGTTACAAGTACCGGCTCCGCACATGTTGATCGTGGGTTTGAGTGTTGAGTGTAGTTACTTGTTTGTTTGGTTTGGTTGGTGAGGAGTGCTTGATGGAGAGAAAGGAAGAAGAGAACGGATGGGCGGGGTCAGAGAGGTCTTTTTATCTTCCAAGAAAGAGTCTCTGATCCTGCCCTCTGCGTCGAAGTGCTCGGCCTGATGTTCCCCTCCCCCACCTTCTCCCACACTTCCTCTCTGTCAATCGTCACCTTTCCCAGGCCCTCCATCCATTCCCCCTCATGTTCCCTCCGTGTTGTTACTTGTTAGTGGTCTCGAGGTGGGGCCAGCTGACCCCGTGCTACATCTGCGCCAAACCGCTTTCTCTCCTTTTGGGGAGGTACCCTTCATGGGGCGGATCCATGATCCATCCATCTCCCACTTTTTCAAGGACGCGGAGAAAAACCCTGCTCAGAGCTAGCGCGAAGGAGTGAGATGGAGTGAAAATTCATACTCTGATCAGTCTCCTGCTTAACGCCTGCCCAGACCGTGCGGAAGCAGGTCTGAAGGCTAGTTATCAGCGGCTATCAACGCAAGTTTGGCAGGTCGGATGTGGGAGTGAGATGGACGTTTAACGGCTGTTGGTTGGTGGAGGACCAGATAGGCAAGTGTGGTTCGCGAAAGCAGGGGGGGTCCAAGCGCCCCAGGCATTGGTTCGGCAGCGGCCAAAAGAGCAAGTTGCGCGCATTGTGCGCGTGGGATGCAGTTGCAGCGTGGCACAGGGCGAATGCAAACACCTGCAGCGTCTGCAGCACCAAACACGACAGCGCCACGGACGAACAAGGCAAGCTGGGTGGGTGTGGGTGGACACCGACGCCAATTCGGTTTTGGTTCGAGTGAAGAATGATTTCAAGGAGGGGCTTTCTTTAGGGCTTTTTTTGGAGGTTTTTGTCCTTCAGTAGGTAGGTCACCCCCATTTTCGTGCCCTCCATCAGGGCGTTCCAGGTCACGGGCACAGCCTTTGCCCCCCATTTGAAGGTCCTTTTTTGCTGGAAGCGGGATGGCACACCTCATCTCAAGAGCCGGCATAACCGATATCTTCGCGAGGCTTTCGGCTCCGAGGGTTTCGCTGCGATTCCCATCACAAACCACCGAGACCCGAGTTTTGTTTTACCCTGGCCACCTTTCTCTAGGCTCTCTCTTTAGTCAATTGCCAGGGAAATAAAAAAACCGAACATTGAGGGGTCGCGATGGCGACATCACGGAAGACCCACTCAGACGGCCCGGACGGGCACTCTGGCTGAGATGGCATCGGAGATCTTTCGTTACACGGCAGTTAGCCTTGGCAGGAGTTTTCTTGCAGTCCCGCCGGAACGTGTGCCATAGGCAAAGCACATCATAGCCCCGGTGGAATGGGAGATTACAAAGTTTGGTATTCCGAGATCGGCTTACGCTTCCGGGGCCATGATGGAGATAACCAAATATCACGCCCCGTTTCACGTTTCAACGTCCGCGTTGGGCGTGTGTGAGTAAGGCCCGACGCGGCAGCCAAAGAGAGTAAGAACACAGTGGGTGACCGAAAGTCGGAACTCTGTTCCGAGAAAACTTGAATATCTCCTTATCGATTCCAAATCTTCTACGTTAATTACCTATCTAGTCCAGCATCCGGAATCCATCGCCTATTCCAAGAACCCGCATCCCCGGAGGCAGTTCTCAACCCTTACGTAAATACACACCAAGCCTCAAAACCACCCGCACCCGAGGTTCCCCAGTTCGGTAACTATGTGTCCCGGACTCGGGCCTGCCTGCGGGATTCAGGATGCCCAACGGCCAAGGGGGGTGAGAGAAGGGAGGCTCAAACATGTCATTGGTGAACATGGAATGGGGATTGCGTCAAACCTGGCAGGGGTCCACGTGGGTGATACCCCCTCTCGTTGTCATGTGAGCTTGAGTGTCCTGGTATTTTAGTGTAGTCCCTGGTTCTCGGTGTTTGGGCTTCGGGTGATAGGCATCGAGCACTGCAGATTTCCCCGTGGGGAAGATGTGATATTACTTCAGATACACCAGATATCGGGTGACACAATGGGAAACGTGGCCAAAGATCTCTGTATTGGGAGCCGTGCATAAGTGGGAGGATTTTGAGAGCCTCGACACACGTCTGGGCCTCCTGAGAAGGGCTCGTTGTTAGTTGAGAAACATGTCTCGGTTATGATGTTTGCAACTCGCTTAACTGGAGGACTTATAAAAGTTAATTACACCTGAGTTATGGGGTGTGGGGCTTCTGTTCTAATTACAAATTTGTACACTCTCCGCCTCGAAATTCTTGTTTGCACTTAATATCAAAAGGAAAAGACTTCGTCTTCAAACGGCTTGGTGTGGTATTCATGGTCTCATTACTATGTATTAATTGAATAGTTAATAATTAGAGGGCATCCGTTTGAAATTCCCAACAACTTCTAGCCATTTGTTTTATGAGATCAGGAGAACTCAAGGGCGATATTCGAAACACCAGTGATATGGCGTCCCATTTCACCTCTCATGGGACCAGATGTCTACTCTGCCACGGCAGGCTTACCCCCAATTCCGAGTTAGTCTACCCCCGCCCCTCTTTCGCATGCATGAATAGATACGAAAAATACATCCCAAGACAACTCAAATCAACTTTTCCCCCCGAAAGAAAGCCAGTTCTGCAGTTGAACAATTCTGCCCAACACCCTCACTACAGCCTCCCAATCTCTCAACGCCAGCTCCACGACCCCGGCCACTACCATGGTTCTTGCCACATGACTTTCTTGTGTGGGCATCGGGGTTTCCTCCCCCCCAATTCCCTCAACATCCTTCTTTTCCTTTGCGGCCGAGGGTAAGGCGGCGGCCAAAAGAGAGATCAAGGTCTCGAGCATGTAGAGGTTTGTTTCTTTCGTGGCGTTTACCACATCATTACTCCCCGCCGTCTTGTGCCTCTCCCCTCGGTGGTCTTCAACTTCCCACAGGTCTAACGGGACATGATTGATGGGGCAGACTAACTCGGCGATGTCTTGCTCAGTGACGACCTCCGATAAGGGCCGACGAGCGTGGATCGCGCGGCAGTAAAATAGAGACGACATCCTAATCGCTTGATGGAAGTGATCTTGCGTATTGTGGTGACTGCCTCCGTGGGATGGGGCCAAACTGGATGAGGACAGGCGGCCCTCTACCCAACTGGACATACTCTGAACTTTTTGCAGCTCCCACGGTGACGGATTCGATGGGAGGGCGAGGACGGTGTCGAGAAGGAAAGCGGTGTCCTTTAGGAGCGCCGAGGTCGTCGGGTTCGTGGCAAGACACGACGGCCGGTGTGATTGTTTTGGGGCGGGATGAATTGTCGGTAGGGAGCGGGACGTGTGAAGAGGAGGTTCACTGTGAGGGTGCGACGCGCTGTCACGGAGGTAGTCGGTGTAGGATCCGAGCTCGTTGCCGGGAAAGCAGGGCGTAGTTTCGAGGACCATGGCTGTGATGAGGTCGGCCCTGGTTAATTACGTCGGTCAGTCAGTCTCATTATCCACGCAGAGGATAGGTATTCCCAGGCACGCCAGTTGTCAGCGCAAGCCAACTTACACGAGGACCATTTTCGCCAAATGTGGCGTCGCCGCAAGCGCAGTGAGGCCTCCCCTCGCTCGTACCATTTCACGGGCGCCATCGATGTGTAACAGCAACTCGCTCGCCTGGCCAAAGCAGAGGTCATTGAAAGCAAGCTTTACTGCAACAATGATGGCCTCATCACTGACGGCGGCTTCCGGAGACCTCAGGAGGGTGTGGAGATGCTTAATGGCCGCGAACCGAGCGCCGAGCACGGCATTTCGGTTTGTTGTTGCCTGTGTACTGCGCCGGCATGTCTCTACGACTTGTGCCTTTGTGTCAGCACGATGGGATTCACTCTTTAACAACTATGGGGGCGCTTATCAAGGCGGTGAGCGTACACATTGAATGTGATGGACCGTTCTGGTGTTCTGGCCAAAACGAAAGAAGTGAGCCTTCACCAATCTCCGTCGGATTGGGCGGACGCTCTATGAAATCAAATTGGTTCGTAAGCTTGCTTCCCATGCCAGATAGAAGATAATAACTTACCTTCCTTTGGAATGGTCCAGTCCAAGTATGAATTTGTGTATCCGTCGTAGCTATACCGAGTTCCGGGGGTGTTCGGCATGGGCAACAAATCGTCGAAACTGAGAAGTTCGGCTGGATCAGGGGACAGGGTAGCGTCTGAAAAGTCGTAGATCTCTCGGCTCTTGTCGTGAATATCCTTCTCCACCTCGCCGTCCTCGTCCGATGCGATTCGGCCTCGACGGCTAGGGTTATGCGAGTGGGATGAGTCTACGTCCAGTTGGGGGGGAGGCGTGCCAACATCGAATGGGCAAGGTATGGCTTACGGCGTTGTCTGGTAGCGGCATTCTGGCTGAGGTGTTCGACGCAAACAGTTGCGGCAGGGTTGACGTTGGTCGCACTGGGGAACAAGGTCAACATCCGTCGGCCTGTAACCGCGTCCACGATCTTGGGCAGTAAAATAGGTAGTGTGTGGACACTGTGGAGGCATAATTACCTTTTGTTTCCTCCGTCGACACTCTCCGCACGACCGTTTTCTCCTTTCGAATATCATCCGCAAAGGGGCACTCTCAGGCCTTTCGGTGGCCATCTTGCTGGCGAGTTGGGCCATCGGTGTGTCAGGAATAGGTCCAATGTTTCTCGTGTCTAGTCTAGGAGATGGAGATGAGAGCCGGGGCTGAAAGTGGCCACAACTTGGCTCGCTCTGGGGGAGGAAAAGAACGCGTCACAAAAGCCTAGCGGCCGGACGACGAGGGGGTGAGTCAGGGGTAGTGTTAAATCCGTGAACAACAACCCACCGCCCGTCCTACCCCTTGACAGGCACCGGCCTCGAACGGACCGACGACCCCGACCGGCCGCCCCATAGGGCTGACGAATACCAGCCGTGGAAGCGTGCCGATTTGTCCAACTTGCGCGACTTGCACTCCTCCAGCCGTTTCTTAGTCAATTCTGCGTAGACCATCCACTGGATGAGAACGATTCTCGACCGGCAGTTGCTGTGGCTGTGAAGCTAATTTACCTACTTTCCACGTGTTGTAAGTTGCCCCGGGCGGCGCCCTACCGCGCTCGAGGTGCTCACCGAACTGATCTCGCATTCCCATTTTGTCTCTCCAAGGAGTCTAAGCCGCGGCCCCAAGACACCCCGAGCTTTTGAGCCGGGCACGCTATGTCTCGCCGAACACCAACACATTGACCGACGCCGTCCGCAGCGAACCGAAAGTAGACACTCGTGGCCAGGTCCCACGGCCGGTGCGAGCGAGCATGCATGTGTTAGCGACCCCGTTTGTCCCCACTTCGGCGCCGCAGCGATGTTTCGTTCGGCTGGCCACGCACGAAGACTCGGCGGTGTTCTGTAGTATTGCAGAGGATGTGGTACGCAGCCAAGCGGGCCAAGGGTCCTAAAGTGGACAGGAAAGCGAAAATAGGCTGCGACTGGCCAGGGATGCGAGGCCTATCCACCGTTGATCGCGTGCCGTTCATCAGTCACGGGCAGGGCGTTTTCCGATTTACCGGTGAGACGGGTGGGAACTTTAGCGTTACTAACTGATTACACTCGGCCGTTGGCCATGGTCAACGAACTGGAGAATCTGGGGAATATTCCCGGTTCCGAGGTGGTATTGTATTTTCGCGTATTGGCCTGCAGTGCTGCGCTAACTCCGTGAGGGGTTAGTTACGTATTATTACTCGTTCGCGGGCGAATTAATCTCAACGTTTGAGCTCGCAACCCCTCTCCAATACAGAGACTCTGGCCCTCCAAGACGCGAAAGAGATCTCAGCTCGAGCAGACAACCCAATCACTTTTGAGCCACCCGCACCCTATTCAAAGACCACCGTTCAACATTCTAATATTGATTGACGTTGACGATTGTTTTACCATTTCCTTTTTGGGCCTTAACCCCGGCCGCAACGGACACCCCGGGCACCCCAGACTACCGTGCCGCGCCGGTGCCGCCGTCTTATTCTAGAACCATGCCCGGTAGATCCGAGAACCCATTGCCCCACCAAAGGCGTAGTGTTTGTGATCTCAAACCTTCATCTTCGGGTCATCACGCTGTTTTTCCCCTCGGGCACGGCGAGAAACGTTGCCGAGGTATGGATTTGTCATCGAGATAAACTACGACGGAGACATAAAAGGTTTGCCCGACGGAAACGACATGGCCGAACACACGTGGTCGATGTTAGAAGTTAAAACGAGGATTGACTAATCCTCAAGAGGCCGAAGCATATTAAGCGAGATAATCCACGTCACGATATCATCCCAGGATTTGGATCGATAACTCGGGATCCAGTCAAAATCCTTAGGGATAATACCAGCAACTGTTGTTTCTCCCACAACCCACACCGGCTGTGTCTTAGGAATTTGGGAATGGCAGAAGTCTTGTAAAGGCTCGGCGATATTCCTAAACCCCGGTATTCAAACCTCCTATAACTCACGGGTAGTGTCACAACGCATCATTGCGTCGTAAGTGGGCGATAGAAGCGAGCAATCCGAGTTAAGCGAAAAGTGTCGAGGTCATTCATTGCATGGCCAGGTGTCGAAGAGTCTCACTTGATACTGATCCTAAAAGTCCCCGAAGTCCCATCGCCGGAGCATTACCATTAATTACTAATAGAGTGCGACATCTCTTGTTATGGTGTGACATGAGGTCGACTGCGGTAGTTGCCGTGGATGGAGTGGTGTGAGTTGGGGGGAGAGATATTAAGAGGAAGGCGTTGCGTGAGATGAGTAGCGGCCAACCCAATTTTGGAGGGCATAGTGAGGAAATGCGGTCTTGTGTTGGCAAAATATTTCCACTCAGCGAACCACTGATGCAAGTAATTAGTGTATCCTGAAAGCCTAGAACAGAAACAGGAATGGTGTTGGAGGAGCCTTATTGAAGGGGTTTAACGGCATTACCACGGAAGCGAAATGTAGGGATTAGACAATGATAGAGGATCAAGGCCGTTGGAATTCCTGGCGCTTGCAATGTGGCTATGGTTAGGTTGCAAGGCACCAACCTCGATGGTTGAGACCGTGGACTCACGGGTCGGAGATCCCCCAGGCTTGGACGAAATTTTTCATTCGTAAGGCATGAGGAATGAACGGCATCGATCCTCACAACATGCTGATAGGAAGCCACTTTGAACCTCCTGGTACACGGCCAATTCTGGTTGCTGGGTGTCTTGGTTTAATCGTGCCCAGTGTTTATCGGTGACATTGCTCGCCTATCAACGCCTAGAGAAAAACAAAAATACTAGACCCAGCCAGAAGATGTGGGATTAAGGCGAATTCAAGTGAATGCAGAGTGAACCGCACCCAACATTGTCCGAACCTGTCCAACCCAGGCTGTCAAAGACCAGCAGCTGGGCAATCCTGGAGAACCCCTGGCCTTGTGGAAAGAAAAAGAGAATGCCGCCCTAGGTCCTGTGATTGTTGTATACTGCACTGCCTTGTGCGCTTATTGCGACTTCTTGCCCTTCGCCTTCGAGAAGTAGCTATTGTGCAGCGTTAGTATCATCGTAGTCCAATACGGAAATAGCTCGAGGCGGGAAAACGAGGGGCGCTCACTTGGCAAATACCCCTTCAACCGCACCGACCGCTCCAATCACACCAAGACCGATGCCCGCCTCCTTCCAGCCGAATCGGCCACGATCATACAGCCCCCAAGCCTTGAAACCCAACCACCCACTCAGACCGACAACGGCCACAATATTCGCCACCGCAATCGCACCCGCCGAGCCGCCTTCCGACACCGTCTGGAACTGCTTCGTCAACCAGCCGCGGGCCTGGCTAGCCTTACTAGCCGCGGCCTTCTTCTTAGCGGCCAGCTCTTGCTCGGCCCGCTCGCGGGCAGCCTCCTCGTCCCGGGCCTGCTGCTCCTCCTCGCGCTCAATACGGGCGGCCTGGGTCTCGGTCTGGATTTCCTGAGACTCGAAGTCGGACGGCACCGTGTGCACGGATGGGGTATCAACGTCGATGAGCGAGGCGGTCGAGGACGCCGTGGTCGGATCGATTTGCGGGGGTTGCGGGGCGGCGGCCTGGCAGCTGTTAGTCCTGTATATCTCGCATATCCAACTACGTCAAACGCCGGCCATGAGCGACAACGTACCTCCTCCGGAGACTGCTTGGGGCCCTTGGACGCAACTTCGGCGTAGGATGACACTGCACGGGATTAGTCAATCGTGGCTGCGAACCGCAAAACATCGATGTGATGCCAGCGCAGATGGGGGCACAGGCTGGTAAAATGCACACCCGAGCGCGGGGCAGGGACATGAAAAAAACCTACTCTTGTTTTCACTGGTGAAAATATAAATTGTAGGAAAGAATATCCTTTGTGACGTCCGTGACTGGGAATGACGAAGCACAGTCGACGTGGAAACGAAGTTGTGCGGTTGGGTGGGGTTGGAACTAAATCTCTGTGCCCCGTTTCAATCGATCAATGATGTTGTCCCAGATAAACTCAAGGCCGTGCGGTGTGCGGTGTCGGGCAATCGTGATAGCGGGACAGGATTGGGCAAATAGGAAGGGCACAACGCTGGGCCGGAACTGGGCTTTGGAGCTGCAGGTGCTTGGGCTTGCGTGCAGCAAAACGTGCGGGCAGCAGGAACAACAAATAGGCCGCGCCGGGTACATGCGATATGGAGACTCGATGGGTGCCCAAAAACCGGGCAGGAGGAATGGGCAACCACGCTCTTGTCTTGGCTAAGGTCTTGGGGGTTCTGGCCTCAGAATTGGACCACTGAACTACACCATCATGCCTGCCTTGCCTGCCAAAAAGCTGTTGGGTCTTCCTGCTTCTGTTCGTCCAAGGGCGGGGCATAATTCCTTGGGCGAAAAAAGGTGCGAGAGCAGCTGGCCATGACGTCTGCGGCTCCGCTAGTTTCACAGGGGGGGCATGCTAAGCGGGGCGCTAAAAACGCCAGAGCATCGTGTGTTCCAGATTATCTAAGAAGTTAAAACCGAAATCGGGTGCGTCGAGAGCTTATTTGCAGCTCCTGGGACAGTTGTTGGTTGGTTGGGCGCCATTCCAGGGATGTGCCGTCCACAAATCATCTTCAGGTCCAGCTTACGTCCCGGAGCCTTTGAGGATGTACACTAGGGGGACGTATCGGGATGTGGGAAAAACAGAGGAGCTTGGGGGCGCGAAACCACCATATAGCCACAGTCTAATCACCTTTATTTTCCACCGTATACAAGGTACATCTGGGTCATACACCGCGCTCATCCGCCGTCTCTATCCGTGTGCAAATAAAATGGTGTTGTACAGTTGGCGTTGATCGTGCTTTAGACTAACTGGCCGAATCTATTGCCCCCCCTTCTTTTTCTCTTTGTTCGCGTCCGTCGCATCGACCGCCTCCTTAGGGATCACCTCAGCGTCTCCCTTAGCTGGTGGTGCTACCTCCTTTTCGGCATCAGCGTCTTTTATCACGTCCTTGGTGGGCGCGTCCGAAGCACCCGCTTCCTCGTCGTCGTCGGCTAGCTCGGCGCCGTAGATATCGGGATACTTCCGGAAGCAGTCCTGCATGTGTCTAGAACGAGTTAGCCGCTATGTCATATCCGAACCGTTGATTCACTTCTTCCTCATTCCGCTACATACTGGAACTTGTCAATGCAATCCATGCCCTTGGGCTCCTCCTTGGAATACACAAAGCAGCTGAACGCCGCCTTGAACTCCTCCCCACACGGCCCATCCGCCATGCCGCCGAGACACGGGCAATCCCAGTTGATTTCACCCGTCTCAGGGTCGAAAGCGCCCTGATGCCTAGCTTCGTGTTCAAGGGCCTCGGGCGAGCCGGGCTCCAGCGCTCCCGCTCCGACCGTGGCCGCGTCTGTTGGTCCGGATTTTCCAGATTTTTCCTCATCCTTGCCCTCGACAGAGCCTAGAGTTTTGTCGGCTTCCTCGGGTTTCCCTTCGATCGCCTTGGGCTTTGGTTCCTTCTTCGGTGGCGGGATAGCGGCCGCGGCTTGGCGGCGCTTCTCTTGGATCAAGGCATCAACGGTGGGAAGGTCGGCATCAGAAAAATGGGGGGGTGCTGGCCCGACGTGTGCTTCGGGATGATCATGTTAGCATGGTCCTGAGATTATCGAAACAGAAAACGGGGTGGTTCAAAGGTACAGGCTTCCTCATCGGCGAAGATGGGACTGGTATTGTAGAAGTAGACGGCGCCGCCTGCAAGGCCCCATCGTAAAAAGGTGCCTTTCCATGTCCCCCTCTTCCTTTTCGGCGGGGGCGGGGGAACGGTGGAAACGTAGCGCCGGGACCCGGACGCGAGGGTTGGTCGGGCAGCGCGCAGTGCGCTCGGCCCTGCGGTCCGAAGGGCTGTGCGGTACATTTTTTTTGGCCGGCCTTGGGGACTAAAAGAATGGTATTAGAACAGCAAAAGAAACGGAAGACGGAAACAAAATCGGGAGGCAGTGTAGAGAACGAAGGTGGCCGCCGCGACCCTCCCGAACGTTTGTAAGCAGGTCCGGCTCCTCACAACGAATGCGCCAAAATTTTGGAAGCCATCGCGGCCAGACCGGGAATTTCCCGGATGGATAGGATTGACCAATGGCGGTGCTCAAGGACCCACTTCTGTGTTCCGCTGGGGATCTCGGGAGCTCACAGCACACAAACCGAACAACCAAGAAGGAAACAACACACACAAGAACACACTAACCACGCAAGCCATGCTCGCCATGGTATCGCCATGGTACCAACGCGGTACCATAGTCCACCATGTGTACGTACCAACCCCTTTGCTTGCGATCAATGGCTTCGTCTGCTCGAAATCAGGGCTTAAAATCTCATGTGCGTAATTCATGATCACCCCTCCAAAGGTCTCCCTCCCAAGAGATCGGTATAATCATCGTGTTCCTGTTCTCCTAAGCTGCGCTAAACTAGTATCATGCTGTGGTATCGCAATTTTGCTCTTCGCTAAAGCTCCATGGCAACCATATCGCTGACCCAAACATTTTGCCCAACATTGTCCGATACATTTCCCGGAGCACATCATTAGTACCCACCACCCAAAGGTCCACGCCCATAACGCCGGGCTCTCTCCAACTGTGCTCGCCTGGTAACTGGCCCGGAGTCCCCATAAACAGCCACCGACTCAAAGCCGCCTCCTGTCTCCTCGCTGGCGGGGAGGGGCCTGCCGCCAACACTCTCCTGAGACTCTGCATCATGGGAGAGTGACTCTACAGCGCTCATCCCCGATCTTGTTAGCGATGCCGCGCTCCCAGTCCGCAGTATTCCTCCGGACGAGACGGACGCGACCGCCCTCGATGTCGCTGATACTTGGTTCTGTCGCGTCGCTGTGGTCGGGGGGCTGTCTTGCGGCTGCATATGCCGCATGTCGGTAATTTGCTCTCGGTCGGTGGAAGGCCCGTGGTTATCAGGCAACGGGTGCCAAACCGCGGTGGATTGCGTCGGCCGTGGGTCCGGGTTCCCCGTCAAGCCCAGGTCGGGTGCGTGGACTGCTGGATTCCCTCCTTGCCAGCGGGCTTCTGGTACTTCGGGTTGGTGTGGCGAAAATACACTGGGGGCCATCGGGGACGTTGATCGGGGCTCATGATGCTGCACCCCATCCCGCGCGCCTTGGTGTGTCTCTGGTGTGCTGTGGTATGCTGGTAAACTGTCGGTAGCATCGTCGCGATCTTCGCCCTCCTCGTCACTATCGTCCTCGTTGTCGCCCCCAACGAGGGCATACCCCTCGGCAAGTCCTTCTTCCGCATCGTCGAACAAGCCTCCATTATCGTCCCCAAAGTCATCGTCGCTTTCGCTCTCCGACGATGTGGTACTGCTCTGAGGGCTATCGACCACTACCCAGCCGTGGTCGATAGGCGGCGCGGGTTCTCGCCCCCGCCCAAACACCCAGGCCCTCACCCTGTTCACAGCCGTGGCCGTTGCCGTGATAGTGGCTGAGGCCGTAGCGAGGGCTCCTCGAACTTGTCGCGCCCCATGGAGGGCTAGGTCGTCGAGTTCACCCGCATGGCCTGCTGTTGCTGCGATGGTGGCTGAGGCCGTAGCAAGGGCGCCTTGAACTTGTCGCGCCCCCCGGACGGCTAGGTGGGTGAGTTCACCCATCCGGCCTGCTCCCCAGATGGACACTCGCAGCAAGGTTGCGATGACATCGGTTGCTTCGTTCCGGTAGCGTAGCATGGTGGTGGCTATGATGGATGATGTTGCAGCAAAGGGGAAACTCTGCGGAGCTAACGAGGAAGGAAGTCAAGAAATATATTCCTAGATAAAGGAGGTCTTCCACTACATCAACCTGGTGTCACTCGCAGCTTGCATCCAACGCATGTAAGTACGCTAAGCGCAGGTTCCGTCACCACTGCGAAATGTCCAGCACTGCGTGGGCGGACATACGGGATACAGCAGGCATACGCAGTAGAATGTGCGCTGTTGGACCTTTCATCTTCTTAACAAATACCCTCCACTCCGTAATTGTGGCGATTGCTTTTTCTCAGTGCTGCATGAGCTGCTTGCGTCGGCTTCACTTACACGCCTTGTACATACATGTGTGGACAGACCGCTCAGACCGCTGGTGGATAGCGTCGTCCCCGAGCCCCACTTTGACAACATGATTGTTGAGTCTCAAAAGCGCTCAAAGAGAGCGAAAGAGCAAACTGTCGCATCATTTTCAAGGATTCATTTACCATATCATCCACTTTTCTCTGCATCAGTAACATGGAATCGGTGATGACTTACTGGGATCCCGCCAGGATCCTTGGGCGTTCCGCAGAGCACGACGGCCCACGCTCAGACTCGGACAAGTTTGCGCTCGTCGTGCTGAACCAACCACTACACCACCTCAAAATTACACGAGTATTATGGGATAATGGTGTGTTTCCTGTTGTAGCTACCACATAGAGACAAAATTTAGCCGTAATAAGAAGAAGCTGACGGCCCAAAGCACACGTTCGAGTTGCTGCAGATGGCGGGGCCAACGCTTTGTATGAAGCAGCCGGAAAGCTCGGGGATTCGTCCTTTGTAGGTGTTCTTCATCTGCAACATGCTTCTGCAACCGAACATCACTCACTGACTCACTGACATACACACAGGATGGCCTCGCTGCCATCGTAGGCGATCTGGACAGCCTCACCACAGAAACACAGTCCTACTACGAATCGAGATCCGCAAAATCAGCATCCGACCCCTTAACACAAGTCATCCATGAACCCGATCAGGAGTCTACAGATTTCTTCAAAGCCGTAGCCTATGTGCGGAAACATTACCATCACTCGAGCGGCAACGACGATGCAAACCCTTACCGTCCTCTCGATATTGTCGCCATCGGTGGTCTCGGTGGCCGTGTCGACCAGGGTCTAAGCCAGCTGCACCACCTGTACCTGTTCCAGCCATCCAAGCGCGAGTATGCGGATGGCCGCGTGTACTTATTCAGTGGGGAAAGCCTGACATTCCTGCTGCACCCGGGCGAACATCGCATTCGTGTGCGGAGCCCACTTCAAGGAGGCGAGAAGGATGTTTTTGGAAAACACGTCGGCATTGTGCCAATTGGGACGACAAGCCGGATCACAACAAGAGGATTGGAATGGGATGTGACGGATTGGGAGACACGCTTTGGCGGGCGAATTAGCACAAGTAACCATGTCCTACCAGAAACGGAGGTCGTGGAGGTGCAGACGACGAAAGAGGTGTTGTTTACCATTGCGCTGAAGCAATAGAATGAAACATTTGTGGGTGTTAATGGTCATTTTAGACATGTGCAAACGCAGCTGTATCACCAGCCGCATAGAATTTAAATTGAACTCCAAGAAACGAGCCCGCCGCCTGACGCCCCAACTCCGCGCTGGATGATAGGTACACACACGGAGGAACAGAGGTCGTAGCATGATCATCCACCAAACACACCCAACACCCCCAACAACTTGCTCCTCATCGCAAATAATGCAACACCAACCAGCAAAACAGAAAAAATACCACTACTCCCCCTCCAAATATCCACTTGTCCTCCTTCGCCCGTCTCTCAACCATCCGGATCGTATCCCCTGAAATCCCCAGCGTGTTCCCGACGGAGTACAGCCGTCGCTGCGTCGACTTCAGCATCTCCCGTTGCTGGCTTAGGTCCCCTAGCACCGCCTGCCCACGTGCCAGATACTCGTCCAGCGCCGAGTGTGTGTTGGCGAAAAAAGCCTGCTCCCGCAGTGCGTGGCTCTCCCGCGTGGCGTCCCCGCTGCCCATTCCCAACCCGCCACTACCGCTACCGCTCCCGGCTTCCGCGATGCTGGTCGTCCGCGCGTGGCCTCTCCCAGCTCCGCTTCCGCTTCCGCCCCCATACCCAGACGCTGTCGAGTTGGCGTACGGGTTCTCTGGCGTTGCCCCGCCGTCTCCCGCATACCCCCTCCTCCCAAATAATTCTGCGCGGGTCTCTACTAACACGCTCTCTTCACGCGCAGCCTTGAGTGCATCCACCTGCGACCGAAACCCGGAGAGTTCTGCCCGGAAATCGCGGATGCGCTCGAAGGCCTTCTCTTTCTTGGTTGTGTTGAGTTCTTGTTTTGCGAGCGCGTTGTACTCATCGATGGTCCGTTGAAAGGCGGTTAGGGAGGCTGTGAGAGAGCCTAACGCGGCTGGGGTCGGGATTTGGTTGGGCTGTTGAGAGGGTGAGGACAGAGTGGAGAGGTCTTTGCGGATGGTTGTGCGCTGTTTGAGCGCCGAGTTGAAGGTTGTGTTCTGCACAAGAAGGGTTAGCTAGTTGTTGGTCTACAGAGACGGGGAGCGGGCTGACCATTTTAAGCGTGCAGGATGTATCGCGCCCAACTTAAGGATGTCGATATCGATCCGCCGTTGGAACAAGTAGGAGCAACCGTCGATCTTGTTTTCTTCTTCGTGGTGGGCGCCGCGCTGTGCTATCTTCGCGAAGTTGGGGAATCAGAGAAGTCGACTCGATGCGGTCATGGCTTCGCTGCAAGCTGGCATTTGCGTCTGCGACCCACTATAATTAATGTTCAGGGTCGAAAGTCCAGGCCTCAAAAAACCGGGGGTTTCGCCAAGACCCACATGAGAGTGGGGCTCGTTCGTCCCAGCCGAGACGAGCCGCCGGGAGTATGGAGCATCAAAGTCAACATCATCGTCCCCTGAAATCACCAACGCTTACACTATTCATATGTTGATTTGCCTACATGAACCTGGTTGACATCTCAAAAAACCGTTGAGTATTAAGAATATGGCGGGTCATCAAGCCCATTACCCCCTGGGAGTAGTATTCACCCGGGAATGAATTGTTTGTGGAACACCACTTCAAAAATACATAAAATGGGTATGTATCCAACAAGGTATCACCGTCTCTAACCAAATAAGCCCAGCCTCACTGCTTAACGCGTCTTCACCTTGCGATATCGAATAACCTCGTCCCCATCCTCACCAATCACCCGCTCCGACACAATTTTATGGCCCCTGACCGCTGGCCAGAACTTGGTCCAGAGCGTCCAGTAGATACCGCCAAGGATCAAAACACCGACGCCGACCACGGGGAAAACGTAGTACGGATACCCATCGGCCCACACGTCGCCACTCGCGGGCGGGATGAAGGGCACAATGGCCAGGAAGGCATTGCAGAGCAAAAATATGACCGTCACCGGCAAAAAGGTGCGCCAGCCAGGGTTCCAGGGCTCGCGTTTTTGGTATTGCAGGTAGATGAGACCCGCCGCGACAAAGCTGTTGATCCAGGCACCAGGGTAGGTGTATAGGTTGACGATGAAGTTGTAGGCCGGTCCGGGCGGAGGGGCAAGGAGGACAATGATAGTCACGATCCAGTGGAGGAAGAGCTGTAACCTTGTTAGTTCCTTGACTTCCGGGGGCTATTCATGATTTCGCGACAACTTACCGCAGCAGCAGGCGAGTTAAACGGCTTGTTCGATCCCCAAAACCGGCTCCCTGGCAGCAGGCCCTCCTTGCCTAGCTCCTGGTTCAAGCGGGCATGCGCAAAGCTCACAGCCAACACATTCCCCAGGTTGCTGAGCGCTACAAATGCCGGAAGACTCCGAGCACCGGCGCTATCGCCAAAGACGTTCTTGAAGAACAAACCAGCGACAATGACTTCTGAGGTAGCCAAGTCTGACTTGGGGATCGCCGCAAAGTACGCCACGTTGGCCAGGACGTACAAAATCGTCACGCCACCGACAGCAAGGGGCGCGGCGATGGTCAGTGTGCGCCGAGGGTCCTTGATCTCGCTCAGGACGTAATTGGCGTTCTCCCAGCCCTTGTAGCTGTAGACAATGTTAAGCAGCGCGTTGGAGTATGCATAAGCACCACCGCCACCGTATCCCTCGCCGCTCTCGATCGCGAAAGCGTTCTCGAAGTTGCGCGGGTCAGGTACCAGCCTGTGGCCAGCCAACGCCGCGAACCCAGAGAACACAATAAACACCAAGACCGCGACTTTGAACACGCCGAGCACATTGAACAGCCGGATGCCCCACTTAGGTGCTACAGTGTGCAAGACGACCGCAAAGGTTGCGCAGGCGACGCCGACACCACGCGCCTTGTAGCTGTCCTGGAGCTCGCCGCCGGCGGCGTAGAGGATGTAGCGGCCAAAAGCCAGGGAATTACCGGACGAAAATCCGAGCAGGATCATCTGCGAGGCGAGTACGCAGGTCGCGAGGTACTTGGGGTGGCGGTAGATGTGTTCGAGATAATTCTTTTCGCCGCCGGAGCGGGGGATGGCGAGACCGAATTCGAGCCAGACACTGAGACCGCAGAACGTGAGGAAGCCGCCTAGATACAGGATCAGTACAGGCAGCTCGTCTTCGAGGATACAAAACATGGACTGAGGCCCGGGAGCGTACCAATGACCCACAGAAACAAGCACACGCCAACAGACCCCGTCGCAGCAAAGATGCTCGAGGGGGTCGAAAAGATACCCGTGCCGATCATCTTGTTCAGGATCAAAAACACGGCGCCTGTGATCCCCAGCTTACGCGAGTCGTCGTACGCGTACTTGTTCTCCTGCTTGACCTCGCCCACCTCGATGTCTTCGTCGGTATGGTTGGCATGGTGTTTGACGGCCGCTTCGGGGGCCGCTTCTGCCCCCTCGTTTGAGGAGAGATTGAGTATTCCCATGATGGCGGTGGTGGTGGTGGTGCCTCTGTTGTCTCACTGGCTCTCAAGCCAGCCAGGGCCACACTTTGCAGGTGGAAGTGGAGGGAGGGGAAGAAGTGTTGAGAAACGGTTCACCTTGGACAGGTTGCAGCGCACGGCCGCCGATCTTATACGATTTACTGTCACCATCCTGCAACTCCTTCGGCCGTCACTATCCAGTCCACAGCGGCACGCGATTTAAGGTTCGGGGCCGACCCCCAGTGACCTTGCAGCGTTTCCACTTGCCTAATATGTGACGTGACACGGACGATGCACTGGCGCCATCGATGGCAAATTCGCATGGGATGGCTGTTTCTGCTCTGGGCATTCCCAGGGTGCGTCGTGCAGAAGACTACACTACATAGTAGTGCACACGACTACCTGGAGTCGGTATGGACATACTTGTGATTTGGCACATCAGGCCGCGCCGCACCGAACCCTAGTGCCACGAGGGGACCCGACTCGTGGAGAGACTTCCCCTTTCAGGTTTTGATGTCTTTTTTTTTCGTTTCTCCTTCCATCCTTCTCTGACGAAATCCCCCGTTCTAGGAAGCTGGTCCGATGCCCTGATTGGAGACCTAGAGAGCCAGTTTCACCAAGTTGACATGGTTCACCGCAGGTCGGAATTTTCACGGGCCTTTTTAACAAGATTCGGTAAACGAAGCTGGACAAACTAGGGGTTGCCGTTGGGCCAGGCGCTCGTAGGCTCAGATGCTTACAAGAATTGTCGGCAGTCCTCCTGCAAAGCCGACAGCAGGTCGTGGTGAATGGGGTTTTGCGAGTTGCAAAGGCTCCAGATGGGGAAGGTCGTCAGCAGACTGGCTGGGCATCCACAAACCTGCCGAATCCCCCGATGTCGTGCTCCGGGCCAAGAATTACGGCAGAACCAATGCTCAAAATTTGACCGTTGCCCGCTGCAGCAGGGGCATTTGGACCTCAACCCATTGCCTGAGAAGAAAGAACCACCTTGTCAGAAGCCCATGTGGTGGCACTGGTTCTCGAACGTTTCTCAGAAATTCTGCGGGGTACAGAGTTTTCGCTCGTTTTTCCCCTGCCACATAGGTACTCTAACTAGTACAGCGCGGGCTTCGCACTTCTGTAACTCGCGAATGCGGTTTACGGCGGATCAATGCGTGGAAGGGAAAAGCGGGAGAGCACCAGAAGACCCCCACGCCAAAACTCTCGCTTCTGGTACTAAAAACGGCACGGGTTCCTTTTTCGTGAGAGGAGCTCCCTCAATAGTAGACACCACCATCGTGGCATAACCAATCCCGACAAATTTCACCCGCCGAGCGCGCCAAGGTACTCGGGCATCTTGTCATCCTCGATACTGTTGGCGTCATGGCCGTTGGGCTTGTTGGAACGGTCAGCTTCGGCTGTTCCGGGCGCCCGGAGTTGACGAACAGCCGCTACCTATGTAACTGCTCCCACCCGAGCACCCCGTGGCGGCCGGCTGATGGTTAAAAGGGCCGGTAACTATTTATTGACATTCAAGTTCCGACCGAGTTGCCTCGGTTGCCTCGTTTCGTTGGCGACTGCTCCTGCAGCTTGTTCGGAAGAATCTTTCGGCCGGCCGTTCCTTAGCTTGGACTGAATCCAAAGGCGAATGTCAAATTTGCGTGTTCAATCAGATGAATTTGGAGGGTTCCAAATCCAGAAAGCGGGGCAGATCCCAGTGTTGAGCAACCTGCCAGCATCTTGAGGCGGCCACACGGCCCCAAGGCCTGAACTGATTTCGAGCTGATGTCATCCAGCGTGAACCGGCCGTTTTTTTGAGCCTCGGCCCACCTGCGAGAGAACGGGACGTTGAAAAAGAAAGAACCTAAAGAAGTAAGTTGACTAAAACGTGAACTACACTAATTAACGGGTTCTGACCTGAGAAGGGACGGCCCGCAATTCAATGACACCACATATCGAGCGCCTTGTCCGGCATTCCCAAGCTCCCAAGAACCGCCTGTCGTCTCGTTTTTTGCCCAAGGCAGTTTCGTCCTTCCCTTGCGAGTTTTTTGGTTTTTGTGTTTGAGCCTCCCAGCCCAAGCAGGTTTGACCTTGATGTGTTTTTCTCCTTGTCTCGGGTTCGGTATCCGCCCCACCGCCAATCGAGTCAGGATCGCCTGAGAAAACTGTGTGATCGGGTAGCCCCTTGGCTTTGGTACCACTTCAAATGTTACCAGTCGTTGCCGTTCGACGATGCTGTCTGCATCTTGAACGACCAAGGCGGTGGTTGGTTAAAAACAAACAAGCCCTCGGCCCAACGGTGCCTCAACGCGTCAAAGAGCAGGATACCACGTGACTTCGCGTCGGGGGTTTGGTGGGGCAGGGTTGGCTGGTCCAAGCGTCCCCTGCGAGGACCTGACCTGAACGGGATCCGGACAGTTGCACCTGCACACCATGGCAGCCGGCACGTCCGAGTCGTCACTTGACGGGCCGTCCGCCCGCGGCACGGATGGGACAGACAGCGTTGAAGGTTACATGCCCGGTTGTTGCCGAACGCGTTGGGTTTCCCGCCGAGTGTTCATTCCGACGCCGGGTGTTGGGATCAAAGTGATCGTTTAGATTCCTCGACCTCGCGAATTTCAGGTGGCGCAGGTCGCACACTTTCTTCCAGATTCCCGTGCCACTTCCCGACTCCAAAACAGCGTATCGTGTCCAGTATTCGTACATACAAAGTCAAGAAACAACACGGCATTACTATGTACATTCCCAGGTCACGGGCACCTTGTCAAAACTCTTGTGGATTGCAGGTGGCGGAACACAAGGGCCGCGTGGCTCGCTCTTCAGCGCCGTCGGTGGAAAGAAAGGTGGGGCCTCATGGCCTGTTCCAGGGCTCAGCGTTGTGTCCAATCCTTCCATGTCAGAGCACAGCACGGTCTCTGGCAGGTCCCAGTTGCCTGACCCGCTGAATCGCTTGCTGGGCCGCGGCGGCGTCGCGCGAACCGCGTAACCAACTGACCCCCTCGAGACACGCTGCACGGCGCACCACCAATTCGCCAAATCTCGCACCTTGCTTGTCGCGATCTCGCCTTCCCCTCCACCAATCGGCACCCCCACCACAGTATCTCACATCCCACCTTTTTTTGGCCCTTCTCTCTGGCGACGCACTTGCACATCCGAATACTGTGTCCCCCAAACACTGCTCGTGCCATGGCAGGCCCGGAATCGACCAGCATTCCGCACCCGCATCTACTTGACCCACATCCCGGACCCGGCGATCGAGGGTCGTCAACAATCCCCCACGCTTCTTCCTCGGACGGAACGGGAATCGGCTCCTCGTCTACCGCCATGAGCCAATTCGGCATCACGCCAGCAGCTCCCGTGTTTGACACGCGCACTCTAGTCCCGGACGACGCGACGACGCGCGCTGGGCCGGGTGTGAACACTTCGAGCGGCAATTTCACGAAACACGACCATCCCCTCGCTTCGGGTCCCAGCGACTCGTCCCAGCCAACCAATTATCCTACCTCCTCTGCGCCGGAACGCCGCCTCCACCCGAGCGACACCACCAGCTATCCTCCGCAACAACTCGCAAACCCGCACTCGCTCGCTCTCTCGCGGAGCAATTCCCAAGGCACGGCTTCTACCAACGGCGCCGACCCCGTATTTACCCCGCCTACTAGCGGCGGAAGGTTGAGCCCCGGCACTGGCAGTGCCCACGGCTCCAGTCAAGATTCTTCCTCACAGCTTCACCAGCTCTCCCAGATTGCAGCCGCCCAGGCGAGGATACCCGAAGACGCGACCGCCGACATGGCCGACATGACCCAGGGCGCGTCCAGGAAACGGATGGCCGACGGCGTGGTCAAGCACGCGCGCTCCAAGTCGAACGTCTCGCCAGGGCAAGCGATCGGTCATTCGAGGAACACGAGCACCGTTAGTGTGGCCTCGACGGCTGGCAGCCGTATTGGAGAGGTATCGTGCGAATCCAGAACAACGACAGCAAATGTGGGCTCCGCTAACATACAATCTCAGCTCTCGGCAGAGTTGCGAGCGCGTTTGTCGTACGCAATGGTCAAGGTCAACCACGGATGGCAGTCGCACACAATTGACCAAGTCGAGACCTTGGCCTCTCAGGCCGCGTCGCCCGTGTCATCATCTTCGACAGTCCACCTGCGTAACGGCTCCTCGACGAGTCCCCGGCTCTCCGCCGGGTCACACCGGGGCAGCAACAACACGACTCCAGCGACGGGTCCACAACCTCCATACCCAGGCCGGTCTGGGGAAGCTCAGTGGAGAACCTCTCCACGGTCCACATCACGAGGGAGCTCGGCCTCTCCGGTGAAGGCCAGCCATGGCCTCGCTCCCCCAGTTTCCATCCACCCGTCACAACCCATAAACCCGCGAAGAGAATCGAACCCACGGCACATCCCAGCCTTCCTCTCTCACCACACCTCGCCACACCTGAGCACGGCTCACACCAGCCCCTACGTCGCGCCAGGGCGACCCCGAACCATATCCGACGCCATGTTACTCTCCCCGCACACTAATGTTCGCGAACAGGACGCGATAGAATCGCTCCTCTTCATGAGCAGCCCGGGTAACTCGGCCAACCTCAAGCACGCATTCCCCACCTCTTCCTCCCAGCCGCTTCCGTCCACCCACAACAATAATTCTACCCCACAACGAACAGCACTTCCCAACTCCCAGCCTCGCAAGAGTCTCCCGTCCGGCCGACCGCCGACCCACGCCCGCTCTCAGTCCCACTCCCAACCACACACGCAAAAACGCGTCGGTTTCGAGAAATCCCCGTCCACCATGGATATCGATGACCCGCCCTTTGCCGGCTCACCCATGTCCGTCTCCCGTGGCACGCCACGCCGGCGTATCAACGGCGACCACTCTCACCAATCCCCACGGACACAACCCTACTCGCACAGCCACAGTATCGGCCATACTGCCCCAACGCCCCGAATGAAACAACTGCCTGTTTCCACGGGATTGACGGTGTCGTCGAAACCGCGGCAAGCCCTGGGGGATGAGGAAATCGACCGCATGCTGGAACGGGCCGCAGCCGCAGCGGAGGGGGAGTCGGATTCAGATGGAGAGATTGAATTACCGGGAGGACGGGGGGGGGAGGGTGTGGTGAGAGTTTAGGACCGCCATTGGACCTTGAAAGGCGCAATTTCGGAAAGATGTGGGAGGAGGTTTACGATGATCTTGCTAGGTGCGTTTAGGCTTAACCAGATTATGATGACGGGGGTAACGTTAATGGAACCGGACAACCTTTGAAGTTAGAACGGCCATTTTTATGTTTGCTTCCGGGACGTAGTGTAAATTATTTATTGTCGACACTCGGCGCTAGGTTGGTGATATGCATGGGGAAATGGCGTTCTGGTCTGATTATTCGGGTAACTAGGACGTATATATTTACTTCTTTCATCTAGGAAGCTTCAAC
Source organism: Chaetomium sp. MPI-SDFR-AT-0129 (assembly GCA_020726445.1). Taxonomy (NCBI): domain Eukaryota; kingdom Fungi; phylum Ascomycota; class Sordariomycetes; order Sordariales; family Chaetomiaceae; genus Chaetomium; species Chaetomium sp. MPI-SDFR-AT-0129. The sequence goes on along the minus strand of JAGJXA010000011.1, from coordinate 80,503 downwards.
AACAACGCTCGTCCCTTTCCTCACTCATACGGAGCCGGTGGTTGTGCTACCATGTATGTTTCCTGCCACCATGGTCCGCTCGTTTCACGTTTCCCATAGGAGGCCACTCTCAACCAAATAATATAATACGGCTACTTAAACAGGACGAAGTTAATTCCATCAATCATCAACCCTGGACGCGGAGCACCTCCAAACAACCCCCAATCGCCCCTTTGGGCTCCTCTACCCACTAACTCGACCAGTACTTGCATAGAGGGGACAGGTCAAGGACGCGGCCACAGCTTCCCGGAAGCGGCTCTCCATCCTCTGGGTCGCGTCCAGCTCAACAGATACATAGATAAACAGAAAGTGACACCGAAAAGAGTGGGTTAGCTTCATGCTTGGCCGCCATCGAAGCCACCCGCTGCTGTCTTGCAGACTCGCAGTGCGAGGGAAGAGCTCGGGTTCTTTAACGCCGCTTTCGTTGTGATGTGCGGGACATTCGTGGGTGTTTATGGATTCAATAGAATTGACGAGATAATGATAATTGAGAAAGCTGGTCTTATTCTTAATAAAACCCAGTTAAAGAAAGGAATCCCAAATGAAAATAAAAACAAGAAACTAATTTACATTATACTACTAGAACCTATATTAAAGGACTTAAAGCTCGATAAGGAGGCTGAAGTAGAGGATGAGGAAGAAGAATAGGATATAGAGGAAATTCTCGATTTAAGAATTATAAAGGGGTAACTTAAATACTTGGTTAAATAGCTAGACTTTAGACCTAAAGACAACTTATAGTAACCAGTAGAAAATTTAGTCAATTGCCTAGAGAAACTACAGGACTTCTACCGCCGGTACTCTAATCGTCCTATATAGCTAAAGAAGACTAGTCGAAACTACTATCGATAAAGGAAGCCGAGAAGGAACTAGGAGGACAGCAGTTAGAGAAAAAAAAAAAAAACTAGTTATAACGAGAATCAAACCTATACCTTATATAAGAATCAAAGGGCTTAATAGATAGGGTATAAGTCTATAGGAACCCTATAGAATATATATATACTATTACTATATTATATAACTATTTCATTTATTAAGGTAAGGATAGGAATACTTACTTAAGAAGGGAAGACTTAGTTATAAACCCCTACCTTAAAGAACTATAGGAGCTAGGTCCAATAAAATAGCTAGATCGGCCTTTAATAGGTCTAAACCTAAGGAGGACCAGTTAAAAGGAATATCTATATCTAGCGATCTAATATTACCAACTATAAAATCCTCAGACACTTATATTCTTCTATCCTCCTCCTCTACCTTATTGTCACGAACCAACCATATAGCAGAAACACATATAGGTCATACGCGGAGGAATGTAGCCAATAAGCAGGAAGAATAAAAGAAGGTCGTATCAAGACGGCCGCGGAAGACTTGGATAGCCAGCGAGCCATGAATACCGCGGTAGACTTGGGTAGCCATCTACCTGGGAAAGGGGACTAGGGTAGATCGTAATAGCCGGCGAGCAATAGCGACCGTGCTAAGTATATAGTCACTCGTTCTAGAGAGCTCTAGGAGTTCTCTAGTAAGTAATATAACTTGTTCGCTATTACTTATTATAAACATTAAGACTAGATTATTATCTTATTATAAACCCTTTAGCTTTACTGAATTATAACCCTTACCCTTACCTTTAGTAAACCCTTATAGAGTATAGTTAAGAGATGATTCGTTATATATTACTTACTCCCTTTATTTCTATTATAGTTTAGATAAAGGTATCTAATACTATAACTAATACTAATATAACTAGTAATAGTTTCTAGGTTCTATAGGATAATATAGAGGCTAAAGCTATATTCATTATACTTTAGAAGAAGATTAAGGAACTAGAGGAAAAGTCTAAGGTCTAGAAGGACCTACTCTTGGAATATAAAACTAAGTTCGATAATATTTAAAGGGCTAAACTTAAGATCGAGGCCCCTAAGCACTTCAATAGGAAGAAGGAAGATCTTATATACTTCCTAATAGAACTGACTTCCTATATTGAGTACTATAATATCTGGTTCCCTAATAAAGGTACTAAGGCCTATTATATAGCCTTAAGGCTTACTAGTCAAGTAGTAAGGTAGTTTAAACTAATCTTTAGCGACTATATTATATATAAAAATGTCGATAATACTCTACTATTTACCTAAAAGGTCTTCAATGACTTTAATATCTTTAAAGAGGAACTATATAAAGTGTTTAGTGACTAGGATAAGAAGGTCTATATCTAGAATCGACTTGCTAGGCTTTAATAGACTAAGTTAGCCTTATCCTATACTATAATATTTAGATAAGACTCTATCTAGACTAGTATTAATAAGGAAGGCTTAATAGCTATTCTATAATAGATTTAAAGAGGATATTAAGGATAAGTTATATAAGGAGGACTAACCTCTAGTTCTTAATAAATATATTACTAAAGCTATTTATATTGACGATTGCCTATATACTAGGAAGTAATAGAGGAAAGGCTAGTAGAAGCTAGTTATTAGAGGGAACTATACTAATAAAGGAAGGAAGTAGTATAGGAATATATCCTATAGTACTTAACCTAGACCTATAGAAGTCAATATAATCTAGACCTAGTAGCATAATAAATAGCCCTATAATAAGTCTAATATTACCTACTATAACTATAGGAAGAAGGGATACTATAAATATAAATATAGAAGCCTATAGAAGTAAGGACAATAGTCACTAGTACCTAGATAAGAAGCTATTATTATCGAGAAAGGAGTTAAGTTTAAAGAAGTTATAGCTAGTAGCTATAGTAGAGACGACCTTAAGGATACCTATAATAGGGGGGAGCCTATTAGGAACTATAATAATGAAGAAGGGTTTAGGTTTATATAGGAAGGGGAGGAGTTCTTAGATATCTTAGAGAAATATAGGGAAAAATCTATAGAACCTATTAATAACGATAATAAGTACCTCTATACTAATGAACTTAGGTAGATAGTACTCTACTTTAAAGGAACTAATGTCTTTAAATATAAGGGCTAGATACTTACCTAAAATTCCTAAGGATATTAGTATACTATCTAGGAAGGAGAAAAGCCTAGACTTAATCTTTAGTACCTTAGGAAGAAGGTACTCGAATCCTATAATAAGATTAATAACCTCTAGCTATTAATCTATAAGTTAGTATATAAAGTTATTAGGCTATAGAGATAGGTTTAAGATAAAACCTATAAGTAATAATAACTCTAGGAATATAATAAAGTCTAGTTAGAGGAATTAGACTAGAGGTAGTATAAAAATAGGAGGCTCTAGAGGATTAATAGATAACTTACTAGGTAGGAATAGGCTATACTATAGGTAGTTAAGTAGCTAAGAGAGTATTGAACTATTAATACTACTAGCTAAGGGATAGATAGAAGTACCTTATAGTATTAAAGGGACTTAGGAAATGACTTTAGACCCTCTAAAGGGCCTATTAACTATTAAGCTTAGAAGTAAAACGATAGGTTATATAGTATAGGTAGAACTAGTATAAATAAAGACCTTATAATGACCTTCTAGCTAGCCTAGTAGAGGTAGCTATAGTATAAGACTAGAGCTAGGATAATAGGCTTTAGGTTACTACTTAATAGAAACGCTTATAAGCTCTAATACTAGTAAATAGTAGGTTATAAATAGACCTTATTAGCCCTACCCTAGTTAATAAGTATTAGATCCCCTAGAGGATAAAAAAAGAACCTTACCTAGTATAAAGACTATTTCTAACCTAGATAGTAAGGAAGGAAATAGAGCCTCTCGACATTAAGGTAGAAGAGAAAACTATAAAGGTAATATTTAATATTATAGATATAGGAACTATTAAAGATATAATTTTAGGGTTACTCTAGTATAAAGATTATAACCTAGATATTAGTTAGAAGGATAGTAGCTACCTATAACTATATAAAGTATAGAAGTATCTAACTAATATAATAGAAAGTATAGAATAGGAGCTATAATAGGGTAAAGTATAGAAGAATATAACCCCTATAGGCCTACTATAAGAAGCAGTTAGTAAAAAGAAGTAAGCTCTAAATTCTAGAAAATATAGTCTATAATAATAAAAGAAGATATAGGTTAACTAGGAAGCTACTATTATCTTAGTTAATAAAGAAGGAAAGCTTATAATCGAGTAATAGGTTAGCCTAGTTAAGGTAGTAAGTATTAAATGTAGAGGAAGAAGGATCGATAAACTTAAAGTTATAAGCGTTAAGTCAGGAAATAATAAGTTTACCTACTATAGAGGAACTATAAAGACTACTATAACTAGCAAGGTTCCCTAAGAATATAAAGGATACCTAGTATTTTAAGCTAAATACCTTAAAGGGCTTCTAGGATATAGACCTTAGAACTATAAGATCAAGCTTAAAGAAGGAGTATAACTAAAGTTCTTTAAGGTCTATTATACTAACGAAAAACAAGATACTAAGTTAAGGAAGTACTTAGATAATAACTTGAAGATTAGATATATCTGGCTATTAACCTTATCTACTAGGTATCCTATATTGTTCGTCCTTAAGAAAGATAGGAAATTTAGGATATATATAGACTACCGATAGCTAAATAGTAAGACGATCAAAAACTAATACCCCCTACTACTAATCTTAAAGCTTTAAGACTAGTTAGCTAAAGTATAATACTTTACTTATCTTAACCTACTAACGGTATATGCCTATATTTATATTAAGGAAGGAGATAAGTAGAAAATAGCTTTTAGAATACTCTATAGACATTTCAAATATCTAGTAATACTATTTAAGCTTACTAATATACTAGTAATGTTCTAAGCTATAATTAACTATATTATTTAACCCTACTTTAATAAGTTTATAATATACTACTTAGATAATATCCTTATCTACTCTAAGATACTTAAGGAATACCAATAGTATATATAGTAGATATTTAATATACTATACTAGTACTAACTATCGGTTAATAAAGAAAAGAGCGAGTTTTATATCTAAAAGACAATATTCTTAGGGTATAAAATCTTACTAGAAAAGGTCAAAATTGAACCCTAGAAGATCTAGGTAATTGTAGAATGGCTAATACCTACTAATACTACTAAGGTTTAAGGATTTATTAGATTTATAAACTTCGTTTAGATATTTATTCTAAAGTTTAGCTATATTATATAACCATTATATAAACTTACTAAGAAGGGGGTAGAATTTAAGTAGAAGGATATCTAAGAATAAGCGTTCTAGAAGATTCAATAGAGTATTTTAGTAGACCTAATACTTCTATTGCTAAACCCTAGCCTACCTTTTAAGGTAGAAGCCGATATATTGGACTTTATAGTCAGGGGATAACTTAGATAGAGGGACGAGAATAGGAAGTTATACCTAGTAACGTTCTTTTTAAAGAAACTAGATAGGCCCTATCTTAACTACCCTATCTATAATAAAAAGCTACTTACTATTATTAAAGTATTCTAGGAATAGAGACCTTACCTTAATAGAACTACCTACCTAGTATAGGTCTATACTAACTATAAAAACCTTAAATACTTTATAACAATTAAAGTCTTAAATAGGCAATAAACTAGATAGGTAGAATTCTTATTAGAATTTAACTTTATAATCAACTATAAAAAGGGTATAGAAAATATATAAATAGATACCTTAAATAGAAGAATAGATCACCAAGGTAGTATACTAGAAGATTTACTAGTATTACTTTAATAATAAATAGATAGTATACTTTACTATACCTTATAACCAGCTAAAGACTATAAGGTTATAGCTATTTACCGATAGATAGAGGAAGGAGAAACGCCTCTATAACCATTTATAGAGTATTATATAGTCTTCAAGGAAGAAAGAGGAGGACGAGACTTTTAAGGAACTATTACTAGTAGGGAACAGGCTAACTAGGAGATAAGCCTAGAAGTAGGTATCCCTAGTCTATAACTAGATAGAATAAGGCTCTAGTATTATAATAAGGCCTATATTAGGACCTAAGATTAGAAGGACCTTATATTTAAGGTATACTAGTTAAAACTTAAGGAGTATATAGGAATTATAAAAATAGCTACTAAGCTTAAGTAGTATTATAATTTCCTATACCTTAAGGAGAAGGTTAAAGAGGTTATTAATAAGTATAACCTCTATAGATAGAGTAAACTAGGATAATATAAGCCCTATAGGCTATTATAACCTTTACCTATTACCGAATGACTATAGAGTTTAGTTACTATAGACTTTATTACTAAGTTACTAGAATCTAGAGATACTATAATATAAGTAATATACAATAGTATTCTTACTATAGTAAATAGGCTTACTAAATAGATCTACTTTCTACCCTATAAAGAAACCTAGATAGTAGAATAACTTATAGATACTCTTTACTAGTATATTACCTTAATCTATATATAGCCGAAGGAATAGATAATAGATTAGGATACTAAGTTTACCTTAAAGTTCTAGCAAGCCCTAATAATAAGACTTAATATAAAGAGTAAGCTCTTAATAATATATTATATATAAATAGATAGATAGATAGAACGACTTAACTAGATAGTCAAATAGTACCTCTAACTTTATATTAACTTCTAGTAGGATAACTAGGTCAAACTATTACCTATTATATAACTTACTTATAATACTACCGAGATAGAGACTATAAAAGTTCTACTATACTTTATAAACTTTAGCTATAAACTAGATATTCAGTAGGGACTTAATATTAAGGTACTCTAGGCTACTATTAAAGTAGATAAAATAAACTTACTCTATATAATATTTAAAGAGGAACTTAAGTTTATAAGAGCTAGGATAAAGAAATTCTATAACTAGAAAAGGCTTAAAGGACCTTACCTAGAAAGGGGGGATAAAGTCTATCTTAGTTTATAAAATCTTAAAACTAGATAGCCTAGTAGGAAATTAGACTTTAGGAAAATCAGACTGTTTAAAATCGATAAAAAGATCTTAAAGAATAACTATACCCTTACCCTACTATTAACTATAAAGCTATAAATAAACGTTTTTTATATTATACTATTTAAACCTATATTAAAGAACTTAAGGCTAGATAAGGATACTAAAGTAGAGGATAAAGAAGAAGAATAGAATATAGAGGGAATCCTTAATTTAAGAATTATAAGGGGGTAGCTCGAATACTTGGTTAAATAGTTAGACTTTAGGCCTAAAGATAACTTATAGTAACTAGTAGAAAACTTAATCAATTGCCTAGAGAAGCTATAGGATTTCTACTACTAGTACCCTAATTGCCCTATATAACTAGAGAAGACTAGTTAAAACTACCGTTGTTAGAAGAAGAACTAGAAGGACAATGGTCAGTAAAAAAAAAAAAATATAAGTAAGGTTATAATAGGGATTAAACCTATAACTTTATATATACTCTAAGGTTATCTAGATAGGACCTAACTAGGTAATATTAGAATTTAGATATATATACTACTACTATACTATATAACTATTTTATTTATTAATAATTAAAAGGAATACTTACTTAAGAAGAGAAGGATCGAGTAGAGGACTTAATAAAGAAGGAGTACCCTTAGGCCCTAGGAGGATAAGAGACTTCTAATCTAATATACTAAAGGTATCTACTAACTATATCTAACTAACTAAAGATTACTCCTCTAATATTAGTCTTAGAGAATTAGGCTCCTCTTCCTCCTCTAGATAAGATATTCTCTAGTAGAATGTCTCTACTCTATAATTATAAAGAAGATACTATTGAGTATATAGATAAGATAGGCGATTTAGGACTTTAGTCAATGACTGCTCTATCTCCTTAATATCTTATACTCTCTTTTCTTACTTTAATAGGTTAGATAATACTAAAAGTCTAATTAGAACTAGATAATAGGTATACTCTAGCGTTAAAAGTATCTATAGGAGTTAGCTATATTAGGACTACTATACTTTTTACCTATTTAGATATAGCTTAAGCAGTTTTTTAAACTATCTATTATAATATAGTACTACTAAGGCTTTATATTCTAATAATGCTTATAGGATATAATAGTTTTAAAGCCTGATTATTCGATTATTATTATAAAGGTAAGACATTCCTACCTTAAGTTATAAGAACTATAATGCTTAGAGTCAGCTATAGCAATATAGGGGGGAATATATTAAACGAGGAAATATAGACTTATAGAATAGTAAGGTATTAGTACTAAGATATAGTTAAAGGAACCTTAGGTCTCTTAGAATAAGGAGATAAAGAGAGGGGGTATTATATTATAAACCAACTATATAGTAGAAATATATATAGGTTATATATAGAGGAATATAGCTAATAAGTAGGAAGAATAAAAGAAGGTTATATTAAGATAGCTATAGAAGACTTAGATAGCTAGTGAGCTATAAATATTATAGTAGACTTAGATAGCTATCTATCTAGGAAAGGGGACTAGGGTAGATTATAATAGCTAATAAGCAATAGTAACTATACTAAGTATATAGTCACTCGTTCTAAAGAGCTCTAGGAGTTCTCTAGTAAGCAATATAACTTATTTACTATTACTTGTTATAAACATTGAGACTAGATCATTATCTTATTGTAAACCCTTTAGCTTTACCGAATTATAACCCTTACCCTTACCTTTAGTAAACCCTTGTAGAGTATAGTTGAGAGACGATTCGTCACACTTATCTAACAACTGTATTCCCTAGCGAAACAATTTAGAACCCTGTTCCTTTAGGATATACTTTTAACGATAAAGACAAGCTAAATATCTAACAGCCGTTTACAGCTATATCTGGAGTATAAATAAGGCCTCTTTAACGTCGGCCTCCTTCTGTTCTACCTATTTCTATTTAGATAAGATCTTCGTTATTAAAAGTTATAAGTTAGTAAAATCCAGGAAAAGAGGAGCAAAGGTATAAACGGGTAGAAGTAATACCGGAACTATTATAGGAACGGCTATAACAGATATACTTATTATAGTAAGAAGAACCTTATAAGATATAATATATAAGGTTACATTTAAAACACCAGGAACAGGGTATAGTTTCGATACTAGAAGAATCGATAAACGAGGTAAGTATAGTATATTCTTGGGACTTCTTAGACTAACGTTTATAGATATAACCTATTATTTTATCAACATCGTATGATGAATCGTCTCTCAACCACACTCTAAAAGGGTTCACTGAAGGTATGTCGCAAGGGTTGTGATTCGGTGTAGCCAAAGGGTGTACAACAAGATAATGATCTAGTCTTAATGTTCGTAGCAATTGGTAGCGAACAAGTTATATTGCTTACTGAGGAAGTCCTAGACTCCCTCAACGAGTGACTAACTATTGTATATAAATACATGCTGGTCTCTTTGTTTCCGATGTCTCTTTATTTCCAATGTCTCTTTGTACCTGGATCTCGCGGCTCTCAACGCGATCCCGTTGAGTCAGTTGGCTCTCGGGCGCTTTTCATTGATCCGTGGTATTGGCTCTTGTAGATCTTAAAGAGATCCATCGATCTATAAATGATTGGCCAGTGGTGCGTCCCGCGCCCCACTTGTAGTTCCCTGGGCCGCCCTCATGCGGCCAACTCGTGACAGCTAATAGGACCTATAAGTCAAGAACGTAGGACGAACTAACGGCCAATTATTAAATAGTCAATTAGAATAGGATTACAATTAAGGCTAGACTAGGTATTGTAATCTAGCCTTATAGATTACTAGGATCACTCTATAATCTAGGTAAGCTAGTACTAGGGATTACTAGGGAAGACAGTGATCTAGGTAGTATATAGTCATTTGTTCTAAAGGACTCTAGGAGTTCTCCAGTAAGTAATGTAACTTATTTACTACCAATTACTACGAACATTAAGACCAGATCATCATCTTGTTATATACCTTTTGGCTATACTGAATTACAACCCTTACAACATACCCTCAGTAAACCCTTTCAGAGTGTGGTTGAGAGACAATTCGTCATACACTGGATTCCAGCAACTTAGTGATAAAGTCTATTGTAACTAAGCTCTATAGTCGTTCGGCAATGGGCAAGGGTTATAGTAGTCTATAGGGCTTATATTGTCCTGGCTTACTCTGTCTATAGAGGTTATATTTGTCAATGACCTCCTTGACCTTCTCCTTGAGGTATAGGAAATTGTAATACTGCTTGAGTTTAGTAGCTATTTTCGCAATTCCTATATATCCCTTAAGTTTCGACTAGTAAACCTCAAGTACAAGGTCCTTTTGATCCTAAGCTTTAATATAGGCCTTATTATAATACTAGAGTCTCGTTCTGTCCAGTTATAGGCTAGGGGTACTTGCCTCTAGGTTTATCTCCTAGTCGGCCCGTTCCCTACTAGTAATGGTTCTCTGAAAATCTCGTCCTCTTCTTTCTTCCTTAAAAACTATATAGTACTCTATAAAGGGCTATAGAGGTATTTCTTCTTCCTTTATCTATCGGTAAACGGCTATAATCTTATAGTCTTTAACTGGTTATAAGGTATAGTAAAGAGTATTGTCTATCTATTATTAAAGTAGTATTAGTAAGTCTTCTAGTATACTACCTTAGTAATCTATTCTTCTATTTAGGGTATCTACTTATATATTTTCTATACCCTTCTTATAGTTGATTATAAAGTTGAATTCCAATAAGAATTCTACCTATCTAGTTTATTACCTGTTTAAGACTTTAGTCATTATAAAGTATTTAAGGTTTTTATAGTTAGTATAGACCTATATTAGATAGATAGTTCTACTAAGGTAAGGTCTCTACTTCTAAAACGCTTCGATAATAGTAAGTAGCTCCTTATTATAAATAGGGTAGTTAAGATAGGGCCTATTTAGCTTCTTTAAAAAGAATACTACTAGGTATAACTTCCTATTCTCGTCCCTCTATCCTAGTTGTCCTCTGATTATAAAGTTTAATATGTCAGCTTCTACCTTAAAGGGTAGGCTAGGATTTGGCAATAAGAGTATTAGGTCCTCTAAAATACTCTGTTAGATCCTTCGAAATGTCTATTCCTAGGTATCCCCCTATTTAAACTCTACCCCTTTTTTAGTAAGTTTATATAGTAGTTATATAACGTCATTAAACTTTAGAATGAACATTTATATAAAGTTTATAAATCTAATAAATCCTTAAACCTTAGTAGTATTAGTAGGTATTAGCTACTCTATAATTACCTAGATTTTCTAGGGTTTAATTTTGACTTTTCCTAATAAAATTTTATACCCTAGGAAAACTATCCTCTAGATATAAAATTCACTCTTTTCCTTATTGACCGATATCTGATACTAGTATAGTATATTAAGTACTTATTATATATATTATCGATATTCTTTAAGTATCTTAGAGTAGATAAGGATATTATCTAAGTAGTATACTATAAACTTATTAAAGTAGGGTTAGATAGTATAGTTAATTATAGCTTAGAATATTACTAGTATATTAGTAAGTCTAAATAGTATTACCAGATACTTAAAATATCTATAAGGTATCCTAAAAGCCGTTTTCCACTTATCTCCCTTCTTAATATAAATATAGGTATATACTATTAATAGGTCGAGACAGGTAAAGTATTATACTCTAGCCAACTGGTCTCGAAGCCTCGAGATCAATGGTAGAGGATATCGGTTCTTGATTGTCTTACCATTCAGCTGTTAGTAGTCTATATATATCTTAAGTTTCCTATCCTTTTTTAGGACGAACAATACTAGATATCTAGTAGGTAATATAGATAGCCAGATATATCTAATCTTTAAGTTGTTATCTAAATACTTCCTTAACTTGGCGTCTTGCTTCTCGTTGGTATAGTAGACCTTGAAGAACTTCAGCTATACCCCCTCCTTGAGTTTGATCTTATAGTCCCAGGGTCTGTGTCTTCTTTTGTTGTTATAGACCGCGTTTCCTAGAACCTAGAGCTTGTTGTTTTCTGCTGACTATTTCTTGTAGCGGGCCTATAGAGGTTATATTTTCTTACGCTTCGCCCTGTTGTAGCTCCTGTTCTATACTTCCTATCTTATTGGTCAGATACTTCTATAGTTTATACAGTTATAGGTAGCTACTATCCTTCCAACTGATATCTGGGTTGTATTCTTTATACCAGGGCAACCCCAAAATCATATCCTTAGTGGTTCCTATATCTACAATGTCAAACACTACCTATATGGTTTTCCCTTCTACCTCAACGTCGAGAGGTTCGGTTTCCCTTCTGACTATCTAGGTCGGGAATGGTCCTCATACTGAATAAGGTTCCTTCTTTATCTTCTAGGGGATCCTATACTAGTTGACTAGAGTAGGGCTAATAAGGTCTATTTATAATCTACTGTCTACTAGTGTTAGAGCTTATAAGCGTTTCTACCTGGCGACAACCTAAAGTCAGTTGTCCTGACTCCGGTTTTGAACTATAGCTACCTTTTCTAGGCTAGCTGGGAGGTCGTTATAAGGTCTTTATTTACACTAGTTCTACCTGTATTATACAACCTATTGTTTCATCTCCGAGCTTAATGGTTGGCAGGCCCCTTGGAGGGCCCTAAATCGTTTCCTAAGTTCTCTTAGTAGTGTAAGGCGTCTCTATCTACCCTTTGACTTATAGTGTCGATAGTTCTATATTCAGATGTCACGAGCTAAACGACCAGCACGTCAGGTCAGCGTACGGACCAGCCGGCGCCCGCTAATCAGGGGCTGGCACGGGAGTGATCGATGGATCGATAGAACGATCGCGGGATCACTCAAAACGCTAAGAACAGGTGATCGATAGATTGTAGAACGATTACTACGATCAAGGTACAAAGTACCTCAGGACGCTCTCTACCTAGATAGTATATAGTCACTCGTTCTAGAAGACCCTAGGAGTTCTCCAGTAAGTAATATAACTTGTCCGTTACCAATTGCTATAGACATTAAGACTAGATTATTATCTTATTATATACCCTTTAGCTATATTGAATTATAACCCTTATAATATACCTTTAGTAAACCCTTTTAGAGTATAGTTAAGAGACAATTTATTATATATTACTTACTCCTTTTATTTCTATTATAGTTTAGATAGAGGTATCTAATAATATAGCTAATAACAATTACTAGATACCTACCCCTAAGGAGGTGCTTAGTAATACTATTAAGGCCCTTTAGGATAAGATTATAGAACTTGAGAAATACTCTAAAGTCCAATATAACCTGATTAACGAATATACTAGTAAGTTCGACGATATCGAACGGGGTAAACTTAAGATCGAAGCCCCTAAGAAGTTCGATAGGAAGAAGGAGGACCTTATATAGTTCCTTATAGAGCTAATGTCCTATCTTGAATACTACTATATTCGGTTCCTGGACAAGGGTACTAAGGCCCGGTATAGAGCCTTAAGGCTTACTAGTCAAGCTATATAATAGTTTGAACCTACCTTTAAGGACTATATTATATACTAGAATGTCGATAATATACTACTGTATACCTAGAAGGTCTTTAACGACTTCGATAATTTTAAGGACGAACTATATAAGGTATTTAGAGACTAGGACGAGAAGGTCTATACTTAGGATAGGCTTACCCGGCTTTAGTAGACTAAGTCAGCTATAACCTATACTTGTGACGAATCGTCTCTCAACCACATTCTACAAGGGTTTACTAAAGGTAAGGGTAAGGGTTGTAATTCGGTAAAGCTAAAGGGTTTATAATAAGATAATGATCTAGTCTTAATATTTATAATAAGTAATAGTAAACAAGTTATATTACTTACTGGAGAACTCCTAGAGCTCTCTAGAACAAGTGACTATATACTTAGTATAGTTACTATTATTTACTAGCTATTATAATCTACCCTAGTCCCCTTTCCTAGGTAGATAGCTACCTAAGTCTACTATAGTATTTATAGCTTATTAGCTACCTAAGTCTACTATAGCTATCTTAATATAACCTTCTTTTATTCTTCCTACTTATTAGCTATATTCCTCTATATATAACCTATATATATTTCTACTATATAGTTAGTTTATAATATAATACCCCCTCTCTTTATCTCCTTATTCTAAGAGACCTAAGGTTCCTTTAACTATATCTTAGTACTAATACCTTACTATTCTATAAGTCTATATTTCCTCGTTTAATATATTCCCCCCTATATTACTATAGCTGACTCTAAGCGTTATAGTTCTTATAACTTAAGGTAGGAATGTCTTACCTTTATAATAATAATTGAACAATCAGGCTTTAAAACTATTATATCCTATAAGCATTATTAGAATATAAAGCCTTAGTAGTACTATATTATAATAGATAGTTTAAAAAACTGCTTAAGCTATATCTAAATAGGTAAAAAGTATAGTAGTCCTAATATAGCTAACTCCTATAGATACTTTTAACGCTAGAGTATACCTATTATCTAGTTCTAATTAGACTTTTAGTATTATCTAACCTATTAAAGTAAGAAAAGAGAGTATAAGATATTAAGGAGATAGAGCAGTCATTGACTAAAGTCCTAAATCGCCTATCTTATCTATATACTCAATAGTATCTTCTTTATAATTATAGAGTAGAGACATTCTACTAGAGAATATCTTATCTAGAGGAGGAAGAGGAGCCTAATTCTCTAAGACTAATATTAGAGGAGTAATCTTTAGTTAGTTAGATATAGTTAGTAGATACCTTTAGTATATTAGATTAGAAGTCTCTTATCCTCCTAGGGCCTAAGGGTACTCCTTCTTTATTAAGTCCTCTACTCGATCCTTCTCTTCTTAAGTAAGTATTCCTTTTAATTATTAATAAATAAAATAGTTATATAGTATAGTAGTAGTATATATATCTAAATTCTAATATTACCTAGTTAGGTCCTATCTAGATAACCTTAGAGTATATATAAAGTTATAGGTTTAATCCCTATTATAACCTTACTTATATTTTTTTTTTTTTTACTGACCATTGTCCTTCTAGTTCTTCTTCTAACAACGGTAGTTTTAACTAGTCTTCTCTAGTTATATAGGGCAATTAGGGTACTAGTAGTAGAAATCCTATAGCTTCTCTAGGCAATTGATTAAGTTTTCTACTAGTTACTATAAGTTATCTTTAGGCCTAAAGTCTAACTATTTAACCAAGTATTCGAGCTACCCCCTTATAATTCTTAAATTAAGGATTCCCTCTATATTCTATTCTTCTTCTTTATCCTCTACTTTAGTATCCTTATCTAGCCTTAAGTTCTTTAATATAGGTTTAAATAGTATAATATAAAAAACGTTTATTTATAGCTTTATAGTTAATAGTAGGGTAAGGGTATAGTTATTCTTTAAGATCTTTTTATCGATTTTAAACAGTCTGATTTTCCTAAAGTCTAATTTCCTACTAGGCTATCTAGTTTTAAGATTTTATAAACTAAGATAGACTTTATCCCCCCTTTCTAGGTAAGGTCCTTTAAGCCTTTTCTAGTTATAGAATTTCTTTATCCTAGCTCTTATAAACTTAAGTTCCTCTTTAAATATTATATAGAGTAAGTTTATTTTATCTACTTTAATAGTAGCCTAGAGTACCTTAATATTAAGTCCCTACTGAATATCTAGTTTATAGCTAAAGTTTATAAAGTATAGTAGAACTTTTATAGTCTCTATCTCGGTAGTATTATAAGTAAGTTATATAATAGGTAATAGTTTGACCTAGTTATCCTACTAGAAGTTAATATAAAGTTAGAGGTACTATTTGACTATCTAGTTAAGTCGTTCTATCTATCTATCTATTTATATATAATATATTATTAAGAGCTTACTCTTTATATTAAGTCTTATTATTAGGGCTTGCTAGAACTTTAAGGTAAACTTAGTATCCTAATCTATTATCTATTCCTTCGGCTATATATAGATTAAGGTAATATACTAGTAAAGAGTATCTATAAGTTATTCTACTATCTAGGTTTCTTTATAGGGTAGAAAGTAGATCTATTTAGTAAGCCTATTTACTATAGTAAGAATACTATTGTATATTACTTATATTATAGTATCTCTAGATTCTAGTAACTTAGTAATAAAGTCTATAGTAACTAAACTCTATAGTCATTCGGTAATAGGTAAAGGTTATAATAGCCTATAGGGCTTATATTATCCTAGTTTACTCTATCTATAGAGGTTATACTTATTAATAACCTCTTTAACCTTCTCCTTAAGGTATAGGAAATTATAATACTACTTAAGCTTAGTAGCTATTTTTATAATTCCTATATACTCCTTAAGTTTTAACTAGTATACCTTAAATATAAGGTCCTTCTAATCTTAGGTCCTAATATAGGCCTTATTATAATACTAGAGCCTTATTCTATCTAGTTATAGACTAGGGATACCTACTTCTAGGCTTATCTCCTAGTTAGCCTGTTCCCTACTAGTAATAGTTCCTTAAAAGTCTCGTCCTCCTCTTTCTTCCTTGAAGACTATATAATACTCTATAAATGGTTATAGAGGCGTTTCTCCTTCCTCTATCTATCGGTAAATAGCTATAACCTTATAGTCTTTAGCTGGTTATAAGGTATAGTAAAGTATACTATCTATTTATTATTAAAGTAATACTAGTAAATCTTCTAGTATACTACCTTGGTGATCTATTCTTCTATTTAAGGTATCTATTTATATATTTTCTATACCCTTTTTATAGTTGATTATAAAGTTAAATTCTAATAAGAATTCTACCTATCTAGTTTATTGCCTATTTAAGACTTTAATTGTTATAAAGTATTTAAGGTTTTTATAGTTAGTATAGACCTATACTAGGTAGGTAGTTCTATTAAGGTAAGGTCTCTATTCCTAGAATACTTTAATAATAGTAAGTAGCTTTTTATTATAGATAGGGTAGTTAAGATAGGGCCTATCTAGTTTCTTTAAAAAGAACGTTACTAGGTATAACTTCCTATTCTCGTCCCTCTATCTAAGTTATCCCCTGACTATAAAGTCCAATATATCGGCTTCTACCTTAAAAGGTAGGCTAGGGTTTAGCAATAGAAGTATTAGGTCTACTAAAATACTCTATTGAATCTTCTAGAACGCTTATTCTTAGATATCCTTCTACTTAAATTCTACCCCCTTCTTAGTAAGTTTATATAATGGTTATATAATATAGCTAAACTTTAGAATAAATATCTAAACGAAGTTTATAAATCTAATAAATCCTTAAACCTTAGTAGTATTAGTAGGTATTAGCCATTCTACAATTACCTAGATCTTCTAGGGTTCAATTTTGACCTTTTCTAGTAAGATTTTATACCCTAAGAATATTGTCTTTTAGATATAAAACTCGCTCTTTTCTTTATTAACCGATAGTTAGTACTAGTATAGTATATTAAATATCTACTATATATACTATTGGTATTCCTTAAGTATCTTAGAGTAGATAAGGATATTATCTAAGTAGTATATTATAAACTTATTAAAGTAGGGTTAAATAATATAGTTAATTATAGCTTAGAACATTACTAGTATATTAGTAAGCTTAAATAGTATTACTAGATATTTGAAATGTCTATAGAGTATTCTAAAAGCTATTTTCTACTTATCTCCTTCCTTAATATAAATATAGGCATATACCGTTAGTAGGTTAAGATAAGTAAAGTATTATACTTTAGCTAACTAGTCTTAAAGCTTTAAGATTAGTAGTAGGGGGTATTAGTTTTTGATCGTCTTACTATTTAGCTATCGGTAGTCTATATATATCCTAAATTTCCTATCTTTCTTAAGGACGAACAATATAGGATACCTAGTAGATAAGGTTAATAGCCAGATATATCTAATCTTCAAGTTATTATCTAAGTACTTCCTTAACTTAGTATCTTGTTTTTCGTTAGTATAATAGACCTTAAAGAACTTTAGTTATACTCCTTCTTTAAGCTTGATCTTATAGTTCTAAGGTCTATATCCTAGAAGCCCTTTAAGGTATTTAGCTTAAAATACTAGGTATCCTTTATATTCTTAGGGAACCTTGCTAGTTATAGTAGTCTTTATAGTTCCTCTATAGTAGGTAAACTTATTATTTCCTGACTTAACGCTTATAACTTTAAGTTTATCGATCCTTCTTCCTCTACATTTAATACTTACTACCTTAACTAGGCTAACCTATTACTCGATTATAAGCTTTCCTTCTTTATTAACTAAGATAATAGTAGCTTCCTAGTTAACCTATATCTTCTTTTATTATTATAGACTATATTTTCTAGAATTTAGAGCTTACTTCTTTTTACTAACTGCTTCTTATAGTAGGCCTATAGGGGTTATATTCTTCTATACTTTACCCTATTATAGCTCCTATTCTATACTTTCTATTATATTAGTTAGATACTTCTATACTTTATATAGTTATAGGTAGCTACTATCCTTCTAACTAATATCTAGGTTATAATCTTTATACTAGAGTAACCCTAAAATTATATCTTTAATAGTTCCTATATCTATAATATTAAATATTACCTTTATAGTTTTCTCTTCTACCTTAATATCAAGAGGCTCTATTTCCTTCCTTACTATCTAGGTTAGAAATAGTCTTTATACTAGGTAAGGTTCTTTTTTTATCCTCTAGGGGATCTAATACTTATTAACTAGGGTAGGGCTAATAAGGTCTATTTATAACCTACTATTTACTAGTATTAGAGCTTATAAGCGTTTCTATTAAGTAGTAACCTAAAGCCTATTATCCTAGCTCTAGTCTTATACTATAGCTACCTCTACTAGGCTAGCTAGAAGGTCATTATAAGGTCTTTATTTATACTAGTTCTACCTATACTATATAACCTATCGTTTTACTTCTAAGCTTAATAGTTAATAGGCCCTTTAGAGGGTCTAAAGTCATTTCCTAAGTCCCTTTAATACTATAAGGTACTTCTATCTATCCCTTAGCTAGTAGTATTAATAGTTCAATACTCTCTTAGCTACTTAACTACCTATAGTATAGCCTATTCCTACCTAGTAAGTTATCTATTAATCCTCTAGAGCCTCCTATTTTTATACTACCTCTAGTCTAATTCCTCTAACTAGACTTTATTATATTCCTAGAGTTATTATTACTTATAGGTTTTATCTTAAACCTATCTCTATAGCCTAATAACTTTATATACTAACTTATAGATTAATAGCTAGAGGTTATTAATCTTATTATAGGATTCGAGTACCTTCTTCCTAAGGTACTAAAGATTAAGTCTAGGCTTTTCTCCTTCCTAGATAGTATACTAATATCCTTAGGAATTTTAGGTAAGTATCTAGCCCTTATATTTAAAGACATTAGTTCCTTTAAAGTAGAGTACTATCTACCTAAGTTCATTAGTATAGAGGTACTTATTATCGTTATTAATAGGTTCTATAGATTTTTCCCTATATTTCTCTAAGATATCTAAGAACTCCTCCCCTTCCTATATAAACCTAAACCCTTCTTCATTATTATAGTTCCTAATAGGCTCCCCCCTATTATAGGTATCCTTAAGGTCGTCTCTACTATAGCTACTAGCTATAACTTCTTTAAACTTAACTCCTTTCTCGATAATAATAGCTTCTTATCTAGGTACTAGTGACTATTGTCCTTACTTCTATAGGCTTCTATATTTATATTTATAGTATCCCTTCTTCCTATAGTTATAGTAGGTAATATTAGACTTATTATAGGGCTATTTATTATACTACTAGGTCTAGATTATATTGACTTCTATAGGTCTAGGTTAAGTACTATAGGATATATTCCTATACTACTTCCTTCCTTTATTAGTATAGTTCCCTCTAATAACTAGCTTCTACTAGCCTTTCCTCTATTACTTCCTAGTATATAGGCAATCGTCAATATAAATAGCTTTAGTAATATATTTATTAAGAACTAGAGGTTAGTCCTCCTTATATAACTTATCCTTAATATCCTCTTTAAATCTATTATAGAATAGCTATTAAGCCTTCCTTATTAATACTAGTCTAGATAGAGTCTTATCTAAATATTATAGTATAGGATAAGGCTAACTTAGTCTATTAAAGCCTAGCAAGTCGATTCTAGATATAGACCTTCTTATCCTAGTCACTAAACACTTTATATAGTTCCTCTTTAAAGATATTAAAGTCATTAAAGACCTTTTAGGTAAATAGTAGAGTATTATTGACATTTTTATATATAATATAGTCGCTAAAGATTAGTTTAAACTACCTTATTACTTGACTAGTAAGCCTTAAGGCTATATAATAGGCCTTAGTACCTTTATTAGGGAACCAGATATTATAGTACTCAATATAGGAAGTCAGTTCTATTAGGAAGTATATAAGATCTTCCTTCTTCCTATTGAAGTGCTTAGGGGCCTCGATCTTAAGTTTAGCCCTTTAAATATTATCGAACTTAGTTTTATATTCTAAGAGCAGGTCCTTCTAGACCTTAGACTTTTCCTCTAGTTCCTTAATCTTCTTAATCATTAAGCTTAGAAGTAAAACGATAGGTTATATAGTATAGGTAGAGCTAGTATAAGAGAAGATCTTATAATAACCTCCTAGCTAGCCTAATAGAGGTAGCTATAGCTTAAGACTGAAGCTAGGACAACCGGCTTTAGGTTATCGCTAGGTAGAAGTATATATAAGCCTTAATACTAGTAGATAGTAGGTTATAAGTAGACCTTATTAGCCCTATCCTAGTTAATAAGTATAGAATTCCCTAGAGAATAAAGAAAGAGCCTTACCTAGTATGAGGACCGTTCTTAACCTAGATAGTCAGGAGAGTAACTAAGCCTCTCGACATTAAGGTAGAAGGGAAAACTATAAAGGTAGTGTTTGACATTATAGATATAAGAACTACTAAGGATATAATCTTAGGGTTACTATAACGAATCGTCTCTCAACCACACTCTAAAAGGGTTCACTGAAGGTATGTTGTAAGGGTTGTAATTCAGTATAGCCAAGGGGTATATAACAAGATAATAATCTGGTCTCAATGTTCGTAGCAATTGGTAGCGAACAGTTGTATTGCTTACTGGAGAACTGCCAGAGTCCTCTAGAACGAGTGACTGATATACTATCTAAAACGGCTGGCTCGCCAAGGCTCGCCAGCTACCGTATTCTTCCTTCGCTCGCCCCGGGCAGCCGTCTACCTAATATCATTGTACCTGCTAGTGCTTGCCAGCTACCTAGTACTACTGTATTTGCCCTAGGCCACTCTCTATATAGCTATCCTGATCCTACCCTAGCCCTATTAGCTATACTGCTTCGGTTATGCCCTACTAGGGTCGCCCTATATAGTTGGTTCGTAATACAATACCCCCTCTCCTTACCTTTCGTCCCGAAAGACCTAACGTACTTAATCAACTATATCCTTAGCGCTAATATCCCTTCCTACTAGTAAGCTACTTCTTCCCTTAATGTACTCCTCGTCTTCGCTATACCTAACCTCGTATACTATAGTTCTCGCGATCGGAGGCGGGAACGTCTTACATTTACAACTACAATCGAGCGATCGGGTTTCGAAGTCGTTATACCTTACGAGCGTTGCTAGAACGCCAAACCCCAGAGACGTTACATTATAACAGAGGGTTTAAACAAATGTTCGAACTACATCTAGATAGGCAAGAAGTATAGTAGACCTAACGTAGCTGGTTCCCGTAAGTGCTAAGACACCTAAATGTATTGTTAGATTTTAACGAGTGTCTTAGTACTGTCTAACTTATCGGAATAAGAGAAGATAGTAGAGGATATCGAAGTAGCTAAGAGGTCATTATCCAAGACCCTAGGTCGCCTGACCTGCTTATATACTTAGCAGTACCTTCTTCACGACTATAGTACTAAGGTGTTTCGTCGGGGAATATCCTATCTAGAGGAGGAGGAGGAGCCTGATTCCCCGAAGCCAATATCGGAGGAACAATCCCTAGTTAGCCAGGTATAATCGTCAGGTACCTTTGGTATTCTGGACTAGGATACCCTCGGTCTCCCTGCTCTTAGGGCCACTCCTTCCTCACTAGGTCTTCTACCTACTCTATCTCCTTTTAAGGAAGTGTTTTTTTCCTTGCTTTTAATAGATGAAATGGTTATATAGTGTAGTAGTAGTATATATATATACTATAGGATTTCTTCGGACTTGCCATTTGTCCATTGAAACCCTTCTTATATAAGATATAGGTTCGATCCCCGTTGTAACTACATTTTTACTGACTGTTATCCCTTCTTAGTTCTTCCTCCGTTCCCTTCGACAATAGTTTCGACTGGTCTTTAGTTGTATAGGGCGATTAGGGTATTGTCGGTAGAAATCCTATAGTTTCTCCAGGCAATTGACCAAGTTTTCTACTAGTTACTATAAGTTATCTTCGGGCCTAAAGTCCAGCCACTTAACCAAGTATTCGAGTTGTCCTTTTATAATCCTTAAGTCGAGGATTTCCTCTATATCCTATTCTTCCTCCTTGTCCTCTACTTTAACGTCCTTATTGAACCTCGAGTTCTTTAGTATAGGTTCTAATAGTATAACGTAAAAAACGTTCGTTTATAACTTTATAGTTAATAGTAAGGTAAGGGTATAATTGTTTTCTAAGATCTTTTTATCAATTTTAAATAGTCCGATTTTCCTAAAATCTAATTTCCTACTAGGCCGTTTAGTTTTAAGATTTCATAAACTAAGGTAGACCTTATCCCCCCTTTCTAGGTAAGGTCCCTCGAGCCTTTTTTAGTTATAGAACTTCTTTATCCTAGCCCTTATAAACTTAAGTTCTTCCTTAAGTATTATATAAAGTAAGCTTATCTTATCTATTTTAATAGTAGTCTAGGGTACCCTAATATTAGATCCCTAGTATAGGTCTAGTTTATAACTAAAGTTTATAAAATATAGTATAACTTTTATTATCTCTATCTCGGTAGTATTGTAGGTAAGTTATATAATAGGTAGTAGCTTAGCCTAGTTATCCTATTAGAAATTAATCTAAAGTTGAAGGTACTATTTAACAATCTAGTTAAGTTATTCTATCTGTCTGTCTATTTATATATAGTATACTATTGAGAGTTTACTTTTTATACTAAGTCTTATTATCAGGGCTTGCTAAAACTTCAAGATAAACTTAGTATCTCAATCTATTATCTACTCCCTTAGCTATATATAAATTGAGGTAATATACTAGTAGAGGGTATCTATAAGTTGTTCTACTATCTAGGTTTCTTTATAGGGTAGGAAATAGGTCTATTTAGTAAGCCTATCTACTATAGTAAGAACACTATTATATACTACTTATATTATAGTATCCCTAGATTCTAGTAACTTAATGATAAAGTCTATTATAACTAAGCTCTATAGTCATTCAGCAATAGGTAAGGATTATAGTAGCCTATAGGGCTAGTATTGTCCAGTCTTACTTTACCTATAGAGGTTATACTCGTCAATAACCTCCTTGACCTTCTCTTTAAGGTATAGGAAATTATAGTACTATTTAAGTTTAGTAGCTGTTTTTACAATTCCTATATATCCCCTAAGTTTCAACTAGTAGACCTTAAGTATAAGGTCCTTCTGATCCTGAGCCTTAATATAGGCCTTATTATAGTACTAGAGTCTTGTCCTATCCAGTTATAGGCTAGGGGTACTTGCTTCTAGGTCTACCCCCTAATCGGCTTGTTCCCTACTAGCGACGGTTCCCTGAAAATCCTGTCCTTCTCTTTCCTCCCTAAAAACTATATAGTACTCTACTAACGTCTATAGCAGTATTCCTTCCTCCTCTATCTATTGGTAAACGGCTATAATATTATAGTCTTTAACTGGTTATAAGGTATAGTAGAGAGTATTATTTATTTACTATTGAAGTAGTACTAGCGAGTCTTCTAGTATACTACCTTAGTGATCTGTTCTTCTATTTAGGGTATCTGCTTATATATTTTCTATACCCTTCTTATAGTTAATCATAAAGTTAAATTCCGATAAGAACTCTACCTATCTAGTTTATCGTCCATTTAAGACTTTAGTCGTTATAAAGTACTTAAGGTTCTTATAGTCGGTATAGACCTATACTAGATAGATAGTCCTACTAAGGTAAGGCCTCTACTCCTAAAATACTTTAATAATAGTAAGTAGTTCCTTATTATAGATAGGGTAGTTAAGATAGGGCCTATCTAGTTTCTTTAAAAAGAATACTATAGGGTATAACTTCCTATTCTTATCCCTCTATCTAAGTTATCCTCTAACTATAAAGTTCGATATATTGGCTTCTACTTTAAAAGGTAGGCTAGGGTCTGGTAATAAGAGTATTAGGTCCTCTAAAATACTCTATTAGATCCTCTAGAACGCCTATTCCTAGGTATCCCCCTACTTAAACTCTACTCCTTTCTTAGTAAGTTTATATAGTAGTTATATAATGTCGCCGAACTTTAGAATAAACATTTATATAAAGTTTACAAATCTAATAAATCCTCGAACCTCAGTAGTATTAATAGGCATTAGCCACTCTATAATAGCCTAGATCTTCTAGGGTTCGATCTTAACTTTCCCTAGTGAAATTTTATACCCTAAGAATACTATCTTCTAGATGTAAAATTCGCTCTTTTCCTTATTAACCGATAGTTGATACTAGTATAGTATATCGAGCACTTACTATATATACTATTAGTATTCCTTAAGTATCTTAGAGTAAATAAGGATATTGTTTAAGTAGTATACTATAAACTTATTAAAATAGAGTCGAATAGTATAGTTGATTATAGCTTAGAACGTTACTAGTATATTAGTAAGTTTAAATAGTATTACCAGGTATTTAAAATATCTATAGGGTATTCTAAAAGCTATCTTCTATTTATCTTCCTCCTTAATATAAATATAGGTATATACTATTAGTAGGTTAAGATAGGTAAAGTATTATACTCTAGCCAACTAGTCTTAAAACCTCGAGATTAGTAGCAGAGGATACCAGTTTTTAATCGTCTTGCTATTCAGCTATCAATAGTCTATATATATCCTAAGTTTCCTATCCTTCTTAAGGACGAACAATACTAGGTATCTAGTAGGTAAAGTAGATAGCTAGATATATCTAATCTTCAAGTTATTATCTAAGTACTTTCTTAACTTAGCGTCCTATTTCTCGTTAGTATAATAGACCTTAAAGAACTTTAGCTATACCCCTTCCTTAAGTTTAATCTTATAGTCCTAGGGTCTATATTCGAGGAGTCCCTTAAGGTACTTAGCTTAAAATGCTAGATATCCTTTATATTCCTAGGGGATTTTACTAGTTACTATAGTCTTTATAGTTCCTCTATAATAGGTAAATCTACTATTCCCTAGCTCTATACCTATAATCTTGAGCTTATCGGTCTTTTCTCCCCTATACTTAGTTCTTACTATCTTAATCAGGCTAACCTACTACTCAATTATAAGCTTCTCTTTTTTATTGACTAAGACAATAGTAACTTCCTAGTTAGTTTATATCTTCTTCTATCGTTATAAACTACATTTCCTAGAATCTAGAGCTTATTATTTCTTACTAACTACTTCTTATAGTAGGCCTATAGGGGTTATATTTTCCTATACTTTACCCTATTATAGCTCCTATTCTATACTTCCTATCTTACTAGTTAGGTACTTCTATAGCTTATATAGTTATAGATAGCTACTATCCTTCTAACTAATATCTAGGTTATAGTTCTTATACTAGGGTAACCCTAAGATTATATCCTTAGTAGTTCCTATATCTACAATGTTAAATACTACCTTTATAGTTTTTCCCTTTTACCTTAATGTCCAGGGGTTTAGTTTCCCTCCTGACCATTTAGGTTAGGAATAGTCCTTATACTAGGTAAGGTTCTTCCTTTATCTTCTAGGGGATCCTATACCTATTGACTAAGGTAGGACTAATAAGGTCTAATTAAGACCTACTATCTACCAACGTCAGGGCCTATAGCTGATTCTACCTAGCGGTAACCTAAAGTCGATCGTCCTAACTCTAGTCTTAAATAGTAGCTACCTCTACTAGGCTAGCTAGAAGGTCATTATAGGGTCTTCGTTTACGCTAGTTCTACCTATACTATATAACCTATCGTTAGGTTTCTAAGCTTAGTGGTCGATAGGCCCCTTAGAGGGCCTATAGTCGTTTCCCAAATCCCTCTAGTATTATAGGGTACTTCTGTCTACCCCCTGGCTAGTAGTGTCGATAGTTCGGTATTCCTTTAACTATTTAACGGCCTATAGTATAGGTTGTCCTTATCCTATAAGCTGTTTATTAATCCTCTAAAGTTTCTTATTTTCGTACTACCTCTAATCTAACTCTTCCTCCTAGATCCCGTTATATTCTAGGAGTTACCGTTACTTATAGACTCTATCCTAGACTCACCTCTATAGGCCGATGACTTTATTCTTCAACCCTCTGATCGATAACCGGAGGTCATCGATCTTATTGTATGATTCGAGTACCTTCTTCCTAAGGTACTAGAGACTAAGTCTAGGCTTTTCTCCCTCCTAGGTAGTATACTACTAGCCCTAGGAGTTTTAGGTAAGTATCTAGCCTCTATATTCTAAGATATCGGTTCCCTTAAAGTAGGGTACTATCTGCCTGAGTTTATCGGTATAGAGGCGTTTATCGTTACTATTAACGGACTTTATAGGCTTTTCCCTATATTTCTCTAAAACGTCTGAGAACTCCTTGTCCTCCCTCCTAAACCTAAATCTCTCCTCGTTATTATAGTCCCTATAGAGTTCTTCCTTATAGTAGATATAGTTAACGTTATCCTGATCGATACTACTAACAGCAACCTCTTTAAACTTGATTCCTTTCTCGATGACTATAGCTTTATATCCTAGTACTAGGGACTATTGTCCCTGCTTTTATAGGCCCTAATACTTATACTTATAGTAGCCCTTTTTCCTATAGTTATAATAGGTAATGTTAGACTTATTATAGGGTTACTTACTAGGCTACTAGGTTTGGACTATATTAACGTCTATAGGTCTAGACTAGGTACTATAGGATATATTTCTATACTGCTTCTTCCCTTTGTTAATGTAATTTCCTCTAATAACAAGCTTCTATTACCCCTTTTTCTACTACTTCCTAATATATAGGTAATTGTCAATCTAGATAGCTTTAGCAATATACTTATCGAGAACCAAGGGTCGATCCTCCTTATATAGCTTGTCCTTAACGTCCTCCTTAAGCCTATTATAGAACAGCTATATTAGGCCTTCCTCATTAATACTAGCCTAGATAGAGTCTTGCTAAAACATTATAGTATAGGCCGAAGCTGACTTAGTCTATCGAAGTCAGGTAAGCCAGTTCTAGATATAGACCTTTTCGTCTTAATCTCTAAATACCTTATATAATTCCTCCTTAAAGTCGTCAAAGTCGTTAAAGACCTTCTAGATAAACGGTAGAGTATTATTAACATTCTTATATATAATATAGTCGCTAAGGGTTAGCTTAAACTATTATATAGCCTATCTAGTAAGCCTTAAGGCTATATAGTAGGCCTTAGTACCTTTATCAGGGAACTAAACATTGTAATATTCGATATAAGAGGTCAGTTCTATAAGGAAGTATATAAGGTCCTCTTTCTTCCCGTCGAATCTCTTAGGGGCCTTAATCTTAAGCTTGGCCCTTTAGATATCATTGAACTTAGTTTCGTACTCCGAGAGTAGGTCCTTCTAGACCTTAGATTCCTTCTCGAGTTCCTTGATCTTTTTCTAGAGCAGGACAAATATAGTCTTAGCTTCTATATTGTCCTATAGGACTATATAGCTATCTTCAGCTATACTAGAGTTAGTAGTACTTATAATATTAGGTACCTTTGTCTAAACTATAATAGAAGCAAAGGGAGTAAGTAATATATAATGAATTATCTCTTAACTATACTCTAAAAGGGTTTACTAAAAGTATATTGTAAGGGTTATAATTTAGTATAGCCAAGGGGTATATAATAAGATAATGATCTAGTCTTAATGTTTATAGTAATTAGTAGCGAACAGTTATATTACTTACTAGAGAACTACTAGAGTCCTCTAGAACGAGTGACTAATATACTATCTAAAACGGCTGGCTCGCCGAGGCTCGCCAGCTACTATGTTCTTCCTTCGCTTGCCCTGGGCAGCCGTCTACCTAATATTATCGTGCCTGCTAGTGCTCGCCGGCTACCTGGTGCTACCGTGTTTGCCCTGGGCCGCTCTCCATACGGCTATCCTGATCCTGCCCTAGTCCCATTGGCTATGCCGCTTCGGTTACGCCCTACCAGGGTCGCCCTATATGGTTGGTTCGTGACAGTTACCCTAGTATAAGAATTATAACCTAGATATTAGTTAGAAGGATAGTAGCTACCTATAACTATATAAACTATAGAAATATCCGACCAATATAATAGAAAGTATAAAATAGGAGCTATAATAGGGCGAAGTATAAGAAAATATAACCTCTATAGGCCTACTATAAGAAGTAGTTAGTAAGAAATAACAAGCTCTAGATTCTAGAAAATGTAGTTTACAATAATAAAAGAAGATATAAACCAACTAGGAAGTTACTATTGTCTTAGTCAATGAAAAAGGGAAGCTTATAATCGAGCAATAGGTTAGCTTAGCTAAGGTAGTAAGTATTAAGTATAGAGGAGAAAAGATCGATAAGCTTAAGGTTATAAGTATTAAGCTAGGGAA
The DNA here is from genome assembly GCA_020726445.1 of Chaetomium sp. MPI-SDFR-AT-0129. Taxonomy (NCBI): domain Eukaryota; kingdom Fungi; phylum Ascomycota; class Sordariomycetes; order Sordariales; family Chaetomiaceae; genus Chaetomium; species Chaetomium sp. MPI-SDFR-AT-0129. Next base: position 51,982 of record JAGJXA010000011.1, on the reverse strand, counting down.
CGGTAAGTTCATCTACTATAGAGGAACTATAAAGACTATAGTAACTAGTAGGGTTCTTTAGGAATATAAAGGATATCTAGCATTTTAAGCTAAGCACTTTAAGGGACTCCTAGAATATAGACCCTAAGACTATAAGATCAAACTTAAGGAGGAGGTATAGCTAAAGTTCTTTAAGGTCTACTATACTAACAAGAAATAAGATACTGAGTTAAGGAAATACTTAGATAATAACTTAAAGATTAGATATATCTAGCTATCTACTTTACCTGCTAGATATCTAGTATTGTTTATCCTTAAAAAGGATAGGAAACTCAGGATATATATAGACTATCGATAGCTGAATAGTAAGATGGTTAAGAACTAGTATCCTCTATTACTAATCTTAAGGCTTTAAGACTAGCTAACTAAAGTATAATACTTTACCTATCTTAACCTACTAATAGTATATACCTATATTTATATTAAAGAGGAGGATAAGTAGAAGATAGCTTTTAGAATACCCTATAGATATTTTAAATACCTAATAATATCGTTTAGATTTACTAATATACTAGTAATATTCTAAGCTATAATTGACTATACTATTTAGCCCTACTTTAATAAGTTTATAGTATACTACTTAAATAATATTCTTATCTACTCTAAGATATTTAAAGAATACCAATAATATATATAATAAATGCTTAATATACTATACTAGTATTAGATATCGGTCAACAAGGAAAAAAGCGAATTTTATATCTAGAAAATAGTTTTCTTAGAGTATAAAATTTCACTAGGAAAAGTCAAAATTGAACCCTAGAAGATCTAGGTAATTATAGAATAGCTAATACCTACTAATACTACTAAGGTTCGAGGATTTATTAGGTTTATAAACTTTATCCGAATATTCATTCTAAAGTTTAGCGATATTATATAACTACTATATAAACTTACTAAGAAAGGAGCAGAGTTTAAGTAGGGAGATACCTAGGAATAGGTATTCTAAAGGATCTAATAGAGTATTTTAGAGAACCTAATACTCTTATTGCTAGACCCTAGCCTACCTTTTAAGATAGAGGCTAATATATCGAACTTTACAATTGGAGGATAACTTAGATAAAGGGATGAGAACGGGAAGTTATATCTAGTAGCGTTCTTTTTAAAGAAGCTAGATAGGCCCTATCTTAACTACCCTATTTACAATAAGGAACTACTTACCATTATCAAGGTATTTTAGGAATAGAGGCCTTACCTTAGTAGAACTATCTATCTGGTATAGGTCTATACCGACTATAAGAACCTTAAGTACTTTATAACGACTAAAGTCTTAAACGGGCGATAAACCAGGTAGGTAGAATTCTTATTAGAATTTAACTTTATAATCAACTATAAAAAGGGTATAGAAAATATATAAGTAGATACCCTAAGTAGGAGGATAGATCACTAAGGTAATATACTAGAAGACTCGCTAGTACTACTCTAATAATAAATAGATAGTACCCTTTATTATACCTTATAACTGGTTGAAGATTATAAGATTATAGCCGTTTATTGATAGATAAAGGAAGGAGGAGTACCTCTATAGCCATTTATAGAGTGTTATACCGTCTTTAGGGAAGAAAGAGGAGGATAGGATTTTCAGGGAACCGTTGCTAGTAAGGGACAGGCCGACTGGGAGATAGATCCAGAAGCAAATACCCCTAGCCTATAATGTCACGAATGACGACCAACACATCAAGGCCAGTATACAGACCAGCGGGGAAGTGATTGTAGGATCAAGGGAGCGACCGCTACAGTCATGTACAGACCAGCAATGACAGGCCAATCAGGAATCACCAGGGGAGTGATCGCAGGATTGCGGGAGCGACTAACGGATCACCTGAAACACTAGGAATAAAAGATCGCAGGACGATTACTACAATCAAGGTATAAGGGAACTTTAGGATAAAGAAGTTATCAAGTATATAGATAGCTAGTTAGTTATTTATTAAGGGAGTTAGAGACTTCTTTAGTAAGTAATATAACTTATTTACTATTAATTACTATAAACATTAAGACTAGATTACTATCTTATTATAAACCTTTTAGCTTTACTGAATTATAACCCTTGCTAATACCTTTAGTGACCCTTTTAGAGTATGGTTGATATGATTCGTCATATATAACTAGATAGGATAAGGCTCTAGTATTACAATAAGGCCTATATTAAGGCTCAGGATTAAAAGGACCTTATACTCGAGGTCTACTAGTTGAAACTTAGGGGATATATAGGAATTGTAAAAATAGCTACTAAACTTAAGTAACATTATAACTTCCTATACCTTAAGGAGAAGGTCAAAGAGGTTATTGACGAGTATAATCTCTATAGACAGAGTAAAGCGGGATAATATAAGCCCTATAGACTGCTATAACCCTTATCTATTGTCGAATAACTATAGAGTTTAGTTACTATAGACTTTATTACTAAGTTACTAGAATCTAGGGATACTACAATATAGGTAGTATATAATAGTATTCTTACTATAGTAGATAGGCTTATTAAATAGACCTATTTCCTACCCTATAAGGAGACCTAGATAGTAGAACAACTTATAGATACTCTCTATTACTACATTACCATAATTTATATATAGCCGAAGGAGTAGATAACGGATCAAGATACTAAGTTTACCTTGAAGTTTTAGTAAGCTCTAATAATAAGATTCGGTATAAAAAGTAAACTCTTAACGGTATACTATATATAGATAGATAGATAGATAGAATAACTTAACCAAATAGTCAAGCAATACCTTTAACTCTATATTAACTAATAATAGGATAATTAAGTCGAACTACTATCTATTATATAACTCGCCTATAATACTACTAAGATAGAGATAACAAAAGTTATACTATACTTTATAAACTTTAGTTATAAACTAGACCTATACTAGGGACCTAATATCAGGGTACCCTAGGCTATTATTAAAGTAGATAAGATAAGCTTACTCTATATAATACTTAAGGAAGAACTCGAGTTTATAAGGGCTAGGATAAAGAAGTTCTATAACTAGAAAAGGCTCGAGGGACCTTACCTAAAAAGGGGGGATAAGGTCTACCTTAGTTTATAGAATCTTAAAACTAAACAGTCTAATAGGAAATTGGATTTTAGGAAGATTAGACTATTTAGAATTGATAAAAAGATTTTAGAGAACAACTATACCTTTACCTTACTATTAACTATAAAATTATAAACGAATGTTTTTTATATTATATTACTAGAATCTATACTAAAGAACTTAAGGCTCGATAAGGATACTAAAGTAGAGGATAAAGAGGAAGAATAGGATATAGAGGAAATCCTCGATTTAAGGATTATAAAAGGGTAACTCGAATACTTGGTTAAATAGTTAGACTTCGGACCTAAGGACAACTTATAGTAACTAGTAGAAAACTTGATCAATTGTCTGGAGAAGTTATAGGATTTCTACTGCTAGAACCCTAATTGCCCTATATAACTAAGGAAGACCAGTTAAAACTACTATTGTTAAAGGAAGCTAAAGAAGAACTAGGAGGACAACGGTCAGTAAAAAAAAAATCGATCAATCGAACCTATAACCTAGTATATATATATTATCTATACCCGGCCAAATATAGATATAAACAATATATCAACGGTATATATATTACTACTATACTATATAACTATTTTACTTGTTAAAGGAAGAAAGAAAGGATACTCACTTAAGAAGAAAAGGGTCAATAGAGGAAGGAGTATTAACGTCTTAAGAGGATAAACTATATAGGGCTAATACTAGGGGCTAGGAGGCTCTAGTAGTAGCGATAGCCTTTACCTCCTCCTGCTTGATCCTCTCTAGCTCTTCTACTGAGTTAATACCTCTCGATATAGCCTATATCATTTTCTTAAACTACGCTCGTTTCTGTTTTTATAATCGAAGGACTTATTCCTCTATAGCTATAAGCTTGTCTTCTAGCTTCTGATATTAGGTTACAATAGTTCAGAGTTATAAGGGGGAAATACTAAGAACGTTATAGTTCAGGAGTTTAAGGCAAATATACTTAATATAATGAGATAAGTTAGCTATAGAAACCTTATAAGAACTAAGACTATATAACAAGTAGGAAGAATAAAGCTATATAATAGACAAACTATCGGATAATAGTATTATAGCTAAGAGATAATTAGTATAGAGAGTCAAGGAGGAGGACGTTTTTCTTTTAGATATATAACCTGCTATTTTTAGTAAATGGTTAGAACGATATAGGAGGGAAATATAGTACTTATAACTAGAACAATAGATAGGGGGACCTATAGCCGTTGGGGATAAAGGCCTTCAAGGAGGAGTATTATATTATAAGCTAAACGACCAGTATATTAGGTCAATATACAGACTAGCCGGCGCCTGCTAATCAGGGGCCGGTATAGGAGTGATCGATAGATCGATAGAACGATCGTAGGATCACTTAAAACGCTAAGAACAGGTGATCGATAGATCGTAGAACGATTACTACGATCAAGGTACAAAGTACCTCAGGACGCTCTCTACCTAGATAGTATATAGTCATTCGTTCTAGAGGACTCTAGGAGTTCTCTAGTAAGTAATATAACTTGTCCGCTACCAATTACTATAGATATTGAGACTAGATCATTATCTTGTTGTATACCCTTTGGCTATACCGAATCACAACCCTTACGATATACCTTCAGTAAACCCTTTTAGAGTGTAGTTGAGAGACGATTCGTCATATCAGACAACCACTCGGTTACCTACAGGTCGACTTCTTCTCGTCGCCTGAGTTCCTTATTGAATTTCTTCAATTTCCTCAGCTCGGTCCTCATTTCTTTTAGATCCTCGCGGTAGGCCTTGTTGAGTCTTTATTCCCTCCTTAACTCGGCCTTCTTCCTTGCGAGAGTCTCCTATTGAACTTCGTATCCTACCTGGAATCCTCGTCGTACACTAACTTTATATTGGACTTGTCCCTAAAGTAGGCGATAGTTATACTTCAGCCTGAATATTACTTCTCGAAGGTCGTTAAGTATATCCCGTCCCTTAAGTACCTTCTTTTATAGGTACTGTAGGTTAGGTCCTAGGGTTTAGCCTTCTTTGGTAGTTCTCTAGCGACCTTACTGGTCTTAAGTAAGAGTAAGCCCTATTTCCTCGACAACAGTACTTATAGCGTATAGCGGGGTTACTTATATATATAGGTTGTACTAAAGGCATTTGCCGTCACTGTCGATTGGTTCCTATAGTCGTTCGCTATATTTTTCTTCTATATCCGAGAATTCCACCTAGGAGGGCTCTGAGTTTTTATCCTCGTCGGCCTCTCCCTGTATAGTCCCGAACCTTTCTATATTACTATAATCCCCGATAAATTCCTCCTAATAATAGGTATAGTCTACCTCGTCCTGGTCGATATTGCTAACGGCGACTTCCTTAAACTTAACTCCTTTTTCGATAACGGCGGCTTTATATCCTAGTACTAGGGACTATTAGCTCGGTATTCTACCCTACCTTTATAGGCTTCTATATTTATACTTATAATATCCCTTCTTCCTATAGTTATAACAGGTGATGTTAGACTTATTATAGGATTACTTACTAGGCTATTGGGTCTAGATTATATCGATCTCTATAGGTCTGGGATAAGTGCTAGAGGACGTACTGCTATATCGTTTCTTCCCCTCGTTAGTATAATTTCCCCTGACGATCAGCTTTTATTACCCCTTTTTCTATTACTTCCGGATATAGAGGCAGTCGTCGATATAGACAGCCTTAGTAATATACTTATCTAGGGTTTCTGGCCGGTCCTCCTTATAAAGTTCGTCCTTTATATCTTCCTTTAGGCCATTATAGAATAGAGATATCAGTCTGTCTTCATTGATCCCTGCTTATAGAGCGTCTTATTAAAATAGGGTAGTATAGGTTGAGATAGACTTGCTCTAGTAGAGTCAGGCTAGCCGGTCTTAGGTATAGACCTTTTCGTCCCTGTCTCTAAATACCTTTATAAGCTCCTCCTCGAAGTATATATAGTCCTGGAAGACCTTCTGAATGAATTTACATTAGTCCTCCGAGATCTTTTCTATATAGTCTTTCAAAGTAGGCTTAAACTATCGGGTAGGTTATCCTATAAGCTAGGAGGCTATATAGCGAGTTTTAGTATACTCTAAGCTAAAACGGTCCTTATAGTATTCGATATAGGAGGCTATCTCTATAAGGAACCTCGAGAGGTCTTCCTTCTTGCCTTTATATTTAGCCAGGGCCTTGAGTTTAATTTTAGACTTCTCGAAAGCCTCGATCCGGGTAGTATATTCGTTGATAATCTTCTACTAGTTCTTATTCTCCTCCTTAAAGGCCTTAATCTATATATATAGTCCCCTAAGGATCTTATTAACCTCCAGGATATTAGTAGAAGTACTTATAGTATTAGATATCTTTATCTAAACTATAATAGAATCAAAGGGAGTAAGTAATATATAATAAATTGTCTTTTAACTATATTTTAAAAGGGTTTACTAAAGGTAGGTTATAAGGGTTATAATTCAATATAGCTAGAGGGTATATAATAAGATAATAATCTAGTCTTAATATTCGTTATAATTAATAGCGAATAAGTTATATTACTTACTAGAGAACTTCTAGAGTCCTCTAGAGTAGGTGACTATATACTATCTAGGTAGAGAGCGTCCTGAGGTATCTTGTACCTTGATCGTAGTGATCGTTCTATAATCTATCGATCACTTGTCCTTGGCGTTTTAAGTGATCCTGCGATCGTTCTATCGATCCCCCGATCACTCCTATATCGGCTTCTGATTGGCGGTCGCTAGCTGGTCTGTACGCTGGCTTGATGTGTTGGTTGTTAGCTCGTGACACTGGCGGTAGGGCGTTTTCCGTCCTAGCTTGCCGGCTGTCCAACATTACTACGGCGCCGTTGCCATCCAATCATTTTCTGTAGTGGGAAGCAGGCAAGCAGGACAGAACCGTGATGGTATTCCCCTTATGAACCTATCGGGGCACTGTTTCTGCGAAGAAGCGCTGCCCGGCGAGATAGAAGAGCAAAGGGTCTACGAAGGACGAGGACAAGCCGACTTTAACTTCGAGGAGGGCGAGATATACTCCCGAGGATGACGCGAAGATCCGTCAGCTAAAGGAGCAGGGGCTTTCTTGGATCGCGATCGCCAAGCATTTCCTAGGGCGAAGTACCGGGGCTATTGAGGTAAGGTATTATACTAAGCTCAAAACCGCTAATCCCTCTCGAAGCGGGTCTCGATAGTGGTCTGATCACTCTCGAGCGTTCTCCCTAGTAGTTAGCGACGACGGTAGGGAGGAAGAGTTCCTGGTAGAGGAGATCTATAGAGATAGAGGGCTAGATAACGGCGGCCTAGAACTGCTTGTAAAGTAGAAAGGTGGAGAGGAGATATAGGAGCTTTATAAGAACGTGGTAGAGATAGAGGCACTTGACAAGTATAAGCGCCTTTACAGCCGGTTACTATAGATACTGTCTGATATTGTTATACCTATATTTTCTAAGTTACTAGGTAGACCATTAAATATAAATGACCTAACTCCTATTAATAGAAACGATACATTAGAATCGACTACTGCCCTTTATATCCCTATCACTCTCTCTGTCTTAATAACCGCTCTATAACTGCTAGCTCAACTAGTATAGTATCCCCTCCCGATATTAACTCTACTACTAAGGGCAGCTCGCCCGGGATGTGTAATGACTTATAATCATACTTGTAACCCGCTAAGGGTATCCCTTCTAGCTTATATATACTACCCTAGTACGCTTGAGGCAGTACTATAGTAGGGTCCTCTACTTCCCTAAAGTCATATATAAGGGGAACTACCCCCGGGCAGTCTATAGACTGTATATATATCAGGATACTAGGCTATAGCAGGAGGCGTCTCCGCTACCGGATGAAGATATAGACTAGGGCTATTATAGGGAAGAGGGTAATGCCAAGGGCAATGGAGGTAGCGATGCCCGTTTATTTGACCGTTTTAGCTACCTTTTTCTACTTTTAATAGGCGGGAGTAGTAAGGTTAGAGGTTGTATCTAAGGGATTGTAGGGGGGGGTAAGGAGCGTCTATATAGCCGTATCCGTTAAGGGAGTAGACTATAGTACAGGAGGGTATAGTAAAGATTAGGAGGGCTTTAGTATAAGTTGAGCATAGCTAGGGCTTAAGGCAGGCTATACCATTTGCTCCGGTTAGGCTGCTTGTAGAGGTACTATCGGGTTAGGGGTTACGCTCCAGACTTGAATCGGGTTTCTTTCTACAGCGTCCCGGGAGCTCTCTATTTCTGGGAGAAAGGGGCCATTTGATCTAGTCGCTATCAAGGGCAGCTGCCCTATAAGCGCCTAAGAGTTGCTTGTCTCGGTGATGAGGAGAAGGCTTCTAAGTGTACTACTCGAGTTAATCTTCTCTATAAGCTCGTTATACTTTCTCTTTTACTTGAGGTACTGTTATATATAGTGCTCCTTCTCGGCTAAAAGCTCCTAGATCCGGGTATAGTGGCCTGCGTTATCTTGATTGTCAAGATATCTGGCTACGTCAGTTTTCATATTCCGAGGGATTAAGGGGTAATTGGGGCCCTAGGGCCTATACCAACCTTATAGTAATATAGGTACCGTAGTTGATAATACCTAGCAAGAGGTTTAGGTTCCCCTTCATCCGATCTAGGTTCGACTGTAATAGCTCGATCTTAGAGTCCCTAAAGTAGATAGTCCACTTAGCAAGGCTCCTGCCCTTATAGATATTCTCGATAATATCTTCTATAGCCTGGAAGATAGCGTAGTACTCGGCCATACCCTGCTAGGCAAGCCGGATACTGTCTTCTAATATAAGTGCCTAGACCTCGGTATCCTATAGCTAGGACCCGAGTTAGGTGATGATATTGGATATAAAGCTGATATCGCTCTCGAGGCCCTCTAGCCGTTTCTCCGCGTCTACAACAGAGGCTCTATAATCGTACAACGTCCGCGAGAGCTTCAGCCCGAAGGCTACTACCTGGATAATAGACGCCACAAGCAATAGGATATCGGCTATAACTTGAACGCGCGTTGCTGAAGAAAATCATATCCCTACCGTATAGTCTACATCGAGGTCAACTACAGAGAGCAGGATACAAGGAGAATGAGAATCTAGAGCGGGCAACCTTAATGCTAAGGCAAGGCTCCTAGGTTTTGTCCTATATCTTACATTCCCGGCCAAATTGCAGGCAGAGCTCAACTCTTTATATAAACGTCGCCTCATTCGTAGACGGACTCGTCGCTTTAGGGGCCTGTTATCCCGTCTTCGGTATACCTATATAAGTTTTGCCTATAAAAGTTGTCTATCTGCTTAACGGGGTCCAGAACTAGCAGCTTTAAAGATAAGAAACAGCCCCCTTTAAACACTAACAAAGATAAGAAGCTATTATAAGAAAAGTGCTCTGAGCAGCCTTTTCGACTGACTCTTATAAGTCAGCGACCGGAAACTATACTAGGCTATATATATCGATCGGCTTCGATCAAGTTCTTATAGTACAACTAGCTCTAGTACTTGGTTAAGAGAAGGATTGACCGGCTTAGAGACTATTTTTAAGGAGCATCTTCTTGAATGCAAGCGGGTAGCAGACGAAATCCGATCTAGCATCGACTTCGCCCTGAGCAGTACCTCGACGATTCAGGTAACTTGCTAAGCGGTCGGTTTCTACCCTCGAATTTTACCTGTGTTCCTGCTCCAGTGCCTTACTCGCAGCTTTTAGGGCGAGCTAGAGGCTAGATAGCGAGAATGTTTGGTCAATTACGGCCTATCACTAGTATATATATAGAGGGCAGAGCGACTTATCTACGCTAGTAGATACTCTAACAAGCGAACAGATCTTCTTAAAGAGCTGGTGAATATAGGCAGCTATAGAGTTAGATAAGCATTAGCTGGTTAATAGTATTGATAAGTCGTTATAGCTAGGGAATCATTTAAGAACATTAGATAAGGTTGAAGCGGTAGTTAATCGGTTTATTCCTGGGTAGGGTCCCGGTAGAAGTGTTATACCCTGTCTTTATAGACTTTTGACTAGAGAATCCAGTCTATTACCCTGCTTTATAGGAAGAAAAGAACGCTCTATAGGTAGGTAGCTATTCCTTCCTATCGAATGTACCTATCGAAGAGAAACTAGTTTATCAACCTGAAAGACCGCTACGCTGCCTTGGTAAGCTGAACTCCGGCAATAATATCTGCCTATAATTCAGACTAGGCAGCTTACTATCTCTAACTAACTTTATATTATAGTCGGCTATCTAGAGCTCGACTACTGCCCTATAAGACAATGTTAGCCAGGGCCCTAGCCTAGGCAAGGGAGCCATTAGCAGGGAGCTAGATACGGACAACTATAGAGGAACCTTAGACCTGACAGCTTAGAGCAAAAGTGAAAGGTAGTTTATAATGGTATATACGTATAGCTAACTATCTCGAAAGAGGCAGCTGAGCAGGTAAGTAGTGTTATACGTAGTATTAGGCTCTTAGGGCGAACAATAGACTTGCTATCGCTTTCGAAAGAGGGAAGGGTACTGTAAGCTGGGAGTCAGAAAAATATTTACGAAAGTAACCTAGTAGTCTTCACCGATCCCGAAGCCCTGCTCCCCTATAATGAGGAACTACCGTACTTTTTCCGACCAGCTGCAACCCTGACCGTCCCTAGATTTAACTCGGCGGCGACAGTGACTCTTATAGCCTTGCCCGGTACCGGTATATCGACCAAGAGCCATATTCCTAGGAAAAACGTACAAACCAAAGTATATACTCTAATAGATCTGCTGGCTCAGCTACCTACTTTGTTAGTGGCTATAGTATGAATAATGTTTAGGCCATTTATAGAAGTTATCATCAGAGATAACCTGACTTATAGACCCTGTTCCTAGAGGTGTCAATCCTCTACCTGCTAATGTAGTTTACGTTCGCTTGTGACGCAGCTATATTAACAATATGGTCGTTCTCCATCTGCTGGAGCACCATTTCTGGTATCTACTGCCACTAGGGTACTATCTGCTGTACTATCATCTGCTACTGGTATGCCATCTGCTGCTGGTATACCATTTACTGCTGGTATACCACCTGCTGCTAGTAGACTATCTGCTGCTGAAGTACTATCTGCTGCTATAGTACTATCTATTATATTTACTATTAATGAACCATCTCCTATGCCTATTGCTGGTATACCATCTCCTGCTCCTACTACTGACGCTCCTTCTCTATTGCCTGCTGTTTCTTCAACATTTATACACGTATTACTTCCGGGTCCGGTACCGATGGGAGACAGGACTGCAGGATCAGCTTTACATCAAAGGGCCGTCCGGTCTCCCTATCTGTTAGTAGGGGAAGTACCAGCAGGATATTGTTAAGGCATATAGACAGGTCCGAGGGGTCCTCTGCCGCTAGGGACATCAGGTACTACTCTAGTCCTCGCTATAACAATAGCGGCAAGCCGTTCGGGACTATAGGAGCACGAGGGTGAAGTACGGCGTTCAGCAGCTGGTCATATAAGTAGATATGCCCTTAGTATAGCTATACAGGAGGCGGAGGGGGGAAGTCACGGGTGATCATACAGTGGTCGAGAGGGAACGACTAATACCAGTTGGCCAGCCAGGCATCGAGCTAGTAAAGATCGGCAGGGGACGTAGACTTGTCGTTAGGCATCTATAGAGACAGGAAATCCTTCGAGTAGCCTATAGCAGCTATAAGCGCGTAGAGCTCGCTAGGCTAGAGGACCTTAGTGGATCTAGTGGCAAAGTGCTCGAAGATAGCTATAATAAGCCGAGAGAAGATCAGAGAGGCTATCTTTGCCAGTATAACGAGCTTCCCCTAGTACGCTTTAGCCAAGATCTTAGTATTAGCACCAGTCCTAGAGGTATATATACTAGAAACCATTGCGGACGCCTGCTATATTGTCCCTAGTAGCGATAGGGGTCTTTGTCTATCTAATGTCTCCCTTATAGCGGGTATAGCGGGTATACCCTTCTAGCGCAGCCTGACCCCCTGCCTATAGATCTTATATCTATAGCCTATAGAGTGACTGCCTACTATAGACCCGGTTATATAGTAGCCGGTATAGGAGTCATAGTCAGAATAGGTAAGGTATTGTAGCTGTATATAGCTAAATGGAATAGCGTCCTTATAGCTAGTATAAAGAAAGGTCGCTATAGCAGAAAGAGGGGTATATATAGGCGTCGATGGTAATATAGGGTTGGTAGAACTAGGAATCTAGTTCAGATTCTCTCTAGCAAGATAACCCGAGGGAGCCGATTTAGAGTAGGTAATTAGGTAACGGGTCTCCGTCCTAATAGGGTAGGGTAGCGTTCTAGCTCTTATTTATAGGATTCTAGGGTAAATCAGTAGGCTAGCTGTCCGATCTAGGCTTAGCTGGCAAGCTACTATAGTATTATTGAGTACGGCTAAACCATTAGCGGGCAGGGTTGCTCCTACTATAGTAGGATTATCTAGTCTATCAAATAATAAAAATGCTTACCTCTCTTACTGGAATTTATTTTATTTAGCTGAAAAGCGAGCAATGTATTAGAAGCCTCAATTTCATCAAGTAGGTAATAAGGCAGCCACCGGTAGACGCTGCTTACGAACTAGTTAAGGTGCTACGCTCGGTTAGGAGACTATATTGGCAAGCTGGCGCCCAATCGATCTATAGCGATTGCCGGTCTGGTTTGCCAACTAAACGACGAATATATTCCTATCTGAGGACTAGCGGCAAATGTCAATGACTTGCTACGGTCGCTAATAGCTTCCTTAAAACGGACAGGCACAGAGAAGAGGCGCCTGTTTTTAGATCCCTAAGCCCCCTGTTTTTTAACCCCGTTTACCCTAAAATATAAGCTTCTGAGAGCCAGATCAGTAGTTGGGTCGGTAGCGACCAGTAAATCCCTGGTGTTATATGTTTTTATATTGCTGCATTTCTTTTTATAGCAATATCGCGGCCTCTTTAGCGGTTCGGTCTGCTATTAGGGGGAAGCTATACCTCTAAGCTGATATCTTGAGATAGTATCTTTATAGATTAACCTACCCTGACGTTTTATATAGGGTAAGCAAGCCTCTTATAGCCCCGTTTCTCTCGTATACTGCTATAGCTAGGCGGCCGAGTGAGTATAGAAATAAAGTGCTTCTCTAGTAACTACTAATAAAATGTAGAACAAGGTAAGTATTTATAGCTAAGGCAAATCCTTAGGCAATATCTATAGTATCTATAGTCAACGTCCTATAGAGGCACTTATACTTGTTAAGCGCCTCTGTCTCCGCTATATTCTCGTAAGGCACCTATATCTCCTTACTACCTTCCCATTTTATAAGGAGTTCTATACTGCTATTAGCCAGCTTTCTCGCCTTATAAATCTCCTCGACGCCCTACTCTTCTTCGCCGATATTGTTAACTACTAAAGGCGTTCGAGAGTTATTATATAGTTATAGAGCCCTATAAGAGGGTTAAGTCTTAAGCTTAGTATAATACCTAACCTCAATAGCCCCTGGAGAACGTCCTAGGAACTGCTTAGCGATTGCAATCCAAGAAAGTCCTTGCTCCTTTAGCTGACGGATCTTCAAGTTGTCCGCTAGTATATATCTCGCCCTCCTTGAAGTTGAAGCTAGCTTGACCTTGTCCTTCATAGACCCATTGCTCTTCTGTCTTACGAGCTGGCGCCTCTTTATAGAGGGAATAGTACCCTAGCTCTCCGTCCTATAGTGCCCTGCTCTATATTCTATATACGGACCCCAGGTAAACTGTAGTATAAAAGTAGGTAGCAAGCCGTTCATTGTAACGCGCTTGAGGACTACGTTTCCAAGGGGCCATTCCTCAAATGTTACGGCGGGGGTTCTGTCCGTCTCGGTATCCCTTTCCAAAGTAGGCTCTTGTACTAGTAACGGATGGATAGCGCTATACTAGCGCCTCGGGCGCTAGGATGGTCTCCGAGCTTCTCTCGAAGAGTTATAATAGTCTGGACGTCTCTACTGCTAAGGGGCAGTCCTGCTGGCTATATATGCTATAGCGCTCGCCCTACAGCGCTTACATTACAGTGGCTGGACAGCCTTATACTCGTTATATTCGGTATCGCTATATATACCAGGACAGGAGTCCTCCCTATTATCGGTGCTATAATGTCGATAACGGCCGAAGTAGTACTAACGCTTAGCGCCGACCTGGCTAGTAGGGGACTGTACCTCCCGTACTCGTAGCGGTACGATAGAGCCACCTTTAAGCTGCTATCCCTGATCTCCTGGGATACCTGAAGGACACTGGCTTTAGCGAGGGTTTCGGCGCTGGATTGTTCACCTTCGAGCCCGGCCTGTGCAATGTAGGGGGGTCTGCAGCTCGGGTATTGTTCGGTAGGTGGTGGTGGATGAAGTACGTCCGCTGCGGCGTTTATACGGTAGCTGGGCAGCATCGTCATCTTGGCCGTGCCTTACGATACTGTCTTCAAGACTATAGCCCCCTCTATCATTGGGACTATACTGTTGGTGATGACCGATATAGTGCTGAAGGTCAGGCTTGTCTTGGCCGGTGGACAGCTATATAGATGGCTTAGTATAAGCCAGCTTAGGTACGTTGCTGCCCTTATCGACCGGCAACCTCGGCAGGCTTGCCTGACTCTCTTATAGCTATAGTAGTGCAATAAAACCCTCGTTTTACTCCCCTCTGTCGTCCTGGACTAAAAGATCGGACAACCGCTGCGTTTCAACCCTAGGGCTGGAGGCAGTACTGTATAGACTCTGGGACCGACAGTACAGGTCCGTGGCAGGCTTTAGCCGGTCGGATTCTGCTACCTTGTGATCGCTATCGTTATAATGACTATAATGCTAAGAGAGGCGAGAGAGGTAGGAGCTGCCGGACCTCTATTGTAGACCAATCCTGCGACTGGAGGCGGTGCCGTATCGACTCTAGGGCTGAAGGTACAGCTCGGTATTAGCCGGATTGAGTTCGGTATCTGCTGATTCGAGCTTACTGGTACTCTCGTTATTAGGTAGCGTGACTGAACATACTATACGCTCTCCTCTATCGTCTGGGGTAAAAAGGCGAGGGTGTTCTAGGCTGCTTGTTCGATCGTTATCGTTACGGTGATTATGATGTTGAGAGAAGCTACGACTGCCGGACCTCTATAGTAGATCCCTATAACCGGAGGTAGCGCCGCTTAGGCTCGGGGGGCGAAGGCGTAGCTCGGCATCTGCTAGTTAGGGCTCGCTAGTACTCTCGTTGCCCAGCAGTATAGGTATATATGCCTAGCTCTCTACTACTTAGGGCGGCATGCTAGGATATATCTCATCGGTAGGGTGGTAGTCCGCTTCGAGTTGGCTGTTAGGTAGCGGCAGGGGCAGTCTAGCATCGGCCGGATCGGGCTCGGGCTCGTTACCCTTATTACCCCTATCGTCCTCCTAGGCCTTTAGAAACCGATAGTAACTCTGATGTCCGTTCGGATGCTTGGGACACCTGTTAACCGGAATATAAGACCATCTCGCATATACGGGCGAAGGGTCGGATACCAGGAATACTAGAATAGGTCGGTCCTGCTCCTCGTATAGAGTTATAGGTAAGGCATACGATTCATTGCCTAGGCTGGCTATGCTGGTGACTAAGGGCTCCGACGCGTTGTGATCGTCAGAAGTAGCGTCGACGCCTTTACCTGCTCAGTTATGTTAATATATTGGCCTGCCGAGGAATACGAGATCCAGGCACATACCTGTATCAGAAACACGGCCGGGTTGAACCGTGTTATACGCCTCTGATAGAAGCCCGCTAAGCGATCCAAAAGATATGTCGGATCGGCCATCGAGATCATTAAGCTCGTTATCGGTTGGGATCAGGATTGCATCGGCCTGCGACCCCCTAGCACTGCTGGGTTGCAGATCCTGCGCACTCTGTAGTGGCGATGGGGTTAAAGAAACCCCAAGGATCGCTGCAGGGGGGCGCTCCTCTCGAGCCCGAGGACCACAGCTCGCAGGCTTGGGGACCGCTGCTGCAGCAGGGGTGTAAAAGACCTGGCGATCGAGGGAGATTTTTGTCGCGCGCCTTGCGAGAGACTGTGACGGTAACGTGGAGAACATGCCAAATGTTGTAAGAACAGCTCTGGAAGCATTTGGCGTGCAAGTCGGCTATCGTCGCACTGCTGGAACGCTGGGGAACGACCGCAATATAATTGCCTGCGCGGAGAAAGGCGGACTCGACCTCGGGATCGGCAAGGAGCCTGGAACTGGCCTCCCCGGCCTCCTCGGCCTCCTCGGCCTCCCCGACCCTCCACTCCTCCCTCCGCTCCCAAATGGGCTCGCAAGAAAAATGCTCGCAAAAAATGTGCTCGGCCGCGAAACGCCTCGTCGAATACGTTCCCCAGGGGGTGCAGGGGCCGCGGGTGGCGCGGGGACGAGGTCTCGGCTCACCGGTCCCTCGTAAACTCTGCCAATCATGCCATTGCCGAGATGGGAAGGAGCCCGAGAAAAAGGGGCCGCCGCAGGATATCGTATCGCCACGAATCACGGCCCTTGGCCTGAGGCCGTATGATCCATGATATCGCCAGAGGTTGCCCAGATCGGCTCAGCCGAAGCGGGGGTTAGCCCGTCGTCTCCTGGAACGCCTTCTACATCCGCCTGTATACGCCTCCTCCTTTTCGTCCCATGTCTGGCGCCGCCCACGGCAAGGCAGAATCTCCCCGACTCTCCCCGAACCGTCTCAAACGCGCTGTCGTTTCCGCCGATCAGCTCCTCCTTTTCAGACCCGATCTACCTCGCCGTCGGGAAAAGCCAAGGCGGCCGCGTCAGCAAGGCCACGTCGTCGTTATCGCGGCCGCATCGGCTTGGCGTATAGCCCAGAAATGGGTCGCGGTTGGGTCAGGCTGGTCACCTGTATACCCCGCTGCAGCTACGCCGCTGGCATTCGGTCCGACTGTAGCCAAAATGGTTCACCGAGACGAGGATACCTCCCCGTATTTTCGTATATAACGAAATCGATACCTATAGTAGTTTGGTGACTGGTCAGGATAGGCAAGCCCTGCAAATTGCACGGGGGAAGGAGGGGACGGGGGACTTACCCAGCAGGTAGGCATGCTGATCCTCTGGGCAAAGGGAGGCAGCCTAGAAGGCAAAGGGGAGGGAGGTAGACGAGGTAAGATGTCGCTGACGGGGAGAAACCAAGCGGGTATTGGGTGGTTCCAAAGGGCAGAGGAAGCTCTAGGTCGAGACTACAGTTAAGACGAAAGTCGCGGTAGACGAGATACACCGTAGAAGGCCGAGAATGTCTGGATTGGCGATGCGACGGCGGGTGGCTAAAGGACGCTAAAGAGGGTAAGGACCAGGCATCCAGCCTGGCGAAATAGGCGTCGGAGCGCCGGCGACATTACGCTAGCGGGCTGTAGACGAGGGGGTAGGGGAAGAGCGAAGCAGATGAGGAGGCGGGGGACCGAGCGAAGGCGACGTGGGAGGGAGAAAAGTCGAGAGTACAATAAAGGGACGTCGGAGAGGAGGGGCTCTATTTATACGGCGCGCGCGGCGGGACCGTACGAGGACGCGAATCTGACGGAGCGCCATACCCGATCAGGAAGGACGCCGTTTCCGGATGCAGCGACAGCGTGTTCTAGATTACAAATAAAATGCAAGCGGTGGTGGGAAACAGACAATAGATGCCGCATAGAGAAAACATAAAATTATCATTCCTAAATTCACCTATTTAGGTAGGTGATTATGTATTAAGAACATGGCTTGGTACTCGACCTCTAAGCTGGCTTGCTGTGGCCAAAAAAAGCGGCACACTCAAACAGATAGCTCAAGTCTAATCCATTAACATTCGATCAACTCTTGGTAAATTTTGATTGATTCACTCTTTTTTGTCTTCGTTCACTTTTTTGGTTTATTCTTTTTCGTCTTCTTTCACTTCTTTGATTCATTCTTTTTAGTCTTCTTTCACTTTTGTAGAAAACTAAGTTCTCAAGGACTTGGTCTGCCGCTTTTTTTGGCCACAGCGAGGCTGGTTACGCAACTGTGACCGAACCATGCATGTGGGAGGAGATCACTCGGGCTTGTGTCTTGTCTAGTTAAAAAAGGATAGGAACTAAGGGTTTTTTGATATTCCTACGGGGTTTTAGGACGAGGAAACCCGCAGCAGAACAAGTCAATGGCAATACCCGTTTCCTTGGGACCGCAACTGAACGGCCGCTGAATATCTTCCCGGGTTGTTTTTTTCTTTTTTTTCAGCAGATTTTGAGATCGGTGGTCTGGAATTTGGTAGACCACCTGTCCGTTCAAGGCCCCGATTGGGCACAATGTTGCTTGGCATCGCATCTGGCGCCCAGCTATCGAGGCTAACCTGAAGCGGCATTGCCCTTGCAACTTCGCCCCGCCGACCATTGGACCTTGGCATCGGCGTTTTGGGGCAAATGTTCAGCCCAGACCTCGTGTCGGAAAACGGGAGAGAACGGGAAAAAGCCATCTTCGTGTCGAGTTCGATCTCGATGCCAATCCTATCATGTATCTTCCATCGCTGCTTCCGTCCCGTCCTCCATGACGCCTGCCGGTTAGGGTACCCGCGCCAACAGTGAGCACATCGTCTCTGGGCTGTTTTGTTGGGACGACCTCCATTGGCATCGGCCACCACGGTATCGCGGTAACGCCAGCTGCCGAGCATCCCGAGCGGCCAAAGGTCGACGGCCTCAGAGGTGACGGGTAGTCCGTTGAGAACCACCTCTCCCTTCCCGACGCAAAAACCTTGGGGAAGCCGCGAGCTTCCCTGCCTTATCGCCCGAATCCCGCAATGTCGTCGACCCCCCGAACATTCGCACGGTTGTTGGTCGCTGCCAGTTTCCTCCGACCAGCTTTTGCCGCGAACTCGAAGCGCGGTCTCGTGTTTACACCGAACGAGTCTACGAGAAAGGATGATCAGATATGGGTCGAGACACCAACGACGATAAAATGGTACTACAATTATCAACCTGGGCCTGACCCGACATACAAAGACATTCCCCAATCCCAACTGGAGTTTGTGCCTATGTTGTGGGGCGCTCCGGATCCCACCTCTAAAACCTCCTTCCTCGACACTGTGAGGGCCATGATCGAAGACCAGGGGGTTAACATCACCAATGTACTTTCGTTCAATGAACCCGACGGGTCTTTTGCATACGGCGGGAGTGACATGGAGCCTTCTGTCGCGGCGCAGGCCTGGGTGAACAACCTTGTCCCGCTCCAAGAGATGGGTGTCCGCGTCGGGTTGCCGGCTTGCACGGGGGGTACATCTGGGATCCCATGGCTCCGCAACTTCTTGGACGAGTGTTCCAAGCTCATTAGCACCAGTGACAGTCCACGGAATTGCACTTATGACTTTGTGACGATTCATTGGTACGGAAACTTCGAAGGGCTGGCGAGCCACATGGGGGAATATTCGGCTGCGTGAGTCTAGCCCCCCCCATTTCCATCGGCTCCCAAGTCCCAGTTCGTCTAACACTTGCCTTCAGCTTCCCCAATAAGACCATGTGGATTACCGAGTACAATCTGAACGACCAGGACCTGGCGACGACTCAAACCTTTTACAATCAGTCGGCTGAGTATTTTGACCGGCTCGACTTTGTGGAGCGTTATTCCTACTTCGGAGCGTTTCGAAGTGATGTGTCGAATGTCGGTCCGAACGCGGCCATGCTCAGCAACAACGGTAGCTTGACGGATATTGGAGCCTGGTATCTCGGTCACCCGGCCACCGGAATCGACCCCACGTCGTCAAGCAGCTTCCGCTCCATGCCCCCCATAGGAAGTGTGGGCCCACTTGTCGTCGCACTGAGCCTCATTTCGCTACTTTGAGTGCAGGGTTTCAAGTCTCCGAAACCTGTAACACTGAGTGAGTGACTGGCCTGGGGCGGTGTGCCTGACCGTTACGACCACGCCTTCTTAGAGCACGTTCCTACCGTGTGATTAGTTTGTCTAGGTTTGGGGGCGGAGAAAGGATGTCCAGCCCGCATTTTTCTTTTCAGCTGTATGCTTCGGCTCTTTAGATTCCCATTTATGTGTCGTTCAAGGTCGCTTCAGGACGTTGGTAGAATATGGGCGTTGGCTTCCCAGAGACGATATCTTTCATCGGGGCCCCATTTAAGGTTAGTGTCTCCAAATATGCAACTAATTATGGGTTAAGTCCGGCAAGGAAACCGTGACCATGTGTTTTGATCCCCTGGCGTAGTAAAGGTTGGCTACTTGAACCCCGAAACGGATCTCAGGTTGTTCGGATTCCATTACCCAGCACCGTCTCCGCTCCGGTCCCGGCCGGGCTGGCCGGGCCTCAATGCGGAGCTCCTCCGGCCTCATCGCATTCCGGCTAAATGCGCAGGTGGAGAGCGCTGCACTGCGGTGCACCTGACCATGCCAGTCCCCTCACTTCCTCTCATTAGGCCCCGTGTGTAAGTCAAAAGTGTGGGCAACAACGTGCTTCTGTCCATCTTATAAATCAAAAAGCCGTCTGCCCTTGCTTTTACTTTCTTTGAACTGCAGGAATCCTAGAGCCCAAAAGTCAGGACCATCTACCCGACCAACGACGACGATGCCACAAGTCCGCAACCCAATCCTGCCCGGCTTTAACGCCGACCCCTCAGTCCTTCGGGTCGGGGATGACTACTACATCGCGACTTCCACCTTCGAGTGGTATCCCGGCGTGCAAATTCACCACTCGAAGGACCTCGCAAACTGGGATCTCGCCATTCGTCCCCTTAACCGCAAGTCCCAGCTGGACATGCGCGGTGACCCGGATAGCTGCGGCATTTGGGCACCCTGCTTGACACACGACGGCGAGAAGTTCTGGCTTGTGTACACGGATGTCAAGCGGAAGGATGGTGCCTACAAGGACGCGCACAACTACATTGTCAGCGCTCCGACCATCGAAGGTCCTTGGTCTGACCCCTTCTACATCAATTCGTCTGGATTCGACCCTTCCCTCTTCCACGATGACGACGGCCGGAAGTGGTTTGTCAACATGCTCTGGGATCACCGTCGCCGTCCCTTGACCTTTGCGGGGATAGCCCTTCAGGAATTCGACCCCAAGGCCGGCAAGTTGGTCGGCCCGCGCAAGAACATTTACCAGGGAACCGACTTGGGTCTCGTCGAGGGCCCTCACATGTATAAGCGCAACGGGTGGTACTACCTCCTGACGGCCGAAGGTGGCACGGGGTATGAGCACGCGGCTACGCTCTGCCGGTCACGCAACATCTGGGGCCCGTACGAGGACCATCCCCAGAAACACATCGTTACGTCCAAGGACCATCCCCACGTCGCCCTCCAACGGGCGGGCCACGGCGACATCGTTGACACACCGGATGGCCGCACTTACGTCGTCCATCTGACCGGACGGCCCATCACACAGTTCCGCCGTTGTGTGCTGGGTCGTGAGACTGGTATCCAGGAAGCGTACTGGGGAGACGACGACTGGCTCTATGTCAAGAATGGTCCTGTTCCAAGCTTGTTCGTGGATTTGCCTGGTGCCCGCAATGAAGACGTGTACTGGGAGCCTAAGCGTTACACCTTCGAGTCTGGTTTGCACAAGGACTTCCAGTGGCTCCGAACACCCGAGACGGATCGCATCTTCAACACTAAGGACGGCAAGCTGACTCTCATCGGCCGTGAGGCTGTTGGATCATGGTTCGAGCAAGCCTTGGTGGCCCGGCGGCAAACACACTTCTCGTACGACGCGGAGACGGTCATTGACTTTTCGCCCACGGACGAACGGCAGTTCGCTGGTCTAACCGCCTACTATTGCCGCTTCAACTATTTCTACTTGACCGTGACGGCGCACTCCGATGGTCAACGCGAACTGTTGATCCAGGCCTCCGAGGCCTCGTGGCCTCTGGGGACCTTGACCACCCCCTTCCCAGAGGCTGTCCAGATTCCCAACGAAGGCAAGGTTCGCCTTGCCTTGACTATCCGGGGGAAAGAGTTGCAGTTTTTCTACGCTTTGGAAGGGGAGGGGCTGAAGAAGATCGGCCCCGTCTACGATGCTAGCATTATTTCTGACGAGTGCGGTGGCCACCAGAAGCATGGAAGCTTTACCGGTGCGTTTGTGGGCGTTGCTGCGTCCGACATCAACGGAACGGCCGCGGAGGCTAGCTTCGATTATTTTATCTACAAGCCGGTCCATCACGAAAGCGATCGGTACGAGATTTGAGAGGGCGTTGGACGCAAAACCACACTGTTCTGGGAATGTAATTAACTACCTAACTTCATCAATTTGTTTGAACAATGAGAAAATAATTGCACAATTCAAAGCGATCATATGTACCCATTCATCCTAATTAATAAATTGAACCACGAACGAACCGGGAGAGCACCTGCTATCCCTAAATTTCCCGCTGCGGTTTAACGCTTTGAAACCGGGATTAACTTGACGTTGAGAGGGAGCTTTTCCCAGAGCAGATAAATCTTTTGCTTGTTCCAGGTCTTGCTTTCGGGCATGAGTTCAAGATCAAAGTTCCAGAGCAGGCGGACCAGGATAAGGCGCATTTCCGCGTAGGCAAGACTGTCACGGATTAAGTCAGCGACTGCACAGCAAGGTGTAGCGATCTTGGGGAGCGCGGGAGATGGCGAGACGTACTTCTTCCCGATACAATTACGCGGGCCCAACAAGAATGGCTGCATCGCCGCGCGGGAATCGTTCGCATACTTGGGGTCACCTAACCACCGTTCGGGAATAAATTTGCTGGCGTCACGGAAGTTGGTCTCGCTTTGGTTAGCGGCCCATTGCGGGACCCCAACCGCTGTCTGTGTGTGTCCTCGTTGTTAGTTTACAGCGTGGGTAGTGGTGATGCTCAATGGCCGAGGTAACCAAAGTTATTTGTAAGTGAAGGGCTCTCACCTTTCCCGGCATCCAATACCCCTCGATCTCCTCCCCGTTGGGCGGGGTGCGGCGAGACAGAGCAAGAGGTACGGGGGGATCTGCCTGAATGTCAGCTACCGTATGGTACGAGGTGTCGAAAGAGACACGCGGCACAATGCAATTCTAAGACGCTGGTGCTTACACATGCGGAAGCCTTCTTCGAACACAGCGTTGGTGTAGGCGAGCCCGTTCGCGGCCAAAAGTGTGATATCGTCCTCGGTGTTGAAAGAGCTCCGAATCTCCTGGACCAATTTCCGATACTTATCAGGATTGCTGAGGAGGTGGAACGTTGTCCCGCTCAACAAGCTCGCAGTTGTCTCGCTCCCCGCGATGATGAGGACATTTGCGTTCTCAATAATCTCTCCAGGAGTCATGCCTTTCTCATCGTTGTGTCGTAGGATGTATGACATGAAATCCTCGCGAGTCACATTCCCACTTGCGAGCCTCCGTTTTGTCGTCTGTTCGACCAGTTCCCAATGTTCCTTTTGGCTGTTGATCAATCTTTTGGAAACAAACAAGGACTTGAGGAGGTTGAGTATCGGGTACCGCTGGAACGTCTCCGAGAACACGCTTAACTTGATATTGTCAAAGATCATGGCAACCCAAGGGTGGTACCCCCCGTCCTCAAGGCAGTTAAAGGATTGGCCAAAGGCGAGATCACCGATCAGGTCGAATGTGGTGAAGTTGTACCACTTGACCAAGTCGACTGCTGTGCCGGACCGGGCCTTTTCGGACAGTTTGACCAGCAACAAATCAACGTACTGCTTCATGATGTCCTCTTGACCGCGCAATGCCTGGTCGGAGAAGGCATGCGAGAGAAGTCGGCGGTGGCGTCGGTGGTCCTCGTCATTGGCTAGGACAATGTGCGGATGCCCTGATCGCGTGGTACCCCGGGTGACTGGGTCCTTGGGGAAGGATTCTTGTCCAGCGGCCCGGTGGCCGTAGATGGTTTTCCATGCCCCGGCCGAGATGAAGGACACAAAATCAGGCGTGTACCGGACCGTTGGTCCGTATTCGTCATGGAGCCGCTTGAGCTTCTGCGGCCATTCCCCGCGGAGAAGGTAGTAAAGGTATGGGAGGTCGGAGAATGCGTAGAGTTTGGGCCCTGGGACTTTGGCGAGAGGGTGGAAGAACGCAGAATACACGCCTTTCACCACAAGGAATAACACTAGGATCTGCAAGAAGTGTTAATGTCTGCACTGGGGATATTACTCGTTTGGAAAGGGCGGGGGGGGGGGGGGGCTGTCGACCGCTCAGCCACTTACTCCTGCCGCTGAAACCCCAAGCCCAGCGAGCGAACCAAAAGTCACAAAACCCATGACTTTGTGAATACTGTTAAGTAGTCGTTAGAAATGTGATTCAAAGTCAACGGCTTGGTACCCTAAAAGATACGGTTGGATGTTTCGAAGCTGAAATGTCCAACCTTTTAAATGACGGAGGACTCTAGGAGCATTTGGTTGACCACGGCACCCCCCAGCCACAGGAAGGGTGAAGGAGGTTATAAATGCTGACTGATATTTAGAGATTGCCTAGGCGGAAGTCGAAAGTACCCCACTCAACCATGACAGGGTTTACGAGGCTCACCTATTGATTCGAGGAGAAGGTTAGCGCCTCGCTATGCCGGGTTGTTGTCGTGAGATCTAGGGTAGTAATCTTTTAGCTTTGGTTTTAGTGACTTTGGTCTGAGGAGGGTCGGTCTTTCAAGTGACTGGGGTGTTCCTTGGGGGTTTATATTCGTTTTATTCCCGGTGATGCCTCCGCAACTTGCTTACCGTTGTTTGTCGAAGGGGAGAGGGGATGAAGCGGTCGTGGTTTATTCTTGATGAACCTCGGGCTGCTAGGTTAAAAAGGCTGTCTGGCTGCTCACCCCCGTTCCTTTGTCCACGCCGGCGCTTATATATACATAGTATCCGCCTTGTCTTTTCAAATGGGCTAATTAACAGTGGGTTTCCGGGATCTTGCGGAGTGGGCCAGCCCTGCAACCGTTCAACGGTTTGAAAACCAGGTTCAAGGTATCATTGTCACGTCGCTTCCACACCCCCTGCCGCGGGCCCCCATGATCATGAATCGATGCGACTGACACCACCCAATGGTTCGACCTCAATGCGGCTCATCGGTCGGGGCCTTGGAGGAACCCGACTTGGCGAGGGGCCGCACTCCGACCGTTGTGATAATTGCCGTTTGTCCGACCGAACTTCAACGCGACAGCCCGAGGGCGAAGGTGTTGCGCACGGTTCGTTTAGACTGGCAGGCATTGATGTGACCGCCTTTGGCCCTTCAACCTTAGTTGATGTCATTAATTAACCCCGCGCCTCCGAAAGAAGGAATTAATTCGTCAAGTTGAGCCGTCGTGCAATTCCGCCAGGGGCTCGGCCGGCCGGCGGATGGGGGGATTCGGAGTTTCCTCCGGGTTCTCTTCCGTCTTGTCTTTATTACTATGTTACGGTTCACTGTTGTCGCGCAGTCATCTTTCGGGAGTGGCTTGCGGCCGCGCCGAGGCTTTGCAAAACACTGCGTGGTGATAAAGAATTAAAGATCGCTGCGTTTCGTTGAGCATAAACTTCTCGCGCACGCAGGGATTCTGAATTGAGCGGGGCTTCCTTCCATTTCCCACTCACCGTAACGACCTTAGTTATCTCGTCAGTCGTGTTGTAGTACGTGGATGCTCCCATCCTCACTTTCCTGACAATCGTTCAGTTGAGAGTTAAACTTTCAACGAAAAATGGAAACGCAGGAGTCCGCAAACCGCCCGCCCAAAAGTTCATACGAGTGGCGGCTAATCATGTGATCATGTGGGTTGAACAGCGATACACGCCAGTTCCAGACTGACAACCGCACGTTTTCCTTGGCCTTCTGTTTTGCCTGGTAGCGGATGAGGGGCTGCTTCGAAGGGTGTGATTTACCTGCAGCTTGACCACGGAGTCCGAGCTTGAAGTCATGAAATCCTGGTTGAATTGGTTGACGAGACCTTGAAGCTTTCCAGAATTCGTTAGGAAATATTGTTTTGTGCAGCTTGGCCGCAGGACATTGGGACTTCGCCAGGCGGGGGCATTCATGGATTGAAATGAGCAGAAGTACTTATTTTCGTCCGCAAAGCTTCAGCTTCAACCTCCCTCAAGTTGGTTATCTCTTTTCGTTTGACCAATCCAAGGGAATTTTACGATGGCGCTTACCAAGTTCTTGATTGGCACCGTTGCCCTCATTTTGCTTAGGATTTGTGACGCATATAATCCAACAACTCGTTCCATTTCCCATTCAACGATACTTCCTGGGACTCATGACCTTCTCCCCGAATATGATTATGTGGTTATTGGAGGCGGGACATCCGGGCTGACCGTCGCAGATAGGTTAACGGAGAATGGCAAATGTGTGTTGAGGACCCTGGTAAGAACAAGCTGGTGGTGATCAAGTCCAAACTGACGCGTTGCAGATTCTGTCTTGGTCCTCGAGCGAGGCGTGTTCCGTGAGATCCCGAAAAAGACACTTTGATCTTTCCAGTTATTAATAATACCTAACTGGCAGAAAACACCACTTCGGTGACCTTGGTCGCGGGAGGGTTTTGGGGCCTCATTGACCCAACCCTCACCTTCAACATCTCTTCTGCGCCCCAGGAAGGTTTGAACAACCGCCGTATTTCTGTCATTGGGGGGATCCTTCTCGGCGGTAGCTCTGGTGTCAACGGAATGCAAGTTGTCAGAGGGCAAAAGGAAGACTATGATAGATGGGGTGCCTATTTTGGCAACAAGTCGGACTGGAGCTGGGACGGCTTGTTACCATATTTCCAAAAGGTTTGTGTCTTGAGCCCTCCTCGGGGAAGCTGAATAGGTAGCTAACGAGTACGGTGTCAACAGGCCTGGAATTTCCATCCTCCACGTCCTGAGCTCGTGGATCAGTTTGGTATCAAGTACGACTCACAATACTGGGGCAACACATCCCACATACATGCATCTTTCCCGACCTTTTCATGGCCCGTTCTTGGTAAGTCTTTGCTCGGAGGATATTTCAGGGGACACCTGCTCATTTATTTGGTAGAGATTGAAATGGCTGCGTTCGGAGACATTCCTGGAGTCAAATACCCGTCGGATTCGGGCGCCGGGGAACCTGGTGCATACTGGCATCCTGCTTCTG
The DNA here is from genome assembly GCA_020726445.1 of Chaetomium sp. MPI-SDFR-AT-0129. Classification (NCBI taxonomy): domain Eukaryota; kingdom Fungi; phylum Ascomycota; class Sordariomycetes; order Sordariales; family Chaetomiaceae; genus Chaetomium; species Chaetomium sp. MPI-SDFR-AT-0129. The sequence goes on along the minus strand of JAGJXA010000011.1, from coordinate 25,006 downwards.
TTGACCCCGCCACCGTTCTCCGATCCTTTGCTAGGCCCGGCCATTGGGATGAGGTGGAACACAAGCGTTCCAACTACCACACACTAACCGGGCAGAAAGTCTTGAATATCAAGTTCCAGGGGAGGCGTGCGAGGGATGTGGTCTTTGTGCCTGCGAATGCCACAGACAGGAGCCGCGCCTATTCTGTGAGGGCTAAAAAGGAGGTTATTCTGGCCGCCGGTTCCATTCACACGCCCCAAATCCTCCAGGCCAGCGGGATCGGCCCTGAGAAGTTGCTAAGGGACGCAGGGATTGCGCCTGTAGTTGATGCTCCTGGTGTCGGGAGTAACTTCCAGGATCAACCGTTCACAGTCGCCCCATCTTTTAATTGTACGTCAATCTATTGAATGCATATCACTGAAACTACCACCACTGACCGTTTGCTCCTCAACTCTAGTCAGTTCATTTCCCTACCACCCGGACTTTTACGATTTGCTCCTGAACCAAACCTTTATTGCTGAGGCACAAGCCCAATTCGACATCGACCGCACTGGGCCCATGTCCATTGCCTCTGGCAACTGTGGTAGCTGGCTCCCGCTACAGGTTGTTACGCCTAGGTTATGGAGCGCCATAGCTAAGCGTTACGAAGAACAAGACCCCGCGGCCTATCTCCCAAAAGGCACCCACAAGACGGTTGTTGCCGGTTACAAGGCTCAGCAGAAGGCTTTGGTTAAGTCAATGAGGAGCAAAGATTCGGCCGCTCTGAACTTCTTTCTTCGTGGTGGGTATGAGGAAGGTTCAATCGTTTACCTCCATCCGACGAGCCGCGGGACTGTCCACGTCAATCGTACCGACCCTTTTTTCTCGCCACCTGTGGTGGATTATCGGGCGCTCAGTAACCCGACGGATCTCGAAGTTCTCCTTGAATTCACGCCATTTACAAGAAGGTACTTTTTGGAGACTAGGTTGAAGTCTCTAGACCCCATCGAGTTGGCTCCAGGCGCCGATGTGACCGCACCTGAGGACATTGAAGCTTGGTTACGGAGCGTCATGGTCCCCTCTTCCTTCCACCCTATCGGAACAGCCGCCATGCTCCCCCAAAGTCTTGGAGGTGTCGTGGATCAAAACTTGCTGGTATATGGAGTGGAGGGACTCAGTGTCGTTGATGCCAGCATCATGCCCGACCTTCCGGGGTCTTACACCCAGCAAACGGTCTATGCCGTCGCGGAGAAGGTGAGCATAGTCAATACAACACGCCGCAATGCTTACAAACACTAATAAGTTGCAGGCAGCGGATCTTATTAAGAGCCGGAGATAAAGGAGTAATCACGGTCATATAATTAAGTTACGCCTTTGTAAACGTTTGATGTATTATGCACATAATGTGAGAGACGAGAATCTATAACATCGAAATAAAAGCGCTCTATGACCCAACAACGCCTAACCTTTCCAAATGAATTAATCGAAAACATCTGTGGCGTAACGATCGTTCCGAACACCCTCGTACCACTGCGCGGTTTCTTCATCGGTCACTTCGCTGCCAAGGACAATCTTGCCCATCACCTTCTTCACTTCCTCACCGACGTGCCGCGAACCGCAGACGTATACCCGGGCGCCACTGTCCCAAAGCTTCTTGACTTCCTCCCGTTCCGACCAGATCCGGTCTTGGACGTACTTGGACCCTTGCCCTTCCGCTTCCTCCGGCGCGACACGGCTGAAAGCCCGCCGTACGTCCACGGCGCCCAGATCCTGCCATTTATCGAATTCTTCACGATAGAGGTCGTCCATTTGTGGACCGCGGCACCCAAAGAAGAACAAAGCTGGTGCCAGCTTGCCCCCCTTGGCCAGTTGTTCGGCCCGTTCTTGAATGAAACCGCGGAATGGCGCCAGCCCAGACCCAGCAGCAACGCAGACAATCGGCGTTTCTTCCCTGTCGGCTTCTTCCGGAAGACGAAAGGCGGTGTGAGTGGGCCGCACGGAGACAAGCAGCTTGTCGCCGGGGGAAAGAGACGAGAGGTACGATGTAGCGACCCCAGTGTACCTGCGGTCAGGGTTGGCTAGAGACGGCGCATCGAGGAGCGAATACGTGAGGGTGACTCGGTCGGGACTGTGGAGCGGTGAAGACGAGATTGAGTATTGTCGAGGGCGGATTGGCGGGAGGAGGGACAAGAACGTGCCAAAGGGAAGCGAGACAGAAGGGAATTGATCGAGCAGGTCTAGGATCGAAGCACGCTTCTGACTGATCTCGTTCGCGTACAAATCCCCGGCCAAGTCTTGAAGCTTCTGCTTCGTGCCTTCATCTTGGGCGATATCGGCGAGTCTGAGGATACCCTGGATGGAAACACATTAGCACACCGTGATCTGGACTCTGGAGTTGAACACCAATTACTGGGCTTGACGTACCCTCTTCGTGGCTGGCTGTGACAGTTCAACGTATGAACCGAGCACATCGTAGACCGGCACGGGCGTGCCGGTAGGCAGGGCAGTCCATCGGTCGGAGCCGATGGTGATGTGGGAGTCCCAAGATATTTTAAACTGCCGCATGACGCGGTCGATGGTTTGCTTCGAGTTGATGGGGAGAACCGCCAAGTAGTCTCCGACCTTGTACGACACACCTTCAGGGAGTTGAACCTCGATATGCTTCTTGGGGAAAGCCCCTGAGTTGGTTAGGACCCTCTCCTCAAGCACAGTTGCTTCCTTGACGTCTTGCCGAAGAGTGGACGATCGAGGGCTGGAGAACTGAACGTCCAGACTTCCCGAGGCCGGTCCATCCTCCCCTTCGGTTGCCCCACTGGCTGCGCCGTATCGAGCCTCGATACCCGGCCAAAACACATCGTCTTCCCATTGTTCAAAATCTGTGAACATGTCACCTTCGGCGACATCCGTCAACCCCATCTCACAAATAGGCGATGCGCCGCGGGCCTTCATCGATTTGTCCACGGTCTTCGGCACGCGGTGGAAAGTTTGCGTCCAGTCGTGATGTCCACATCCAAAGACAGCATAGGAAACGTTTTTGAGCTCATCCGCCTTCAGGGCTTGAAGCCAATCATAGAACTTTGCAGCGTTGTCAGGCGGCTGGCCTTCGAACGATGCTGTGATGATCACGGCGGGGCGGTCTGTGGGCAGGTTATCCGTCGCTGTGTCCATGGAATCGATCAAGGTGGCGGCGTATCCGTGAGAGGCTGCGTCGGTCGCAAGGCGCTGGGCCAGGCTTTCGCATGTGCCTGTGTTGGAACCGTAGAAGATGCTCATCGGCCGGGCGGGACCAGAGGAGGAGTTGGTCTGAGTCTTCCTCTTGGAGGGGCTGGACGAGCGTGGACTTGCCGCCCCATCGCCTGCAAGGCGGTGCTCGAGCTCGGTTGCGGTGAGACCGTCTCGAAGGCTGGCACGCATGTAGAAGTCCTTGGGTTTCGTTGTGAGCGTTTGCTTGTAGTGAAGTTGATATGCGGGGTCGTCGAGGGTGAAGTCAAAGTTTTGCAGGAGCATAGCCATGACGAGGACTGCTTCCTGCCAGGCGAATGGACGGCCGATGCAAGCGCGCATGCCAGTGCCAAATGGCTTCCAGCAATCAGGGAACTCTTTTGTCAGCCGCTCGAAGCTCTCATCGAGCATGCGTTCCGGTACGAACTCCTTAGCCGAGTCTCCGTAGACAGCCGAATCCAGATGGGACTGAGCGAATAGAAGGGCAAACCGCTGGTCTTTTTGGATAGCGTATTTGCCGCCAATAATGCAGTCCTCCTTCGCCTGGCGGCCGATCATGGGGATTGTGGGGCAAAGCCGCAACGACTCGCGAAGCACAGCGGCAATGTAAGGGAGCTTTGGGGGCGAGTTAATAGTCTGTACGATTTGTTGAGGAGGGTTATGTTGAGGGTGGTGTGCTTACTTGCTTAATGTGCTCGACCTTGATCGGGCCCTTGCCAATGACCCGGTCCACCTCCTCTTGGGCCTTACGGTAGGCCTCGCGGTGTTTGATCAGGAGGTAGAAGGTGAAGCTCAGAAGCCCCGATGTTGTCTCGTGCCCCGCGATCAGGAAGGTGATGAGATTGTCAATAATCGACGAGTCGCTGAGCTTCTGGCCCGTCTTCGGGTCCACGCCAACCAACATGGCAGACAAAAGGTCTTTTCTTCCTGTGGCATGCTTCCTGCGTGTGTCGAGGACGCCCTGCGCAGTCTTTCGTAGAATATCAATGTCCTCCCAGTACTTTTGTGCTGCCTGCGGGTAAAGGACCGAAGTCAGGGCCGGACGCATGGCTCGGGCCCCCGACTCGGTCAGAAAGTCTCCCATGGCGTTGATGAAAGGGTGCAGTTCATCGTGGTAGTACGAGTTGAAGCGGAAGTTCATGGTGCAGAGAGCCAGTGTGTCGAGCGTCAACCGTGTAAAGTCGTCGGTGACCATGATGGGCGTGTCGGGCCCATGCCGCGCCCACTTGAGTGACAGCTGAGCCGCAATTTCATGCATCTCGGCGAACATGCCCTGGATGGAGGCTGGCCCAAAAGCGGGCATGAGGATCCTGTGGGCAACGCCCCAGTTGGTCTCTTCTTCTCGGGCTGTGAAGAGGCCATCGTGCACACCGTTACGGATCTCGGCGAGGGCAGCAGCAACAGGCTTCCGGAACCTCGTGTCGTCGCATAGCTCATGCACCAGCGCTTGGGAGCTCTACATGTGGTTAGCAATTTCTGAACGGTGTCGTGTCCGAAGGGAGACTTACCACAACTAACGTAGAGCCGGTCGGCAGGTTCAGCCGGTAGATTTCACCTGATGTCGGTTAGCGTCAGCGGCTCGGACCGCGTTGTTTGCTCCTCGTCATTGTCTCGGGATCCGGTCAACCAACCATATTCTTCCGCAAACCCCTGAAATGAACCGAGCGGGAATCCCCTATCGATGGCAAATGCATTGCCAACGAAAGGAAGCCCAGGGGGCGTTGGGATTGGTGTTGTTTTTACTTCGCCGTCTGCCATACTTGAGTTAAATATGGAAACAATAGCGGGAGTTGATGGCCTGTTTAATGATGGTGGGCATCAATGGCTTGGTGGGGGGTTTTGGTGTTTTATAGCGGTCAATCGACCCACCTTAACCTTTTAAAGTTGAGTTACTAAGTGCACATTCTTTTCTGAGGCACCCATATTGCGACCCGCCGCCTCCGGGCTCCATCGGCGCAGGATTCGTTTTCGTCGTCATCGCCGCAAGCTCGGTGTTCCGCTTCCAGTTCCGCTCCCAGCGTTAGGGAACAACGCAAAATCGGCCGCGGGCCGATCTGGACCCGCAGGTTTTGGATCTCGGCGCACAGGCCCAATCAGAGGTGACCCTCTTGTGGCGTCGGGATTCGGAGCGTCGCATTTGCCTGAACACCGGGCTAATTGGCCCGGTCTGAACGTGTGGGGCCTCGGTACTCGGAGAGACCGCCTGTCGGTGTTTCCCAAAGTCTCTGGTAACCCGTCAACTTTAAATCCGTTCGAAGCCGTTGGAACGGTTATTCTGACGACGAATGGATTTAAACCAACGGGTGTTTGTTTCGCTCCGGGCCCGCTCCGGACGCCTCATTCATCCGTTGTACATCTTCAACGACCTTCGTCATAATGCCGGGCGTTGGCGTTCAGTCCGGGCCCAGGGATGAGAATCGTCAATTGGCTCGCCATCTTTTCTGCAACCTACCAAACCTCGGCTCGCTTCTGGAGCGCGAGGGTTTGGTGGTGTTACGTGCCGATGCCGTGTCCTTTATTAGCGCATCTTCGCGATGGGTTTCGGTTGGCCGAATGTCAGAATAGGCTGTGTCAACCAGGGCCTCTCGGTCTGCAAGAGAGCTGACGACCTGGTGAGCTTGTATCCCGGCAGGAAAGCCCCCGAGTCCCGTCTGTGAAAGAAAACCCTGACCCCGGATCTTTTAAAGCGGAGGAAGCCAATGGCCAAGTGGTTACTTTATCACACTCCCTCTACATCCTCTGCATACTAGGTAATTAATAACACTGCTCGAGAGACAAACGGCGATCAGCGACCATGGATTTATTGCGGCGCTCAGACACTCTGTCGCTAGCATGGGCTGTCGAGCCTTGGCGTCGCGCTGGAGGTTCTCCCGCTTGCCCCCGCTGCGCCCCAATCTCACAGAATGTCAACAGCGTGGTCTGACTATTCTGACCGCAACTCAGCGTCTCCGCGCGCAAACTTGTTCATCTCGACGAGACACGATACCTGAGACTTGCTCCGTCAAAAATGGAAATAGTCCAGGTCCGCCGGACTCTCAGGTTTTATAACAAGGTTAAAACCGGCTGTCAAACCTGCAAGTGTGTCACCCTCACCGGGCAACAAAGAACTCGAGACTGACCCCAACACACCAGGAAACGAAAAGTAAAATGCGACGAAGGGAAGCCATATTGTAATCACTGCTTACGTACCGGTCGGCGATGTGAGGGTTACTCTAGCGTTCCGCAAGCCCCGTCTCTCCCTATTACGCGGGACCCAGACTTGCACACGAGACTGTTCGCCTCCTCGGAAGAACGGAGGAGTTTCTTCTTTTTCCAAAACAACGCTAGCAAGTCGCTCGGAGGCGTTTTTAACACTTCGTTTTGGGGCCGGGAGGTCATGCAGGCGGCAATCCATTACCCCTTGGTTCGTCACCTCGTTATCGCCTTAGGCTCTGCCTACGAGACCTTTGAATCAGGAACGGTGATCCAGGATGGGTCCCTCGCTTTGCAACAACGGGCTTGCGCAATCAACCTCCTTCACAACCTCATGCAACGGCCAGACATTGCATCAGAAGAAACCACAGGCTGTATCCTCACCGCTGTCGTTCTGTTCATCTACTTGGCGTGCGTCCGTGGGCGGTATGCTGAGGCGTTTCAACACATCCGCTCCGGAGTCACGTTATTGCAGCAACTCGAAGATTTTACCCAAGAGCGCAAAAGCGTGTTGCGTGTAGGATACCCAATATCTTCATCACGGCTACGATACATGCTCAGCTTCACATATGGCCAGTTTCGTGGGATGGTGAATGACACATTCTTGGAAACCGGGTCCTACGACGTCTTGCGAACCGAGGTGAAACCGGCAGTGCTCTTCACCTCGCTCGGAGATGCTCACTCATACATCGAGAACTTGAGGAACAATGCTCTGTCTTTCCTCCAATCCTGCGAATTTCGACCAAATATTTTGACGGATGAACTTGAATCAACGGTTGGTCGACATCGACAGCTCTGTCTGGCGCTCGAAAGCAGTCAAAACGCGTTGGATAGTTATGTACAGGGTTTGTCGGCGCACGAACATGACACGATGCAGGATGGCATCTCGATCCTGCGAGTTCATCAACTATTACTGGCAATTCGCTTGCACATCAACGTCCTCAAACCCGAGGAACGCGAGTCCTCTTACACCATCTGGGAAGGCCATTTCGAGGAGATCTTACGGCAGTGCGAGAGCGCCGTACAAAGGGAACAAGATCGAATTGATGCGGGAACTTTCAACTCCTGTTCGTCTGGGTTGGGCTACGTGATGCCACTGCACGCAGTAGCCGCTCGGTGCCGTGATCCCCAACTTAGGCACCGGGCCGCCGAGCTGCTGCTTAAGGCACCGATGCGGGATGGACTTTGGGATTCGCGGGTTATTGGGAGGATTGTTTCCAAGACCATTCAGCTCGAAGAAGGCTCGAGCGGGACGATGGGGAGCAAAGTGCGGGAGGTCAAACTTGAGGCGCTTGACGACGAGAAAGTTACACTTCAATTCATCACTGTAGATGATTGGAGGGAGGGTCGGCGAGGTCAAGAAATGGTTGTACAACTCTAGTATAATTAGGACAAAAGGACGTTGCTAATTTCAAATGAGATGGAAGGTCGCGTTTCACCTGAAGACCCATGATGTGAACTTTGTAATGTTAGGAGCCGAAGAATTAGTTAATACTGGAACCAGTTGCCTTCAAGTAATTAATTAAAACGACCGTTGGTTACAGTTGGTTCCATTGAGTGACTATCAAATAATACTAGTGCCTAGGTCCATCCAGTTTGTCACTCCCGATGCGTCAAAGGCCCCAGTTTCTGGGGTACGTTTGGATCCGCTCCTTTCTTCCACCCTGGAGGCAATCGAAGCATCATCTGACATTCCCATAACGACCAGTCGAAGCGCACGCCCTGCTCGAGGTGATCCCTGCCCCCTGTGTATACGAAGGTCATACCAAACTCCTTCTCATCGTTATCCTTCGGGTTATCAGTAAATCTAACCCAACAGGGCATCAATCTAAACGCCCTCGTCTCATGGTACGCCAGCCTCAGCTCGTCCTCCACAGACCGCACCAGGAACGCATGACCTGTCACGGGCTCTCCGGGCTCTCCATGAACCATGGCTTTATGATTGCCCCAGCTTTTCAGGGTGTAGCCCAGGATTTTAGCATTTCGTAGTATCGGATCCTTTTCAAGGCCCAGGACTTCTTTGATTGCTGAGGGGTGAGTGTCGTAGAAGAAGTAGTAGATGGGTTTGTATTTGTACGGCGGAGGAGGTGGGTCCCGTTGGGAAAGGTAATCCGCAGGCATAGCGGCCAACTTTTCGAGGTAGACAGAACGTCGCACTCTCGCACCAGCCTGCGCCGCTGCAGACCCTTCTCCATCATATTGTGGCACGGCTTTCTTTTCTGACATGGTGTGGTCGAAAAATGATCAGAAGGGCGCCCTGGGGATGAGGGCGTGCGGAATGACTTTTCGAGGTGTGGGTAGCCTGGCAACAGATTGAACAGAGTAACAGTAATTAATTAGAGAAGCAAGAGTGGGCAATTGATGAGGGGGTTATTTACATATCTACCAGTTGGTGCAGGATCACCCTCTACCGCGCTGGGGGAAATGCAGCAAATTGAACAAAAAAAATGAAACACAATTGTTTGGTTTGTCTGTAGGAGCGTGAGGAGGAAATGGTTTAAATGTCCAATTGCCTGCTGGTTCAATGGCATAATGGGCAGCTTCCATGCCAACAGGTCTGAGAACCCCGCAAGAGGACCCACCATGTGGGTCCAGCCCCCAGTCTGTGATCTCGAGATAATTACCTACCGTAACTTCAGTTCAACCTCCCTTATAGGTAATAACCCCCAAAAATCGCAAGGCAATGACTCCCACAACACCGGAAAGGCAAAACAAGAATTGATTATAAACGACAAGCTCTTCTCACTGTTTCCCACATCGTTCGTTTTCACCTCAGCTCTCGGACACGGTCACTTTTGCGATAATTTTGTCGCAAAACGCAGTCAAGCTCGCGGCGTTCATAATATCCAAGGTAGTCACAAACGCACCCAGCTGGGCGCGCACCCAGTTGCGGACCTCGACTGCGGCCAGCGAGTCGATGCCGTAGACGGACAGGGGGCGGGCTGGGTCCATGGGCTCAGCGAGTCGCAGCATGCGCACGAAGCAGCCGTTGACGACCTCGACGGTGGCTTTGAGGCGTGCGGCGGGATCGGCCGACTTGCTCTGCAGCAGGACTAGGAGCGCCTGCACGTCGGCATCGCCTCCTCCTCCTCCGACTTTGTTGCCCCCGCCCTCCTGGGCGCTGTTGAAGAGGGCTGAGAACCGGGCGTCGCCTGCGAGGAGAGAGTCGGCCGGCTGGGAAGCGATCAAGCCTGTGATGATCTGCGCATGCGCTTGGCTGGCCGTGCCGTCCTGTTGCTGGAGAAGAGAGAGACATAAAATCCTACGCAGCAGACCGTCGTTAATCCCCTTGAATACGCGAGGGTCGAACTGCTCGTGAAGCTTGGAGTTCTCGGCGATGACACCGGCGTCTTCGATGACGCCTAGGTCGACCGAGCAAGCAGCCTGGCCGCGGGCACGGCGGTATTCGGCAAAGGCGTCAAGGAAGGTGTTGGCGGCTGCGTAATTAGCCTGGCCGCGGTTGCCGACTACGCCCGAGATGCTGGAGAGGAGGGTGAAGAAGTCGAGCTGGAGACCGAGGGCATCGGCAGTGTTGTGCAGGTTCCAGGTGCCCTGCACCTTGCAGGCAAATGCCTCGTGGTACTCGGTGAGTGTCATCGAGTCGAACGGTCGGTCCTGTGGGTTATCTGGTCAGAGAGAGAGACGGAATCAGGGACTCAGGGACAGTGTGTCAGGTTCAACGTACCCGAAGTACCATGGCGCCTTGGATGATACCGGTAATAGGGGCCTTGGTCTGGCGGAAAGCGGCGTCGACCTGTGCGGCATTGGTTACGTCGGCGGTCAGGAGATCGATGTGGGCGCCGAGAGCGGTGACCTGTTTCACGACGTAGCGGGACTTGTCGTCATTGTACCCGCTGCGCGACATGACGGCTAGGTGCTTGGCCCCTGACTTGGCCAGGTAAATGGCGAGCGAGCCGCAAAGGCCACGGAGACCTCCAACAATCAGGTAACTGCCGTCGTCTCGGAGAGTGAGTTGCTTAGGAGCTTTCCGAATCTGCAATAGCCCGGGGTGTCAGCTTTTAAAGCCAGAAAAGCGGGAGGAGAAAAGAGAGAAAGAAATGAGAAAGAAAAGAGAACTTACGGGAACTTGGATCTTGGCCTCGGCGCCCCCGTCGGATAGGACAATCTTGCCAATGTGCTTACCGGCACGCAGAAAACGGATGGCAGCCGGGATATCTGTCCACGAATACCGGTGGATGGGGTTGATCGGTTTGATATGACCCCATTCGAGGAGGGCAAAGAGCTTGGAGAAGAGGCGGGACACCAAGGCGTCCGGGGCTCGCTCGGGGGAGAAGTCAACGGCGCGGAACGAGATGTTGCGGTCGAATGGGGCCATGGGGAGGTCGTTGCGGTCGAGAATGTCTCGCTTGCCGATCTCGACCATGATGCCGTTGTCGCGTAGGATGCGGAACGACTCGGCCAACATGTCTCCCGTGAGCGAGTTGAGGACCACGTCGACGCCCTCGCCGGCCGTAGCGGCCAGGATCTGATCGCCAAAGTCGGTGTTGCGCGAGTTGAACACCCGATCGTCGCCCAGCCCGAACGTGGTCCAGAGGAACTCTCTCTTCTCGGGTGTACCGACTGTGGCAAACACGTCGGCCCCGACGGACCGCGCGAGTTGAATGGCCGCGATGCCGACGCCGCCGGCGGCCGAGTGGATGAGCACGCGCTTCCCGGCCGACAACTTGCCGACGTCAAACAGGGAGTACAGGCTCGTGAGGTACACTACGGACATGGTTGCGACCTCCTCGAACGACATGCTGTCGGGGATCCGATGCATCCTCGCGGGGGTCGTCCTCACGCGGTTGGCAAAGGTCCCTTTTCCGAACACCACAACCCTCTCTCCAACGGAATAGTCAGTCACAGCCTTGCCCACACGCCTCACAATGCCGGCGGCCTCGTGACCGAGCTGGGTTTCGTCGCCGGGCACGATGCCCATGGTGACGACAACGTCCTTGTAATTCAGCCCGGCCGCGTACAACTCGACCTCGACGGCGTCGTCGGCCAGCGTAGCGACTTCGGTCTCCGCCTCGGCAAAGTGTACCGAGTCGACATTCCCCAGGCGCTCGCACCGCAGCTGCACGAGGGTGTCGGAAGCGTGCAGGTCCTCCGTGGCCACGTCGTCGCTGCCCTGCAGCTGCGTGAGCGCTGCGTCAGGGACAACACGCGCCGTATGGAGGATACCGTTGCGCGAGGCGAACTCGTAGTCCGTCGCGGTCGAGGGGCCCGAGGGGAGGAGGAGCCTCTCTAGTACAGCCGAGAGGGCCGAGGCAGTAGCCTCAGTGGACGACGTGCTTGGGAGGTCGAGGGTCGAGAGGTGCAGCTGCTCTTCGGCGCGGATGGTACGCAGCAGGCCGACGATGGCGGCCCGCAGAGGGTGCTCGACCTCGAGCTGGGCGCCCGCGGTGAGCCACAAGAGGCGGCAGCGCTGGCCTGTGATGTGCTTAAGGATGTCCCACTGGCGTGCGTCGAGGGTGTCCATGACAGGGGCGAAGAGCTCGTCGAGGACCACGACGACCGTCTCCTCGGACGTGATCTCCTCGACGGGGTTAGCTAGTGTCTTGATGTCCCACTGGTTTCTGGCCGAGACGGTAGCTAGTATGCTGGATGTAGCTTGCTCGTGCTGGGCCTGGAGCTCTGACCCGAACAGGCTAACGTGGACGATGGTCGGGCGTGTCTCGCTGTCTGTCGTGGTGCCTTCCGTGGTTGCAGTCGCAGCGGCCTTGACCTGGCAGATGGTTGTATTCTGGCCGGCGAGAGCAAAGTGCTTCCCAAGGCGGCCCAGTCCAGATTCGTATAACCCCAAGCTGCTGGTCACGATGAAGCCGCCTTCGCGGACCGACTCGGTTAGGCTTGTCAGGAGCCCTTCCTCATCCACACCGCCGGCCTCGGGACCGCCCTTGACAATGACCAAGTCGAACTTGGTGTCGCCCGCTACGGACGCCGGCTTGGAAGCGCTCGCGAGGTGGAATTGTGGGCTCGGCGTGCGGGAAGATAGTTGCTCCTGGGCCTGGATCAAGACCTTGGCCTCACGGACAGCGAGGTGGTACTGCGAAGCCGCGGCACGAACCGGGTTCGGCTGGCCATCGGTCGTCATCCACAGGCTGGACGCATCGGTCACGTCCAGGTTGAGCTCCAGCACATTGAGGCCAGGGGTCTTGTGTGCTACAGCGTCCATCAGGTCGGCCGCAGTCTTGGTCTGGAACCAGTCACGCGCAACAGCGTCGTCGGTACTGGACATCAAGAGGTCGACATCGGCGTTCCACGCCAGGCGGGTGAACGTGTGGCTGGTCTTCCCGTCGTTGCCGTCGTCGTTGTCGGCCGTCTGCATCTCGCCCGAGGACAAGCCACGCATCTCGAAGAGGAAGCCACCGTCGAGAGGATTGTGGACTCTGACATTCGTCGCATAATTGCGCGGGTTCTCGGGGCTACCGACACCGAGGAAGCTCGCCGACGCAAGCGCCACGCCCTCGGCAGGGAGCTGAGGATTATACCCCTCAATAACAATAGTATCGATCAGCTTGGGCACGAGCACCGCAGCGCCCGGGCTGGGAAGGTCGCCCTTCCACAGCGCAGGTGACGCGGCCTGGAAGCAAGAGTCCATGACAGCCGGGTGCAGCGGGTAGGTAGACTGTCCGCCGGGGTGCGACGGCGGAGCCTCGAGGTCGACGATCGATCGGCTCTTACGTTGGCCGATGGTGGCCTCGACCATCTTATGCTTCTGGAAATACGGGCCGAACTTGTAGCCTAGGTCTGCTAGGGCCTTGTACCAGATTTGGGCAGATGTAGCCAGCTGCAGAGGCGCGACCTCATCGGCGGTTGCCGGCGTATCCTCGTAGTCGGTCTCGACGCAGACACGGCCGGTGCTGTGCACAGGGTCGACGGGGAGGCCGTCCTGCTGCGAGCAGACCTGAAACTCAAACCAGGATCGCGTCAAACCGCCCCGGATAGGGTTAAGAGACAGGGTGAGCCGGGTCTCGACAGCCTCGTCCAGCACGAGCGCACGGAGGAGTTTCACGTCACGCAGCCGGAATCGGTGCCGGGCTGGTATCTGCTCGCTCCACTGCGTGACCATGGCGGTCTGGAACGCAGCCTCCACAGCCATAGCCACGTATGCGGCAGCCGGGAACACAATGTCGCTGCCGAGCTTGTGGTCGCGCAGCCAGGGCACGTCGGCCACACGCAGCACCTTCTTGAACAGCGGTGTCTGCCAGGGAGTGCCGGGCACCTTGGAGCCAAGGAGGTCGTGGTTGATAAACTTCTTGAACCGCCAGTCGGAGCTGGCCCGCGTCTCGTGCCAGTATCGCACCGAGTGGTCCCAAGCGTAGCCGGGGAGGTCGACAATCACCTTGGCGTTCCGCTGGCTTACCTCGTTGACAGATGCCAAGTCGACATCACCGCCCGCCAAGAACAGACGGCCGGCCGCATCGTACATGGCCAGCGTCGAGTCGGCACCGCGCTTGAGCACCGATGTGTAGGGTGCATCCGTAGAACCTCCGATGGTCTTCTTGATCTGCCCAACGGGGCCCGCGAGCGCGTTGCTAGGGCCGAGCTCGATGAGGAAGTCGGCCCCATGGTCTGCGTCCCGGAGCAGGGCCGATGCCGCGTGGTCGAACTTGACCGGCGACACCATGTTGGTCTTCCAGTACACTGCGTCGGGCCGATCGGTTGGCGGTAGCAGGCCGCCCGTCACAGAGCTGAACATACGCACGCCGGTGGTTGTGGTATCGGGGCTGGTGTTAGTGGTGTCAGGGTTAGGGTTCCGGAAGAGGTCCTCGTCCCGTAGCAGCAGCTGCTCGTACACGTCGCCAATCTCAGCCATGTAATCGGAATGGTAGGCGAGGTCGACGAGAAGCATCCTAGCAAAGTGGCCCGCCTCCTTTAGTCGGCCACAGAGCTTACCGAGCGCCGACGCAGTGCCGGACATGGTCAGACTGCTGGGGCTGTTGTAGCACGCGATCTGGACTTTTCCCTCATCCGGGCGGAGGAAGGGCTCGACAGCGTCGGCACCGATCCCGACGGCAAGCATGCCGACCGGCTCGGCTTCCTTGGCCGCCGTTGTGGCGTCCTTGGCCAACTTCGCCGCCTTGCCGCGGTAGTAGGCCGTCTTGATAGCATCGCCATACGTCATCAGCCCGGCCGCGGCCGCTGCGGCGATCTCACCCGACGAGTGGCCGACGACGGCAACCGGCCGGATGCCCCAGCTGTTCAGCACGTCCAGCTGTGCGAGCTGCAGCGCCGTCACCAGCGGTTGCGAGAACTCGGGCTGGCGTAGCGCCTCAGGGGTGCGGACCGCTGTTAGCTCTTCCAGGAGCGTCCAGCTGGGCGGTTCCGGGAGCGCCTGCAGCACCTCGTCGAGGTCTTCGATGGTGCGCTTGGCACGGGGAAACGAGCTGACAAGCTCGGCACCCATCTGGGGCCACTGCGCGCCCTGGCCCGTGAAGACGAAGCCGATCTTGGGCTGCGACGAGGCTTGCTTGCCGGTAACGAGCGCCTCTTCGCCAATGCTGCCTTTGGGGTTAGCGGAGCGCGAGACGACGAAGCCGCGATAGTAATGCCGGCTCCTCCTTTCCGACAGCGTGTAGGCCAGGTCGGTCCTCTCGACAGAGACCATGGGGTTGAGGAGGTGGGACGATAGCGCTCGCGCGTTGGCCGTGAGCGATGTTTGGCTGTTGGCCGAAAGCACCAGCACCATGGGTCTGGCCAACCCGCCCTCCTTGTCATCGTTGTCGTCATCGCTGTCTTCGTCATCATCGTCAAAGAAATTGGTGGTGATTTGCTTGTACGACGACACGTGGTTCAGGGCGTCGACAGAATGATAATTCTCGACAACCGCGTGGGCATTGGCACCGCCGAAACCAAACGAGTTTACGCTGGCACGGCGGATTGGTGACGACAACGGGCCACTACCCGGCCACTTGATGGACGTCCTCGTGGCCCGGACCATCGACGTCTTCCAGTCGATCTTGGGGTTCGGAGTAATAAAGGTCGGGTTTCCGGGAATAACACCACGCTCGACGGCCATGATAGCCTTGAGGAGGCCCGAGATACCCGCCGCAGCCTCCGAGTGGCCAATGTTGCTCTTGATGGACCCAATCACAAGCTCCTGACCGGGCTTGCGGCCGGACGAGAACACGGACGCTGCGCCCTGCACCTCGACAGGGTCTCCCGCGAGCGTGCCGGTGCCATGGCACTCGAGGAACTGCGTAGCAAGGAAATCGTCGATCCCGGCGTTCCTGTACGCCGTCCTCGTCACCGCGGCCTGCATGTCCGGACTAGGGTTAGCCAAGCCAGCCGTGCGGCCTGATGCGTTGGCGGCTGTGCCACGAAGCACAGCGCGGATCGGATCGCCGTCGCGGATGGCGTCATCCAAACGCTTGAGGTACACCACGTTGATGCCCTCAGCCTTGACGTAGCCGTCTCCCTTGGCGTCGAAGCTGTGGCATCGCCCCGAGCCGGACTGCGTCATGTTCATCATGCCCACCTCCTGGTTGTGCTCCGGCGTGAGCCAGAGGTTGGCGCCGCCCACGATCATGCCGTCGGCCTGGAAGCTGTCGAGGTAGCGGCACGCTACGTCCACAGAGACCAAGCTCGCCGAGCATGCTGTGTCGATCGTCATGCTGTTCAGGGGGAGGTCAGTCGAGAATCCAAACATTAACTCTAGCCTTAACCCTAACCCAAGCATCATTCACATACCTCGGGCCGTTGACGTTGAGAAAGTGGCTGACTCGGTTGCTCAGGATCGACGACGCCAACCCGATCGTGATGGAATCCGCCCGGTCTTCGGGGTCCCGATTTTGAATCGCCCCGTAGTCTAATGTGTTGTTATGTTCATGTTAGTCCCGAACCCTTAACAGTAAGCTTGTTTGGTTTGTCTTCCCCAACCACCCTACCCCAGAGTCTAGAGATTGGAGACAACGCACCGATAAAGTTGGTCCCAACAATGACACCCGTTGTGGTGCCGCTCAGCTTTTGCAGACTGATGCCGGCGCTTTCGAGGCACTCATACGCCACCTCGAGGATCTGACGCTGCTGCGGATCCATGGCGATGCAGTCGACCCGGCTAATGTTGAAAAACTGGCCGTCAAACTCAGCCACGTCCACGTCCTCGAGGAACATGCCGCCCGGTGACTTCATCGTCCTCGGCCGCCGAGTGCCGTCGTAGTGGCCGCCGAGATTAAATCTCGAGGCCGGTGGCTCGTTCTTAGCAACCCCCCCACGCTGCAAAAACTCCCAGAGCTGCGTGGGTGAGTTGCTGTGGCCCGGCAGCCGACATCCCATGCCCACTACAGCGATGGGCACCTGCGTGCGATGGCCTGCGTCGACGGGCCCGCGACCGGCGATAGGCACTCCGGTGAGTCCATCATCGCTCGTACACTTGCTTGTGAAGGCGGAGTCTGCCGGGCTTGTACTGCTCGTGCTGGTGAGGCTGGCCAGTGTGCTGGGAGACATGGTGCTGGTTGCTGCTCGTAGTAAAATCGAGAGTTTAGAATACCAGGGGCAAAGTACAAGACTCGGAGAACGGGAGGTGGGCTGCGAGCGGGCGGTCGGCTTTTGTTCTGACTATACAGGAGTGGCGGTTCGTAACACGGGTCCGTAACAAATCAAAGCCCAAGCCCTGTACTCTGTGCCTTTGAATCACAATATCAGACCCTGAACCCTAGACGAGCGTCTTCTGTTAAAGGCCATTGGCCGTTGAGAACAAAGGGTCGAAGCCTAGCCGAGCTGCGAGCCGACAGGGGGACCGGGGATGATTACTTTGCAGCTTGGTAGAATAGTAAGCTTTATTCCTACCTTTTACTTCCCTTGATTCTTGCCGCTCGCCGAGAGATAATCTGGAGATAATCTGCATGAGCCGACAACAAACGCCCAGGACTCGGTCGTCTTTGGTAAGCGACGGCTCCGTACGTTGCAACGTACCACTGCTTACATGCATGGAAAGGCTGTTTCTCCTTTCGGACCCAACGCAATCGCAACGGACGTCCAACGGATGGAGCAAAACACACAAAGTTATCATCGGGGCGAACAAAATCATGGCAAAATGGCAAGAACAACATTGGAACACGTTCGAAACGTCCCGCTGTCGAATCCTCTCTCGCCCTGGACTCGTTCTGCTCACGCCCTCGTCTCGTTCTCGCACAAGGAACCCTTTCCCAACTATTTTCGCTCTTATCCTCTCTTCTCCAATACGAAGTGCTAAATTAAACACCACCCACCCACATACACACAAAAAAAAAAGGAAAAACAAGAAGACAAAAAGGTCGCCATCATGAGAGGCAGGCAAGATGTCGAATTCCAGACGCTCGACGGGCTAACGCTCCGAGGGTGGTTGTTCCCAGCTGCCCAGCGAGGGCCCGCAATCATCATGACACCAGGGGTATGTGTGTTTATGTATATGCATAATTATGTGTACATGTGTACGACGACCGAAACGTGGACTGGGACATGGCCCCAAGAAGCGACGGACTGACAAGGCCCCCAAATAGTTCAACAACGTCAAGGAGATGATCATCTCGGAAGTCGCCGAATACTTCCACGCCGCAGGCTTCACCGTCCTCAGCTACGACCCACGCACCATGGGCGCCAGCGACGGAGAGCCGCGGAACGAGGCCCACCCGCTGCGCAACGTTGAGGATTACCACGACGCCCTCACCTACCTCAAGCACCACCAGTCGCAGCTGGTTGACCCCAAGCGCATTGCTTACTGGGGCTACTCGTTCAGCGGGATGGTGGCCCTCTGTGCTGCCGCCCTCGACAAGCGGGCCAAGGCCGTCGTCGCTGTCTCACCCCTTACCATCTGGGAATTCACCAAGTGGAAACAGGTCCTCGCCAAGTCCATGAAGGACCGCGAGTCGCGCCTGGCTGGCAACAACCCGGTGCGCCTGCCCATGTTGACCGAGGACGGCGAGCATCCCGCCGGCTTCGGCACGGGCTTCGACGTCGAGGACGTTTACAACATCATCTCGAGGGCCGCCGAGGTGCAACCGACGTTTGTGGCCGAGACGACGCTAAGTACCTACTACCACATCGCCGCCTTCCAGCCATTTGGCTTGATGCCCCATGTCTCGCCCACCCCGGTCATGGTTGTCACGGGCGAACAAGACCTGGTCTCGCCCGCGGGCCTGCAAAAGACGCTGGTTTACGACGTATTCAAGGAGCCGAAGCAGATGCTCAGTGTTCCGGACAAGGGCCACATGAACATCTTGAGCGGGCAGGATGCGCTGAAGGTACTGGACGGCCAGATCCAATTTCTTCGCGACCATATGGGGTGAATGGAATTAAGATAGATACTAGATTGATGTGCTGATGATGGGTCGTTTGCGAAAAATAAAATAAACAGTCAAAAATTTGTTGTAATTAATTAGTGTCCGTTATTAGACAGTTGCTGTCGCATTCTTAACCCTGAATGATCTTTTTATCTATTATCTTGACTCAAACGTGTCAGGGTGGCGAGATGTGACGACGAGGAAAAAACAAAAAATGAAAGCGAACTTTGCCTGCCCTTCGCCCACCTGGCACTGGCCGGCCGGACCTTCGTATGCAGCGTGGTTGACAGTAGCCACTAGGCTCCACCGCTCGTCGACTTGTCCATCCCGTCTGCAGCCGAAATTGTCTCCTGCAAATATACGAGACCAACTTCTTGATTACTCTTGGGGGGGCGGCCGGGGAAGGACAAACCGCGCTGTGGGGTTATGCACAGTAACTTGAAGACCAACCCATAATCAACATACATCTTTCGTCGCGGTCTCTTGACCCCCCTCGGCCCTTCCCTCGGTCCCGGGGCATAATCCGCATGGAGTCCCCGATCTCGGATCCAACATTGTGAAATTAATTTTACAAAAAGCAACAAGAAGGATTCATTGCGCAATCACACCCTCCGTTAACACTCACTCTACATCACTACAAATCCCTCCTTCCCACCCACCTACCAACTGCTCTCCGCCTCGCTACCCCCCTCCAGCAGCATCCCTAAGACTGTCGGCTGTCGCAGTGCTTTTCTCTAGCAACAACTCGACCACCTCGCCAAAACCCCCCTCAACCGCGGTGTAAAGTGCCGTCTGGCCCCGCAAGTCGCAGATGGCCGGGTCCGCGCCGTAGCGCAGCAGCAGCGATACTAGCGACTCGTCCCCCTGCGATGCCGCCACATGCAGGGCCGTGCGGCCCAGCTCGTCACGCTCATTGGGCGGTACGCCGTGCTTAAGGAGCGTCATCATGATGCGCCGGTTGCGGGATCGTGTGGCTACATGTAGGAGAGGCGCTGCTGCCGTTTGCCTGGCGGCTGTGGTTGCGGTGACGCTTTTGTGGTAGTCGTGGTAGCCGTATGTTGGCTGTGGGTGGTGTTGCTGCTGCAGGTGGTGGTCTGGGATGACTCGGCAAGCTGCCGGGTTTGCCGGGGGATACGGCGGCTGCGGGCTGGTAGGGTTGTCATCTTCGAGGTTGCTCGTGAATGGGGTAGAGATGGTGGGTAGAACGCTGCCGGGGGTACCAGGTGTCTGATATCCCGACAGCTGGTGCGGTACGGAGCTGCTTCTGCTTTGTAAGGATGGCGTCCACGCGGTCGGCGAGTCGTCCAACGAGAAGGCGACTGGGAGGATGTAGTTGGCATGGTGGGGGTCTTGATCTTCGGCTTGGGTTGTTGCTATTACGTCGTCTGGGTGTACGCTCTCGCCTGCAAATTGGTAACTCCCAGCTTCCAATGCCATATACGCTGATTCGTGGTCAAGCGAAGCAAGCGCCAAGGCCGCGACTTCGTCGTAGCAGCTGTCGATCTGAAAGTAACCGTCCATGTCCCCCGTATACTCATGGCTGCCTACCTCGTAGTGAGCCTCGCTGTCGCCTGGATCGCATGGTTGGCCGGATCCGGCGTCTTCTGGATATTCCGTCTGTGGTTTCTTTTTTTGTGCTTTCCTTTCTGGGGACGGCGTTAGCGGATGCTTTCGGCGTGCATGGAGGGGTGTGTATATGTGGGGATGTGTGTGTGGGTGAATGAATGTTTGTCTGTCTGTGTGACTGTGTGTTTCCCCATCTCCCGCATCTGGAAAGCCAGGTACCGAAGTAATATCAATTCACTCACCCCTGAATTTACGCTGTGCGAGTCTGTTCTGCAGGCGGCGGCGCTCTGAGACTGATGGTTTTGTGTGCGCAATAATCCTAGCGTCTTCAGCTTCGCTGGTGTTCATAGTAGCTTGTCGTCAGGTATGTACACATGTTTGTATGGTTGACCAAACAGGGCAATGCGTATATCCTTATGCAAGCCTCTCGCAACGCATTCGGTCCAGTTCCGTGCTGGCTGCATGTTTACAAATGCTAACAAGCTAGAAGCGGGATCTCGCCATTTTGCCGAATTATCATTGATAAATGCTCCGTTTGATCGAACCCTCCGAACATTCGCAGTACATGCAGCATTGCAGCTTCGCCACTGCGCTGCGCTGCAAGGGGGGTGGAGGGAGTGGGGTGGTTTCGAGGCGAGACATGAAGGCAACGTGAACGATGTGGGGTATGTGCATAGCATCTCAAGACTCCAAAGTAAACACCACCCTTCTAAACGTTGGCTCTTGAGTGGTTAGGATACGTACGCAAGCGGGCAGAGCGACCTTCCCGCAGAGTCAGCGAACAGCGTGCGCAGCGGCCTCAAGCCCGACCCCCGGGGGCTAGAACTCTGTCCAAGACTCCGGCACAAATGCAGTAATAAAAGTCGCGGCGTCGCCCAGCGTCAGATCGGGGGCTAAATCCAGCCGAAGGTGCCGAACAACTTGCGGACTGATGGATGTAACCCCTGGCGAACGAGAGTTTCCGAATGCGAGGATATGCATGGCATTTGTGATGGCATTTGTGTGAAATTCGTTTCCTGTTAAACCTGTTGTATGTATTACCGTTGTCTGATCTCAGGGCGGGCCTGGGTGAGACAGAGCACCTCCGCGACGCTGTTGTCGCCACACCGAACCGCACGTGCCGCGTACTCGCTTCCCCGGGTCCTAACACCGCAGGTAGACATATATTTCAGCCTCCTCACATGGGACGGGCGCTCTCGCGTGAAGATGTCGCAGTCTGCGCCCTGGGGTGGAAAGCTGAAAACTGGGCGAAAACGGGTTAGCGTTCGCCATGGCACGTGTCCGACAAGTGCGTTGCTCACGTTGCAGCACCACGGATGTGTTGAGCCGTGTTGGTGGTTTAATTATTTTGCGAGTCGTGACTTGCCAGCGTTGGAGTAGAGGTGGGGATGGAGTCTTGGGTTGGATAAGGAGCTGCAGATGGATCATGGGGGCTAAGAGGGTCGAATGGATCGTAAGCTTACTGGGCTTGACCGAGGCGATATCATCGGTGGTCTCGGGCATGGATTGGACATTCCTCATGTAAACAGAGCGGACGATCCTCGAAATCGAAGGTCTTGTCGAAGCCCGCGGGATGCGTCTCAGCTTCCCCAGGATCCTGCTGCAATCTGCGCTGGCAGCGCTTGTGGTGGAGACTGCAAGTGTGGAGACATCCAATCAACATTTGTCCATTGATAAGATGAGTCCATGGTTCATCTAGCCAAACGATAAGGCTACCGACCTTGCCGGCCACCGCAGTGTCGTACTTCGTACTGGAGGCGTCTTTCCCCCCATCCCAAGTAAGCTGCCTGTCTCCGAAGTACGAAAGTCCACATCTTGTCATATTTTTCCGCGTCCGGGAGTCGATCCGATCTCCCCGGGTGTCTTCTGCCCTGACATTCCGCCTGAGCTCTCCGAGATCGATCCACACCAGGGTCCCCGGGCCCATCGACGGGTTCGGGCCGGTGGGAGTTCACGAGCTAATGATCGCCAAGCATCTTGATCGGTGGCATTGCTAATTCTGAGAGATTTTTTTGCTGCCAGCCTGCGCGCATTATTGGCTCGAAAAAGCTGACCCCACTATATGCTTACGGGAGCAATGCTTATCTGCACATTCGGCGCCGATTTCATGCGTCGGATCGATGGATGTGTGGTTAACGTTAATCTTGGGCCGAACCCACATGCCCGCATGGAAGGCGCCCATGGAAAGAGTTACCGGGGAAGGGAGAGGCCCTCTTCGGGAAATATTCCGTGCGGGCGCTAGAATGAGACGGAGAAGAGGTAAAGAAGAGGTAACCTTGGCGGATGCTACATCATCGCCAGCGTCAACAAACCCCTGAGCTCACCCCATACAATGGTACTCACCCCTGCCCTAACCCGATTAATGCTCGATCCCGTCGCCGTCGGCGCAAACGCCAATGGCTGACGGAAGCCACGATTCAACCAGAGGAAAATGGTACCACGCCGCAGCCATGAGTTCGTTCAGGAACCAGCATCGGCATAAGCATTCCCAGAATAGTCCGGAGTTGAAGTGAGGCAACCAAGAAGCCAGGCGCAAAGTCTCGTAGATTGACGTCCTGGTGGTCAGGGGGCAGGTTAGAGAGTGAATGTACATAACCTTGGCCCCGGATCATCCTCCTTCACATGGTCACAATGTAGCCTAGCTCTGGCATTCCTGCAAAACATGGCACTGTCTCTTGTTAATATCGGCCTCGTGGTTGTGGGTCTAATCGTGGGTCGGGTGGCCGCCGCTGTCGCCAGTCCTGCTCCCCACCAAAGCACCTGCAGAAACATCCCCGGTGACGCACGCTGGCCCAAGTCCGCGGAATGGGATCGCCTGAATGCCACTGTGGACGGCAGGCTGATCGCCACAGTCCCCATTGCCCAGGTCTGCCACGACCCGACCTTCTCGCCCGAGGAATGTGCCCAGGTTGAGGGGCAATGGAATGCCGCGATTGTCATGTAAGCCCATCGGCCTGTTATCTACCTATACTCTCACAACTTATTGGATGGAAACGGAGGCTGACTCACAGGCTTGCACGCCCATCTCCACTCTCATAGGACCACACGGCCTGCCGAGATTATGACCCCTTGGTTCCAGAACCAGTCGTGTGTAGCCTTTAGTGACCGCTCCACGCCGTGCGACCTGGGCAACTACGCAAGCTACTCGATCCGCGTCAGTAATGCCGACGACGTGGTCGCGGGCATTGGATTCGCGAGGAAAAATAATATTCGCTTGGTGGTAAAGAACACGGGTCACGAGTACGATCAACCCCTCCTTTTTTTTTCGTGTTTTGAGATTATCCCGTTACTGATAGATACTACCTTTTGCAGCTTTTTCGGGAAAAGCACCGGCAAAGGCGCACTCTCCCTCTGGACTCGGAACCTACAACACAAAGAGCTCGTCCAGCACTACAATACGTCGTACTACCGCGGCCCAGCCATCAAGATTGGCGCTGGCGTGAACGGCAAGGAGACCGCGGAATTCGCAGCCCAGTATGGCTACCGCTTCGTGGTAGGTTCGTGCCCGACCGTCGGTGTCGCAGGCGGTTACACTCAGGGAGGCGGGCATTCATTCTTATCCGGACTTTACGGTCTTGGTGCCGACAACGTGCTCGAGTGGGAGGTGGTGACCCCCACGGGGGAGCGCTTGGTTGCGACACCAACGAAAAACTCGAACCTCTACTGGGCGCTGAGCGGTGGTGGTGGTGGTACCTACGGCGTCGTCATCTCCATGACATCGCGCGTGTTTTCCGACGGCCAGATCGCACTCGCCAGCCTCTCTTTCAACACTACCACCGTCGGCGGGGATGACCCCTTCTGGGCCTCGGTCGGCGTGCTCCTCTCCCAGCTCCAACCTCTCGTGGACGACCACGGCGCCGTCGCCCAGGTGTCCATGACCCACTCCACATTCTCCATCTTCGGCCTGATGGTGCCCGGAGCCGACACGCACGACCTCGCTAACCTCCTCGCCCCGCTCCTGACCGCCTTATCGCAGACAAACTCAGCCCTCACCAGCTCGGCCTTATCCCTGGTCATAACACACAATTCAACCTACGCTGGTTTGGTCGCCGCCAACGTCGAGGCGGTCACTGAGGCCATCACCCTTCCCCCCGTGATTGGCGGCCGCTTCATCTCCCGCAGCAACTGGGCCAACAACGCTACCGCCATCCTCGCCGCGCTTCGCAGCACCATGGCCAACGAGCGGTTCGTCGTTGCGCTCACCGCGCTAAACACGCAGTCTGCGTTGCGCCTGGCCAGGCCTATTGCGCCCAACGCCGCGCCACCCGCGTTCGCCTCCGTCTACCTCAGCCTTATCGTCACTTCGGTATGGGACTGGCACCGGTCCTGGGCCGACGCCGCGCCGCTCCAGGCCGAGTACCTGGAGGTGATCCGCCCAACTCTCGAGGCGGTCACACCCGGCGCCGGTGCGTACGGCAATGAGGCCAACTGGCAACAGCCGGCATGGCAGAACGTGTTTTACGGACCGACCTATGAGCGGCTGAAGGGGATCAAGGCACGATATGATCCCGAAGGCCTGTTGTATGGGTTGACGGCGGTGGGGAGTGAGAATTGGGCGGCGGATGGACAGGGGAGGTTGTGTAGGAAATAGGAACCATAGGGAGAAGAGACTTTTTGTAAAAAAAAAAAAAAAAGAAAACAGAAAAAGAAAAGTGTGGGGGATCCGGTGTTCGATGTTGAGGGAGCGGGGACTACTGAGAAGGACGGCGGAGCCGGTGGGAATTAGGTAAAGATGGGTAGATGGTGTGCTATTTTCTCTTGGAGCTTTGTATTATTTACGATGTAAGCAGTAATTATTTGAC